>JAREIK010002415.1:2500-702952 GCA_029783825.1 Sapria himalayana | reverse complement strand
ATGTATTTATGTATGTATCAATCTATCCTTCTTTCTATTTATCTATATGCTTATGAGTTTATCAATATATATGTATATCTAACTATATATATATCTATATTTATTTATCATTTTGTCTCTGTATCTATCTGTTTGTCTATCTATCTATTTTTTATCTATCTATCAGTCTATTTATTTATCTATCTATTTGTTTATTTATCTATCTATTTATCTATCTATCTCTCTATATGTCTATCAATTTATATGCCGAACTGTCTATCTATCTTTATTTCTATTTATCTATCTATCTATCTCTATATCTATCAATCTATCTATCTCTGTATCTATCTAACTATCATTCTATTTGTATATATATTTATTTGTGTATCTCTGTAACTATATAATTGTGTATCTATTTATCTATCTCTCTTAATTTTTCTATCTATCTATTTGTCTATCTTTCTATATTTCTATCTATATGTCTATCTGTCTATATTTTTATCTATCTATATATCTCTCTATCTATTTGTTTATATGTCTATCTATATATATATATCTATCGGTTTATTTATTTATCTAGATGTCTATTTGTCTATCTTTCTATCTGTATATCTGACTATCTGATTATTTGTTTATCTATCTATTTATCTATTTATTAGACTATTTCACTATCTATTCATATCTCTTATTATCTATATGTCTATCTATATATCTATCTATTTACTTATTTTTATATAGGTCTATTTGTAATATATCTATCTATATATATCAATCAATCTGTCTGTCTGTCTATATATCTATCTATCTATTTAAATTTCTCTCTCTCTATATCTAACTATTGATCTATCTTTCTATCAATCTATCTATATATCTACTTATTTGTATATCATTTACCTATCTATTAATCTATCGTTCTATCATTCTATCTATCGATATATAAATATATATATATATATATCCATCTATTTCTCTTTCTTTGATTCATTCTTGTTATAAAACTATCTTTCCATCTATCATTATCTTAATTAATCTCTCTATATAACTATCTATCTATCTATTTTACTGTCTATTAATCTTTCTATCTATTTGTATATCTTTCTAAATGTCTTTCCGGTCATTCATCTTTCTATCTATCTATTTGTCTATCTATCTATTTGTATATCTGCCTATCTACCAAATTATCTATCTATTTTTCTCTTTTCTACACACACACACACACACATATACTCATACATATACATACATACATACATATATATGTCTATCTATCTATTTATTTGTCTGATTTTTCCATTTATTTGTATATCTATCTGCCTATCTATTTGTTTACCTATCTTTTCATCTGTCAATTAGTCATTCTGTCTATATGTCTATATGTTTATATAATAGTTTATCTGTCTATCTATCTGTCAATCTATTTATTAGTCTATTTGTCTGTCTTTCTTTCTATATGTCTGTCTATCTCTCTCTATCTAAATTTTTATATATCTATTAATCTATCTATCCACCTACCTATATATATAACTATTTATGTATCTAACTATATTTTGATCATTTAATTTATCTATATAACTATGTAATTATCTTTATATCTATCTATTTATCTATCTATCTATCAATCATTCTATATGTCTATTTATCTTTTTATGTGTTCATCCATCCATTTATCTATCGATGTATTTATATGTCTATAAGTCTATCTTTGTATCTATTTATCTGTCTATCTCTCTATCTATCTATTTGTCTATCTATCTATCAAATTGATATATGTCTATCTGTCAATATAACTATCTATCTATATATCTATCTATCTATGTATCTATCTGTCTATGTATCTATCTGTCTATGTATCTATTTATCTATTTATATGTCTATATGTCAGACTATCTTTTTCTCTCTCTCTCTATTTATATATTTATCTATTTATCTACATACCTACCTACCTATCTTTCAATCTACTTTTCTTTTAATATATATATATATATATATATATATATATATATATAACTATCTATCTATGTTTCTATTTATATATCTATCTATTTCTCATTCTATCAATCATTCAATATGTTTATTTGTCATTCTATATGTTCATCTATCTATATATTCTTCTATGTGTCTATGTGTCTATCTGTTTGTCTATCTATCTATATATCAACTATCTATGTGTCGATCTATCTATCAACTATCTATGTGTCGATCTATCTATCTATCAATCAGTCTATGTGTCTATCTATTTATTTATCTATGTGTCAATCTATTTTCTGTCTATATATCTATCTATCTATCAAACTATCTATCTATCTATATGTCTATCTGTTTAACTATCTATATGTCTATCTATCTATCTATCTATCCATCTTTATATTTGTGGATCTAATAATCACTAAATCAGTTTAGGTGTCTATCTATTTATCTGTCTACATGTCGACCTATTTATCTATTTATCTATCTATATGTATATATGTCTATCTATCTATGTGTCTATCTGTTTATATATCTATCTATTAGTCTATTAGTCTTTCTATCTGTATTTCTATCTAACTATCTAACTTTCTATCATTCTGGATATCTTTTTGTCTATCTATTTATTTGTCTATATTAATATCTATCCTTTTGTATCTATCAGTCTATTTATCTATCTTTCTAAATATCTATCTATCAATTCATTTCTATCTCTTTGTAAATTTAACTATATATCTTTATATATATATATATATATATATATATCTATTACTCTTATATATTTAAATATCTATCTATCATTTTATCATTAAATCAATCAATCAAACATCAATAAATATATATATTTGTCTATCTATCTATCTATCTGTCTATCTGTCATTTTGTCAAACTTTCAATTTGTCTATCTATTTGTTTATCTATCTATTTATCTTTATGCCTATTTATTCATCTGTCTATCTGTCTACCTATCTATATGATATATGAATATTTTTCTATCTGTCTATCTTTATATCTATCTATCTATCTACCTTTCTATTTATCTATCTGTCTATATGTCTATTTATCTATCTGTCTATTTGTCTATTTGTCTATCTATCACTTTATCTACCAATTTATTATATATTTATCTAATTGTCTATATATCTATAGGTCTATATATCTATCTATTTATCTATCTATCTTTTTATATATTTGTTTATCAATCTTTTTATCTAATTAACTATCTATCAATCTATTTATCTATCTAACTATTCATCTATAATATATATATATATATATATATATATATATATATATATATATATATATCTATCTATCTATCTATCTATCTATATATTAATCAATTTATCTATCTATTAATCTATCTATATATTTAACTATCTATTAATATTTCTATTTATCCATCTACTTACCAATCTAACTATCTTTCAATCTATCTATATATTCTTTATAACTATCAATCTATCTATATATTCTTTATAACTATCAATCTATCTATTAATCTTTTTATATAACTATCTATTTATCTTTCAATATATCTATCTATTTGACTATATATCAATCTTTTTATATGTCTATCTATCATTCTATATGTTCATCAATATATATATATATATATATATATATATATATATATATCAATCAATATGTCTATCTATATATTTGTCAATCTGTCTAATTGTCTATCTATCTATCTATTTTTTATGTATATAATTATCTATCTATTTATCTATAAATGTGTCTATCTATCTATCTATCTATATATGTGTAAATCTTTTTATCTCTCTATATGTGTATATGTCTATTTATCTACCTATCTATTTGTATATCTATGTATATGCGTATCTGTATATCTATCTATATGTTTATGTATCAATCTTTCTATATATATATATATATATATATATCTCTCTCTCTATTTGTCTATCTATCTCTTTATATATCTACCTATCTATATATCTATTTATGTATTTATCTATCTATTAATCTATCTATCTATCCATGTGACTATTTGTAGATCTATCTATATATCTATATTTCTATATATCTATCTATCTGTTTATCTATCTATTTATCTATCTTTCTATTTATCAATCTATCTATCTAGATGTATATTAGTCTATCAGTCTATCTATTATTTATTTATATATCTATCTACTTTTCTATATATCTATCTATCTATATATTTATTTAACTATCTAACTATTTATCTTCATATTTGTTTATCTATTTATCTATCTATTTTATTTCTATATATCTATCTATTTGTCTATCTATTTATTTGTGTATATCTGTACTTATTTATCTATGTATTTATCTATTTATCTATTTATATATGTGTGTATTTGTCTAACTATTTATGAGTCCATCTATCCAAATTTTTATGTATCTATCTGTCTATATGTCAATCTGTCTAAATAACCATCTATCTATATTTCTATCTATTTAAATTTATCTATCTATATTTCTATCTGGTTTGTTTCTCTCTCTCTCTCACTCTCTATCTATCAATCTATTTATCTATTTGTTAATCTATTTACCTACATACTTATCTATTTATCTATATATCTTTCTTTGGTTATAACTATCAATCTATTTAAATAACTATTTATCTATCTTTCTATATATCTTTTTAATTGTCTATATATAAATCTTTTTATTTGTCAATCTATCAATCTTTCTATTTGTATATTTATCTTTCTATATGTTCATCCATCCATTTAACTATTTATATATTTATATGTTTATATGTCTATTTATCTATCTTTCTATCTGTATATCTATTTATCGATCAATCTATCAATCTATCTGTCTATCTATCAAACTATCTATGTTTCAATCTATTTATCTGTTTATGTATCTATCTATTTATCTATCAATCAATCAATCAATTTATATGACCATCTATTTATCTGTCTATCTATCTATTTATATATCTATTTATCTATCTATCTATCTTTTAGTCTATTTATCTATATATTTGTCTATCAGTCTATTTTTATATTTATCTACCTATTCCTCTATTTGTCTATTATCCTATTTGTCTGTCTATATATCTATCTATCTGTGTATCTATCTATTTATCAATCTGTTTCTTTATTTATCTACATATTAGTTATACATGTCTCCAAAACTATTTGTCTATTTGTATATCTAGTTATCTATTTATTTGTCTATCCATATATTTGTCTATCAGTCTATCAATTTATCTATCTATATATCTATCAGTCAATCAGTCTATCTATCTTTCTATCTATTTGTCTATTTGTCAATCTATATGTCTATCTTTCTATCTATCTTTCTATCTATCTGTTTATCTACCTATTTTTCTATCTGTCTATCTGTTTATTTATTTATCTACCTATTTGTATACCTATCTCCTTAACTATTAGTCTATCTGTCTATCTAGCTATCTATCTATTTGTCTATCCATATATTTGTCTATCAGTCTATCTATCTATATATCTATCAGTCTATCAGCCTATCTATCTTTCTATCAATTTGTCTAAATGTCTATATATTCATTTATATATTTGTCTACCTATATATTAATCTATCTATATATATCTACCCATTTATTTGTCTATCTATGTATCTATCTGTCAATATGTCTTTTTTACCTATTTCTTTATTTCTCTATCTTTCTATCTAAATATATTTCTCTTAGTCATCTAGTTTCTCAATCAGACTATCTGTCATTCTATCAGTTTGACTATTTATCTATCAATTTATCTATTTATCTATTTGTCTATCTATCTATCAGATAGTCTATTTGTATATCAATCTATCTAGTTGTATGTTTTTTATCTTTATATATGTCTATCGATCTATTTTTCTATCTATCTCTCTCTCTCTATCAATCTTTCTATCTTTCTATCTTTCTATCTACATACATACCTACCTATCTATCTTCTATGCATCTATCTAACTTTATATGTTTTTATTTTTTAATCTATCTTTTTAACTATCTATTTATATATCTATATATCTATTTGTATATCTATCAATCTTTCTATATGTCTATTTATCTTTCTCTATCTCATTCCATCCATCTATCTATCAATCTGCTTTTCTATCTATATGTCTATCTGTATTTTTGTCTATACTTACTTATTTCAATATATATATCTAGTTGTCTATTAATCTGTCTATCTATTTATCTATCTTTCTATCTATATATCTGCAAATCTATCTAACTATCTAACTATATATATGTATATGTATCTATGTGTATATCTGTATATCTTTTCTATCTATCTATCTATCTATCTATCTATGTATATCTCTATGAGTCAATCTATATATCTATGATTTGCCTTTCTATCTATTTATCTATCTATGTGTTTATATATTTATTTTTCAATCTTTCTATTTATCTATTTGTCTAATTATTTTTCTACCTAGTTTTCTTTCTATCTATCTAACTATCTATCAATATGTTTATCAGTCTATCTATCTAATTATCTATCTATTAGTCAATCTATCTATCTATCAATTAGTCTATCATTCTATCTATCTATTATTCAGTTAGTCTATTTGTATATCATTCTATTTATATATTTGTTTATATGTCTCTCTATCTATTTATATATTTGTCAATCTATCTATCTATATATTTTTCTATTAGTCTATTAATCTATCTGTCTATCTATCTATTTATCTATTTATCTATATGTCAGTCTATAAGTCAATTAATCTATTTATCCATCCATCCATCTATCTATCTATCTATCTATATGTATATCTATATATCTATATATCTGTCAATCTGTCTATACATCTATATATCTATTTGTCTATCTATTTATGTGTCTATCTGTTTACTTGTCTAATTGTCTATCTATCTTTCTAGCTATCTGTCTATCTTTTTGTCTATATATCTATCTATCTATCTATCTATCTATCATTCTATCTATAATTTTATCAGTCTATGTATCTGTCTATTAGCCTATCAATATATAAATTTCGTTATTTATATATATAGCTATATATTTGTCTATCTATCAGTCTATCTATTTTTCTATCTATTTATTGGTCTATTTATCAGTCTATGTGTCAGGCATGGCACGGTACAGTAACCGTGTCATGCCTGGCCCAACATAGTAGCCTAGTTGGCCGGCCTAAAACAGGGTAGGGAATGCCCTGCCCGGCCCGTTTGACACCTCTATATTTAACTACCTATAAATTAGTCTATTAGTATATCTTTCTATCTATTAGTCTATCTATCTGTCTATTAGTCTATTAGTCTATCTATCTTTATATCTATCCATCTATCTAACTTTTTATATGTCTATCTGTCTATTTGTCTATCTATTTATTTGTCTATATATCTATCTATTTGTCTATTTATCTATCTATATATGTGTCTATCTGTCTATCTGTTTATGTGTTTATTTGGCTATCTATCTAATTATCTATCTATCTATCTATTTGTCTATTTATCTATCTATATATGTGTCTATCTATCCATTTATGTGTTTATCTAGTTATCTATCTAATTATCTATCTATTTGTCTATTTTCTATTTGTGTATTAGTCAATTTATCTGTTTATCTATCCATCTGTCTATCTATGTATATTTCTATATATATATATATATATATCTATTTATCTGATTATCTATCTATCTATCTATTAGTCTATCAGTCTATCTATCTTTCTATCTATAAGTCTATCTATCTTTCTATCTATAAGTCTATCTACCAATCTATCTATATATGCCTATTTATCCATCAATCTAATTGCCTATTTGTATATCTGTATATCTATCTTTCTATCAATCTATATGTTTATCTATATATCTATGTATCTATCTGTCTATCTGTCTATTTGTCAATTTGTCAATTTGTCAATTTGTCTATCTATCTATATATATATTTTCTATCTATTTGTCTATATGTCTATCAGGCTATTAGTTTATTTGTCTATTAGTTCATTAGTCTATTGGTCTATTAGTCTATTTAATAGTCTATCTATCTCTCTATCTATCTAGCTATATATCTATATGACTATCTATCTATATGTTTTTCTATCTATCAATCTATCTGCCTATTTTCTGATATGCCTATATGTATATCTATCAATCTGTCTATTATTAATTAGAAAATATGTCCAACTATTTATCTCTCTTTCTGTCTATCTTTCTATCTTTCTTTCTATTTGTTTATCAATATATTTCTCTATATGTCTATCTAACTATCTAGGTTTTTATCTATATGTTTATCTATCTATCTGTTTATCTGTCTATCTGTCTATCTGTCTATCTGTCTATATGTCTATCTGTCTATCTGTCTATTTGTCTATCTGTCTATATTTCTACCTGTCTATCTACCTATCTATCTGTCTATTTGTTTATTTATCTATCTATTTATCTGCCTATCTTTCTATATATCTATTTGTCTGTCTGTCTGTCTGTCTAACTATTTATCTATGTTTCTATCTGTTAATCTATCAATTTGTCTATCTATCTATTTTTTTATTTATTTGTCTATCTATCTATCTATCTATATATCTTTATATCTATCAATTTATCTATCTAACTATCTATACATATGTCTACCTATCTCTTTGATAATTTATCTATCTATCAATTTTTTAGTTTATCTATTTATCTACTATCTGTCTATTTATCTATCTTTCTATCTATGTATGTATTTGTGTCAATCAATCTATATATTTATCTATATATTTGTCTATCTATCTATCTATATGTTTGTTTATCTATTTATTTATCTATTGATCTTTCTATATGTATATCTATCTATTTATATATCTAACTATCTATGTATTTATCTATCTATATATCTAACTATCTGTGTATCTATCTATTTATTTATTAGTCTATCAATCTATGAGTTTATCAGTCTATCTACTTGTATATCAATCAATCTATATATCTGTCTATCTATATAATTATCTAATAATATATTTTTCTATCTGCCTATTTACATATTTGTGTGTCTATGTATCTATCTATTTATCTATTTATCTATATATATATATATATATGGTCTATTTGCCTATAGATCTATCTATTTGTGTATAGGACTATCTGTCAATTTGTGTACAAGACTATCTGTGTATCTATATATATGTCTATATATGCATCTGTCTATATATTTATCTGACTACCTTTCTATCTATCTATTTGGGTATCTCCCTCTTTCTATCCATCTATATATCTACTATGTATCTATCTGTCAATCTATTCTTGTCCATCTATTTGTCTACCTATTTATCTTTCTATTTGTCTTCATGTCTTTCTATCTATTTATTTGTTTATCAGTCTATCTGACTATATATCTATAAGTAAGTTTATCCATCCATCTGCTTATCCGACTATTTCTTTTTCTTTCTTTCTATTTATCTATTTTTTTGTGTATATGTTTATCTATCTATTAGTCTATCTAACTTTCTATCTATTTGTCTGTATATCTATCTGTCTATCTCCTCATTCTATATATATATATATATATATATCATTCTATCTATCAATCTATCTACTAACATACCCATATATCTATCTATTTTCTTTCTTTCTATTAAATTATCTATCTAATTGTCTATCTATCAATATTTCTATAGGACTATTTATCATTATCTTTGTCAATCCATCTATATATCTATCTTTCTATCTATATGTCTATATGTTTATCTGTATATATTTTTATCTTTCTCTACCTATCTAGTTATCTCTCTATCTATCTATCAATCAATCTATCAATCTAATAATTTAGCAACTAAAGAACTATTTAACTATCTATCTATCTATTTGTTTATTTATCAATCTTTCTATATGTCTATTTATCTTTCTATATGCCCATTCATCCATCCATCCATCTATCTATCTGTATGACTATTTATCTATCTATTTGTCTATTTATTTATTTGTCTATCTATATAGCTATAAATATATCAATGTATATGTCTATCCTCTATCTTTTTATCTTTTCATATGTCTATCTATCAATCTATATTTCTTTCTCTTTATATCTATATATTTATCTATCTCTCTCTCTCTCTCTATCTACCTACCTAACTATCTATCTATAGCTTTCTATGTTTCTATCATTTAATAAATCTATTTAATAATCCATATATCTATTTGTCTATCTATAAATCTTTCTATATGTCTATTTATCTTTCTATATGTCCTTCAATCCATCCATCTATCTCTATATCATTCTATCTATATGTATATATGTCATTTTGTCTATACTTACTTCTTTCTATCTATCTGTTTATATGATTATCTATCTATCTGTCTGTTTGTCAATTAATTTTCTATCTATCTGTGTATCTATATATCTTTCTTTATATTTGTCTATCTGTCAATCTATATATATGTCTATCTATATCTTTATATATTTGTCTATTTATTTATCTAGCTATGTATCTATGTGTTTATTTGTATATATTGTCTATCTATCTATCTGTCTATTAATGTGTCTATCTATCTATCTATGAATTTGTCTTTCTATTCATTTATCTATCTATTTGTTTTTATATCTATCTGTCAATATTTTTATCTGTCTATTTGTCTATCCTTCTATCTATCTATATATCTAACTATCTATCTATCTATTAATCTATCAGCATATCTATCAGTCTATTAGTCAATCAGTCTATTTGTCTATCTATTAGTCGATCTGTCTATCTATATGTTTATCTATATGTCTATCTATCTTTCTATTTATCTATCTATATGTATATCTATTTGTCTGTCTATTTGTCTATCTATCTATTAGTCTATTTATCTATCTATTTATCTCTCTATTAGAATGATAGAAAGATAGATTATCGATCTGTCCATCTATATATCTATTTATCTATCTATATGTATATTAGTCTATTAGTCTGTCTATCTATTTTTCTATCTATTTATCTATTTATTTATTTATGCGTTTATCTGTCTATTTGTCTATTTATCTTTCTCTCTATCTATTTTTCTATCTATCTGACTATCTATGTGTCTATAAGTCTATTTGTCTTTCTATCTATCTATTAGTCTATCAATCTATCTCTCTATTAGTCTATCAGTTTATCAATGTGTCTATCTATTTATCTATCTATCTATCTATCTATTTGTCTCTATTTATCTGTCTATCTATCTATCCATATGTCTATCTATCTATCTAACTATTTGTATATCTTTCTATCTATCTATATGTTTATCTATCTATCTATATATCTATCTATGTGTCTATATGTCTATTTCTCTATGTGTCTATTTGTTTATTTGTTTATCTATTTATCTGTCAGTCTATATGTTAATTTTCTACATTTCTATAAGTATATCTATCTATTTTTCTATTTGTCTATCTTTCTTTCTTTCTTCATACATATCTATCTGTATATATATATCTATCTATTTATCACTCTCATTATTTATGTGTCTAAACTATATATCTATCTATCTATATGTCTATTTATCTATTTGACTTTGTTTCTATCTATCAATCTAAATGAATGTCTGTTTATCTCTCTATATATCTATTTGTTTGTATGTTTCTCTATCTAATTATATGTGTATCAATCTATATAAATAGCTATCTATTTGTCTCTGTCTCTTTCTATCTATCTATATATCAATCTATCTATATATCATTCTATCTATCTATACATCTATCTATTTGTCTATTTATCTAATTGTATATTTGTATTTTTGGCTATCTCTCTATTTCTCTATTTGTCTATATGCCTATCAATCTATCAATAAATCTATCAAGCTATCTATCTATCTATCAGTCTATAGATCTATCTATCTGTCTGTCTAATAATTTGTCTGTGTATTTGTCAACATGTATATTTGTCATTAGCCTATCTGTCTATATGTCTATATGTTTATCATTCTATCTATCTATCTATCTATATATTTGACTATCATTCTATCTATATATCTATATTTCTTTCTATCTATATATTAGTCTATCTACCTATCTACTTATCTATATATTTATTTATCTATCTATCTTTCTATTTGTCAATTTGTCTATCTATCTCTCAATCTATCTATTTATTTGTTTATCAATTTATCTATGTATCTATCTATCAGTCTCTCTTACTCTCTATCTATCTCTCTATTTGTTTTTCTACCTATCTAATTATCTCTCTTTTTATCTATTTGTCTATCTATATATCTATCTATATGTGTATAGATTATCTAATTATCTCTCTTTTTATCTAATTATCTCTCTTTTATGAAACTTCTTCCTCAAAAATAGTTTGTTCACTAATGACTTTCTTTTATAGAGAATTTCTAACTTTGTCTATAGATTATTGGTTGTCTTCTCATGAAAAATATTTATCAAAATATTATCTGTAAGATATAGTCAAATTAAGCTTCAGTCTTTTTGATCAAGCTTTTCCCATTGGACAATTTTAGTAGGTCATATTCATATATACAAGCTCTCCTTCCATCAGATAAGAGAAACATTCTTAGTATTGCAACCACTACCTACTAGCTTACACCACTTATTCAACACCTGATAGGCTAACCTCTTTCACTCCTTCAAGGCCTCTTTCAAGCCAATAAGACTACTATCCTTTTCCTTTCCCTGGCCCTTATCCTGGTCCTTCCCCTACTTTGTTTCCTTCTACACTTGCCTTGGTCTTTGCCTTCATCTTCATTCTATCGAGAAAGACGAAAGCACTCATGGAACTACATTATCATAACTTCTTTGAAAATATCTGCAATGGCTCTTGAATAGTAATAGAAATAAATAAAATTAAGAAGGTGGCCAGTGAGAGTTCAGTTGGAATCATAACCTAAGAAGGTATGAACAAAGTGACAGGCCCCTAGGTAGGGGTTCAGCTTTGGTAATTTATGAACGTACATCCTTCCTTATTTATTAGTGTGCATAGTTTACTTGTATGCAGCCTTAGGCACATCTATCTTTAGGAATTTCATGTTAGCCTACATAACCATATATAAGTAGCATTTTAGTGTAGAAGCAAAAGAGTGGTGGGGATTGGTCGAAGATGATGTTACTTGGAATTTAGAACCAACCTTTAAGGAACAAAGAAGTAGGAAAATGAGATGCCTTTTTCTTTTACTCTATCATAAAAATATCTTTTCCGAAACACCAATCATAAGCTTTTCTTTATTCCTCTTGTATATGATCATCACACCCTTAATGCAAGGTTTTTCAAATGACTTTTCATGTCATTCCCATTTATGTCTAATTTGGATCTATCCATTATTTTTTTTATCGTACATTTTCTTCAAAATGATCAAGAAGATGGTACACTCGAATTGTATTATTTTGGTGCATCTTGCTTGTCAAAGATCCTACTTCTATAATTGGTAGGTCACCTGATTCTTCAAATAAGTTGTGTTTTTTATTGTTTTCCCATGTTACAACTTTTTTACCAATTCGATAGAACCAGATTTGATTGGTTAAAACATTACATGAGCGAACCTAGTCTTGAATCTTCTATGTTGTATTCTTCCTCATTTGGCTCTTGGAATCACATCTAGCAAATGTTGGAACAACTCGCAAAATATAACCACTTCACCTATGTTATTTCTCTCAACCCTTTATTGTACCTCTATTAAAATAGAATGCTTTTATGTTTCTACATCGATTGATTATTCTTATTTGTTCATCTCTCGTTTTCCAATTTTAGTCTTGATTAATTTACAAGATTAAATGGCCAGTTCTCATCAAACCCCTCGATCTATTGTTTTCCAATTCTATCATGTACAGAAACCTTTGTGATTAATGGTCAGCTAATTCTAATAAGAAAAATGATGCATCATTATTCCTTTTTTTCTTCAATTCAGCTATACAAGCTTGGGTATAATGCAAGTGAGAGCTAGAGAGATAAGATAGCCTTAAATATATGGCTTCCATTATGTTTAAGTATGAGCTAATATATTTGTAGTTCCTTTCGATGGTGATTGAGTTGAATTCATATCTCCTCACAGTAGTCTCGATATCAATAGGTGAAATCTTTGTATCGCTATTCCGATTTCCATCAGTCATCATACTAGTACATGGTTCATACTTATAGTAGTAGTCTCTAGGATAGTTGATTCTCTTCTTTAAGTAAGTGAGTAAGAAAGATAGTGTTAGATTGATAATACTGAGCATATGTACAATTGAGTTCTATTCTAGCCATTGGGATCGATGTAGTTGGAGTGGTCCTTTAATATGCGGTTATTTTAATATTCTAGCAGTCCTCAATCTAGCTTGATTTTTTTCTATGAGTTATCACCCAAAAGGTGTATGAGTCATTTGAGTGTCTTGATTGTTATTTACACTATACTAGAAAATAGACAATTACAAGAAAGTGGAACTCTTGTATACAAGGAGTTGTTTTCCTTTGTTCTTTTGATTAGACTTTCTTTTTTGTTAGCCAGTGACATTCTTGCACCTTCTTTATGAGCTAGTTTTATTGTGAGTTTTAAACAAAGTTTTTTCATTCGTTTAAAGTTTACTTGTATCCTATGTAACAGGATGGGTTGGATTTATTCGCTGTATATGTATGTCATAATGAACAATGACAATGAATGGAAGTATGAGCTCGCCTATGTGCCTAGATAATGAAGAAGATAAAATGAGCTCTACTTCGAGGAGCATAGCCTGTGTGAGGGGAGGTTGTGGTGATATAAGATCAAGAAGACTAGGATGCTCAAGGAAAAGGAATTATGCCCTTTCTTCCTCACACCATTGAAGATGCCTCGACTAGATCTCTTCTATCATTCATGCTATTAGTAGTCTATACAGGCAAATCCTTAAAAGTGCACCAACACTCACCAATCTAACTTTTCATTTGCTTATTATCACAAAGGATTCATTATTCCATATTCAAATGTTGAGCAACAAACTATTTACCATGGATTTTAATGAACTTTTAATAAGGGCAATGGCATAATATCAAGTTATCTTATTTAGCCTATCATAAGATAGGGTGGTCATGGAGAATCGAGTAGCACGAATGCTTGACTTAAAAATATTTGTATGTACTCTCTTGTCCAGTACTCCATGCTACTATACTTAATTAGGGGACTAGCCTAGCTATTTCAAGGAAAAGTTCATAACCTTAATTAGGGGCCTAAATCCCTTTAAATTTTACACAATTATTGAAATTAAGGGTAGGAGATGTGATAGCAGTCATGGAACTCATTCAAAAAGTAAAGAAAGAAATGAGTGGATTTACTTAATTATGACTCCTAAAGCCCCAAACTTAACGATTTGATTGCTTGTGTTAATTGATGAGTTGGAAGGATTGATTAGAAGATATAATTGAGGAAATAATAATTACAATGGTATAAGAATTGAATGAATTCAAAGCCGAAAAGATAGGTTTGCATCCAATTCTTTATGGATGGATAGCCCATTAATCAAGAAACTTGACAAGACAAACCAGTAGATCATACTATAGGATAGAAACTATAGTATATAATTTATTTCATTATCTATTTTTTTACTCCTCTATTTTATCTCTTTATTTTAATTATAGGTATATGTACTAATATATTGAGAGATTGAATAAGTGACATTGAGATAATAATGGGGGTCCCACTACCCGGTTAGTGGATCACAAAATTTTTTGAGCATGACTCGGTCTGGCCTAAAGATTCAACTCATTTATATTTTATGTAAAACCCAAATTATTCTATGGGTGTGTGTGTTGTATCCATAATCATAAATATGCACTCTATTCTTCTTCTTCTTCTTCTTCTTCTTATTCTTCTTCTTCTCTCTCTCACAATTATGTAATAAATTTGCAAGTACTACATACTTTTTTGGTGGACGTAGTTAGCCATTTTGAACAGCTAGAGAACCATGTTAAAATTAGTGTTTGATTTAGTTGTGTTATGTTCTTATTTTTGTTCTATGTGATGTATTATGGTATGTACAATCCTTTGATGTTACGTTCAGCATAATCACTATATATACATGTATTTAAAATTCTAACAGAAACCATCATATAAAATAATTAGATCCATGGATTGACTTCTAGTGGGCTAGGGTGAATAATAAGTGACCAAGACGAGGAATGAGCTGCTTATCATTTTTGTTCATGCCAAACTTAATTTCGAATAGGAGACCTCGATTGATACATAGATCATTGCTATCGATTAGTTCTGCGGCTCATTTTGTCTCTGCTATTTATCTTAATATTGGGATTTCATTTTTTCCAAGGGATTCGATCCAGTGGTGGACCCCCCCCCCCCCCCCTCATGTTGCAACCCTCTTCCTCATTTAGAAGAAGCGGCCCCCCTTCTTTCTCAAAGTAAAGTTTCTTGCTTGTTGGATTCCAAACCTTGCACATATATGGATCAGTCTCTTATCCTTGCTATTGTTGACCTCTCTCCTTTACAACCATAGAGCAATTTGTAGTTGGATATTTATCATGTCTTTATTTCTTGCTTTAGTCTCTTCTCGTCTCCTTTCTTTCATTCAGTGATAGGATACACACTTTGCCATAAAAGAAAGATCTTGGTGATATTCATTTAATTTCTTTCTTGGCAATGTAAGTCATCCTATTTACAATGATTTCATTGACTTCTCTAGTCTTGATTCAAACTAAATACACCTTTTATAAGGATCTACTTACTCGCACTCATATGCAAGACTCCAAGCCATGTCTCACACCCTTTTTGTATGGCTCAAAGCTCTCTGATGCAACAAAATAAAATAGCATTGTTGGTGCCTTCCAGTATCTCACTCTCACCAGACCTAACATTTGATATATTGTCAATCAAGTTTTTCAATTTATGCATGCCCTCAAGTGTGTTTCATAAGGTGCTTAGCTAGTATGGACCTAGTAGGCCAAGTAATAAAGCTAGTCTGAAAGACATTAAGGTTGTTGTGTAAGTGTCAAAGGAATTTGGTACAATAAATTCTAAATATTAATCTGGTATTTCAAATAAAGAGTTAGCAATCTCCCACTTCCAGCTTTCTGATTTTTAGCCTTCTTAGTCATTGACATTTCAAGCCATTGTTATGGGTCGGCTACCATAGAGTAGATGAAATATGGATTGAGAGAGAATGCCCCCTAGTATTTGATAGCATCTTTTTTGCCAACAACTTGACCATAAATAGCAGTGAATTAGTGATCTATTAACCCTTGGCACAACAACAAGCTTGAAATCTCAAGTCAACATTGGTTTGTGAGGTTTGTTTTACTTTGTTTGATGATACAGTGCTATATGATATAGGGCCTGGTTCATCAAGGCCCTCAAAATGAACGATCATTTTTTGATTAGGGTCTTTCAAAATGAATGATCCTTTTTTGAAAGGTCAATGCCTTTTCAATCAGTTCACAAGCGAATATTATAGATACCGATCTAAAATGAAAGTCTTTGTTATAGATTTAATTCCATTAGTGTAATCAAAAAGATCAGAATTCGAAAGCCCAAGGCAAAAAGGTGCATGCATCATGGCTTCTACTTTTGTAGAAGAATCATTCATAATTAGGTGAGGAGACGAGTCAATACAATAATTGATCTTTTTCCCTTTCGGGGTATGCATGAGTTGTTTGTTCCTCCCCTTCAAGTTAGGGTGAGCTTGATCAACTATAAAGGCTGCTTAAGCAGCTCAACCATAGTAAGAGGAAGAAGATGTTTAAATATGTTTCCAATCGACCATGGGCAAAGTAGTCAGTATATCTTATTCTATTCCATAACTACCTTTTGTACTAATTTTCATCTCATTTCCCAGGCATTTTTATTTGCTAGCCATGAAATATGGCGTAGGATGAAGGAATCGATACATACCTTTCTTAGTCCCAGCCCTTGGAACATCATACTACTACCCTAGGTGGAGAAGGAAGAATTGACATCGAGGTACCAAATATATTTGATATCATTTAGTTGTTGTTTCTAAAATCAAGGAACTTCAATCAGGCAAGTCAAAGCCTCGTGTACTAATAATGTACATTTTTGGGTAATTCTTAGCTACCTTGGATAGCTTTGTAGCTTGGCGCAGTATTATTCTAAGAAGCAATGTAAACCATCCTCATACTAAGTAGAGCAAGTAGTTAAGTCTGCATTTCAATACAAATTGGAATCAGCCAAGAGCTCCTATTTTTTTATTCCCAGCAAATGGATCTAACAATTTTTATCAAACCAACTGATTTTTCTATTCAAAAAAAAAGGAATTTTCTTATTTTGATTTATTGAGTAGAATTTGATACATGCTTCTCAGAAAAATGGAAAAATAAAAATGTTATTTTCAAATTGATATATAGGAAAGAGAACTATTGAAGGATACTTTGGTGCTCCTACTTCAAGATTATTGTATAATAATTTTTATAATGAAAAAATGATAATAATAAAATACCATATTGATGATTGCTACTATTCTGGCATGGGATTCTAAAGAAGTAGATTGATTTGGAATGGGAGGGTGATTCAATACCACACCAGACTGCCCGAACTTTCTTGTTTCATACATTTTAACAAATTGGTCCACTTGAAGCAAGGGATGGTTGGCCAAATTGATCATTTTTTTGGGTTTCAAGAAGGAAAAGAAATTTTAATTCCATTCAAGTTTTTGGCAGGGTGTTTGCAGACCAAGAAGGCACTTTGTTGATGATGGCCAGATGTTTTAGATTTTGAATTTGATTGAGATGTGGTGAATGGTTTACTACCTGTTTCCTTATTCATCGAGTTGTTCACGAAATATTGAATAGCCATCACTAAAAGGAGTAATGAAAAAATTGAACTAATGCTTGATAGGGAATATCTAATTATGTATATAACAAATAATTGAATGAATAAATTCATTTTTGACCTCATTCATTTAGTCTTAGTGGTTGTGCCCATTTCATTTCCTATTATATGCTCCATTATTCTTTCACTGGTACATGCTCTGGGCTCCTTCTTTGCTTCTCACCCATCAACAAATGAATGTGTTGCGACTTACTTAATGAACATAATGTAATGAATGAATTTGTTTGATCGAAGTAGAAGCATCTTTTATGTATTAATATGTAAACCATACTCAAATCAGCTAAAAATTTTATCCCTCGGATCCCAAAAACTGGTTCCCACTTTATTTTGGTTGCTAGTAGGGCAGTCGTTGCTTGGTTCCCAAATGGATCTGCTTCCTATGAGTGTCTACCCCCATAAGCTAGTTGGTGAACCTTATGTAATAGCGGCAAATTCATGCATTGTTTCATAAAACCACTTTACAATTCAATATTTTCACCCCACTGCTAATATAGATTACTGAAAGGTGCGGTACCCAAAATTATTAGCTAGTTCCTTCCATATTCAATAATATTTGAATCTCTCCATGTTGAGCAACTAGGTTGAACAATCAATCTTAAATCTACATGGACATGAGATTCATTCTGGGTCTCAACAAGCTTCCATGCATATCTTTTCCTGGTTTGACATCTACCTTGACTGGAAGTAGAAGGTGGTCAAAATGAGAGAGATGATATTTGATCAAAAGTAGACATGGAGAGGTTACTTAACAAGTAAAAGGTCCTTAACACCCTAGTATGAAAGCCATTGTACAAATATGCATCCGTTTTATTACTTCTTTTTGTTGAACCCTCGATGGTCTACCCTACCCTCTTTATCGATATCTCTATTCCAGCATTCATTGGTATAAGCAAAGATATGTGAAGATAAGAATTTTTACCACATTTATGTGAAAATGATAGAAGCCACTATAAAGGAAAGAAACACATCCTGCACTACACCTACAAAGTGCTATGCTTCTGTTGCTTAAGAAAGATGGTCATAAAAATGAGATATTTCATCAGCTAGGCTAGATCAAACTAGGTGACATACTCTAGATGAGTGGCCAATTCCAATTGCTGTAGAAGATCCAGATTCAAATTTGTAGGGCGGTCGTAGATTAGAGGAAAGGAAGGTAAGTCGCTTCACATTTGTCGACCTATCTCCTTTTTTTATTCCTTGTTGTTGTGGGAGAAATGAAATGAATGAATGAGGTACTACTGACCAAGTGAGAGAGATATTACCAATTTCACAACAAGAGCAGAAGTAAGCAAATTGGCATTATCAGATCCAGATGAGATCATAGTCATAGTCTATGTTAGTCTTACCAGAGCTTTTATACATTTTTTTAGTTTACCTATGATAAATCCGATCTAAAAAGACCTATTTGAGAAACTTATTCTCAGTATAATCTTTTATAAAAGAGCTTGAAGAGGCACTATAAACATGAGGAGGTGTCATATTCCTTGCAGCCATTCACTCCTTAATTCCTTCCTTCATGGAAGACTATAATATTTAATTGTATTGAGGTAGTGATAATGCATTGAAATTGAATACTAAGCATGGAAATAAAGGTGTCATATGGAGAGTTCTTACTAGTGATACCCTTATATCCTCGATTGAAGAAGGGTGGATGCTTGGGGAAAGAGAGGTGCAAGGAAGTTGAATTATAGCATGATATAGAGAGGGAGCACTCATAGAGCACTCATGGAGATATTGTGATTGCCAGGTGCTTTAAGCCCTTTTATCAAGACTTGTTTCTGGGCCTTAGTACCTCACAATGAAAGATCTAGCATATTCCATAGTAACTAAACAAAGGAAGGAATAAAGAATTGATCCCTCACTCCAAAAAGGAAGGAGAGAACTCATGGGGCAAAGGTAGGTTGCTCTATGATCACGTCAAGAAGCTCGTTGTTTTACTGATTGAGCACTTAGCAAGGCAATAATTGGATTGATTGAGGATGAGATTCATGCATACTAATGAATGGAGTTGATAACTTTAAAAAATCTTGATTTGATTTGTAAATAAGTAAGCAAGAAAGGATACTCATGGACTAGTTGAGATAGCAACGAGAATGATCCTTTCCAACAATTTCATGGATAGATGACCAAAGAAAGAAAATAGATCCTTGCTGATAGATTTTAAGAAAAAAGAGTCAGAGATCCTTGTCCCAATTGAATTTCATGGGATGACCTATACAGATAGATTGATGAGAATTGAAGACTAGAGATATTACATCTTTGGTCGATCAAGGAAGATTGCATATACAATTACTTTATATTTAGTAGAGCATAGGTTCAAAAAAAAAAGGGCTTGGAAAAAAGAATGAGAATCTCGTTCAGCAAGAAACTAGGTTGTTGGTCTTTATATGTTACAAGTGCCACTTCTTTAGTTAGTACTCCAAAATGAATTAGATTTATATCTTGATGATTCAAATAAATGTTCATTTTATTTAGCTATGACTTGCATTCTTTGGTTACAGTGCTCACTTCTAAGGGATACATTCCCCTCCAAGTTGTTTAAAAGTAGCATCTATGGATAAATGATGGCTAAGCTGCATCGGTGCAGTTGGGATCGACCGACACTTGTGAGATAGAAGAATCCTTGAATAAGAAGATCAAGTTAATCCTGAGAATTATTTCACTAAGCAATTCAGAATTCCTTGTATAAAGCCTTTTTTTTATTACTTGTTAGTAGTTCTTCCTCCTTTCTACCCAGTCTACCTATGAACTAAACCTGACCTAATCTAATCTAATAGGCGTTCCATGCCTGAAAACACCAATGCATTATGGTTTCATAGTGTATGATAGATCTTACCAGAACTTCTTTACTCAATTATCAAGATTCAAGATACTTTCTAATTTTGCTCGTCGATGGTTATGCCTTTTCTCTTTCAACATCCACATGACCAGGACTATTTTGATCGAAGCTATAGGCATCTTACCTTTTTTTCCATTCAAACTTATTCACCAAAAAGTATGCATACTCCATGACTCTTAGCAAATTGCTTTGTCCTCCTATGTAGATGTAAATATAGAAGCATCTTTTTCATTCTATCTAGTATGTCTATCACCAATAACCTAGTGATCTCACTTCCAAGAAGAAGAAAAGCTGAGGATCAAGATGCAGGTTCATCTAATGAGCTGGATTTTTAAAAAGTCAGCCACTTATGTTTAATAAACGAATAGACTCGATAGTACCTTAACTAAGTTCTTCGATGTAGGACAAGGGACGGATGAAATTCCCAATGGTATCGAACTAGATTTTATGGTTGGCTTTACATAACTTGAGCAGACGATAGCTAGAAGTCCCTTTAGTTACTATAGTCGCTTGATTGCATTCATATTTACTATGAACTAGAATGACTTTCATTCATGCTTAGAACTTAAGATTTTTGTTTGTCGCTAGTTCGATTTCTAGAAGTGCATTAGCAGCCCCCCTTTCCATTGTTAGTCCTTATAAGCCTCTTCAATAAATATGGCTTTACCTTAAAAAAAGGTATCGAGACCTAGTGACATAGATTAAGCAACTACTAGATCCTCCATCTTGTTGAAGAATCAAATACTTCATTCTCATTAAATTAGGATTGATTTTCTTCTTTACTTCAACAGATGTGTCAACCTTGGCTTGCTTATCTATGGCTGGCATATTCCGTGTAACTTAATGAATTTGATCCAATCTAATAAGCCCGTAAGTGCTGATACAATATAATTATAATATTCTATAATGAGGTGGAATCCTATATCTAGTCTTTCTTGATTTTTTATAGAATCAAATTAGATGCTTACTCTTCGTTAAATTAATTAGAGGGGTGGCGATCAAGGTTTTTTGCTCACAAAAAAGTAAGGGTCCTGCTCAAGCAACTAGTAGTCCTATCGATCTACCTCTCCTGACACAATATCTTGAGTGTATCTATGAAGCTAACCATATCTACTGGCACATGATGTTTTGACATAGAATCGAGTCCTTGTGAATGGGCATAGCCAGTTACTCTTATTTTATGATGATAGGGATGATTGCTTTTATTATTAACTAGAATGACACCAGATTCTCCTTTTGATGCTTCAACTGAGGTATAGGTAGATGGAGGAGCTGGTATGGAAAAACCTTATGCATAAGGTTCGAAGTGGTTAATTAAGATAGAGTAGACTAATGATCTTGTAGTCATTTGGCCAGCTATTGAAAGAAAAAGCTTGCATCTTCTTTCCCTATTATATAACCAATCCTATCTATCTCTAGACCTAACATGGTAGTTTT
Source organism: Sapria himalayana (assembly GCA_029783825.1). Classification (NCBI taxonomy): domain Eukaryota; kingdom Viridiplantae; phylum Streptophyta; class Magnoliopsida; order Malpighiales; family Rafflesiaceae; genus Sapria; species Sapria himalayana. The sequence goes on along the minus strand of JAREIK010002415.1, from coordinate 680,045 downwards.
TCATCATATGACTTTCTATCTATTGATTGAGCTATTACCAAGAACCTAATTCATTTAAAACTAAGTTGATTTATTCTATAGATAAGGTAGAGTATTCTTGGCTTAGCATTATATCACATAGGGCTTTGATGCTACTATAATGCTTCGCTAACTCGAAGTGCCTCGCTATGAGAATCTAACTTCATTAGTGCTCATCTAAGTTTTGAACCTTCATGTTGACTGTGCACTTTTTTAGTAGCAAAAGTCCTTCTCTTTGCTTATTAATTTAAGTATATGAAAAAGATTTTTTGTTTTGTTGCTCCCACTTTATCATCTATGCTCATCGAGCCAACTTTTATTTTTGGGAAAGGTTTGGGAAGCATTTGGGCAGGAAGCACGGATTATAAGCAAGAAGAAAAGCACAATCCATATAAGATAAGACATTTTCTCATCAATCAAACCATGTTAGTTGGCTACTAGGCAGGATAAATCACAGGTATTGTCAAACCATTGGCTTGGAATTGTCTTAATCAATACTTGAGTTTTTATTCTTGCTCATCAATTGACATTACATTGGCTCACTTTGAATCATGGTTCTCCACTTCTTTAAAAGGATGCTTGTCAATGGCACAAGCACTCATATAAAGTCATTAAATGAATCTCTTGGGTCAGGGTAGCTTGAAGAAGGCACTCTTGAAGAACAAATCTCATCTTAGGAACCTTTGTAACAAGTAACTTTTACTTACTTATAGCCTTTCCCTTCTAAATCCTCTTAAATGAACTCTAGTTCCAGGATCAAAATCTCATCGGCCTTGCCTCTAATCCATCATCTAATCTAGTCAATACAACCCACTAGTCAATAGACTCTCTTTCCAATCTCTTTGGGTGACTAACTTTTGGCCACTCTAGCTTTAATGGTAAAATTTTATCTAGTTCTATGGTTAGAAAGTATGACAGCTATCCACCCAGTTAGAAAGTAAGCCGCTTTTCTTTTGTCGACCTCTTCCTCCAAAAAGCAAGTCAGTAAGCCATAGCAATTATTTGTTTGTTAAACAAACTTCTATTGATCACCAACCATTGTGACTAACCTTTATCTTTCTTGGCATGAATTTCCAATTCTGAGATTAACTATTCCTTGTATCGCTTCTTATCTAATGTTGGCAGGGCAAGGTGGTGGATAAAAAGACAATTTTGCTTGTGTGTGTGAGGTTGAGTGTTTTGTTTGTCATGGACACCTATGACTTAGAAGCATACTTTTAAAACTAATCTTCTCTTACAACTAATTTTGAAGTATCAAACTTTGGAGCAAAGATAGCGAGTGTAGGCGACCCCATAGCAAAAATGCACAAGTTGTTGTGTAGTTTGTTGAAAAACATGGTAATCATGCTAACAACCTAGAAAAGGCCACCCACTAGTCAACAATTGCACATTCCACTAGTCAACAATTAAAATGGCATGTTCTATTTATTAATATTCAAATAAATCAGTCTAAGTGGTGGCCTTTCTTGTCACTCATAAGAGCAAACAAGGTAATTGCAACATGGCTGAGAAAAGGCCACCCACTAAAGTAGAGAGGGTTCACATAAAAGTGTCAAATGGTTTAGGCAATTCAGGCATGCCCGTGGCACGACCCAATTGAGTCATGCTTGGCACAACATGGCATGATCTAAAACTATATCTCAACTTGGGTCAGGCCAACCCAAGGCATGGCTCATGCCATGGTGGTCCTAAGTCTACCGTGCCTCGTGTTGGGCTAGGCACAATACGCATGCTTGGCCCATTAGCATAGTCCACCGGACTATGTTAATGGGCATGGTTCACTTGGTCCATGCCCAACCTGACCAATACCAATTTCTTTTAAAATTCATAATTCAAATTTATTAAAAAATCTATCAAGTACACGTGGCAGGTTTTTTTAATGAAACCTATCATGTGTACATGGCTGATCATTTGGGCTACCACATGTATGTCTCGATAAGCATTGTGTTGCTGACCCTACAAGTGCCAGCCATGGTCCTGCAAGTGCCTACCATAGCCCCACATGTATGTCTTTGAAGTTTTACTTCTAAAGTATTAAGTTTTACAGTTTAAACATTAGAATTTTTTATAAAGCTTAAACATATATAAAGTAGGAGTTTTCTTGGTGTTCCATCACCTGTTACTATGGGGTGTAGGCTGTAGCTTTATTTCTCTCCTCTCAAGAATCTAGGTAATTTTTTTGTTTATTTAAATATACATAAATTATTCATAACATAAACAAAAAAAAAAATAACTAATAGTGAGTATAACGATAATACTATTAATAAATATTTAATTATAGATAATAATGATAATCTTATGGAAATGTCTGAGGCTGAAACCAATTTTTTTTCCATAGCCGTGACTCAAACTCAAATCCCTAAAAACTAAAAAAAAAACTAGAATAACATATATAGTTTAATTTCATTTTAATATAATAAAAAATAAAAATATTTGGGGTGTTAATGAATAATTAGCATAACATAAATTTTATAAAAATATATATACATGTAGGAGTACATATGGGACTCGGGCTGGGCACCAAAAGAGACATACTGATTAATGCACCAAAAAACATGGTGCATTAGTTCCTAGGCAAACCTAATTGAGCATGAATGGTGGGATCGATGAAGTTGGATCTAGTTTAGTTTTATTGATCTCCTTCATATACATCAATGATTTAGGGAGAGAATGCATGATCAAACTGATTACCATTATGGGTCTTCTGATTAGATTTTAGGAGGATGATAGGATTGTTAGTATCATGCAGACCTACTTCTAGTCTACTTATTGTAGGATTCCTAGATCCACATGTAGGTATGACATAATTAGATATTATAAGTTAGAAAAATAAATAACAATTAATAAATTTAGATAATATAGTGGAGTTGTCTTCATGACATCTGATATCTAGACTAGTCATAATAATATATTATTTGTATACCTTACTGCCTACTATGTAGATTCTACATGGAAGCTTAATAAAAAAATTTTAGGATTTTCTAAGATTCTCTATTCTCATGATGGTCGTGTCATATATGAGTAATGATAAAAATTTTTAGAGATTATCATTTTTAAAAATAAATATTTAGTATCACACTAGATAATATATCTAACAATAAAGTAGCAATTAATATGTTCATTAAGACTATTAAAGATAGAACATTAGGTAAAAATTTTTATGCTAGATGTATGTCGTATTATTAACCTGATAGCATAAACAAGGATGAGGGCCATTTCCCCCATATTAGAAAAAATATGAAACTTACTAAAGTATCTTAGGATGCCTAGCAAGCAACAAGAGTTTGGTAGTATTTATTTTTCTGTGGGTCTAAAGAAAAAGAAATTCCAAATGGATGAGAGACACCATTATAATTACACTTACCTGATATTAGATTCATGTACTAGATATGAGCACATAATATATAACTACATCAATAGTAAGAGTGATAAACTTATTATTGATGATACTGATTAGGATATTAGAATTTTTTTTTATGAAATTCTTGAAGATTTTTTGAGATAATGAACATGTATTTTGTGTACACTCTCACTACTTGTATTACACTTTTGTGCATACGTAATATTAGTAGCATGTTTAGCAAGTTTAGAGATAACCCTATATTTAGTATCATATCTGTTGAGATGGAAATCAAGTACTTAAAGTACTAGTCTACTATTCCATCTTTTTATTGCCTAGTTATCTATATGGATCCTAAGGTTAAGGTGAAAGGGTTAAAGAATATTTTAACATATATATCTATGTGCATGAACTAGGAACACAGATGTGAAAGGTTTATTTATAAAAAATTGACCGAGTTATTTACATACTATGACATTAGCCATGATAATAGTTATAGTCAGGTTTTGAGTATGGACATGGATACTATATTTAGAGATGATGACTTCTCCATTCAGTTAGTTAAGAGAAAATGATGAGGTAATCTAGTGAATAGGAGTGAGCCATCTTGCTACTTTGATACTGATAACTTATCAATCCTATCACATAATAATAATAAGAATCATGATATTTTAATATGATATAAATTATATGAGTCCACATATCCCATTCTGTCTAAGATGACAAGGGATCAACTAACTCTTTCGGTGTCGAGCATAGCATCAGAGTTAATTTTTTCTGTTGTAGCCAATGTCATTTCATATAGAAGATTGAGACTATATCCAAATATCATTAGTTACTTATATGCATGAAGGATAGAGTAGGAACGAGAGCACAAGAATTACTAGCAGATGATAACTCATGGGACTTGAAGGATGTTCGAGGCCAATGCAAGTGATACTATTAGATGTTCTTATTTGATTATGATGATGATGATTTGCATACAGACACCAATTGACATTGGAATTGATGATTGCATTTTTTGATTTTATATTTATATATAATTATTATATTATTATTTATATTTATTTTATATAATATGATTGCATTGCGATTTAAAATTATATATTTGTTTTTTTTTTATTTTTGTTTATCATTTTTTTATTTGGATGATTGATTTTTTTTCCATTTCATAAAAATGTACGATGAAATTATATTGTTTTCATATTATTACATTATAATTTGCATACAAAAAAGTCAAAGAGCAATATGACCTGACATGACTCAAAATGACCTGGCATGATTCTATTCAGACTCATGTCGGTCAAGGCATGATGGGCTGGGCATAATACAAGTCATGTCATGCCATGCACAACACAACTTTCTTATCGGACTATGCCCGACACGGCACGGTGTCATGACATGAGCCACCTAAAAATGGGCCATGCTGGCACGACATGGCCCATTTGAAATCTCTAGGCCTGCTTACGATAATTCATGTGAACAAGAACCAATACAATGGAGGAGTAAGAGGATTTTTATTGATACTGAATCAAATGATTACGAGATAGAAAAGGAGACAAAGCCAAGAGGAAAGTTTGGTAATTCACTTTGAGTACAACAAAGTCTGATGGAAGGAATTCCTCATGATATATTATAGTTTTCAATTAAAGCTTCCCATTTTGGTCATAATTTTGATAGTAATTTGTGTACTTATCACCTTACTATCCATACTATATGCTGCTTTTTTTATTACTCACATTAGAGGAGAATTCCTTTTTTTAAGTCAAATCCATAATGCTAGAGAAGGGACTCTACTTCTTCTTTAATTGACTTCGATGGCACCGTGGCATCACCAATCCTATAATATCTCTCAAACCTTCCGACACTTGAGGAGCAAGTGATAATGAACTTGCCTTGTTTCAAATATATATTCTTGAGTTTTCTGACATTGTACTTGAAGATTTCTCTCAGTGTCTTCAAGTTAAGTCAATATAATTTGACAAGTCAATTTATTTCTCTTATTCCTCGAATGTATGATTTGAATCTTATTATCCCTTAGAAATTTTAATATATTCTTAAAGCTTGAGAAAGCCTGTAAGACTGAATTAGAATATATACTTTCCAATTTTTTTTCTTGGTTAATCGGCAATAAAATCATCTTTGAAAATTTAATCAAATGAATCAATTGTAAAAATTTTTATGGTACGACATGTGCCCCACCGATCCTAATTCACTTACTTTAACAGGTATATTTAAATTTTTATGGTACAACATGTGCCCCATGGATCCTAATTTTTGGGGTATTCGTCTTGTCCTATTTTAGAGTAGGACAAGATGTGTAAAAGGTAGAAGTGTAGTAGTCAATATATTGAATATATATGTATTTAGAGTTAGCACTCTTAGTCACAAATAAAAAGTTCTTAAACCCACCATATTGCACAATCTCTTGGAAAAATATCCCAGAAAGCCCTACAAGAGGACCCACACAACTAATTGCCCCTCAAAAGCTTTTAAGCTGGTTGCCAGAAAACTATGAAATTCACAATGAATCAATTAGCATTTTAATCCTCAATTGGCTAAGTCATCTTTGGTCCCCCATCCTGTCATGTAATAAAACCCTTTCTCTATCAATAGAAAGAAATATCATATTGCAAGGCCTAATCATGCATGTACTACAAAAGGTTTGTATGCAATTAGTTGTGTTCTTTAGTTTGTGTGCCCTTGTTCAATTCCCATTAAATCTAGAAATTGGTTGATCTCAGTTAAAGGCTCGTTCCATATAAAGGAATAATTCATTAAAGGCGAGTAACATGATAACTTTCATTAAAGGCCTAATCATATCAAGGAATGTTCCTAGCCCTCTTACTAGGGCTAGGAACATTTTTTCTTAATTATCTCTCGGCATAAGGACTAGTACTTGATAATGAGCATATTCATGAGCACTAGCTTTCCTAGCTCAAGAGAGTATTGAAGTTAGTTGTCCCACTAATGCAAGTCGAGGCTTCTTGCATCAAAGGAAAGTAAAGAAAATCCTACCCTTTTAGAGACAAAGTGGATTTTCCCACATGTCATAGAAAGAGTATATGTCACAGTCTTCTAAACAATGATTAAGAGGTTCGTAAACCTAGTCTTAGCTTTATCCAAACTTTTTCTGCTCGATATTTCACATAACAATTATCACAAGCCCATGGAGCGAAGAAGTAGATTAAATGAGCCTTTTTATATATCCTCTTTTTATTGAAAGGCAAAGAGAATAAAAAGCATGGGGTTGTTAATAATTTTTTTTTTCCAAGACATTTGGATGCTAAGGATATAAAAAAATGATATCTTTCCAGTAAGTGTGATCCAAGGACTTGGAGTGGAATGGTGTACCAAGGAACAAGACAAAACATGTTTACAAATTTTTCATTATTTTGGGCTTTCAATTCTTGCTAGCAAAGATCCCCCTAAGGTGTTTCATAATGCATGTCACTACCTCTATATAAATAAGAAAGCAATGTTAGGGAGGGGTCATTCATACTTTCTATACAAGAAATTCACCTTTGGAAAAAGTGCAAACTTCAAGGTGAGGACATTGTCAATCCTAAAGTAATGGTATATTAGATAGAGTTTTACTTTCTATCGAATGTTCTTCATATCTATTCTTCTAGCTCATGCATACAAGAGAATTAGTATAAGATGTGGCTAAAACCAATAAGATTCCACAATACCCATATCTCAAAGATAAAGAAACACTTTCAAATGATTGATTAAGCCAAAATACCCACCATATTGATTGAAGGGCTTATGAGCTTGATTGCAAAAAGTGATTTTGATGGATTCAACTTGAAAATCCAAATGCCAATCAATAAGTTTATTTCCAAAAAGAAGTCAAGCTAGCAGTGGAAAAGCCTATTGGAGTATCAGATGCAAGACAACTATCACTAGAGCTATCAAAGTTCCATTGTTTTTTATTGATAATAAGAGTACTTTTCCACATTGTCTTCATAGAGTTGGTTTCAATCCAATCGAAATAATTAGGCTTCACTTTTATCTAAGAAAAGTTACACATGGTAAGGAAAGCTGATAGTTTTTATGAATCATACACACCAGAAAACTTTCCCTATAAATCTTTATTTTTAAATAAAAAATTAAACACGCAGGAATGAACGTAAACAACATTGCCTACTCTTGCTATGGATTCTATGCCATGAATCTGATTTTGAAACTGAAGTAGAGGCATTGTCCTAAGTTGTGGGGGACGCCTTCTTTGAACTCAAAGACAATTTCACTTAATTTTTTTTTTTGAGTGAATCATATTAACTTAAATATTCTGTAATATCATATCCATTAGAAAGAGGAGTAATAATTCATCTTGCTTCTTCACATGATAAAAAATTCAAGTTATATAAATAGAAAAAGATATTATGATAATTCGATAGATTATGGTCTGCTCATTAATTTTGCATCCCTATTTTAATTTTTGATAAATGGATGCATGGGTTTCAAAAGAAGAGCGATTATCAATTGGCTTGTATCTAAAGATAGGTCTAATGATGTACTACACTTCATAGTTTGACCACCATGAGCCCTTACCTGATCCCCCTTACTCATAATAGGATTTCTCTCTATTGAAGAATCCAGATGGCATAATTATCCAACACTACAATGCGTTCTTCAATCTTCAAAGAAAAGAATACTAACTCATCTTTCTTTTTTATAACAGCATCATCATTGGTCCTTTATTGGGCTTGCATTCTCATGCCCCCTCAATAGTTAGATGAAAAGATATAGTTCCCTCACCCCAATTATGTTGGGTTATCATAAGAACATTGTATTTAATCACTTAAATAGTGCGTTTGAATTTCCTTGCATTATTCTTACTAGCATCAAAGCTATTCACAAAAGAAATAGGCAACTTATTTGCTATTCCATTAGGAGTTCATCATATCAAAAAGAATTAATAGCAGCATGCTTCATCTTTAGTAGGGATTCTTATATTCTAGTTTTAGCTTCTTAATTCTTACCATCTATTCTAAATGTTTTCTTATAGTAGTTTAAGTTGGTTCAATAATATTTCTCATATCGGTGTTCTCGACTTGCCTTTCGATATAGAAAATACCTTTCTCAATAATCGTTATGTGAAACCCTATCACCAACAACTAGCCATTTCGATTGATACATCAAAATTTCCTCCAAAGCTCCTTGTTGCCGATGAACTAGTTTTCTAATGAAGAAACTTCTCCTAGAACATTATAGGATTAGAGAATAGAGAGAAAAAGATAGGATAGTAACATTAGATTAACTATTAATATAATAAGAGAGTAGGAGAAAGTTGTTGTTGATACTACTATAATATAATGGACTTGAATTTCTTTCGCCAATATACTATTACATATGTAATATTGATAGAGGTAGCCCTTTTTTATTTCGATTCCTATATTGAATGGTGAGATGGCTAAAATCCTATTGATATAGTGAATAACAAGTTGGCCTCCTTGGTAGGACTAGCTATGGCCTATTGGGTGAGCCCTAGTTATACCTATCACTTCCTTGACTCTGAGCTAGGAATGCTTCCCTAAAAGTAGCAAATGCATTCATCTCTATAACCATAACTTTCTTGCCTATGCTTCTCTTCATTCCTTGCCTCACACCTTCCTGCAATAAAATATCATCAACATACAATAAGAGAAGGGAAGCTACTGGCAGAAAGTTAGTCCATTGAGTGTTTTGTAGGGCTCTAAGGTATAAGAAGGAAGGCAAGAAGGTAAAGAACTGAGGGGTAATGGCAAGAGAGATGTTTGTTCGGATGTAGCTTTCTTATTTTGGAAGCATGCAACCAAACTGAATGCTAGTTCTTTCAACTAGGAAAGTATCCGTCTCTAGCCACTGCACTCAAGCCGTAGGATTGAAAGCCCATAGAATATAAGAAGCGACTCTACCCTATGTTGAAAATGAGTTGGCTGGATCAAAATTTCAATTATGGCTTTTAGCCCTTGAGAAATAATGTAAGTGATAGATGGAATTATTTAGTAAGAAAATATAGACATTTTCTATTTTTTGATTGAGAAAGCAATAGGCCCAAATAATGAAAAGAGAATAAATGGTGAGATTGACATTTACTCAAATCTTAGAGGGTCAGGATTAAGGGTTGGTCAAGTGGCTTTTTGCTCTAAGGGTTGGGATCAAGGGCATTCCCCTCCCATCTTGCATGTAGGAATGATGGATGCTGGTTTCCAACTCTACTATAAATAGAGATTTTGAGACATGTCTATCAAGGATGAATCTTGATAATAGACAATAGGGAGAAATGTTGTTGATATGCACCATTCATGCTCTAGCTATCCTAGCCTCTACATTGCATCATTTTTTTATAGGTAGATCTCTGATCAGAATTAACACCTAAATCAATGACTTAAAAGACTATAGAATACTGGGGATCACTATTATTTGTTGTTCCTGATAGCATTGGTAATCACTTAACTATCTAAAAAAGTATCCTCTAATGAGCACACCAGTTGCTACCTTGGTCATTTAGATTCTATAAAAGTAAAGGTGTGGAATAGGGCTAACTAACAAGTAAATGATTGAATCTTGCATAATTGAATGAAATGTTGTTGGCATGTTTGAGCTAAGCATGTAAGTATTCTACTTCTCTTCATTGCGAATGTGAAGTGAGCCAGAGTTCTTGTTTGAGTGAGCTCAATAAGCAAGCAAGTACACCTGATTGATATAATAGAAAGACTCTAAATATCTTAGTCCTATTTGACTACGTATTTCAATTAGAAATGTGATGTATGAATGAATTTTGTAGTTCTTTTATATAAGCCAAGTTGGGCAAAAAAAAAATAAAGTAGTTTGTCTATCCATGCATGACCTAACGATCTAACCATTCCTACCACCCGGTTAACTAAGAGGAAAGAAGTCCCATCAATCTTTTATAGCTAAACAAGTGAGAAATGAGTAGCCGATTCCTTTGTTTATCACCTCGGGATCATTTGTATGCTCCATACCATGCAGGCTAATTTTTGACTGAACTAAATAAAGTGGAGGCAAACAAAAATAAGAGTTTATCTTTCCTAAGAATGGCTAAGTGGCTTAATTAAGCTTGGGAGTATGGTTATTGAATAGGTTTGGAGAAGGAGGGCTCAATTCTTAGGTACTTTATCTTATGGGCGTAGTTTGTCTGTCTTTTTATTCCTTGTTCAGTCTCTATTCTTCATTTCATCCTCCATTTCTTGCTACTTAATAGGGAATCATTCTATTGTTGATCATAAAGTCAAACTCCCAAGACAAACACGTGCATTCGAAGTTCAAGAAAATCCATTAATAAGACTCACCCTAAAAAATAATAAATTAGATTCAAAGGACAATTAGAACATAAACTAGCTAAGAAGTTCTTTTATCTTTTTTGATGTGCTCTCTAAGTTATTAAATCAGCAGATGGAACTACTTTTCCACTCTTCATTGGATGATGCCACTTTGATACTCCTCTGGTTTATTCGTTGGTGGGTCTTTTATTGATATTGACCTTGTGGAACTGCAAATCTTTTATTGGTACTGAACTTAATGGTGGGTCTTTTATTGATATTTGCACTGTGCTGATTCTTCTTTGGCACCCCTAATATTTTTTTATTTTATTATATTAAAGCAAGCACAAACTACTAAAGTTCTTCTAGTATTTTGTTTTTTAGAAGTTTGGGTCGAGGTGACCGAAGAAACCAAAGTTTGGCCGCCTCAGACCTTTGCGTAGTATTTTGATTTTCTAAATTTAAATTAATTTCATTTTAATTATTTTAATTAGTATTTGTCATTTTTTTTTTATTTTTATTAGACAAGAGGGTAGAGTAGAAAGAGAAAGTGAAAGACTAAAATTTTTTAAAATTAAGTTAATAGTTAACTAATTAAAAAATGGAATACCCATAAAATAGCGTAAAGCATGTGCACCATAAATCCAAAGTTCAATTCAAACACCAACCAAAGTCGAGCCCAAGTTGAGTCCCAAAAAGATAAGTTGAAATCCCAAGAGAAAAAAATTTAGGAGAGAGATAAAGAGAGAATGAGTAATGAGATATTTATGTTTTTGAAAAATATAAATATTAGAGTGGGGGGGTTTTATAGATTAATAAAATGATTTGTTTTAAGTTTTGTCAACGCCCCAGGGGAATTTTCAAATTCGTTGGGGGCTCGAGCGATTTCTCAGCTCATGTCGAGTAATCGTACCCATGGGCCTCAGTACCGAGCCGTGCTAGGCCCAGCATGAGGCCTGGTTGGCCTCAGCACGGCACTGTATGAGCTATGTCGTGCCTTAGGCCGGGCCATTCAGGCCCAGTCCGTTTGACACCACTAAGTTAAAGTCAAGCAGATATGCGATTGATTGGTAAATCATATTTTGACGATCCAACATAAAGCACAACTTCTATCCTAGAAAATGTAGGCCACTTTTAAACTATGACCTGACTCTTTTCTACCATTCTTCTATTCTATTCTCTGGTAGGGACACAAAGATTACTCTACTGCATTACTCTATATCCTTCTGTTTATAAGCTATAGGGGTGCTAATGCACTTTTGATCGCTAGTGTGAACTTTCATTTTTTCACTGTAGTGACTTTTCACGGACAACAAGATAAAACTCTGGGTCTAATTGAAGTAATGATTCTCACTTTGCTTAAATATTGATCACCTTGCCTAATTAGTACCAACTCTTTGGATCAGGCAATATCAAATCGATGAGGTCGAGATAAGTTTTTTTTTTTACCCAGGGTAGTAGGACTTAATTGATACCTTTTTTATGTTTCTTAGACAAGTGGAACAAGCAAAACACTCTCAGGTCCTCAATTAATCGCTAGTTCAAAAAGAAGAGCTATCCTTTTCCCATGCGAGATACTATACCCATTTTGGCCTATAATTGATTGACTAGTTCACCTAATCATTATTGTCATTGCCCACCTAGGCTTGTTAACCTAGACTTCATTCTAGATCTCCATTTACATATGAGTCCTTATGGTTAGGTAAGTAATTAAGAGCGAGATTATGAATTAATAATAATTATGCTTGTTCGTTAAGATATTTTTTCTCAAGGAAAGAGGATTGGGAAACCAATAAAGACGTGTTAGAGACATACTTTCATGCAATTGCCAAAGATAGTTGTGTTTTCCAACCAATCAAGATCTTTTTGTTCTTTTATGAGACCCAGATTTTTAATTTAATAACTTTTTTCTCACCTTTCTTCATGAAGACTGGATGAAAACATCATTGTGCTTGCTTGATGAGCTTACAATCTTATTTAATATTAAACTTGTGGATGACAATTTCAAGGTACTCGTAGTTTAACTACGAGCTTAGTATCAAGGTGCTCATAGCTTTTAAAAGGACTGCTCACATTAATTCAAAACTTTTTTTATAAGGCTAGGGAAGGCTAGGGACTACACATTATAGTGATTTCTTCTCCTGCCAATGGGTTGGTAGAACAACCTGTAGATTAGATCAGTTTTGTTTTAGAAATATAATTTCTCATAGTATCTTCAGGTGAAGCACATATCAAATTATCTTGAGATTTGGTTAATAGAAAGTTTTTATTTCTCCGGTCCCTACTCACTTTAAATCAAGGGAGACTTGCTTCACATTGTGGGGGAAGATCGGTTGAGAATCCCTCTAGGGTTGGTGACCATGCTAGCTGCATGCAGGCTAGAATAGATGAAGTTTTTCAAAAAAAAAAACTACTAGTGGAGGACGACCTTATAGGGATAAGAGACATAGGGATAAAGAGATCCAAAAAAGAATATTTTATGTGTAATCCCACATAATCTCAAATGTTATCAGTTTCAATATGTAGAACAAATGATACAATGCTGCAAATGTTCCAAGATTCATGAAGATATAGAATACCATATAAGCTATCATGCTTGCATATCTACCATTTAAATCTCCAACACTTATTCCAATAATTACATATTGGATTTGACCTATGGATGAATATGCAAGCATACATTTCATGCTTGTTTGAGTAATAGCAATCAGATTCCTCAATATCATTCTAAGATAGCTAGGATCTCTAGAATAAGATGTCATTCATTTGATGAAAAATAAAAGGAATATCAAAAATTTGAGTAGCTGAAGTATCTACTTTTGAAGTAATAGAAAAAAAAAGCAAGTACTTGAGTGAGAAAGTCAGAATCGATTTCATTCCATAAAACCTTGAATGGCTCTCTTAAGATGTTTGGCCAAACTAAAATAAATTATATACAAGCTATTTGCAGCTAAACTAGCCACTAAATCAACTCGATGCCAAAAAGTTATTTCTTCATGAAGATCTCCAAGAATAGGTTTCCTACTTGGCTAGGTTGTCTAGTAGGATAGGTACTACTCTACATTGTTATTTCTTTATGAATTGTCCCACTTAAATCCAAGAAATTAACCTACAAAACATCTTCTATGGATTAAGGTGAATATGAGTCATTCCAATTGAGTAGGTGAACCAATAGTCTTTTTCGAGTGAGATCCATTCCCACGCAAATGAATGTTTTTGCGATAAAAAAAGTATTTTTTCAATTCAAATAGCTAGTATAAGAAAGTCAAATAGTAACTTCCGGAGTTAGGATTATTTTATATTACTAGAAAGAACACTCTCCAATAATTCATAGGTCAGAAAAAAGAATCTATCTATTTGGATATCAATGACTTTTTCATAAGAAAAAAGTATTACTTCATTACTCCTTAGAAAGAAAGAGAATCTTACCTACTTCTACGAAAGTGTTGGCTAGAGAAAGATGTTTGTTGTCCTAATTTATTAGATTGTCTCATATAGTGAAGTAACCAAAGAGGTGACTTCGAAGTGATACATTAGTCTAGGTGTTGCTTCTCTTTTTGTGGTTTCACTTTAGTCGCTAAAATGGATCCTTAAGGCACTTTTCACTGACTTTATTCCAACCTAACTAAAACCTATGGTACCTATGTCCATTTAATACCTCAACAAAAATAATGAATGGCCCCTCGTAAGATAGGTATGCTTTTGGATATAGCCAAATCAGTATGACCGCCCACAACCTTCCTAACTATTGTTTGCATTGAAAGTGAGGTTTGATGGAATTAAAGAAGAAGTATGTGTTGACTATAGCAATTAGATGAAGGTAGGTATATGGGAGAAGAAAATAGATAGTTGGCCAAGCATGGCCAGCCATGAAAGGTTCTATCATCATCATTGGTATTGACTACGATTGACCTCTAGTTTCCATCGAATTGCATGTTAAAATAAAGGAACTAATACACAATGCAACTATTGGGGAAGGAGCTTTTTATTGGATTTATATTCATTCACTCTACTCGTAGAGCAGCCTCGGGGATCGACAATTGGTAACTCAAACAAGCAAGAGAAGTGATTCAGGGTATCTATTAGACATTAAGGCAAAATGATCTGTCCTGGTCAACCTAGCAATCATAGTACTACTACAATCAAATAGATTCCATTAATTAGTCTAATGCACAATAGCTTTTACCATTGGTGCTTAGCCCTAGTTAGGATAGGGAAATAGTCTACATTTGTTTCAGGAAGGAAAATAAACATAACTTATGAAATGACCTTACTTAACCCTAAAAAAAAGGACTGGCAGAAAGCCTAGCTCTTAATTTAACCTTAAGATCCATAACATATCTCATAAGGTCAACACTCACCAAGAGATCCCTAGTCCCCATAGACTATCATCTCCACTCGCATTGCTTCGGAGCCTATGGAATTCTTCCTCCCATGGCTCATTATTGACACAATATAGACCATGTTAAAATCAAATGCATTTAATGTGTGCTTGTAGAGGTGATTAAGGTACATTAGGTAGTGGTCCCAGAAGTGTCCGATGAAGTCAACCTCAATGAGGGTCTTTTAGCTTCTTATAATGCCTCTAAATTAGCAGCTTAATGGAAGCCATAGTTCTCGGCTACTAATGTGGCTTCAAGTGTTCCAAGAGCCTTATTTTCATTATGGAGGACAAGAATGCAAGTGTTCACTAATATGGTTACATGCAACTTTGAGTTAATGCTTAAAAAGAAATGGTGGGATCAAATGTTCAACCCCCCTTGTGAAGATGGAAAACTAGGACAATAGAATGATCAACCTACATCCGTAATAACTTTTAAAGTATTTTGGATTCATACAAAAGGATGTAGAAAGAAAAGACAATCCAATAAAGGACTAAGTCGAATTCTGAGCTAGCATTAGGTGAGCATGGAGTGCTAGTACTTATGGTATCAATCATCTCAATTGAAAGACTCTATCTATAGACGTCCTTACCTACTTTTTCCCCTAGTCCATAACTAATTCATACATTGAATCAATCATGCTAATGTGATATGTTTAGTCCTTTGCTTTGTATTACATGGTGTGTCATTCAAGGATGGATTTGTATGTTATTTACTTTCTATAGCTGGTAGCTGGCTCCAACAAATAAGGTATTTTTGGGTCGGCCTTTGAATGAAAGTAGGGGCCCATCTAAGTGCAAAAATGAATGTTTCTTTCCCTTTGTAGTGGTTGATCTTTAAGGAAAGAATAGTTTCAGGTGGTCCAATAGATTAAGTCATTATTCATGGGTCAATGAAGGAATAAAGAAATCAAGTATTATAAGTAACTTTGAAGCCTGGTAACCTCGACACTAAAGGGGTAATCAAGCCAAGCTCATGTAAGAAGTTATTCTTCTATCTATTGGCTAGGCTATCCTATTTGTGGAATAACTATAATATATTATACTATACATAATGAATGTTCTAAAATGACGAGTGGATACCTTACTATAACATGCTCTCCATTAGCCCTTCAACCAATACTTTGACTTCATTAAAATAGGGTATATGTGCTAATTCAAATATTACATGACAGACACACATGGGACAAACGAGCGGACCATTGGAATGAGAACACCCAACCAACCTCATTCTTGTTATTTTTCTTAACTTATATGTATCTATTAGGTCATGATTTATGGAGGGAGAAAGGGATTGAGAACTTGACTTTGGAGAAGGAGTAATGCCTGCAAGTTTGAAGGATTTAGTTTTCTTTGATTCTCATTGTCAAAATGACATATTGGTTGTCGATTTGGTGCCAATACAATAAGAAGAGTTATGCATATCAATTTAGAGTTTTGGTGGATTATACTTCTGAGGTCTTGCACCAAGTGCACGTGTGATTATGCTATGGCATAACTCCCTCAGGTCCAGAAAGAGATTAAGTTTATAGTCAACCTATACCTTTCAAATGACTTTATTTTCCAACACTTCTATATGGAGATGAATGTAATATGATTGATAATTTTAGTTTACTAGTTGAAGTTTTTCAAAGCCTCGATAAAAGTTGGTTCTAGCCTTGTTTTGTAGTTAATTTTTGGATTTGAATAATTCTAACACTGTATTTTAATTTATAGATTTAATTTGACTTATAGAAGGAAAAGAGAATACAGTTATCCAGTTGAAATCTATGCATTTTTTTATATTTTGCGCTTAGGTAGGTTATATGTAATGGAGCCTTTAACTATGGACCATGACCACACTAAGGAACAAGGAAGCATTACTAAGCAAATAAGTCAAGGAACGACTTCTCTAATAGCCCCATTGAATAGGAGGATAAAGCCTTTTTGAAAAAGTCTTTTGTGTCTGCATTTTTAGAGGGAGGGGGGCTTCTTATTCTTAGGAAGAACCATATGGATCATGTACAATTCTAAGATTTTGTTCACACATTGAAGAAAGGCTGGGTGGAAGGGGGCAGTCATCAAATCCATTCCTATGTTAGTGCCCAGACTTGAATTACAAGATGTTGGGGTTGGGTAGGAGCAAGAAGCTGTACAATAGATTTTTGAAGGGATGAAATAATTAGATAGGGCTAGAAATAGATGGAGAAGTATTGACATTTATATCTTTAGTTTGGTATCTTATATATTAAAGCATCATAAATTTTTAAGTATTGAAAACATCCATGTGCCTGACTTCCAAATTGATGCCATTACCTTTGAATCCTGGAAGTTCACTGACCTACCCAATCTGATTGTACTATCATTCACCCGTATTGGATATAGTTTGTAAGGCAAGCTTTCTTGTATGACTATCAAGGATGCCATTGTGTTTGTGTGAAGCTAGATGAATAGGCATACCATCATCAAAGTCTTCCATTACCATCCTATGAAGTGTACAAAAAAAAGGTTATGGAGTCTCGACCTCAATGAGCTTCTGGAAACAAATGATTGGAAGATGGACATAGATTGGGAAAGTCCCTCTATCACCCTATCTTACTAATAATAATAAAGAGGGGGAGGTATGTTTCTCCAATGCAAACTTGGGATGAGATAAGTGATGCAGATGACTATTTTTTTTTTGCAAAGTCATCCCTTTTATCTTTGTATTATATATTAGAGGCAAGCGACACAAATTTTGATAACAAAATGATCATGGTTAATCATAGTGACAAAAATGACAGGAGAACGATCATCGAATGGGGGGAATTATGGTAATACTAGAGCCATGGTCCCCATCACACTATGAGCTAGTAAAAATAAATTTATATTCTTTATGAAGCGGCTGCTCACAAAATCACTCGTGGTAGAACCACTTATAAAGCAAACTTTTAGTGCTATCAAACCCACCTTCAGCTTGTGTGGGCTATTAAGAAAAGTGTATTTTATCTTTTTTTTTCTTTTCACTTTCATAATATATGGAATTAGTAATCCTAGCCTTCTTTATGACGGTTTTCTCTTTTCTTACTCTAGGTAAGCATTGTTTCCCTACACCTCTAAGGAAGCCTTTGAAGTAGTTAGTTTCTTAGGAAAGTTTTCTCTGACATCATATAGAGAGCGTGCTTTAGGGTCAAACTTGCAGTATCAAAAAGTCTCCGATTGTTTAGTATATTATAATCATTTTGTATCTTAGGGAAGAAGGTAAGCACATCAAATTCTATTCTAGTGGTGAGCATCTTTAGCTCATGTATTCTGCTAAGCCATTACATTTAGAATCTCTTTCCAGCTGTCCCATTTTAATGGAAGGTTTTTTGGAAGTCAATGAAATAGTAAGAGTAGCAAGTGTATGAGCAATCTAGATATTTTGGGTAAGAAGGTTTGATTTTAGGGTAATAAGAAAAATTTATGACCCCTATGTTTCTTGACATAAAAGAAAATCAATATACAATGCCTGGTGGTGGAATCCAAGTTACACTAGTCACTTACGCCTGTTTAGTTTATGTAACATGACAAACAAGATTCTTACTAAGGTTCTCATTAACTGTTAAAGCCCTCTTTCTTTGGAATTGTTTTGGTTCTTATGTTCTATGTTTTTTTTTGTTTGTTAGTTTGTCTTCTTAGTTGAGGCAGGATAATGTATAAGAGAGTCTAATAAGAGAAGTTTTTTTTTGTCAAATAAGAGAAGGTTTAGGGTTTCTATTATTTCCTTTTTGTAGATCAAATGCTATACCTTCAGCACTAATGATGAATCCTAAAATGAGTTCTTTTGATTTCCTCTAATCCTTTTGGTTTATTACAATATAAAAGCTTACCAACCAAGCCGAGATGTTCGCCTCAATATGATAGATAAGTAGATAGGTTTGTGATAGGAGGATTGGCCATTTACTTGTATAGGATATCGAAGCTGCTTGAGGTCGAATCCACTAGCAAAAAGCACATTCATAAACTGAACTAAGAGATTGTATCATTGAAAGAACAAAACCACTCCTTCGCTATTGTAGAGCAGCTTGTCTATCTCATGCTCATGGAAGGCAATATCTTTTTGTTGTGACTTTTAAAGCTCATATTTTCATGCACCCTACTTTAACTTATCTACAACATGTCTTATCAATTTATGTACTAAGCAAATCCCCCCATTGGCCTTGAGGTCTTATCAAGGCTAGATCACCCCACTTTCTAGAATATTAGAAAGGTGTTCTCATAAATTAGAGATACTAAGGCACCAGCATGATCAAGCATTAGAGTCTATCTTCAATTTGATCAACATGCACTGAATACATGGAAGAAGGCCAACACAAAGGTTGTATGAGCCTATTCTCCCTTCATTGATTGTTCTATGTCAATCTGCCATCTCATTGATAGGCACTAAGTAACATATGGATGCCTTCCTTGGCCTTTTGTCCTCAATCTTGATCACTTAGTCATTCCTAGTCTTGCTCAATCTCACGAATGGAAATAGATCTCTTCATGGCAGAGAGGATGACTTTCAAGCAATAATCATTGGTAACTATTAATTTTATCCTAACTTTTAGTAGTGCACTTATAGCCTAAGAGTGGCTTAAAAGATCATTATCCTTAATAGCAATAGATACACATAGTGGAACAAAGTTAGATAAGAAAAATAGATGTTATTAACTTATGAAATTGATTTAGCTAAAAACTAGGCTCACATTAGTGAGGATCGGATGCTTACTAATCAATATCATCTAGCATTCAGAACTAACCATGAAGAAAGGAATATTATCAATCACTTTACAACACTTGCTTTCTCTAAACTATCGAACCTAACAGGTAAAAATAAAAGAGAGAATTTTCTAGTCATTGACACCATCTTTCTTTGATCGATTGAAGCAAGAGCACCAAGTTTAGTAGCATCAACCACAAGAGCCTCGGGCTAAGCTAGCTCGTCATATGAGAGCAAGGAGGCCAGGACTTTTCAATAATTCCAACCTTCGTTCAGACATCTATAGAAAGTAAAGTATGCCCAGCCATTAATGGATCCCCAAATTGCTCAAATCTAGTATAATATGGCTTATTCCAATGTTGTGCGGGCAAATGATAACTTTGTACTAAAAAATATTTTTCTTTCTAAGGTGACAACTATAGAGAGACAAGCCTAAGTAAAAAAAATTTTGTTAGCGGACATAGCTTCAAAATATCACTCCAAGGTTGAAAAGCCCTGCTTGACCTCCATCCCAAAGTAAAGCATAAAGGACTTGCTTGTTCTTTGAATGCAGCTTTGGGTCCTAAGGCTAGCTGAAGCCTATTTTTTTTTCTTATACTTTTCCATGGCCTTCTATTAAATCATTGCTTGAAAACTTCTGGACTATTTCAAAAAAGTTGTCTTTGGTAATCAAACTAGCCGAGGAAGATGCAGGCCTACATAATGAAACTAAAAGTACTGGCCACCAGAGGTGATCCTTTTCGATTCAGATTTATATTTCCACATACCCCATGGCCTATTCTCTCACTAAAGTTGAAGGGAAAGCAGATTCGAAATTGAATCCTAGAGAGAAGATACATCTTATCTCCAGGAATGCTACCCGGTTGGCAAGTCCTAAAAAGGTAAAATAGAAGATAGATTAACCCTTGATTACCCACTTTTGGTAGACTTGAGATAGAAAGAAGAAATTAAAAAGATGGATACACAAATTGAACTTAGCCACCCTATTAAGAATTATATGCAATTATTTACACCATAATCATTACTTTTTATTAGACTTAAAGCATGCCTAAGAGAAGGCAAGCAAGAAAGCCATGTCAGGGTTAGGTTCGAGCCATGAAAGAGAACTAGCACAAATGAAACTCTCCATGAGGTAGAGTAGAAACTAATAAGATGGTTATCACCTATGACCTATGTTTTACAAAGGTATGAAATAAGAATAACCAAGAGAGACTGTGCATACTAAGATTTGGAATTGAGGTGACTAACCTTTGTCCAAGAAGCTTTGTCGTCATGTTTATTCATGGGCGATAGTAGAAAGATAAGAAGATTTGCTCTATTTTCTAGAAGTATAATTAGGAAATGCACGAGCAAATTTTATTCAACCATGACTTTTGACCTTTTGGTCACTCAGGAAGTTAGGCTAGAGGAAAGATTTCTTATTGAAGGCACCTAAGCAAAAAGAATCCATAATGTAAGCAAGAACTACTAGCCTAACTTTTTTAGCTGGGAAGTTAAACCCTCCGTACAAAGGAATTTAATCAACACACTAAGAATATAAGGGCTCTGCCTTGAATTTATGACTTGAAAGTGACAAATGCCAATTATGATGGGATAGAATTATCTTTTGTAACAGTGGTCTAGTAAAAAGAGCAAAAAAAACAAGCATAATGGTTTGTCAAAAGAGGGGCACCAATAAAGCTACAAAAAAGGGCATTCTTTTGCATATTAGTAATAGAATTATGAGAAAACATTCATTCAAAAGTAGCCTCAAGGTAGCAATAGCAATTCCTTATGCTTATATTTCTAATCTATATAGAATATGCCTTGCTTGGATGGAAGGCAAAATCCTTTATTCAAAAAGGTTCCCTCTTATCGAACCAAGGTGAGCCAAAGTTGGTTAATGAACATCCACTATGAGGAAAAGTCATTTTATATCTTAAAACATGACCAAACCCATTAACTACGTTCTAAAAGTGCTCATCAATCCTCAGGAAATCTATTTAGGAAGTACTAACCAACAAAGTAAAGATAAATATGCATTCTTTCATGTGATGCTTTCCTTGAACAAAGGAATCACACAAAGAAACTTTGGCAGAAAGCTAGGTAGTGTAGTCTAGGAATGTATAGGAAAGTCAAATATCTTTAAAAAGTACAACGTGTTGGGAAGCAAGGAAAACTTCCTAGCAGTACCAAGAGAAATAGATGAGATTATTTGTAATGCAGCATGGAATATCTAGAATCTTAATGTTGGCTTGGGTAACCTCGACTGATAAAATTCAAATCAGAAGGAGGAATTACAAAAACAAGCTCATTCCACTTCAACATCTTCATAGTCATATTTTTCTTCCTACTCCCACATTAATCCATCTCACCAATGCCATTGCTCTAAAATACAATTTTTCCTTCTTCTTAGCCTCTTCAAGTACCTAAACAATCTAAAGAAAATCTATATTCCTAAGCCATGATAAATCCAAACAAATTCAAGAAAATATTTCATACCTCATACCATTGAATTGGGACTTTCTTTATTTGTCAAATCCACTCCCAAAGAGAGAAAGGGTCTTGGCTGGTGATGGTGCGGGATTAGACCGTTTGAGATTCAGAGGTAGAGGAAAACTAGAGGCCGAGGTAGACCCTATCATGGATGATTGAGTGATTGGTTCGGCAAGCCAAGCCCATTGATATGCTACAACGAAGAACTAGGCTTTGCATTCTTGGTTGCAGCCAAGGTTCCAAGACTAAGAGAGGGCTAAATGGTGGACAACCCATGAACGTAGACAGCTAGAAAATTACTTCTGATATGCCCCAAAAGGATGGTTGATGATATAGCATGCTCTCAAAGGCATTCTAATGGTATATTTAGAAGGATAGATGGGGGAATGGTATTTTATCGTTCCTCTATGTCCATAGGTAGTTAAGGTGAACACTTTCATCCATAGTAGAGTTCTAGAACCTTGCCGAGAATGTGGGGGCATCTAGCTATATTCTTTCTATTACAGCAAGTGCAATAATGTATTTAGCACCTTAGGAACACCTTGAGTCGAAAGGTAGTGAGGATGCCTAGTAGTCTAGTCATTTATGAACATCTCTGCCTAGGTATGATGTAGTATAAGTGGAATTTAGCTATCTATTCTCTAGTAGAGTCCCATCTGATAAAAAGGGACTAAATAATTATCTCAAGAGCTCTATATTTAGCTAATTAAGAGGTCAAGTAGTCTGGTTAATCAATCTCTTTTTTCTTCTTAGATGGTAGCTAGTCTTTGATAGAATGAGCATTCCTTCTATCTCCTAGTATGTCTTCTAAGTAGATAGTACTCAGTCAGTTGTAGGTCTATGAATGGTTTCTTTGAGTCTCTCTCTGCTCGAATCCAAGAATGTAAGCACTAGATCTCTCTAGTCATCCACTAAGGGGTATGGTCACTACTTTTCTAATCATTTTTAAGCTTTTGCTCTCGATTTGTTTGCCATAACAAGCAAAGCATCATGGTCGAACACACTCACCCTTTAAGGCACGGTAATCCAATCAACTAACCTTTGGTTAAGAAATAAGAATTAGAAATAATCACATGAACTCATTTAAGTCAAAGTCTTAGAGAACAAAGATTCACTTTATCAAAACTAAATAATAAAAGGAATGGTAATGATGATCTAAATCCTTTCTTTTGTCAAGGTTAAACTAAATTATTTATAAGGCAAAAAGATTAGACTCAGTTCGAGATTCCTTATGAATTAGGGTAAATCAATGCCCCTTTCTTCCTTTTCATTTAGCTCATTTCTCTAGTGAAAATGAAATTACTACTCTATCTTAATAGATTATTCTTTATATTTGGATAAATATGCTTTTGTGGGACTTTCTTTATATAATGAAGCATAGGGTCTATACTTTACATATGAGTTAAGGTATGATAGGAAGGATTTGGAGTTAGTGTATGCGTATGCTCCTCAGGTTTTGATGAAATATATAAGAATTAAATTCTTCTATATCGATACCTAGCCCTAAAATTCGGACCAACCAAAGGTATATTAAAATTGGGATTCATTGGTGGGTCTTAAATTTATGGGAATGCTTGGATCCACCTCGAAAGAGGTGCAAATGTGATGATCTAACTAACATCCTATTGCTAGCGTGAGTGATCCTTGCTTGCATCTAATGACCACGAATGATTATGGTAGTGACCCTTGCATCTAAGGATCATGAATGGTAGCAACACTTATGTCTAAGGATCACGAACGATAAAGAGTTGATCTTCACCCAAGATGGGAAAGAGTATAAACTAAAGGCTTCCTTAATATCTCAGTTCAGAAGAGATTTGTTTGACACTAGGCATATGATCGGACAACTGAAAGATCATAGACTACCTCTATGACAAGAACCGAAACAAAATAGTTACATATATGAAGGATATGGTTAATCATGATATATGTTTAAAAGAAAATGATTTAATTGCATGAGGTAAGAAAGCTAAATTGTACCTTGATAAAATCAAATCAAATAAAGCCTAAAGGATTGATTCAAAGAAAGAAGTAGAGAAGTGGTAGAAGAATTATGGCTAAAAAGGTCCTTTCCATCTTACCCTTAGGCACATGGTTCTAAAGTTTGAATTTCAAAGATGTACTAAAGATTTAAGTTAGAGCTAAACTAGAATTCATTCCCCTTTTTTGTACTAAAAAGCTGGTTCACAATTGAAGGATAATGGGTTCATCTATAATAAGAATTAGATGTTGACGAAGCTATCTCTGATATCTTAAGTAAGAAGAAGAGACTATTAAGAATACCTAGAGAGTACATGCTATCTTTATTTGGAAGGAATTCCAATCAATGATGTATATTGAAATGATACTACTAATACTCAATTTTTCAATTAAAGTTTGCTCGATACACCATGTTGTAGCTAAAAGCACGATGGTTGAATGACTATGTTTATCTCATAGGCCTGTGTAAACACCTTTCTAGAGTAGAGAGAAGGTGGATGATTACTTTTTTTTGTATAGACTAAATCACTCTCATTTGACACTATCCCTTGGAGATTATAAATGGATTTAGTTTATGACATTGCAAGTGCATATGTTATTCAAATAGTAAAAAAATGGATGTAATTCCAACTATCATTCCTACAAAGATTGATAATAATTAAATTATAAACTATCCAAACTACTAAAGATTCGTACTATATGAACCATTAAAAAGAAATTTTTAGATACTAGTTTAAAGATAATGAAAATAAAAGAACTAAAACCCTAAACTAAAATCAACAAAAATTTACAAAGATAAATTGGATTTGGATCGGTTCTCTTGCAAAAATGGGCACTGATACGAAATAGCCAATTCTTATAGATTTTTC
Source organism: Sapria himalayana (assembly GCA_029783825.1). Classification (NCBI taxonomy): domain Eukaryota; kingdom Viridiplantae; phylum Streptophyta; class Magnoliopsida; order Malpighiales; family Rafflesiaceae; genus Sapria; species Sapria himalayana. The sequence goes on along the minus strand of JAREIK010002415.1, from coordinate 655,009 downwards.
TTTCATGACTTATTTCTAGAGAAAAGTTAAATACTGTCAAAATTATTTATTATATATCCTTGAATCTCTCCCTGTAGCTATACCTTTCACCACTTAGATAACCTGGCTTCTCTTTAAATCTAAGATCTAAGTAATTACTAGTAGTTTGAGCTATCTTATTAGAATTGAGTATTTTTTTTCTGAATACTTCATACTCATTTCTGATGATTATATGTCTATTGCTTCCCAAGACATGGGTGTCTTTGCAAATGATTGCTTCCCCTTTATTTAAATCTTAGAGAGTTTTTTCTTTCTTTGATTGGATCTAAGCCAAGATGGGAATATCAATCGCTCGAAAGATTAATATGATATCTTTAGTGATTTATCTAGACAATCACTCTATTTTCTCATCTCTAAGTAAAATGGGAACTTATCTACATAAACTAATAGAGCACCCTTATTCACCGATGCTAACCTAATATATTCTTTTAGTAGATCATTCACTAACCCTTAAAAATCATTTTATTTGTGTCACTCAAAAGAGCCTAATAGAAATAAGAGCATGATATAATGAATTATTGGTATTTAGTAATAATACTGGGAATAAATTAATTAAAGTTCAATACAAGTCCATTAGATTTAACATTCTTTATCCAATAAACTCTCACTGATTCCTACAAAAATAACATGCACAACAGCTAAATCAATTCATTGAAAATTTCACTTTAATATTACTATATATCAATCATTAATGAACTACATATCATGAAGAACATGGTGATTGCAATTAACTAAATTATTTGATTTTGTGTTATTTATTCTGGTTTCAAAAACAACACAACTAGTGATTCATAAAAATTAAGCAATATTTGTTCCAATTCATTCTTCTAACAAGCTAAGTTTTAGATCCAAAATAAAACAACAAAGAAAAATACTAATCTCTAGATCTACGCTAAAAAAGAAAAGAAAAAAAAACATGAAACTGTCATATGCCAGTTTCCTAGTTTGCCTCCCATCCCCTTTTTCTAAAGAATTATATGCTTTTATATGATATGTGGTAGCCCTCGTTTCTAAGGTTATTTTTGTTAAATCTAGAAAGATTAACTCAACTTCAAATTCCTTGTCATGACCTCTAATTATTTATTTCTTTCTATTTCTCTGTCATGATATATTTTTGATATCACAATTAAATTTTGATGTCAATCCCAAATTCTGATGTCCCGATGAATTTATAATGTCCTGACAAATTTCTGGTGTCCCGACAAATTTATAATGTCCGATAAATTTCTGATGTCTTGACTAATTTCTGATATCCTGACTAGTTTAAGATATCATAATCACTTCATGATGTTATGACCACTTTATGATGTCATGACCAAGTATTTTTTCTATTGCATGAAATTTTCCATTGCGACCAAAAGTTTTTGTTTTGACCTCATTTCCATCTTAGGATTCTTCACTAAAAGAATTTTGTCACAACATTAGTTTTCTTATCACGACCAAAAGTTTTTGTTGTGACCAAAAGTTTCTTTTGTAGCACCCAAAAAATATGTCGTGACCAACTTTATCTTTCTTCTCTTAGTCACAACTTGTTGTGTGTTGTGACATGAATTTTCGGTCACAATACAAAATAATATATTCGCCTCTATCTAGTGTCGCGACTACCATTCTTTTTTTGGAGACTTGAGTGGCAACAATTTTATTTTACTTTTTTCTTATTGGGTGTTGTGACATCATTCACTACTTGCTCTTAATTTTTAGTTCTTCTTTATATTTTAGTTCAACATAGTTGATTTTGTCGTAACAAATTTGACTTAACTAATTTCTTCAATTTCTACTATTATTTTACTTCTTTTAACTAAAAACCTACAAAACCATGAGAATAATGCATTTCTATTTTTCAACCATAAAATTTATCTCCTAAATATGAAAATATGCCAAGAAAATAGACTAAAACATAGATGAGTTATTGGCTCATAAACATGGTAGTGGTAGCTATGGATGAGGGAAAGCATCGTCATCTTTCTCTTTCTTGATGGAAATTAAGTAGCCCTTGCCCTTCTTTGATTCCTTAAGAATTTCTTATAGTAAGGGTAGCTAGATTACCCCTTGGCTTAGGCTATCTGAGGTTTCCTTCTATTTTAACTACTTCAAATCTTTACCTCCAAAACTTGAACTTGTTTCCCCACCACCTTTTAATGGTAAGAAATTGAGATTTTTTATGAGCAGTTTGAAATTCACTATTTTCATAAGTCCGCAAATTACTTAGATTTCAAAAAGTCTTATTGCATTAGCATTCGATACATCAACTATGGTTGTTTTAATAAGAAATAACTAGATTTGAGAGTTGTATCTTCCAACTAAGGACACCTTTTTCTTTTATTAATAGGATATATGCCTATATAAGTACAATAGCTCTCATCGATTCTTCTTTAATTGTTGAATCCTCATACTCCACAAATTGATAACCAATTCATGTATTCTAAATTGGACAATCTCGAGGGTCAACTCCTTGAGAAGATTTCACAATCAAATCCTAAATTACTTTAGTAAGCATGCTGTAGGAAAGGATTTATAAGATTTAGTTAGGTGATTAAATGATTCCCATTTTTCTTTATTCTATAGGGTCAGTGCATGGAATACTTACCACTTTTGGAACACACAACAAACCAACAACACGAGTCATGCAACCCTAAGAACAATTGTAAGATTCCCCTTTTATGGTGATCTCCTTCCAAACTTAGATGCTAGGATTGATGATGGTGATCATTTTCATGAAGACTAATCCATACTATTCCAGTCGAACCCCATGATAGGGTTCTAGTTAGACACTATTGGCATTCACCACAATCTTCAAGGCGTGGTCATGAGAATTCAAGAGACATTACTAGGAGAGTCAAAATTGATATCCCTGAATATGATGGAAAGTTAGACCCTAATATCATATCTTCATAGATTGGTTGGATAATATGGAGAACTATTTTGATTGGTATGGCATGCTTGACATAGAGCATGTTTGTTTTGCCAAGATTTAATAGGATCCACCATAAAAGATTAGCACAATATCCAACGCAAGCAACTTAGAGCATCTAGGTGAACCACCCATTACTTAGTGGGCAGTCATGAAGTATAAGTGGAAGAAAAAATACCTCCCCACCTAATTACTATAGAAGTAAATTGGTTGAATAATTGTAAAATCTTAGGCAATCGATATCTAATGTGTTTAACTATTTGGCATGATTTGAAGATATAATGCTTAGATGTGAAATTGATGAAGAGTCATTCATTAGTAGGTTCATCAATGGTTTGAGGGTAGACACTAAGAGTAAGACTATACTTTACAATCCTTATTTGAGAAGCATTATCAAGTGTAGTCCAACACTTATTTTAGGGCTGATAGCCCTAAAGTAGTCAATGGTAGATGACACCAGTTAAGTTATCATAGCCCTAGTCTTTTAGCATACTTAAGGATTGATTTTCATACAAGAGTAGAATAAAAATAAATTATAGACAAGGTTTTCTAGTTGAGCAAATTTCATCTATAGAAAGTAAGTACGATTACTCTAACTATTCATCCTATTAGTTCTACGGGTAACTATCATCATCTGGGAGGCCTGTTTATTCTATCTACTAGTCAGTAGCAAACCAAGACCCTTGTAGCTAGCTCTTCTTTGGGGGCTCCTAAGAAAAATAAAAAGATTAGAATTGAAGGCCATGGCTCTTTCCCAATCATCAAAGATCGATTCAAAACAAGCTAATATGATGTAAACTTTCAGCCAACTGACCTTAATGTCTAAAAGAGAAGGGCAGTCAATCAAGTTTAGAAATCAAAGCCATCACCTCTAGTTATTCAAGTAATTAAGAATATGAATAAACATAGCTCCCTTTTTATTGGTGGAGTAGCTTTCCATGGATTGGGCTGCCAAGTCTATTAAAAATCAAATATGAAATAATAACTAACATCTTTTGGGCCTTCCATCCATGATTGGCGGATAAGATTACAGTGGTTAACTATACCCCGACACTTTCTATTATTAAGTTTGGGTGCCTAAAGGCTAAGCTTTCCCCTTTTATTCAAGAAGTTACAGATCCTTCATTTCATCTCCCTAGGCAAGTAACCCAACTCAAAAGTAACTAACCTCTCTGGATGTTTTTTCTTTGGTATTAATTTCCAAGTTGAGAAGTTCCTTTAGAAAGTCATTTCTTTGATTTTTCACTCTTTTTCTTGATTGAGATGATAGAGGAAATCTTGAATAAGAAGTATCCTTGGGAGTTTGAACTAGAATATGGATAGGAACTGAGAAATAACAAAGCAAGGGCAGGACCTTGAGCAAGAAATAAAATTATCAATGTCTACAACTACCAAAAATTTTGCTAACTTTCTTTGGCATCAAAATTGTAAGAAAAATGATCCTCAAATGCAAGATACTCGACTGAAGATAGAATGGATAATGTTAGAAAGGGTCACAAAATAGGAAACAGAATCATCCTTTATAAGGCTAGCTTGCAAGAGAGAGGAATGAATATCAAGACAGACTAATGACATCTAATTAATTGGATAGGAATAAAAAACCTTTGCTTCTTTCTAAAATTTACTAAAGGAAAGAAGTCGGCTAGCTTCTGGTTAGCTTTAGCTAATAAGATTTTTTTTGATGAAAATGATCATCGATTAATTTACTCTGTCTTCTTTGAACTCTCTTACCTAATTTGATAGCATTCACTCTTCGTCTATCTACCTAGTTTCCTTGAACAATATAAGATTACTTTTAACTGACTTGGTATTAGTTTGACTTATTATTCATTCTTACATCATATTCTATAAGAGATAATTTTTTGCTACATAAAAAAATTAAGATTGGTTAAATTCTTTCCATTGCACCTTCTAGCTTGTAGGTTAAAAAGTAGTTTGGTGAATAATGATTGCAATGTACTCAATCAGGCCAATTCTTTTTTAAGCTACAATCTATCTTTAAGTTTTTAATTGACAGAGAGTTACAGGGAATTATAGAGAAAAATAACTCCAAGAAAAACAAGCATTGTTAATGATAGCACCAGATCTTCAACCACACTTCCTCTATATTCTCTTCTCTTTCCATTCATTTATTTTCCTTCTTAGGGATAAAGCTATATGCTTAACTTCTCTTTGCCCCTTAGATTGATTAGATTGAGAAGATAATCAAAATTTATATGATATTACCTTTCTTCTTGCAATCTCTAGTTACATGGAGAAGAAGGAACTCTTAAAAAAAGATGTCCACTACCACTAGTAAAGAAACTTCTTGCTGCTTAAAATACATCACACAATCTCAAAAAAGAACAAAGAATGAAAGGCACCACATTCATTTTTCTAGCCTTCTCTCTCTCTTAACTGAGACTTCCTTCAACCTTTTACATAGTCAAAACGTTATTTTTGTTTGTGCGGTAATAATTAAGATTTTGATTTCTATTCATAAATGTGGAAAATCATCAGTCCTAGAAACACTCACTTCACTTTTTTTATTCATGCCGACCAACTAAAACTAGTGCCCAATGAAGACAAAAACAAGGACTCAAGCATCGTATAAAGACACATGAGGTGATCTACTTTATAGAAAGAACTTATTCATTTCTTCTCAAGTAGGATTCAAACCTATGACCAGCCAGTTAACAAATTACCTGCTCTACCACTGAGCTACTAAGGAAGAACTCATATAATGATTTTTGAGTCGAGTCTCTTATTTTCGTACTAACCACTTGTTTCAGAAGATTGCCCAATAGTAATGGGAGAGTAGCGAAGCCTAGCTTCTATTGTCTGTATGAACCACTACTATTGACTACTTACTAAGTGGTAGAACCCATCATCTTTTCTATTTTTCATCACTCTAGCCTATAAGGGATGAAGCACAAAGGTTTGATGTTAGAATTTTTCAATGTTATTATTTCATCCACTATGAATAAATAGGTTGAACGGATCTTGTCTCTTTTAATTTACTTAGCTTCAAATGCATGAATCAAGAACTCTAAACTACCTCTTTAGGTAGCAAAGTCCCATTCATTCCCTAGATGGAGCAATTGAATTAGTCCTTGCTTTCTTCTCATAATAGCTGGGAATGAGGGAGTAGCCAACCCAGTCAACCAATCTAGTAGCACGGTCTCAATACTACAAGCCAATGGTTTCTAACTTTCTTTTCAGTAAATTTATCCTAGCGATCAGTCTCATCGGCTAGTTATTCTTTCTTTAGACCATCTTTTCTTTATGTAAGAAAACAATTTGAGGGAAATATAAAAATAGCTCTATCTTTTCCAATGGTAAACTTTCAAGTTCATCCTTTAACTATCTAGTCATTCCTATCAATGTAATACTTGTGAATGTTTCTTCCCAAGCTAGTAGGCTGATTGGTGTATAGAAAAGAACCTTAATAAGGAGCCAGAGCCACTAACATTGTGTTACTAATTGACTTGATAGTTCAAGCAATAATAGTGGTCTTCTATCTATGGTATTCAAGCATGTATATGGGTAGAAGAGAAAAGAATAAATCTTAGTGTCCTATAGTGGCAATTGAAGTCAAGTTTTCTAGCTCCTAGTCAACTAAGGAGATAGGATAAAGACTAAAGAAAGAGCTATGAGTCTACTCGAAGCAAAGGAATGTCAAAAGAAGAGATGGTAGTTGTCAATGCAAGGAAGTGACACAAGCTATTTTAGCAAGTCTTATGTGGATGAAGGAAGCCATGGAGTAGTAATAGGGCAAGTAACTTATTTCACTAATCTCATATGTATGTCTCGATGCACAGATTCCTCAAGGCATCATTTTTGTACGATTAGGAATAGTATATAAAAGGAAAACTACTATTGAATGCATATGAAGAGGGTAAGCAGTTCAAAGAAAGATTCTCCATTTCATATGCTTGCCAGGATAGTTTAGTACTAGCAGATCAGAAAGATAGGCTAAGTCAACTATGGCTTCTAGTACCGAGACAAATTTGGTTTTGAAATCAGAGAGAGATTAGAAGGAATCTAATAGAAAAAGTCACTATTGTGCTAGTAGTAAGCAAAGCTATTGGGATATAGAAAGTAGTTCTTTATTAAAGTCCTTTATGGATCTCGAGTCTAGAATAGAGTAGTGGCTTATTCAACATTATACCACAATTCATTCTCCGACATAGCTGTTCATTAAACATGGCATGGGTGGTCTATGATCAAGCGGTGAGAGTTTGACATCCAAGTGAGAGGTCGGACCAATCAATCCCATTCATCTTGATTTGATCCAAACAAATTTTTTTGGATGAATCGATCCATTATTATATGCTTTACTTCTTAGTGAATTTTTTCCTATTTGGACCCATCATACTTTCTTTGACTACCCTCGAGATATAATTGAAATAATTTGTTTTGGTGGAGAGTTGTGAGAAAAAACACCAATGCAATAGAGAATGACCGCATGAATCAAAATTCACAACTATTAAGATAGATGCCCTTACATAGAGAGAGAACCATAAAAGAAATGCTCTGCATTCTCTAACTAGGTGATCTTAGCATGCTAGCTACTGCTTCATTTCATAGTGATATCATTTTTTCTGTCTTAATGCTTTGCCCCTCTTATATAGTAAGGAAAACTCTAGTTGCACTACTTTCTCTTAACTTATAGAAATATATTTTTCTGACTTAACTCAGCTTGACCTACTTAACTCAACATTTAGAGTATTACTTTAATACGTGGAGAGTCATTTGTTCAAATCCAATAGTAGTTAAAACTAGTTGAAACCCTAACTTTTTCTTACTTGACAACAAGCACGGACTAGATTGGTAGTAAGGAATCGAAAGACCAAAGTATCAATTGCTTCCACTTGTGGCCTTCTATTATGTTGACACCTTAATTTCAAGGTAGCTAGCTGACTTAACTTTGTACTAGTACCCACGAAGTAGTAGGAAATCACTTGTTACTTAGCACACCTTTATAGAGTCAGCTCTAAGGACTAAGGAATAACCCTTTCTTTCTCTATTCATGTACGAAGGTTATATGACTCATCCCAGATAGGTGAATAAAAACAAGCTGAAGAAAGGCATGAGAGAGAGTTGCAACTCACTCTTCCATCTCTATCACCTACTAGTTCTTTAGTGCAACTGTGTTGCTCCTTGTTTTTTTAACCTTTCTCTTGTGATGTCTATTCACCCTCTTTTGTAGATGTTCCACTCTTGATCTTTGATCAGATTGTTGTTACTATGATTGAAGTTGTTCCCAACTTTTGGTCCTCCATTGGCCTTTGAAAATGATTCTATGTGTACTTGACATAACTACACTACCACCATCATCTTCTGCCACCATGTCACATCATCATATGATTACACTATTGAGGGATGGGAAATCGAAGCACTACTGACTTTCTTTCTCTTCAATCCAATGCTTTAATTTAGGCATTCTTGGTCTTCCCCATTATGTTGATGACATGCTCATTATTGGAAGAGATGTAGCTGGTATCTGCTTACTTATTAATTCTCTGTCATAATACTTTGAGACGGTCACCAATGGATAAGTTCCCTTCCTCGCTCTAACTTTAGGAAGCTCACTTCTACCTTTTCTTATGCATTTGGGAAAAGAAAGAAAGTTGAAATATAAATGTATACTCTAGTTGTAATGTTAATGAGCATATAATCCTTAATTTCAGTGAGATGACTTTCCTACTAAAAGAATCACTTGAATTAGTTGAAGGAAAGGAGGGAAACATCAAAAAGTCATGTAGTTGCTACTAGAAAAAGTATGTGACCTGGTACTGGAATTGAAGCAACTGGCCAGGTATTTATGAGTAGGTACAAGTTTAAGTTTCAGGAAGATGGTTATTCACCTACATTCATGGGTTCAAGCTGACTGCTAGTTAGATAAGTCATAACAAGTGAGTCTCCCAGCTATCAAAGAATTACTTTATAAGGAAGAGAATGGGAACGCGATGTCGAAAGATATGGACAAGTAGGCTTAAAAGTTTAGGAAAGCTTAAATGGTTAAGTCAATTCCAATTAGTTGAGAGGGTGTTCCTCTACTGTAGATTAAGACATTGATCATTGGTTAATGATAGAATGAATAAGGCAAGTATTGCAAGTAACCACAAATCCTGCCAACCCAGCAACTAAAATGATAATCAAGCCAAGCCCATGTAAGAAGCTATTCTTCTCTCTCCCACCTAGACCTATCCTATTTTTGGAATACCTATACTAAACTATACTTAAAGAATGTTCCAAAATAATGAATGGATACCATACTAAAACGTACTCTCCAACAACCCTTCGACTAATACTTTGACTTTATTACAAAAGCATGTATGTGCTAATTCGAATAATATGCGATAGACATGCGTGGGATGAACTAGAAAACTATTGGAGTGAGAACAACCAACCACATTTTTCTTATTTCTCATAATTTGCACGTATATATTATCTCATAATTTATGAAGGAAGAAAGGGATTGAGAACTTGACATTTGGAGAAGTAATGCATGCAAGTTTGAAGATTCTGGCTATGACTCTCATTGTCAAAAGGACATATTGGTTGCCAATTTTGATGCCAGTGCAATAAGAAGTATTGTGCCTATCGATTCAAGATTTTGGTGGATTATACTGCTATGGTCTTAAGCTACGTCCATGTGTGATTATGCTCTATTAGAACTCCCTTAGGTCCAAAAAAAAAGATAGAGTTAATAGTCAACATCTGTCTTTCAGATGCCTTTCTTTTTTTAACACTTCTAAATGTAGATGGATGTAATATGACTGATAGTTTCAGTTTAAAATAAGGTAGGAAGTTTTCCTAATTTTTTTACAAAACAATTTTGAAATGATTTTGGATTGATTTTAGATTGATCTAAATTGGGTTGCAAATTGTAAGTTGGATTGATTTTATTTGTTTATGCACAAACATAATTTTTTAAAATCATAAACTCTAAACCATAAACCCTATAAAATCTCTCATTCTAATTTTTGATCAAAAAAAATAATAAGTTAGATCAAGAGATCGCACAAACGTTTTGTCCACCATCTTTTTGGATAATCTTGATACTTGTTTTGATCACGAGAAGTCATTCTAAAGATGTTTCGTTATTTTTCAAGAGAGCATCTTTTTTTAAATAGAAAAAAAAAAGTTAATCCAAGGTCCTTAATTAAATATCTTGTATTTGGCAATATTTTTTTTGGGAATAACTATTCATGACTAGTAATAGATGAGGGACTGGGAAACTTAGGCTATGTACATTTTTATATATCTTTTTATCCTTCCTAATAGAATATTAAATCATTCGAATTAAGATTTTTCATGCTAGAGAATTTTCCATATTACTTTAATTTAGATTGACTCAATTAATGATTGTGATAATTGAGATAATTATAACTACTACCCACTCTATATGATAATAAAAGCAAAATGTGAATCCATTGTTTATTTATTTGATTTATTTTAAAATGTATTTAATGTATTAAAATAAAGGAAAATTATGATGTAGGATATATAAAAAATAATAATTAGTGTTTAGGAGTAATAATTTATAAATAATTAATGTAATTTGTTCATTACTTGACAATGTTATGTAATTATTTCTCTTGTCCCTCTCTTAATCTCTCACTCTCTCACCTTCTTCCTCCTGCCTCCCCCCCTTTTCTCTCTCTAACCCTCTCTCTCTTCCCTCTTACCTCTCTCTCTCTCTTTCTCACTCTCTCCTTTCCTCCTCTCTCACTTTCTATCTCACTCTATCTCCTCTCTACATTAGAATACTTCAAACAACACAAACACATATTACCACACAAAAACACATAAATAATGTGTTTTTGTGTTTACATGTTTATGTTTATGTGTAAAAATATAGTTTTATGTGTTTGTGTATTGTTTATTGAGGAAGCGAGAGGGAATGAAAGTGAGAGAGAGAGAGAGAGAGAGATGGAGGGGAGGGAGGCGAGAGGAAGGGAATGAAAGAAAGATAGATACCAAGTGACAAAGGAGAGAGAGAGAGAATAAATGTGTTGGGGACTGATTGAGAAACAACCTTAAAATAAAGAATACTTGTAGAATGAATACTCAATCTAACAAAGTTACTTAATTGGATATTTTTTAAAATATTTTAATTTTTCACCATTAAGAAATTTACCCAATCACAATGAATTTCAAAAGAGTTTGGGTTTTATAAAATTTTAAGTTTGAAATATACTTATATATATATATATATAATATCACCATAAAGACACATAATCACCAACAAATATTAAACTCACAAAATGATTGATATTCACACAATTAAAATATAATTTAAAATATTCAAATGTTTATAACACAATTCAAGAATGAAAAATAATGTAATTGAAAATACCTTTAACCCATTTATTTTAAAATCTGAGGGGTTCTTCCGAAGATTTCCAAGCACCATGAGCATATCACAAGCACTGCATTAACAATCTTTATATGAATGCCACAAGAACAATCCCCTTAAGAACATTACACAAACCCCACTCATACTCTACACAAACCCTGCATGACACCAAACATATACTAATTCTTCTTGCATTACTCTCATAAATAAAAGAAGATGAGAGTAAACTAGTCCCTCTCAAATTATTATAGGAGCTTAGTTTAAGCTTTTATAATAATAGTTACAGAATGCATATGGTTACAAAACAAAAACCACCAAGAAAAATGATATAAAGGCTTTTGTAAAGTCTATCATATTTCTTTAAAAAAATTCAAAGAGAAAAACCATTCAAATAGAACATGGGAAGAGTTCCCATTTTCTATAGAGTTGTCAAACACACACACCACATTGTCATGGAGTTAGTATTTCTTCTAAGCTTTTGTGTGGTACTTAGAAACTCATCCCTTGGATGTTGCTAAGTTAATATCATGATTTCTTTGCAATATTCAATTTATACCAATAGTTTAGGAGCAAAGGGGAATCCAAAAGAATAACAAAAAGAAAAAAAACATTGTATTCATAAAGAAGTTTACAACATGGTAGTTTGCAAATGAAGTAACTTTCTCTTTTATACATATCAATAAAAATATCTAGAGACTTGGAAGGTTCTAGACATTTTATATTACTCTAGAGCCTCAGAAGGTTCTAAATACTTTAATCCTATAAAACCTTACACACTTTTCTTGGAAAGGGAGTTCTCTCCATATTTCTAGAATTTTCTCACCTCCCTATAAAAATCTCCTAAGAGTTATTTACCTCCATTTGATGGAGAGTGGGGCCCTCCATAAGTGTTGGCATGACCATAGTTGTGAAATGCACACTCAAGGCGTGTCTAGGCTCAAGGCACAATCACTCCCTAGCTATAGCACCTCGCCTTCCAAGGCATGTGCCTTATATATTATAGTTTTTTTTTAAAAAAATACATTTATTCTCAAAATTTGTAATTATATATTAAAATTTATATAACTTCATTCATTTTTCTCATCAAAATTTATTTAAATATTAGGAACATTTATTTTTTTATCAATAGAATCATATTTAATAAAAATTTATGTGCATCCAAAGTCACATTTCAATTCACAAAAGCCCACACCTTAGGTACTATTTGTGCCTCAAGGCTCCAAGAGACCATTGTGCCTTGGTGTGCCTTGTGCCTTTTAAAACTATGGATATGAAATACTCTCCCACCAATGACATAGGCACCTTTGCCAATCCTCCTTCCTAAAATTTCTTGATTTATTTTTGGAACTATCACAATGTCGTTTCTACCTCCCAGCTAGCTTCACTTTCTGGTAGTTCCTTTTATTTCATTAAGTATTACTTATATGTTTAAAAGTTTTTCTTTCTCATATTTTGATATGTCATGATGTAATCCACCTCCTTGTAAAGAAATATCAATATTACTATTGGTACCCTCTTGGAAATCCTTTAGCCAATATTCTCCTTATCATCATGGTAGGGCTTGATATTGCTAATATGAAAGAATGAATATTTAGCATCAATAGTTACTCAACCTTGTATAACACCTTACTAGCCCATCCTAGTATGAGAAATAAGCCTTTTTACACCTTTATGAGATCCATCATCTCTCCCTAGGGTTGACTTGTCGTGGATGCTGAATCTACTTTGCTGCTTAAGGTATCAGCCACATCATTAGCAATGTCTGGCTTGTGCTCCAATATATAGTTAAACTCAGCTATGAAGTCTTGCTACCTTGCTTGCTTGAGGCTTAACTTCTTCTTAGTCTAAAAGTAACTAGTAGCAATAATGTATATCATTTTTATGAAATTCAACTTTAATAGACAGTGTCTCCTTGTTCACGAGTAATGTTTGATTATTGTCATCTCTTTCTCTTGGATCATAATTTGCTTCTTCGTGTTATTGAGCTTGTGGCAATTAAAAGCTATAGGGTGTCTTTCCTACATAAGAACCCCTACAATAGTAATGTCAGAGACATATGGTCTATACCTCTAATACCTTGGTATGGTCAAATAATGCCAATATCAGCTCATCCATTATAACTTTCTTCAAGTCTTTAAAGATTTGTTGCTATTTTTCATCCCATGTCCATGCATTGCATTAATCTTCTTGAGAAGATTCATTAATAGAGGTGCTATATGAATTCCCTTTGATGAATTGATAGTAGTAGTTAAATATGCTTTTAAAGGAACTTAATTGTGGTACCTTAGTAGGGAGATCCCAATCCTAAATAGCCTTGGTCTTGTTCTCATTACTTTTGAGTTTCTCATCTTTTTTGTGATGTCATAGGAAGCTCACTTCTTCCAGAGCAAAAGAACATTTTTCCCTCTTCATATTAGTTTATTCTGCCTTAATAACTAAAATACCTTCCTTAGATGATCAACATACTCTTACAAATGTTACTATGTATAATAATGTCATCTAGATATGCCACGACAAACATATCTAGAAAAGTGTATCATATATTATTCATAAAAGTATAAATTATAGCAGGTATATTAGTAAGTCCAAAGGGCATCACTATGAATTCATAAGAGTCGTACCTTGTCATGTACATTATTTTTGATTCATTCCATTTAATTATCATCTTTTGATAGTATCATGAACCCAAGTCCAACTTAGTGAAATATCTTGCTCCTCTAAATTAGTCAAACAACTCATCATACTTCTTCTGGAATAAGACCAGTGCACCATATGGGGCCTAAATAGTTGGATAAATCTGACATCTAATAATTTCATTTATTGCCTTCTTAACTTTTCTAATTTTAGAGGTATTATTTTGTAGGACATCATGGTTTCCTTCATAACTCCTCCATATGAGAGCTTACTATTTTTTCTTTTGAATTACTCCACACTTACAACCTCGCCTTTAATACCAACTACCATAGAATTAGTCTTTCTGCTAAGCTTCTATGCAACACTTATGCAACTCAACCATTGGATGTTGCTAAGTTAGTTTTTTGCTTGTCTTGCTAGTGGTACTAAACTTCTACTACCAATTTAGGAGAAAAGGAAATCCAAAAGAATACAAGAAAGAAAAAAACTTAGTATTCAAGAAAGAAGTTTATAACTTGGTAGTTTGCAAATGAGACCACGGCTTCATTTATGCATTTCAATGGAAGTATCTAGAACCTTGGAAGCTTCTAAACACTTACAATACTCTAGCATCTTGGAAGGTTCTAAATGATTTAATCCTTTAGAACCTTCCATATTTTGCTTGGAAAGGGAGGTCTATCTATGTTTCTAGATGCTTCTCACCTCCCTATAGAAATCTCGTATGAGTTATTTGCCTCCATTTAATGGAGAGAGTGTAAAGTACTCTCTCCATTTAGAACCTTCCAAGATGCCCCCTACAAAAAAATGGGAACTATCTCATTTTTCCAAAAAAATCACTTCTTTGACTTTTCAAAATGGAACATATATTTTGGATTCTTACATATTTCTTTCTTCCTTTAATTTTTTTTACAAATCAAGTTATAATATAAAAATACTCAAACATTTTATTTTTATTATTAATTACACCTTAGTTTAAATGAGAGCACCCATCCTCTCATTTAAATTGAACTAACATAAAACTCAAACCAAATAATTACATTAGCATTAAATCAACTCATTCTATCAATTTTGGGCATACCTAACAATCTCACTATATACCCTATTTGGGTAGACTGAGATAAAATCTTAGTTTAAATTTCAAAAGTATAATTTATAGGAAATTCATTTTCTTCTATTTATTAAAAAACTATCTCATTCCTCATAAGACACCATTTTTATCATAAATTTAAAGCACCAGTACAGCAACTTGAGACCTCTATTAAAAGTATTCACTTTTACTGTTTGGCAATTTCACTTCCACGTTTGTGATTTCAAAAATTCAGAAGAAGAGAATAACAAAAAATAACAAATACTATATATATATATATATATATCCACAACCACAATCTAACAAAGCCACGGCAGAATCAAAATTACAACAAAAAATACGAAATAATGTAGTACACAGGTCGTTCAATATGACTAGTAACATCCATCAGAAAAATACTTATGCATTTATAGATTATAACTAAACAGAATGTTCTTACAGTATGTGTGCAGAAGCAATCATGATGAATAATCGTGCAGAGAGGAGAAAAACGAAGATAAATAGTTCCATACCAAAATTACTGCAGCCGAAAACAAAAAAAAAACAATTTATATCAATACAGTTTCTCAGTTTAATTAACCGGAGCGAGTCAGATCATTTGTGTGGGCCAGACTCTGCTCCAACAATTTTTTCGGCCTGCTAATTGGATAGTAGAACATTCATTATTATGCTATTGCTGTATTCCCAGCCTCTTAAATTGTTCTTTCCTACTTTAACATGAAAATATTAAAACAGAAACATATTTGGGTTATACAAATAGGTTATCAAAACAAATTATATACAACATCTACTTCCAATTCATAAGCTCCTCCTTAATTAGTACGATCTTGGGAGCAGTCGGAGTAAAACTCATACCATAATAATTCCTTTGAGATTTCTATCTATCTCAGAATAGGCACCTAAAAAATTTAGACAGACTATCCTCGATCTCCTCAAAGAAAATGTAAAAGTAACATAGTTGTATAATTTTTTCAATAGTCATATCGATTGTCCTCACATCGCTATGTGACTTTATAATAGTAAGTATTGATTGTTTTCTAATAAAAAGTGGGTCAACCATACAAACACATCCAGTCAATGTAGCTCAGAATTAATACTTGTAATTATCCACTAAACATATACATGATCCATGTTAATCCTAACTTGGGTAATTAAAAGAGAATTTACTTATTTACCTCTTGTTATTGTTAGTGACTCTTTTGCTAAATTCAATTGGCATTCCTCGAATATCCCCATGTGGCCTATATTTTCTAACATTCCCATGAACATTAGATTTATTCAAGCATCTTGGATATATCCGACATTATTGAGAAGCAATTAATATCTCATGTTTGTCTCCAAACAAATATTTTTAAAACTCATTATTCTCGATATCATTTTACCACTCATCCTAATATTCCATTATCCCTAGATGAATATGTCAAAACTAGTCAATATTAAGAGTGACTTGCAAGGTGGCAGTCAAATCCATCATCCATCTTGACTAATTTTGTCGTATAGTTCAACATGACCTAAAAAAAGTAATATCTTCCTCTTAGAGTTTTTTTCACTTGGGATAGTCTTTCTTGAAGTATCCTACTTGGTTGTTTTAGTAACACTTAATAATGAGTTAGATTACGGACTTCCCTTTGAAAGAACTCTCACCAACACAGGTTTGGAACTCATTCTACTTCTTTTATTTTCCTCAGGAAAAAAGATATTTGGAGAAGTCTCTTTTTTCCATTGCCTCACAACCTCACTTATTAGGCTCTCAGTGATGATAACTATTGTAAATATGTTATTTGAAGCTTAGGTACTCAAAAAGTACCTCCCAGCTCTCGTAAAGCAAGAGAAGTATGCATCTCATCATCCAAAACTATTTTTATATATACTATTTGATTTATCAATGCTTGGAAATAGTGAGGAGTCATACCAAATCCATTCTAATACTATATTTTAAATGAGTATCAAATTAATAGGGTCTTGTTCCTCATTAGATTTTTCTCATATATTGATTCTAATTTTTTTTACATCTCGTCTAATTTCATGATAACAAAGATGTAGTGAAAATTTATCTTTTTAACCTATTGTCTCATTGTGGTAGGTTCTATGCAGTATAATTTTTTTTGCCTGGCTTCACTCATACATTCTAGTTTTTGATCATTGAGAGCTAGTTCAACTAAGTCCCTCATCATTAAAATATCATTTATCTTTATTTTCTATGTTGAATAGTTGGAATATTCAAACCTAAGCATACTAAGTACATTATTTTCTTAATTAATCACAAAGAAAATAATATAGTCACCAGAAAATAAAAATACAAAAATATTAAATCCTTTGATACTACTTGTTGTTGAGGATCGACCAATATATACCCTAAAAATCAAAAATAATTTCAGAATGAATTCTCAGTCTAACAAAGTTAATTAATTAGTATTTTTTTAAATTAAAATTTTTTTCACTATTAGGTAATTTACCCAAACAAATAGTGGATTTCAAATGTATTTTGAATTTTGAGTTTCAAATGGTTCTTTAATATATATATATATATATATATATATATATTTCAAATCATCTAATATATATATATTATACTATAAAATATTACCACAAGCACATATAATAACAAATAAATATTCTACACAAAATGGTAGAATAATCACACAATTATAACATACAATTTAAAAAGTCATAATATACATTATACAATTCAAGAATAAAAAGTAATATAATAAAAAATCCTTTAAACCCTTAAATTTTAAGTTCTGCCATTCTTTCGAAGATTTCTAAGCATCATGAGTACATCAAGAATACCATGAACAAACTTCTCATGAATATTGCACAAACACTGCATGCATACTATTCTTCCTCCACAACCCTCATAAATAGAAAAATATGAGAATGTACTTCTTCTCAAATTGTTGAAGTTTGGTTTGAGTTTTTGTAACAAAAATTAAAGAACACATATGGTTACAGAATAAAAATCACAAAGAAAAAAAGATAAAGAGGCTGCATAAAACCTCTCATTTTTTTAAGAAAATCACTAGAGAAAAACCACTCAAATAAAAAATGGGAAGAATTCTTTTTTTCTATAGAGTTGCCTAACATGGATGCATGTCTATAAAGCCTCTCATTTTCTGGAAAAAAGTCAATATGCATGACTTTTCAAAATGGAATGAGTGTCAAATTCTTGCATATGTTTTTTCTCCCTTTCAAAATTTTTTTTGAATGAGGTTTTTATTTAAAAATACTTATACATTTTATTTTGGGAGAATTGTGTTTTGGTGCACTCCCAGTGAAATAATAAAAAAAAAACAACTAAATTTTTAATAATTTAAAAAGTACATTAAACTCTTAACTAATTAAATTTTAATGCACACAAATAGAGTAATCCCAAAATACCCTTAGCACTTAATTAATTGTTAATTAATTTTTAGTCCGCATCTCTCCTCTTTCCTCTCCCCTCGCCCCTTACCCTAGCCCTCACTTGTAACTCCATCTAGCTCCTCGAGCTCCATTTAGGAGCTTGAGGGAGGAGCTCGCTGGAACTCAAGGGAGGAGCTCCCTGGAGCTCAAGGAACTCCAATGAGCTCGTTGTTTAAGCTAGGAGCTCGACCAAGAACTTCTTGAGCTTCAACAACGAGCTCCTTGGAGATCCTTGAGCTCTACTAAGGAGTTCAATGAGCTTCAATGAGCTCCTGGATGGAGCTCCACTGAGGAGCTTGATGGAGTTACGGGCAAGAGGTGGGGTGAGGGGCGAGAGGAGAGGGGTTAGGGGAGATGAGAGAGATAGACTGAAAATTAATTAAGTGTTAATGGTATTTTGGGATTACTATGTTTGAGTGTACCAAAATTCAATTAATAATTAAAAATGTAGTTAATTAAAAGTTTAATACATTTTTTTTAATTATTAAAAAATTTGTTTGTTTTTTTAATTATTTCCTTGGGAGTACACTAAAGCACAACCCTCTCTTTTATTTTTAATAATAATTACATACTAATTTATAAGAACACCCACTCTCGTTTAAAATGAATTAACATAAAACTCAATCTAAACAATTAGATTAGCTTTAAACAATTTGATTTGCCTAACTCAAATAGACACAACATAAATTGTGGGAGAGAGAAAAATAGGAGGGGAAGAAGGTGGAGAGAGAGAGAGAGCGAGTGAGTGAAGAGAAGTGAGATAAGAGAGAAAGCGTGAGCGAAGAGAAGGGGAGAGAAGAGAGAGTGAGAAGAGAAGGGGAGAGAAGTGAGAGAGAGAGAGAGAGTGAAGAGAAGGGGAGAGAAGAGAGAGAGAGAGCGAAGAGAAGGGGAGAGGAGAGAGAAGTGCGAGCGAGAGAGAGTGAAGAGAAGGGGAGAGAAGAGAGAGAGAGTGTGAAGAGAAGGGGAGAGAAGAGAGAGAGAGTGTGAAGAGAAGGGGAGAGAAGAGAGAGAGAGAGAGAGAGTGAGAGCGAGAGAAGAGAAGGGGAAAGAGAAAGAGAGAGAGATAGACATAGAGAAGAGAGAGAATAAATCAAATGAGAGAGACGTGAGAGGAAGATTAAAAGAAGATGCCTATATTTTGGTTTATGTGATATAAAAAATCAAAAACATATATTTTGATTTATGTGATATAAAAAATCTAAAAAATATATTCTTGCAAAATTATTATTTAAATGGTAATCATTAAAAAAATAATAAAATATTTAAATGTTGTTTTGATCGTTTATGATTTATTCACTTATTTATTACTAATTTTATGAATTTCAAATTTATTCCTACTAATTATCTAAATTTATTATCCTTAGAATTAAATAATTTGTTACTTACAAATCTTAAAACAAAATTATTCCAACAATAAATTGGTTTGACTAAAGAATAATAATTAATGCTATAATTGTTTACAAAATACTTCACGAAATTGATTGATAGTAGCTTACTATGGTATCTAGATCCAATTTGCGCTTGGCGTATAATGCACATCAGTCTTATCCAAAACGTTCGTCTCTTTTCTGGGTTTGATAATGGGCAGGACCCCACATTCTGACAAACAACAAACATTGCTCACCTGAAAGATAGTCCCCATCCTTATCTGTTTCATTTCTAGTCTCCATGGATTTGGTGGTGCAGCATGCAAGTGGCATTCACAACTGCTTCGTCTCTCTGCCTCTGAACCTGATTCAAACTATAGAAGCTACTCGCTCCACAACCCTCTCCCATGTCGTCACTCTCGATCTCTTTTCTCAAATAAGAAGCCACCACTGGATTGTCTCTTGGTCCGGTGCGACATCTATTTCCTCTGCCATTGAGGTTTTTGTCCCATCCCGTCAACAAATTGAAACTAATTTATGATACTGTCATTCTTGTTTTAATTTTATAACTAATTTCACGAGGATGTTCGTATCTTGTTTTCTCATTGGTGAGGTTGCACCACAATTTGCTGACTGCATCTGCTTGCCCAATCATACAACAGTTCGTGTTAGTATTTTTTCTGGGGTGGAAAGTGCGAATTCAGTAACCATAGAACCTGACAGCGAAGATGATTGGGAAGTTCTGGAACTTAACTCAGAGGAAGCTGAGTCCACCACACTAAAGCAGGTTGTTTGATTTTGAAACGATTTTGAACTACTTTTGACGATACTGAGGTTCCATGTTATTTGTCTATTACTTCATGGCAATATAGAGATGTGCACTTGTTCTCTATCAAGTAATCATTTCACATAAAATATCTTGCTGTCTGGTGATAGCGCATATTTTTTTTGCCATCATTCATATATCTGGTTTGTGCGGGGTGTTAAAACAAAAAACTTGATAGGCGCTCCCATTAATATTACAAAAATGATCTTATAAATGAAAATAACAAAAACATAAATGAAACAAAAACAAAAACAAAAATGCTCCCATAATTTTTTTGCCCATAATAATGGTGCCCTTAAATGAAAATAACAAAAATGCTCCCATAATTTTTTTGTCCATCATTCATATATCTGGTTTGTGCGGGTTGTCAAAACAAAAACATAAATGAAAATAACACACTATAAAACCCATACATCATATAATAAACACTTTTATAAAATTAAGCTGAGTCATCTTCAAGACTTTAATCAAGGTATTTATTGATTATTTTATTATTTGAATGCATACTTAGTAATAGTTGCATCTTGATATTTATATCTTATGAAGAAGTAATTCAATTCTTTATATTATGTTTGCTAGTGAAATATTAGAGTGAAAGTTTTCATCATAATAATGGATAATGGGATAAAATAGTTCATATATGCTCTTTGCCAGCAGATTACTTATGAAAAGTATTTTACAAGTAATTATCATTATTATTTTGAATTATATTTTTATATTGTATCTCAAAATAATTAATTGCATTTTACTTTCAGATTGATTATAAAAAAATATAAAATTTTGTGGTAGACTTCATCTTGGTGCTATTGATGCCAAACTCATGTATTAATGTCCAATCAATTGGAAATATCCATGATTCCTAAAAAGGATCTCAAGTCTTGAAAAATTATTCACAAATTTTGTATGCGAAGAATCATATTAAGGTAAATATATTGAGAAGAAACAAAAAAATGATTAATTATATTAATTACTATATTATATCTAGTTGATTATAGTCAGATAGTTAATCTTTCTTAAAATTATTTTTATAAATAATAAAGCTAATTAGATGAGTTATATCATAAGTGAAGTTAATACCTATATTAATAAGAGTGTCTATTGAAAATATTTAACTCTTCTGAGATTTTTTTTGAAATTATATATGAAAATATTTTTTGAGATGAGTGATCTCAACACATCAACTTGCATAATTAGAATGTCATCAACGTAGATAATCAAGATATTATACATTGAAATGATTATGAAACTTATATATGATAGAAATGTTTCAAAATATTTTTTATAAAATATAATTTTAATTATAATTTATTTCATATACCAAATGCTATTCTATATCTTTTCTAATTGTGTTTTTCTTAATCTTTATTTTATAGAGAGATTATTTTTTATACTTTTTAAAGTTTTTAGGAGTATCTGTTTTGTTTATAATTTTTTTTTATAATATGAAATACCTAGGGTGGTGTATTTTAAAATTATTTTACTAACAAAAAGGACATTAAAATTGTTCATGTAAGATTGATATTATATTAAGTAGTGTTGATATTATCTTCTTTGAGCAATATTTGCTATGTAATGGGTCTAAGCATGATAACAATTTAGTAGATACATTTAAATCTTTTATTTTTTCATACTCATCTAAATTCTTATGTGGTGCTCTAACTCGAAGAATGTGTTGCTTAATAATTTTATAAAAAATAAAAAAAATTATTAGAAGTGATAATGTCATAGAGTATATATATGATAACTTCATCCTTTATTGTATTGTTTATAAGATGATATATCAGATGCCTTATATTAGTTTATTCTCTTAAAATGAAATTGTATAAAGTAGAATAAATATTTAATTAAAATTATTATAAAATTTTTATTTGATAGAAATGTTTTAAAGCATTTTTGATGAAATATTATTTTAGCTGTAAACTATCTCATATACCAAATGTCATTCAATGTCTTTTCTAATTGTGTTCATTTTGATCTTTATTTTAAGGAGGTATTATTTTGTTTCTTTTGAAAATTTTTAAGAATATTTACTTTGTCTATGATCTTTCTTTATAATGCGACACAATGATACATAGGATTATCTATCTTGAAGTTATTTTACTAACAGAAGGGATATAATAATTGTTCATCTAAGATTGATATTTAGCTAACTAGTATTGATATTATTTTCTTTGAGCAATATTTATTATCTAATTGGTCTAGGCATGAAAAAAATTCAATAGATACATTTAATTCTTTATTTTTTTCATGTGGTGCTTCAACTAGGAGAATATTTTGCTTAATTATTTTTAAATTTGTTTGTTCACATTGATAATACTTATATTGAGTTATCATATGTAATAATAAATACACAATAAATTAATTCAAGAGAGAATGATGTTTTCATGAAAATGGAATCTTTCTTGAGTATATTTTAGTTGATAGCCCTTGAGTTAATTTTAATCTCAACTCAAAATAAATTGAAAGAATAAAAATTTGATCACATATGACTTTGAGTTTATTTTAGGAAAAAATGGCATACATAACTTGTTTAGAGTGGACAATTATCTTTGGAGAAGCTCGATAATCCTATTATAAATCTTTTTGATTTTGATCTTTTGATTGCTCGTCAAAAGAAAAAAACAAGTTATACTATGATGTGGGCCCCATATACCTCAGTCTTCAAGTGGCCTTGAGTGTTAATTAACAGCTTGGCTCCTTTCCGGCATAACTATGTTAAACCTCTTTGTCTGTTATGATGCAAAATTTTACACATGAGTTAGCATTTATTTTTGACTCCCATGTCGCGTCTTTAGGATTTGAACTTGAAATATCTAGTTTATTAATTTTAAATCTTAGCATCAGAGTACCAATTGACTTATTAGCTTAATTGATACTTTGGTGCTATGATTTGAAACTAAATAGATTGGATGTATCAAGTTCAAATCGTTTATATGAAACAAACGTGAGCATGAGGTCAACTACTATATATACTATCAATACATATTCTCTTGTGACCATTTTGCCTTCACTGCACATGCCTCTTGCCTTTACTGCTCATGCCTCTTGCCTTTACTGCTCATGCCTTTGCCTCCATTGCGCATGCCTCTGTCTCCACTGCTCATGCCTGCATTGTGCATGGGCCTGCACAGCCCACTCTTACTCACATGTACAATTATGCTTTGATACCATGTTAAAATTTAATACAAATAAAATAAAACAATTGCAGCATAATGAAATAACATATACAAAAGCCCCTTATTTGGAGGACGAAATGATTGTAGCAGTCCACAAGTTGGATGCTCTTATCAAAGTATAAAAAGTAAAAAAGAAAAAAAACATAAATATGAAAATCTGAAAATTTTAACAGAATTGATATGTATTTTAATTTAATTGTACATGACATTTTGATTTTGTTTTTAAAATTTTTTTATTTCTTTTTCATTGAAGTAGATTTTTGATAAAACTTAATTAATATTACTTAGTTATTTAATTTGACTTTAAGTTATATTATATTTTAGTTGATATAAAATCTATTACTTAATTTTTCATTTACGTATTAATTTTTTTATTAGATTAATTTAAAGTTTATTTTATATCATGTGATTAACATATTATCCCTGTAAATCATAACTAAGGAAACTGCGATTGAATAATAATGATGATAATGTGGTAGTAAAACATATATGTAGAAAAGTTTGATAAATAAATAAACTTGAGGGATAACATAATGATTTAGGCTTCAGAATATTAATTAATTTTACTTATTAATTAATATTTCATTTCACTTAAGTCATTTCATGGAGTTTTTTTTTTCTTTCTTAATTTATTTATTGATTCAAATAAATTATTAAGTTATTTTTGGTTAAGTTGGTATATTAAATATTTACTAATGAAAATAATAATGCTTTTGTTTCACACAATACACATCCTTCAAGTAACATCTTGCTGTTATATATATAATAAAATTGTGATATATATTTTTCTATTGATTCTCTAGTACATTAATTTTTGCGTTCATTTATACTTATGCTTGCAAAATCATCTCATTATATATCTTTGCCAAGTTGCTTGATGTTTATGGTTCCCAAGATATTTTTCCTAGTTTTTTTATTAGTTGTTTTTTAATCATGATGCAGATCAAGATTGTC
This sequence comes from Sapria himalayana, assembly GCA_029783825.1. NCBI lineage: Eukaryota > Viridiplantae > Streptophyta > Magnoliopsida > Malpighiales > Rafflesiaceae > Sapria > Sapria himalayana. The sequence continues at coordinate 630,263 of JAREIK010002415.1, read as the reverse complement.
CATGAAGGTATGAAATTTCCTTTGTGGTTGCTGGGCCACAATATCATTAAATTGCATGTTGTGTCAACACTTCCAAAGAAATCAGTGGGTAAGATTATTTTGTACATTCTATACTATTACTCTATTGTATGTGATATGCTTACTATATTTTTAAAAGCATTTATGGCTTTGGATCTGCAATGAACATCATTCTAGACACATATTTTTCACCATTGTGTTGTTTCTTATACAACCATGTCATTAAGGGCTCAATTTGTTTTTAGCACTTTTTTTTTTCTAGTTGCCAATATGTATTAGTGGAATCATTTTGTGCTTTAATATTAATGGTGTCTATCTCTAGTACAAAGAGGATGTGCTCCCTATATTTCAAAAAGTAGCTATGTTTGGCTAGTGACAAAAAAAATATTTGAAGTAATAATTTTGAAGAGTTTTTACTTTATTCACTCTTTTTTTTATTTGTTAATAGTTTTGTATGCATTTCTCTTTGGTCATGTATTTTTGATATGTTCTATTTTGGATTATTTAGTGACATCTATGTATGTATTTGTATGTGTTTGTATATCCATATATATTGATGAAAGTAAAATACTCAATATAAATTGAACTCAAATATAAAATTTTCATACATATAAATAAATAAATAAAAATACTGAAATACTAATTTTCAAACTGATATATAAATATTCAGAAAATCAAGTTTGAAGAAAAAAGAAATATACTAAAAGATTTCTAAGATCTTATTAAATATGGTTGCAAAATAATATACTATAGGAATATAGACCGTGCCTATGATTATATCTTAATTTTTTTTTCAAGAAAAAAATAATAAATTTCTATGTCTTGCAGCAAAACTATCATAATAGATAGTTGATGGCATGTAGTGTGTAGTGGTGTCTTGTTATTAATGACATTGTATAGTGGTGGTGTGGTGAGCTTTAATGGCAGAATCCTAATTTGTGCAGGCAAAATTAGAATGTGTGATTTTAGTTGCAAATATTTTTTTTTGAATAGCTGCATGTGGGCATCTTTGATGCTATTGTATTTTTTGAGATTGTTGTGATTATGTTGCTATGATGTATATATTTTGTTGTGCTTCTTTAGTGTTTTTTTGTTTTTTTGATGCTCTTTTTTTGTTGAGTAGTAATTATTATCATCAAATAGTCCAATACTTGGTTGCAAGGGGTAGGCAGGGACCTAGTGGAGAGACATGACACAACTTGCCCAAGAGATATATTGGGTACTCATTGAGGTAGAGGCATAGATAGGAGGTACTTTGTATGATGCACATGTTATAGAATGATGGATCATATCAGGAGAAATTGGGAGTTATGTCTAGAATAGAGACCAAGAACACTATCAATTATTGAGTGAGTTAGATTGATTATTGGATTTATTAAGAGGTTATCATAGAGTCCCTCTAAAATAATCATTAATATGAAGGAATAAACATATTCTTGACTCCTAGATAATTTATTATGAATAGAGATGTTTATCAGGATATGCTGAGCCAACATGACTTGAGTTTTTTAGCATAATCAAGTTATCGTGCCATGCCAGACACGACATGATTCCTACCTTCGGGTCATGCCGTGTCAGTATAACCTCAAGGGAGGTAGGTTTGACATAACTCAATGCTTTGACTAAATCATTTAGTCATGTTAAGTTGTGTTGTGTCGGGTCTTAGTTGGGTACATTTTATACTTGCCCCTACATGTAGGCTAAAGGCTATAATCATGAACTAGCAAGTTGGCCTACTGGCCTTTGCCTGGGGTATGAGCAGTGAGTAGTGCCTAGTGGGCATTGGGCTGTGGCTCAAGCTACTCAACTACCTTAAACTTTAAATTAATTAATTTTAATTTTTACAGGTAAATTTAATATATTAATATGAAATGTAAGAAAAAAAATAAAAAAATATACTGAGGTTTGAGAATTTAAATCTAAGGTAAAAAAAACTTCGAAGAAATGCAAGTTATTACAGGTTCAATTTAACTAGTCACTTTGCATGATTTGGATTATCACAATTCATAGTTTTAGTATGTGTATCATCATATTCATATATGTCATCATTAATATGTAACTATTTTATTTTATTTTGAAGACTATCCATGAATTTTGTCTTTTAAGCATGATAGATCTTCAATGATACTTGGTCATTGTTTGGTTTTTTTATTTGAAATTAATATGTAACTAGTCAAAAAGATAGCACTAGAAAGTGTATTCATATAATTTTTATAAATATAAAATATCTAAATTTTTATGTCACCTTGGGATAAGATGAAATAATAATTGATCTCTAGGTATCTTGTTAACTCATTCTTATTTGATTGATCTCTCCATTATCTGCTAATAGCAAAGTGAATCGAAAAGCTATCGTCTTAGAATATGATATTCATCTTTATATTTGGAGGTTTGCAAAATTATCATACATATTTTTATAATATTTAAATATGATATCTAATTGTTCTTAAATTTTTTTTTCTAATTTTTGTAGTTAGTTCATGTAAGTGAACATTTATTTATAAAATTTTTTCTCTTTCATATTAACTATATGGTTAATAAATATAATTAAATTATAAATATATGAAATGAATGATAAGTATAATATATGTGGTGTGAGTATATATAGACATATACATGTTCATCATATCATAAAAAGTTAAAGAAATCTCAAAAATTAAATTCTTATTTTCAATTTAACTTGTCAATTATTATTTTTCTGGGTTTATAATTAATATAGTCAAATATCATATATTAATAGCTAACACATGAATATAACATAAAGTATATATAATTTCAATGTTTGATATTTATTTAAAATTCTTTTAAGCCTACTGACTTACATAGAGGGTGAAACTTATGTAGTCAGCTAAGTATCTTAATATATTCTAGTATATTACATATATGTCCTAATGAGAATCAAATATTTTTTAAGTCGGTTTGTACTATTAGGTTAATTATGTGATACATGTACATAATGTAAAAAATTTTATTTAAGGGATCATTTCTAATATTTCTTACAAATATATTTATTGCTACATTGTTAATTTAAATATTATGTTAAAAATTTTATTGTGTATTATATTTTTTAAAGATCATTTACATATAATAATATATGATGAGGCTATCATGAGAATGAATAATTTATGAAAATCTAATATTTTTTCTTTAATTTTTACTTAGAATGAATAAAGTAGGTTGTGACAGATATGCATATATTTTTAGCATGATTAATCTAAATATCTGACATCACATCGAGGAGGCTACTTCATTTCCTGTTCTAAGCCTAAGATTATTAATTATTTTTTTTATTGTATAATTTTTTATTATATCATTTTTACTGATCATCCTAATATATGATACGTGAGTTATATGTTTCTGTACAAAAAATTAAGTAGTTTAAAATCTTTTGAAAATATAATCGAAAGATTCATGTCAGCAATAAATTTAGCTGTACTTTTCCTTACAAACTCATGATAATAAATATAAGAAGTCAATGAACTTGAAGTTGATCAATATTTAAAGATATCATTGCTCATATTTAGTTGGGTTTGTCCAGGATTTAGGGTATCATATTTTTTGGTATATTATTTGGTATGTTTGTTAAAATGTCTGGTATACAAGTGCGTGTGTGTGTCTGTGTATATATATAAAATATAATATGCTGAATTTTATTTTGATACCCTTAATAGTTATAGGCTAATTCAATTGAGATTTTGAGTGAAAGAGAGAAGATAATATAGGATACTATTTTAGTATGGAAAATAATAAATATGATAATCCTATTTATATAAATTTTATAATTTTACCACAAATATTTTTTAATTTTTTATTATTTATTTTGACAAAAATCAAATAGTTATTGGATTTCTCTACATAACTATTAATGAAATTTAATGAATGATAAATATTAATTTTTTTTATTAATATCATTGACATTGACAATGACAATCACTATATCTATTGGTGTTCCTATTAGAAGGTGCTCGTTGATAAATAATGGGCTACAAATCTAAATGGGGCTCATGATAGATACACCCCATTTAAAAAATAGTAAAACAAGGTGTGTAGATGCATGTGCAATGCTTGTTTACATTTGGCATGTTGAATGGTTTGGGCCATGCTGGGGATGACATGCGGGTCATCCCTCATGGTTTTGAAATGACATGAGCAGTGTCATGGGCCAGCATGCGGTAAGTCTAATCTAGGCACACCCATGAATAATGTTGTGCCACGCCCCAGGCTGGGCTTCAGTTGATTTTTGAAAATCTAATTGAAAAATCCATTATGATAATGTTTAATTTATTATTTATTCTTGGCTCTGGTTTCATTTATCCCTGTGTGTTCAAATATTCCACCGCATGTGGGTTGTTTTATTAAACAATTCAATTTTAATATCATTTTTACCCCCATTAATGTTATCTTATAAGATCAGAAGACGTAAAAAATATTTTTTTTGGGATCAAGCTTGTTGATTTATATATTTTTTTTTACAAATGGATATCTCGCGGGGTATTTGAATGCTGGTGGTTTTTTATTTGTTCATTGTCGATTTGGTCATTTATTTTTGCTTAAATTATGAATATTGGATCTCAATATTGTGGGTGATCTTTATGTTGGATTGTGAGGCTTCTCATGTGGAAAAATATGGTAAAGCTTCGTGTCTTGCGTTTCAGGTCTATACCCATTCAATTTGAGTGATTCAAAGAGTTGGTGACCTAATAGGATTGAATTTTGAGATAAATTTAAGGTATTTTGTTATTTTTATTGATGATTATATACGTGTGTTACTTGATTTTTTTTTTCAAAATATATTTTAAATTTTATTTATTTTTAGTTATTTAATAAAACAATTGAAAATCTAAAAATTTCAAAATTGTGAAAAATGAATGTTTTATGGTATTTATCCATTATATTCTATGCTTACTGAATTGATCACTTGATCATTCACCAGGCTTCCTATGCGAGCATATTTTTTTATGGTAAAAATGTTCTAAAATATTTTTGGGGATGTACAACTTTAGTTGTTAACCATCTGAATCTTAGTCCTTTCACATCATGTTTGTTTTCATAATTTATTCATGGAGAAATTGTTCTGCTTATCTTTTAAAAATCCCAAAAATATTTTTTTTTTTCAGGATATCTTATCAAAATGTGATAAAATGATATTAATATAAAAAGGTGCCTTTGTTTGGGCCCGTCTGATAAATCATTGAAAATATTAAAATCATTGAAAATGAAAATTTTTAATGGTTTTAATTTTTCAATATGTATGATAAAAAAATTTAGGAAGCTCTTAATTAAAATTGTAAAATGGAAAATCATTGAAATAATAAGTTGATAGAGACCTACTTATCGTTGAATGCAGAAAATGATCAACAAAAGATATTTTTTAAAATTATCATTTTACCTTTAATTTTTTTTGTTTTTTTTTTCGTTTTAGTTTTCTCAAAAATTGTCTCGTCCTCGTGCACGAATTTTGTGCTTGGGGAGTATCGTCGGCTCAGTTTGGCAGTGAGAATTCATTGTTTTTATGTTGTTAATTTTTGAGAATTCTTTCGTGTTTGTGGGATTTGGTTTTCGGTGGTTAGAATACTGGGATTTTGTTTTTGTTTTCTTCTGTGGATGATATGATATTATGAGTTCTTCGCTAAGTTCTTCGCGAAGAACTTGATCCTTAAAAAATTAATTATAATACTACAATTAATGCTTTTAGTTATTTGCAAATCGTTTGAATTCCGAATTGTTTGAATCCCGAATACTTTTAGTTATTCTTCTTATTCTTTTCTAGGCCTCCAGTGCAACTGATGTGCAACACATCTATCTTTTTTATTGTGTTTATCGTTTTGCTTAATATAATTATATTAGGCCCAATGAAATATGAATTACCTATTGTTTAGGGATAATTATGTTTAGGTACGTTAAAATAATTAAATTTGTCGTTCAAGTACCTTGAAATATGTTTAGGTACATTGATGTTACAAGATTTCATTATTTGATTATGTCCTGTATCTCATATGAATTATTAATGGTTTTTTTATTGCTTGATTATGTCATGTATTTCAACACAACTAGCTGTTTTGTTTATGTTGATTATGCATTTAAATGAGTTTTCTAATACATGTTATGCATTCATGTGACTTTTATTGTTGCATTTTTTTGAGATGTTTAGAATTGGAATTTATTATCTATTCTTTTACTTGAAGAAATAAAATATTTAAAATAACATTTTCTTTCTTACTTTCGGGATTACATATGTTTTTGTATTTATGAGGAATTATTATTGTTGACTTGTTGATATTACATGTGTTTCTACTAATATTTGAAATCTTATATATCAAAAAAGCCTAGCTATTATTTTGCTCTTGATTTCATTAGACTAGCCAATATTAACCAACAAAATAAATTATATATTTAATATTAATCTATTGTCTCAAATTATTTTATATAGAAATGACTTTTCTTGATACTACCAGAGCTAGTTGGAATGACCCAACACTATTTAAATATATTTTAGATTTATGTCTTGACCAGAAAAATATTTTGGGAAAAAAGAGGAGAGCTTGCATGTTAAATTATGATATTAATTTTCAAAAACTTTTAAAGATAATAAAAATATTAAATTTACTCAAATATTTTAAAAATCAATGGAATTATTTAAAACATAAATATATGGTATGGTCAAAGACTCAAATATAATAGGAAAGTCTAACCAATGAATATAATCTAGTAACTAATACAGTTGACTGGACTTTAGAAGAGTGAGAAGAATATATTAAGATATAACTTATTTCTTTAGTTCATATTTTGAAAAAATAAATTAAATTAATATTGACTATTTATAATTATTTGATTAACAAAAAATTTTGGATACAAAACAATTTTGATATATAGGGTTATAATATGTAGATGAGATGAGATCACTCTTTAATGACATTACAACTACTGAGCAAGAATCATAGGGTTCATTTAGACAGAGATTGCCTAAAAATGGTGCTAACAAATATTCATGTATTCAACTAATAATAGAGAATTTTTATATACATAAGGATATAAAGTCTGAATATTCATCAAATCCTTCATCATCAAAAAAAATATCTTTATCAAAAAGCAAGTTCCAAAAAAAATAATGAAGATCTAGATGAAAAATTACTAGTTATTCTTAATACATTGAAGCAATTAGATGGATTTAGCATAGAAGAATGAAATAAGAAGTTGGATGAGATTGTAATATTATCTATGAATGAGTTATTTTTATACTTTATTTTCATATCAGTTTGTATTGACATAATTAATTTTTATGATTATATTTTATGGTTCATTTTGTTTTTAATTATTTTTATTCTTTATTATTTTTAATTGATACATTTGTTAATATTGAATGTATTAGTAGATATTAATTAAAAAGTAAAGAAAAATATTAAAAATCACAGTATTGATTCTAGTCAAAAAGATTATTAGAAAAAAGTGACTGGAAGAAGATCAGATACCGACTCGATACTGAATAATTTTGCATATGTGCAAGAAATTTTAAATGATAATCTAGCATATTATCTAGAAATTTTAATAATGAATAAGCAAGTATTTTTGCATATTGTGAGCATTTCAAAAATACAATATGATTAAAAAGATAGTCATTACATTAAAGTTGAAGAAAAAATAATAATATTCCTTATGACATTAAATCACAACATAAGAAATTATATTACTAAAAGAAGATTCAACCACTCAACTCAAATCATATATCATTGTTTTCATGAAGTACTAGAGACAATGTTTCTCTTCGAAAGAGAGATGATTGTGCCTATCCTGGTTACTAAAGTTATAGAAAATATCCCCATCACCGGTTAAAGGAAGTATTTAAGGTAAAAAAAATATAAGTTTATTATTATTACTGTTTTTGTTGTTGTTATTATTATTATTATATTGATATTTATTCTAATTAATAGGGTACTATTGGTACACTTGATGGGATGCTTGTTAATGCTATGATACTATCTGACAAGTAAGTATCTTATAGAGGAGGAGGAAGAGGAAAATGTTATTAAAATATTTTAGCAATATATGATTTTAATATAATTTTTATATTTGTCTGGGCTGAACAGGAATACGTAGCTCATGATTCAAAAGTATTATTAGAGATTATGCGTAATCCAGAAAATTATTTTTCAATACCTCCACCAGATTAGTATAATTCTTTTCTTTGTTATTATTAATAAATTCATAATTAATTTGAAAATTAATTTTTTATGTGGATAAATATTATCTTTATGATGCTGCATATTCACATAGTTGAGGATTTATGGTGTTTTACCGTAATGTATAATATTGGTTGCTTGATTTTCATAATAATGTCCACCTGCGTATAAAAGAAGAGATATTCAACTATGCACATGCCATATTGAGAAATGCCATTGAGTGATCTTTTGGTATTTTAAAAACTCATTTTCTAATCTTAAAGATGATGACATCTTATCATTTTCAAGTACAGAGAAACATTATTATTGCTTGCATAGCTTTACATAATTATATCTGAAAATTGTGTATTTCGGATGCTTTCTTAGAGTTGGGTGAAAATGAGTATGGTGTTAATTCGAGAATACCTCAAAATAATTATGAAGGTATACTACAAGTAGAAGAAAGAGCTGCACAAGCTGATCAAATTTACATGATTAATTTAAGAGAGGAAATAGTAAATTAATTAGTTACTCATTAATTTTTGTTTATTTTATAAACATATTTATGTTTTTTTTAGAATTTATGATTTAATAATGAATATGTTTTTAGTAATTTTCTTTTAAATAACAAATAATAATTATAGTGAAAGATAAAATAGTATTAGAAACTCTATTTATTTTAGATAGTATGTAATACAATGATAATAAAGGTAAATATATAAAATATATAATTTATCTTTTATTAGGAGATATTATTATCCATTAGATATTCCTAAACTTGTTGGATAACTTTGTGAAGATTTTTCTTTTAAGTTATTATTGTACTAATAAGTATAAAACATATCAATCTTAGAGAGAATAGAGTTTTTTTTGAAAAGGAATTCTCACCTAGATTAGATGAGATACTTTTTTTTTCACTATATTCTAGTCACAACTCCAAAATGACTTGGGAGTTGAGAGACTTGATCACATATATTTTTGAGTTTTTCCTATAGAATGGAATGTGCATAATCTATCTAGAATGAAGGAAAATCTCTCGATAAGTTAGATATTGCAATTAATTTTTTAATTTTTATCTTGTGATTGCTATTTAAAAGAAATAGATGAGTTGTTCTTAGTTCTTACTATTTTATTGTATAAGTTTTGTTGTATTCATCTCTTTCTCTTTCATTTCTTTTCTTTAGTTTCTCTTGATATCATTAGATTACATATGTTTCTTTTGAGATATTCTTTTATCCAGAATAGTATAATGCTATAATGAATGATAATATAATTCACTTCAACATAATTTGAAAACTAATATTTTGACCTTTTGTAATGTATGTTTGTTGTTTATTGGTGTTCACTATGAAAATTGATCATCATGATAAGGTAAATTGGTTGAATGTTAGATTTGTTATATTGTGAGAAAATTTACTAAAATTTTTGTAATAGATTACTAATTTACCTTTTTTTAGTGGTCAAGTTAATCTTCTATATGAAATATCTGTCTAGTTTTTGAGTACAAATAGTCTATTTAGATCCAATTTGTAAATCATGGAAGTCCTACGAATTGAGAATGTTTTCCAGAGTTGAATATATAATATTTTCAATCAGTCTTCTCGCTTAGTTTATTTAGTTGGTGTCCCAATTTTTTTTTTTATTTTTCTAAAGGTGTTCAGATGATAAATTTATCTTGTTGATTATATTTGTGAATAATATTTTTATTATGAGAGAAAATATACTAGAAATTACACAATTCATAAAATATCTTCAATCTGAATTTAGATGAAGATTCTTGAGAGACTCAAATATATTATTGGTATTGAGATGATTTATGATAATAGAAATATTATATTATCACAAATAAGGCGTGCCTTGAATATTCTCTTAGATATTAGCATTTTTCAGTTGCACTCAAACACATATGTCTATTGAGTTATACTAATTTTTTATCTAATGTGAACTTTCTAATTAAGTTGACTTCATAATTTTACATATTATATAATTTTTGGAGACTTATTTCTTGGAAGCATAAGAGATAAATGATAATATCTAAATTTAATAAAAATAAAAAATATAAGATGACTACCAGAACTGCTTGTATTATTAGTTGGATTATTCATCAACTTGAGAAGATTATAATTTTTATTAATTTATTTTTAGTCACACTATTGTGCACTATGATTGGTAGACAACAAGATATATATTTTTTATGACATATATAATTATGATAATGACTTATATTCATAGAACATATTAGTTTGACGACATATATAAGATGATCTTAGTTATTTTTTTTTTATTCAAAACTTGATATATTGGATATTTACTCATTAACTTGGAGAGAAGTATCGTAGTTTTATTTTTGTATTTTATTTTTATGATGAGAGCCTTAATATGTGAGATTTCAAATAATTATTTCTCTATTTTAATTATGATTTTTTTATATTTAGCAATCGATTGAATGTAGTTTAAAAAAAATAATAATGATTAATTACTAATTAAAATATTTCTTTATTATTTTTGGTTTATTGTTGATTTTGATATATTAATATTTGTCTGCATATTTATATATATGGACACACATTTCCATGCTTGTAATTCAGGTTGGTATTCCCATGTCAATGATAGAATTAATTTTAAGCTGAAATATCATCAATATCATTTTAAAAAAGTAAAAAAATGTGTGTTCAAAATTTCAATGATAGTATCATTTTGACTCATGCTGATACACAATATGTAGGACATAGATTTGTCAATAATTTCTGAAACTTCAATCTTTGGTTACGACAAGATTATTGATCAACATATCCATAAACATGGATACATTGATATATAAATTTTGCAGATATATATATATATATATATATATATATATATATATATATATATATATATATATATATATTGGAATGATTGTTAAAATATTGATAGATATTTTACCCAAATATTATTAGCAAAATAATTATTCCAAACTTAGTAATACTATTTGGGAATCCTCAATAGAAATATCAAAATAGATCTCGAGTAAAAGATGTTATAAGTGTACAACATTATTATGCAAATAATTATCATATTTGCATTTCAATTTGTCATTCACAATATTTTTAATTTTTGAACAAAAATTACAACATGAATAGAACATAAAAATATGGAGAGAGAAAACACTTCAGTTAACTAGTATCATTTTATAATTAAATTTATCTTTTATAGAAAAAATTGGGTAAACATGATTTTTTGATTAAAAGTTCCTTGATTAACTATGATCCTTGGATGAAAAACTATAACAAAATTTATATTTGTTTATATTTTCATTTGAAACCACAAGATTTCATTACTGTGAATGTAAATGTTCAAATTTTTTTTGTGGGTTTACTTGATATAGAAATCTGAAATAGTTGGCCTAAATTTGTTATTTCAGATATTATGCTACTGATATATCAGTGGGAATTCAATGTTTTCTTTAGAATCTGACCAACTTTTCCCGAAATGCCATTTTTGCTTAGGGCAAATTTGAAAACCAATAAATCTACAAAGTCTGATGGATTTGTTAAGTGAGGGTGCTGCCTTTGATTTGTTAACCAAATTTTCATGAAAATTATTCATAGTGCAAAGTCTTTCTCACATAGCTACTTTGTGAGTTTTCAGTGGAGCATCATGAAATAGGTTAACAGGTTTATAATTTATAATAATTGAAAGATGGCAGTATAAGTATCCATAGACTACACAACATTCTGTTGGAATGTATTTCCCAGGGAAGATGTTGAATCCTACAAAAAAATATGAACAAAAATATTAATGAAACATGAGATAGTGATAAGTATTAGCAATACTTACATTTTAAAATAGTTTCAGTTTGTTTGTTTTTCTTTTGTTATTCATAATGTTAGATATTTCTTGTATATAAATAATCTGAGTTGGGTTTAACTGTTCAAGTTATTTTTAGTTCAACTTGTGGCTGGAACTGAAGTAGCCGTTGTTCCCAAGAAACGCCCAAGGATTAGCAATACTCACCAAGATGGTCTTTTGCGATTCACTGATAAACAACTCAATGTGCCACTTGCATTATTGCGACTTCAAGAATCAGATGAAAGATTTTTTTACAAAGTCGATATTAATGGCGACGAGTTTGGTGTGGCACTAACTTGTGTGGCTTATATCCATCCCAAAACTGCTAAAAACTCTTCCCTGCGTCATCTCCAGGCGATTACTGTTATTCCAAGATTACAATCTGGGGATAGCAGAATGACCCATGAAATGAAAGACTCTTCTACTCCAGTGGCAAGTAATGGAGTCTTGCGAGATAGGAAAAAAATTTGCCAGGCTATTGTGCGTCTTCTATATTCTGATTCAATTTCGAAAGGACATCTCATGATAACTCGATCTCTTCAATTATATCTGAGATCAGGCTTGCACTCATGTAAGTCAGTTCTTCTTTTTCTTCAATCATCCACCATGGACCCTTTTTATCTCTGGCATTGGCTGGTTTCTTTCCTCCATGAAATGCACATTAATGCTATTATATACTGTTGCATGTGCACATGTACATGCCCTTATACATTTTTTTGAATGTTGACATGCACCTCCTTTATTGTTAATGGTGGAGAAAAATGGAGGTGGAGTGTGTTCGCAATCTATCTGTATATGTGTGTAGAACTGTACATATATGTTGAGGAAAAGGAGTCATGCCATTTTGAATTGAAGCAGTTTGATTTTCTCTTGTTGGAAATTTTCTTACTTGCAGGGGTTTATTTGAAGCGGTGCCATGCCATTTTGAAAGAGAATATTGGCAGTATTTTATTTTCTCCTTGCCAATTTAAGCTGCCTGTGCAGTCTAATACTGTTGAAAAGAATGACACTGAAGTATTTGGTAGTCATAAAAGTCGAACTTCAAGTAATTTACTAGCAAATGCCTCATCTGTCACTAATGTTGATGCTATATATAGTTTGGATCATGACAAAATTTTTAATGCTATTTCAAATTTCTCCTGCAAGGGAGATAATGATACCGCATTTCTGTCGGATAGTAGGGAGGGTTTAACATTATTAATTCAGCAATGGGCTCTGGTACTTACTGATGCTATGGCTTCAGCTGCTGGCGTTGGAATTGATTCATTAATTTTTGGTAGTGATACTTTGCTTCATTTGGAACTGAAATGCTGCAACTTTGGGACTGATGAACAGCTTAGGGTGCCAACATCATCATCCAATCCAAATGACTCTTTGAAAAATAAACATGAGATTCTCAATTTGCCACATGAATTTCTGTTTGTTCTTTCAATTTCTGATGAATCTTTTCTGGATCGAAAATTTAATGGGCTTGAAGTTGTTGTGAATAGATGTAAAATAGATAATTCGGATGGTTCATGGTTGTTTGAAAAGATGGATGTTGGAGATCCCTTATCTTTGTATTTTCTGAAAGATGCATTTCCTACCAAATCCTGCAGTTCTAACATTTCTTCGTTGAAATGGCTTGGGGAAACTGCTTCCGATGTATATAAGAGTAGGCTTTTTTTCTGGTGTTTATGTAAGCTAATTGTTTTGTTTTAATCGAAATGTTAATCTCAAGCCATGTATTTGGAAAGTAAAATATGTTACTATGCAATATTCCAATAATTCTCATGCTCAAATTATCCTGAAAATGTTTATAATTTTTTTTTTATTTTTGTGATCTTTTGCTCAAAAACTGACTTGCTTTTTTTCAATTATATTCATAGAATATACTTTTTTGGTTTTAGTGTGAAATTATTAGTTTGAATATCATTTTTGTGTACAATTAATAAGAGGTGTAAGTTTTGTGCATCAATGTTTAATTTTGAAACTGGATCATCATGGTGTAATGCGAGAATGAAAATTCTACCATAATGAAAAATATCAATGTTCAATTATTTAAATATTAATATATCAAATATTATTAGAATTTTAAAATTAAAAGTATTTGATCGAGAATAATACCGAGATTAGTGATTATTCAAGAAATTCATATGCTGCATAAATATATTAGAGGTCATGCATGTATGAGCTATAAATTTCAAATTTTTTTTTTCAAAAGTGGATTATAATGAGGCAAATTAAGTGAAAGATGAACTAAATGAAAGGAGAGATTCATGATGAAAAAAATGATTGACTAGCAAATACAAATATTATGACATTTTATTTTATGTATTTTCTATGCACAAATCACCATGAAAAATATATATAGGCACAACCATCTAGTTGGGGGTGTTGGAAATTTTAGGAAATATTTGAAATGTGTCGTGTTTCTGAGAGGTGATCATTGATAATATGGATTCAAAAAATAAAATTGGATATGAAAAAGATAAGTAAAATATAGATGTAGTTGGATATGAAGATAAATTATTGATAATGAAATAAGTAATAGAAAAAAGAGTAGAAAAATCTAATGGAGCTAATAATAGAAAATGCAATAATAAAATGACATCATCTGACAAGATACCAAATCAAAAAGTCTATTAATTTTTATTTTATGCTTGATTCATATGTGATAATACAAATTGATTTGAAATAAATAATAAATACTTCAAAAAAAAAGATAAGCACATACATGTTGATTAATAGATTAATGTATGAGATTGAATTTTATTTGATACAATGATATATTTAAGATTTCAAAATAAGATTGGGACAATTTGATAATATATGGTGGATAATTGGGTTTTAATATTACAAAAAGAAACTTATTAAGTTTTATTAAAGTGGATATTTTAGATTTCTAAAGATCTAGTGAAAATTATCTAATAAAATAGTATCATAAAATAGCATGATACTATTCTATATGATATAATATCTCAAAGGAAGACTTGAGTATCTTAATACTATTAAGATAAAAAAGAAAAAAGAAAAAAAAAGTGAGAAAAAATGAGTACGACAATACTTATGCATAAGTTGTTTATGTCTAATTTGCCTAGTATATACTTTAAGTCCGGTGTTGTTTAATCCTTTTATTTTTAGCTTATATGAGTTGAGACTATAATAGATTCAAGGGCTACCAAATCTTCTAGACTTGATATATATAATGATTTTATTAAAGTTTCATCATAACATAAATTAAAAAGTTTATATATATATATATATATATATTCTCAGATCAAACAAGCTTCACATAAAATAACAATGTTAAACAGTCTACAAGCTATTTTCCATTTTCCTACAGTTGCTGACTTTATTAGCTTCAAATTTCCCAAACCTGCTATGCTGCTAAGAAAACTGAGAAAACCATAACACTATAATTTCCGTCCAACTTACCTCCATACCTGCTTCTAAATGCTGCTCCTGTTTTTGCTGTTTTATGTTTATTTCTTCCTGTAGAGGATTATCCTGAAAACTGCAGAAAAACAGGAGCTTTAATTCCTGCAAAAGAGACGAGACTTATATCCAGCATATACTTACCTGATCAATCTCCTGGGAAGTACCCTGTCAAACATAATCTTAACCAAACACATATAATTATGTATTATATAAGCCTATTGATCACGACTTCACCAACCTCCTGCAGGATAAACCTGTAAAAAAGTATCTAGGCACGCATAGGGGAAGATATGCTGAGAAAAGGAAACATAAAGGCTGCAAAGAAAGCAAGCTTACTCCCAATCCCGTCTAGCCTACTAAAAGAAAGTAAAAAAAGATCATAAGTCAATTTTCCATATGTCCATTATAAAAACTATTTTTTACCAATTCTGATATACGGGAATTCGAGTTCATTGAGTTTTGCTAGATCTTTAAATTTATCTGGGAATTCACTTGGACCAAAGATCACATCTCCTATAGATTCCCCTTCTTTGGCCAACCTATCCGCTAGAGAATTCGTCTCTCTGCAAATATGCTTAATGCTCGCATTTCTTTCTTCCATGAGTTTTTTAATGCAATCTATGTATGCTTCATATTGCCAGAACTTAAAATCTTTATAAACAAGATCAACTAGCAACTTAGAATCTACCTGAATTTGGAAATCTATAAGATTAAGCTCGCTACAGATTTGTAAACCTTTATGGAGAGCTTTAATCTCTGAATATAATGCTGAGTTAACTTTAAACATCATCGAAAATGCTTTAACTACCCTTCCAAGCGAATCCCTTATTACGCCTCCACCCCCTGCAACTCCCATATCTCTGTTAAAACATCCGTCTGTATTAAGAGTCATTTTACCTTTAGGTGGTTTCTCTCACTTAATGCATTTTATTCTTCGTTCTCTTTCTTTTTCGTATGATAAGCCCCATTGATTTATCAAATCCATTGCTGTCTTATCCATCCTGGTTTTGATAGGGATCGTATCTGAAATGCAAATAAGCTCTCTTTTAATATCTTTTATGATGTCAAGTGAATTTATTCTCACATTATCAAATTTACTCCTATTTCTAGCCTTCCAGATACACCAAATAACTACCAATGAGATGTTTTTCTTAAGCCAGATCTGAGCTTTATTTCCAATATTTATTTCCTGCCAACTCAATAATTTATCTTTTAGCTTCTTACCTTGACTTATGTGAATAATATTAATTTGGCTCCAGACTTCCTTAGCTATCTTATCAGTTGAGAACAAATGATCTATACTCTCAATATTTGAGAAGCAGCACTCACACCTAGAAGCAATTTTAATACATTTTCTTTGCACGTTATTATCAACCGGGGTAATATCTAGGAGAGATCTCCACAATAAAATTTTCATTTTTTGTGGAGAATCATTATCCCAGATCCATTTGAACATCTGAGACTTCTTTCTTTTAGCTCTAAGTTGTTCTTTAACCGATTTTAAAGTGAATGTTCCTTGTGGGTTGAGAGTCCACTTCCACTTGCTCTTATTTAATTTTGAGTGAGATTCGACAAAATCTTTTTGATTCAATAATATTTTCCATGTTCTTGACGGCTTTTTCTTGTTATCCTCCTCTCCCCAATTATATTTAGTCCTCATAAATCTTGCCCAAAGACTCTCATTTTCTTTTAGTTTTTACCAGCCTTTACAGACCCATGCTTTAGAGGCCACATCAAAACTGGTAAACCCCAGGTCCGCCTCTTCCTTTGGGTGACATAGTGTGTCCCATTTTATCCAATGTAACTTAGCTTTGCCTTTCCGCTTACTCCATAAGAAATTCGCCATTTCTTTCTCCAATTTTTTAAGCATTATTTTAGGCGGCTAGATGATAGATAAAATGTGTGACAATGATCCTTGAAGAACATGGGAGATGAGAGTAGCTCTACCACCAAAACTAAGTAGATCCTCATTCCATCCCGCAATTTAACCTTTCATTTTTTCTAGAAGAAAACTATGATACTCTTCTTTTAATATACCTTCGTATATTGGACAGCCCAGATACATCAATGCACCTTTACTTTAAGTGAATCCTGTGATCTCTTTAACTCTTTAAACCGTTTTTACTGAAGCTTTAGAGGACATGATAAATTGATATTTCTTTTTATTCATGCATTGTCCCGTCTTCTCCTTCAGTGACTGCATTAATTCCATAAGGTTCAATAAAGACTTCTTGCTAGCATTAGTAAAGATAATAACGTCATCCGCGTATGCCAAGCAACTTACTAATGGTGTCCCTCTTGGATGCCTATATGTCAAGATATTTCCTTCTTGCATTCTCAATTTAAGATTTAAAAGGAGAAGTTCCAGATAGATATTAAAAAGATAAGGGGACAAAGGATCACCTTGCCTTGATCCTCTTTCTGGTTTAAACTCAACTCATTTATGTCCATTAATTATAATTCTTACCCACACACTTGAGATACATCTAAACAGTAAATCAATCCAAAATTCAGAGAAGTCCATTTTTCTCATAACATAACATATGAGTGGTCATTCCACCCTGTCAAAGGCTTTTGAGAGATCTAGTTTAATCGCCACATTGTGCCCTCTAGATTTAAGACCAATATTCCTTAGCATCTCAGAGGCTAAACTTATATTTTTCATCATTATTCTGTTTTTAACAAAACCTGATTGCTCAGGAGAGATAATATCTGGAAATATATTACTTAGCCTATTCTGTAGGAGTTTTGCTAGGATTTTATATACCGCATTGCACAAGCTAATTGGTCTAAAATCGTCACATTGTTGTGGATTTTTAGACTTAGGTAATAAGATAATATAGGAACGAGACTATGACTTGGTAATTTCTGCACCTGCAAAAATAAACGAGATCGCGAGATGTTGATCCTTCTTAATGATATTCCAGGCGTACTGAAAGAAAGCACTATTCCATCCATCAGGACCTGCTGCGTTATCTTTGTTCAAGCTAAAAACTACTTTTTTGACTTCTTCCTCTTCAGGAAATTTCTCTAGTCTAATATTATCTTTTGGTGTAATCTGACATTTTAATGCTTGCATTAGTAATTGGCCTTTTAGCTTAGTTTTTTTGGACAAGTAATTTTTAAAATATTCATCTAAGGTGCTTTTAATTTCCCCATCTTCTTCTATCCAACGCCCTTTAGGATTTTTAATGCATGTTATTAGCTTATTTTGAGATTTAATTTTAGTCATACAATGGAAAAATTTTGTATTCTTGTCACCTTCTTTTAGTCATTTGATTTTTGATATTTGTTTCCAAAAAACCTCCTCCATGTGTAGTCTAAGTCTTAAAGTTGCTTCCGCTTTGCTAAGCTCTTGCCTACATATATCATTTTGATTAATTTCGAATTCTTTTTCTTTAGCTAATACCTCCTCTTCTGCTTTGATAATATTTTTATTAATATTATCAAAAGTATCTTTGTTCCATTTGACCAACTTGAATCTTAATCTGTGTAGCTTCGTAGCTAGCACCTGCAGAGGGTTGCCTGATGCGGGTTCTGACCATGATGATTCTACTGTCCTCTCGAAGTCCGGGTGAAGACTCCACATATTTTGAAAAGTAAAGCTTTTCATCCCTTTTTGCCAATTACGAAGGAATAATAGCAGTGGGCTATGAGCCGAGCATGTTCTACTCAAAATTTTTAGAGACATGCCTCCATGAACGGTTAGCCATTTTGCATTATATAATACTCTGTCTAATCTAGCCCAGATTACTTCCCGCTTCTTCCAGTTATTACACCAGGTATACTTTGATCACAGGAAATCTGCTTCCATGAGATTCGTATTTGCAATAGCATCATTAAAATGGGCCATAGCCTCTGGATCTGGTCTTCTTCCTCCTAGCTTCTCCCTCGGATATCTGATAACGTTAAAGTCTCCTTCGATGATCCATGGGAGATCTACCCGAGCTATCTCGGTCATTTCCTGCCATAATGTTTTTCTTCCTTCCTTAGTATTTTTAGCATATACGGCAGTAAAAAGTGTTTCTGAATTACCTATTTTAAAATGCAATAGTTGTTCTGTAGACTTAAGAACTACCATACTTAAGCTTCCATTCCACAAAACCCAAAATTTCCCATAAATATTAGCCGTAGTATTACTGAACCCCATTTTAATTTTATAATTATCTAGTTTTTTAATATCTATCATAGGTTCTGAAAGGACCACAATTTTTGCTTTATGAATTTTAATTAGTTTCTTAATCCTGTTTAAAGAGGACTTATTTACCACCCCTCGGATATTCCAATAAATGTAACTATCTATTATTAGTAGATCTCGCTTGCGCTCTGGTTGTGCATTTAGACTCATATTTCATGTTTAAATATATTTATTTATTTTTAGAAGATTTTACAGAACTCGAGCTGCTTACCTGAGCCTTATTGATACCAATTCTGCCCAATTGGAGTGCCAGTATTCTTACTTCTTCCATTGCTTCCTCCCTTGTGAACGAATACCATTTATTTGTTGCTAAAGTAACATCCTCATTTAGCCTGTGCCTATACATGCTATCATCCCTACTTGAATGAGGGAAGAGTTCACAACTTTTATAATCATGCTCTGTTTCGGAGAAATCTAAAACATCTTGATCTATCCAGCTGAAATCTGTGTCACTGTCAGTTATTGGAGATTTTTGCTTGATTCTTCTACCAGCTTTTCTTCTCCTAGGCAGATTTCTTTTTAATTTTTCTTTTTCTCCTTCAGAAAATACCAGCCTAATTTCTGTTCTTCCACTTGTTCTGGACTCTAACTCACCCTTTTCTCTAATCTCCTCACTTGAAAACCTATCCATAACCTTCTCCTTTAGTGTACCTTCCAAGTTCTTATCAGAAATAGAATTTTCTCCTCTTATAGACTCTGCTTCATGCCTTGTGGAACCCTTATATAATGGGACTTCTTTCTCCATTCTCCCATCCCTTATCTCCTGTTCAACCTCCTCAGTAATCCTGCTAGACTTGTTCTTCTATTTTTTCAAGAAGCTATTATTCCTTACCCATATCTCTGCCCTACCCCCATCTTTCCCCTTCCCCTCCTCCAAACTATCCCTGCTCATCTTACATTCATCCAGATCATGCCCAAGCCTTCTGCACAGTTTACAGTAACTTGGGGCTTGCTCTGGAACAATGTTTTGCCAAAACCCAACCCCATCTTCAGTGCCTACCCAAACCTTCTGTGGGTGCTGGAATTCGAGATTCCTCTCAATGCAAATCCTTGCAACATGCGTTCTTGTCATCGAGGCAGTAGCCTCATCCATAAACATCGGCTTCCCGACACACATAGCAATAGAGTATAGAGAAGCTTTATTAAAAAAAGGTAATGGTAAATTAGGAAGGGAATGCCATACCGGGGCTATCGGGGATTCCTCCATGGGGGAGAATTGCATTGTCCATTTCAGAAGGTGCATAGGATATCCAGAAACGTACCATAATCCGTGCAGTCACATTCTGTTATAATCTTCTTCCACCATGAATTGAAGAAATACGTGCTCAGAGTCGTAGTCGCCTGTCTTGACATTATCGTTAAGCTTGATTGAGTTAAGAAACCCACGAATTTCGTCAAAGCGAGGCCTGCCATGCGAAAACTTCCCCACGAGAGTGAGTTTGAATGGCTCCTCCATTCTCTCAAAATCTGCCTTAGAAAATATTACCGCCAAAAGTTCATTCTTCCTCCCAAGCTTGGGTAAATCAGGTGCGGGATCTTTGAGAACAGAGGCAAATGATTTCTTCTTGAACAATATATCATTATACTCCATTATAAGGCTGAAACGAGCTTGAATTTGCAAGAAGATGAATGTTCTCTCTCTAGAAAAATTATCTTTCTCTCTCTAGATAGTTTTCCTAATGTTAATGTATCAAAAATTTAAATCTAAAAAAAACTATAAAGGAGTAAATAAAACTATAAAGGAGTATATATATAGCTTTAATGTTAATGTATCAAAATTTAATGTTAATGTATCAAAAGTTTATATATAGCTTAATGATAATTCTTTCCTAATTGGAGGCTTAAATAAAACTATAAAGGAGTAAATAAAAGTAGTATGTTCAAATATATCTTTTGGACCTTTACTCTTTCTAGGCTCATTAAAATATGAGTTATTCAAGATAAATAATATCAATACTCAATAATACTCTTTCAGTTTTAGTTGAATAATTCTTTCTTGGGGAACCCTACTTTATCAAAGTTGATCCATTCTATATTTGGTACATGTAATGATTTCATAAGAATTACATCATAACATGAACTAACAAGTTGAAATGTAGCAAATAGTGACTTTCTGTTCTAACTGGAGGCTCAAGTGAAACTATAAAGGAACAATATGTTCAAATATATCTTCTGGAACATTCAAGAAACATAATATCAATAAACGCTAATATTTTATCAGTTTCAGATGAATATTATTTGTATTATTTTTGGATATTAGAGTAACAAAGAAAAATATATTTTATTGCTTACAATATCATCTTGTCAAATGTTGTGGATATATCCTAGATAAAATAAATGTTTCCAAGAATTTTGAGAGAGTTTGTAATTTTTTTGCAGGCTGCAAGATCTAAAAAGACATGATAAGAAATGATAGAAGAATATAACTAGTTGATAAGATAATATGTTGGGTTTGGATCTAATGTATCATATTTTTTGGTATATCAGTCAGCATATATTTTTAGGTATTCAGTTTTATATGCATTTCTACCTGAATTTATCTTTGTATAATATATATATTGTGTTAATTTTTCATCGATATCTCTAGAGTTTTTTGTTTTTATTATTTTAAAATGTGTTCATACTATTGATGTTTGCCTAAATATTTTATTTTTTAGGTGACATTAGGGTTTGAGCTGAGGTTGTTGGAGAAAACATAATTTTCACCTGGGATTTTTTGGTAGGATTATCATTGTAATCTACCTCTACGTCAATTTGATACTCATTTTTATTAAATTTATTATGTGATATTTTTTTAATTATTTATATTATTTAAAAAAAATATAAAATTAAAAGAAAAAAAAATTTAAAAACTAGTATCGTACCACAATTCTCTTTGTAAATTCTAACCTTTAGAGTCTAGGCAAGCAAGTTGCAGTATTGAATATGTTGACAAGCACACTCACACTATTATGAACTATCTATCTCATATGTGCAAGTATTGAACTTAAATTGAAATAAAAAAATAATATAGTATATGTATATCTAATATTTATATTACAAAACGTAATACTAAAGAGACTATACAGAAAGTAAGAAGAAAAAATAAACTAAAAAAGTTAGAGAGAGGAGAAAAAATTAAGAATGCATATCTACATTTTTTTTTCTCTATTTATAAAGAAAAAAAATTCAAATTTATTTAAAAATTATTTTTTTATTAATTTTTTTATATTTTAAAATGTCTAGAATCACGATAGCCATCAGATTCTGGACATGATTAATAAAAAAATTATTTTTATTAATTTTTTTTACTGTATTTCTAGATGTTATAATTTATTTATTTTTATTATAGTGGATGGGCATACATGGACATTGACATGCATGACCTGTTACTATCCTTGTCGAAAGCTCATTTTATGAAAATATAATGGGTGGATGGCTTAAGTGGTCGGCTAATTACAATTGGCCACCTAAGTAATATATGGCTTACTTGGCCTGATTTTTTTTTTAAAAACCTGTCTCATTGGGCGGTCACTCGATGGAACTTGACTCATGACTCGTGACCCAATCGTAGTCGGTCCTAGATCCTTAGGTCGGTGGACAGTGTCACCAGGCCAAGCATGTAGGTTGTATCTAGCCTGACATGAGGCATGATTCGCATCGGCCTAGCATGACACGGGCCATCCCATGAGGTGACATGGACCAGGACCAGGCATGAACTGAATCGTGTCATGCTGGGCCAGACACAATTGAATCATGACATGTCGTGGGTCATGCTTGAGCTGCCTAGCTCGTTTTAGATATCCATGTAAAACTCTTATTACAAGCATAATTTTGAGTCGATTGATCTTTCTCTTGAATCTCATATTCATCATATACAACATGTTTTGTATATGAGAATAAGATTATTAATGATTCATCATATTCATCGTATTTTTCTACATTCACTACTAGCTTACTTATTAGTTTTGGGATGATATTATATGTATGATTAAATGTGATTATTATCAATTATTCTAATATGACTCATTGTCTAATAATTTGTATACTCTCTAGTGAATAATATCTATATTCATTCCAATTTCAGAGTACTAGATTACTTGATGAAGGTGGATTTGATATCACGTGTTGCTATTTTTTTCTTGTTTAGAGAGAGGTAACGAACAAAATAAATAAACCTAAAAATTTATGATGAATGGTGAATGAATCTCTCATAAGTATATACGCTTGTATGAGATTCGTCCATAGAGAATAAAAAATATAATTCGGTTGATTAAGAAGTTAGTGATCAATAATATTTCTCCCAAAAACATTTTGACACACTTCTATGTTGTAGGAGTGTCCTAGCCGTCTCAATTAGATGTTGATTTTTTTTAGCTATTCTATCTTGTGCAGGAATGTCAGCACATGCTTCAAGTTAGAAGAATTGATATGATATAAGATTCATCTGAAACAATTTGTGGACATATTTGTATAATCTATACATTCAAATTAAGATCATTAAGTGTCTCAACTTTTATCTCCTTTTGGGGAAATTTATATCTCATGTTTCGTGAGACACTAATACTAGACTTCTCTCCTATTTGCATTGTCTTATGAGAGGTGTCACTATATTACTTTAAACTAATCATAGTACTCGTATCAGGTGTATTCATATAAGCATGATCGGCTATTACTTGTTAATGAGGAATAACACTCATGGTAATCACAATCTTTGTTGAATAGTAATTATATCTATTCTGAGTATTACCCAATGAAAATGTACTTAATGATATATGTTGCTATTTTTTACTTGCTCGAAGAGAGGTCTTGGATAAAATAAATATATTTAAAAATTTTTGATGGCTCATAAAAAAGTCTCTCTTAGGTATACAAGCCATGAGTGAATAAAAATGTGCTTCGATTAATTAGGAAGCTAGTAATTTATATAAATTCTCTCCAAAAATATTTAGTCTTACTTTTATAAAGTTGAATATTTATTTTTTCATAAAATTTTATATAATTAGGAAAAAATTGATGTCATTAAAATACTGATAATCATGTAAATTGAGTACAATAATTAATAAAAGTAAAAATGTCATAAGCCATAATTAGTAATCATCCTACAAGGTCCCCAAGTATATGTGTAGTAGATGAAATAAATCTTTTATAGTATTCTCTTAACATATCAGGAAGGAAGCTCTAATATGCTATCTTAATTGATATGTTCAAAATTAATAATCATCACTTCTTTTATGTTTCATTTAAAATCTTTAGTTTATCCAATGAAGAATATCAAAGTTGTGAGTAAATTCATAGTTGATCAATAATAAACATTTGCCTAGAAGGGCTCATGTGAGTCGAGAAGATTATATACAATCTACCTCTAAAGATTTTTGAATGAGTCCATTGATTGACTTATTTTTCTTAAAATTTTTAGTACTTTTAGTTCTGTAAAATTATAATCTATAGTTCTTTTCATATAATGTGTACACTATATTGATGATCTTACCCCTTTTTTTTTACTATACTTGTATTTATTTTTCCTCAAGTCATGCTGTATAAGATATCTCTTTATTGGATCTCTATCTACCTTGTCAGGACTAGAGGTGTCAAATGTGTTGTGCCGAGTTGACATGATTTAATTTTTTTTTTGAAGCTTAGTCTTGCTATCATATCTTGTTAAGCATAACATATTTTTTATCAATAGCCGAGTTGGGTCATACCTGGCATTCCCATGCATTAGGCACAACCAGAACCTAGCTAGTTTGGGACAAGCCAAGCTACCTTGGGACAAGCTAAGCTCGCTTGGTGTAGCTAAAAGTGTCAAATGAGCTATTCTGTGCTAGCATGGTTTATTTTTTTAAGCTCATCTCGTCATCGTGCTGTGTCTGACACGACATGGTTTCTAGCATGAGTTGTGCCATGCCGACACAACTCTGAAAATGGGCAGTGCAGTATGACTCATTTGCAATCATTTTGGCCGAGTCATGTTGAGTCGTGTCAATCTTGGTCAGGCCTAACCAGGCTAACCCATCTCATTCCAAACTAACCTAGGTTTATTCCAAGCTAGCCTGGAACATTATGTGAGCTAGCCGAACCAAAACCAGCTTAAATGGGCAATTATGCTGGTCATGGCGTGCTCCAACTTCCATGCTAAAAGTTTGGCCCGACATTGCTTGAGCCATGCATTATGCCGACCCACGACACATCAAGGAACAGTTTTGAACTGTGATGTGCCATACTAGCCACGACTGAATAGTGCTATGCTGTGCTAGACACTATTGAACCATACTGCATGTCATGATTGAGCTGCCCAACTTAGTTGACACCTCTTGGTTTGATAAGTTGAGATGAAACTAGCCCACATGGGCTAGCATGTGGGGCCATGTAGAGCCATGTGGTGCTGCATCTTTTGTGGCACATGAGCCATAAACCATGGTCCAATTGGGCTCAATCTGTGCCATGGATGATTCATGCATTATTCCAAGCATTGTTTTGGCCGTGTCAAGACATAATGCAGCTTGGATTTCGTCGACCATGTCTCACTCTATGTTTGGGTTGCCCAGCCTATTAGACACTTCTATCAGCCTAGCTTGCAACCTGCCTTGGGTTAGGGGTAGAGCCCTCAACCTTATTCAGTCCAGATAAGTAAACACACACACACACACACTATGAATTTTAAAAAATTAAATTATTTTTAAAATTTAAATTACAAATTTAATTTATACAAATATCAAAGTAAAGAAATAAATAAAAAAAATGCTTAAATCTGAATTAAAATATAAATGCACAAAAAAATATAAAAAAATATATTAAAATGAAATGCATGCAATGTATTACTAGTAATATAAACTAATAAATATAACATAATATCTTAATGTATAATTTGGATCTTCACAACTTCAAATATGAATATCATCATTTTCATATGTCATTATTTGCTTGTAACATTTTGATTTTTTTTGAAGACTTATCTGTGCATCATCCTAATTTTTTAAGACAAAATTTCAATAATATATGGTTGTAATGTGTGTTTCCTATATGAAACATTTTTATAGTTAGAAAACATAGTTTGATGTTGTACTAGATATCATATGAGTCATTATATCACTTATCATTCAAGATCAACGAAAAAAAATAATTCATATAATTTTTACCAACATAATATTAGAGGTGTCAATTGAGCTATGCTGGACCGACACAATACAAATTATGGTTGCCTAGTAATGCTATCGTGTCGTGCCAGACACGACATGATTTCTCAATCTGGATTGTGTCGTGCTGGCATGAGATCAAGTGAGGCAGGTTCGACAAATCCTGATTGCCCTATTGGCTGGGTCAGGCTAATATCAGCTATAACAAGCACGATTAGGCCCATGCATTATTGGCTGTTCCTAGTTCTGCTCCTACATGTAGTCCTGCCTCACCTGCTCAGGGTGCACTCTGCACATCAATAGTTTTCATCTGTAATGCAACCTGGCCCCTTAAGCTGTTGGGCTTGGGCACATTGACATGGGCCATACCCATGACAGCAGGCCTGTTGCCACTAGCCAACTGCCAAGTCTCAGCTTTTGAATTTTAATTTTTTAATTTTAATTTAATAAGTTATTAATAATTATATTATAATTATGATTAATAATATAAATAAAAAAATTTATTTAAAAATTAAATGTAAACTATAATATCATTAAAAAAATATATTATAATATATAAATGTTTGAAATTATAAATAATCAAAAATTTGAATAATGAAATTAGTCTGTATCATTCGGATTGTCAAAGCTCTAATCTTGTTATCAACATTCTTATTTTCATGTGTCTGCATCATCATATACATTCAACTCTCTTATTTTATCTTAAAAACTTATTGAATTCTCTCAGCCTTTTAAGTAGATATTTGCTTCAATGATATCTAGTTATAACATATTTATTTCATCTAAAATCATATTTACAAACATATATTTAGTAGTTTTGATATTAAATTATATATCGGAAGAGTCAGTAAATTATATGTTATTTTTGATAGCACAGGAAAAATATATTCATATGTTTTTTATTAATTTAATATATTAAAATTTTGATGTCATTATGAGATATGATGAAATAACAATAAATATTTAAGTATCTTGATAGTTTATTCATATTTGATGGATTTTTCTATCATTGTTCTTTAATTAATTGAATTAATAGTCATAATCTCTTAATACATTGTTAATATATGCACTTAGCGGCTAGTAAAATCATTATACTTATTATAATAATAATTAAATAAATTATATAATTATTCGTAAATTCACTCATTAGATTTTTGTGGTTGATTTATACAAATAGATATTTATTTTATAGTGTTTTTCACCTCTTTCAGCCTGACATGATGATTCATATAGACAACCAAAAAAAATAATGGAGTATTAATATTTGAAATAATTTCTTCCTATTTGAAATTCTTGACACTAAATTCTAGGAATTTATATTTTCTAAATAGATTATTAATATTATATATATACCTAATTGTAATCTATATGGTGTGAGTGTATACATGAACACATGTTAGTAATATTATAACAGTTCTTATAGAATTTTATAATTAAATTTTATATCCTAGCTTGATTGATATTAATCTCTTTTTATATTAATTTAGTTGGATATTACGTATTATTAGAAAATATATGAATTCAATATCATTCAATAATATTTAATATTTATTTGATTTTTTTTCCTTTTAGGCTTGTTAATTTACAGAGTGTTAAATTTTTGTAGTATGCAAGATATCTTAAGATATTTCAATATATTTCTTATATGATTTAATATTGGTGAACTATTTTATTATTATTTATATTATTAATTTAGTTATGTGATACATATATTTAATATGATGCATCTCGCCTAATGGTTTATTTTTAATTTTTTTTTATGAACATATTAATCATTACATTGTTATTTGAAATTTTATTGATTATTATACTAAAAATTTTATTTTGAATCTAATATTTCATAAAGATTCTTGATAGGCACAAAAATGATAGGTTGATCATGAGGTTGAATGATTTCATGAAATCTAAATATTTTTTTATTTAGTTTTTACTTTGAATCAATAAAATAACTGGTCATGTGAATGCATTGATGTCATATCTAGTCTAAATGTTAGACATCATAGAGATTACTTATCTTTGAATTATAAGTTGGTTAATTAATAATTATTTTTTTTGTTTTATAAATTTTTTTATGTCATATTTATTAATCGACTTAAGGATCCTATGATTAGAGGTGTCAAATGGGCCACGCCAAGCTGGTTCGACCTATTTTTTGGTGTCCCAATCGAGGCCACCGTGCCATGCTCGGCATGACTCAGTACAATAACCGTCCCGTGCTAGGCATGACACGACTTGAGAAGTGCATGCTCACCAATTTGGCTCATACCCGAGTCATGCTGGGTCGTGCCAAACTATGCCATGCCGGGCCAAGCATGGCTGAACATGGCCAGGCCTCGAGCTGGGCTTGGGCCACCCGACTTGTTTCACATCTTTACTTATGATAAATGAGTTGAATATATTTGTTTACAAGATGAATTAGTCAAGTATTTTTCAAAAATTTAATCGAAAGATTTATGTTATCAATGAATTTTGATTTGCCTTTTCTTACATACTCATGACGATAAATGAAGAGAGTTATTGAACTTAAAATTGATTCAATTTAAAATACTCCTCTACTAAGTTGTCTGTCTGAAATCCAACGCATCATATTTTTTGGAGTATTATTTGACTTATCTCTTAAGGTATTCAGTATTATCAATACTTATATATATTTATATATTTTATAATATATATTGAATCAAATTTACTTTACTATCATTAGAATTTTTATTTTTAATTATCTAAAAGTATTTCTATACTCTATACTATTGATATTCATTTATTTTTATATTTTTTAGGCACATGCATATGTGCTGATGCCTTAGGATAGTCTAATTTTGAATCTTTCAGTTAGATTATTATTATTCATGTCTATGTATATTTTATTTTTATAATATTTATTATTTATTATTATTTTTTATTTTTTATTTAGTTTTAGTCTTTCGAGATTCTTGAGTAGGAGATAAATTTTTTTATAATGTTATTTAATTTTATTAAAATTTCAAAAATACATTAATTTAAAAAAATAAAACAAAAAATAAATACATTTTGTGTATCTTTATTTTATGTTAATAGTCTAGCAGAAAATAATTTCTCAAACACTCATTTTTATCACATTGTCAATCAAAATTAATTTGTCAAATTGAAAAAAATAATAATTTAAAAATATATAAAAAAAAATTTTTGTTAAAAAACAATGCAGTGTACTGATTTTTATAATTTATAGCCATTAGATTTTTTCTTATGAGATCCAATGATTTATTTTTATTTATTTTATATATATATATAAAAATCTTCTATGTCTTGTAGACAAGACAATGACAAACCACTATTTTATTGGTTGTAGGCATTCATTGTACAATACTTACAAAATTTAAATGTTGCAAGGGCAATGGGTTCATGCCATATTTCATGGTTTTCATGCTAGGAATGATGCGATTGCGACATGACATGGGCCAAGCCCCATATTGGCACCAACACAGTCTAAGCATGGTTTTGAAATAAGATGAAATAATTATTTTTTAAGTATTTCAATGATTCATTCTTATTTGATAGATTTCTCTATCATTTGTGGCAAGTTAATTGTAAAAAAATTAATCATTTTCAAATATATAATCGATCTTTATACCTGGAGACAAGTTAAAATTATAATATATTATTTAATTATTTATAATTTCTATTATCTAGTTCATGTAGTTGGTTCATATAAGGTGATATGTATCTTATACTATTTTTTATTTCTTTAATCTTAACTCTAGAATTTATACATGTAGCTAAATAATAACTAGATGAATTATATGATTATTATTTAAAATATTTTATTTTTATCTTAATAGTTATAACACCAAAAAATGAGTTTTTTCTATATTGATTAAGGATATTACTCATGTTTCTTATGCACATCATTGTAATGCATATTGTAAGAGTGTAAACAGGTAAACATATGTTGATTATATTCTATAAACTTTTTATAAATTTTAAAAATAAAAATCTTATGTCGTAGGTAGATTTATTAACTATTATTTTACCTGTTTTATTATTTATATATTCCGATATCACTCATTGATAGTTAATATTGAATCTAATATCATATATATTGAATTCTAATGGTGTATGATCTTTAGATGAATTTTAAAAATAAAAATCTAATAGTTTATTAAAAATTCAAATATATGTTAATGCATTACATATTTATTATAATGTGGAGAAAATAATTTTTAAGAAGACTTGTACTATGAGATTTATTATGTGACACATATATCTAATATGAAAAATCTTAGTTAACGTATTGTCTTTAATGTCTCATATAAAATATTTATTGCCACATACATATTTCAAGCATTATTAATTATTGTACTAAATATTTTATTTTATTTCATATTTTCTAAATACTCTTAAAAGATACTCATTTATATTAGAATCATTATGAAGATGTAGAATATAAAATTTTAATATTTTTATTTAGTTTTTACTCATAATCAATAAATTATAAAGTTAGCGGCGATATATGTGAATTTTTGTTTTCACGATTAATCCAAATATCAAATGTTACCGAGAGCTAGATTATTAAACTTTATGTTCTAAAATTATTAATTATTTTATATATTTTTTTATTCCAGTAAGTTGTCTTAGGGATCTTATAATAGTAAAGCTAAGAGGAATATTCATGCTAATAATGAACCTAGTCATTTCATCATTTGCAAATTCATGATGGTAAATAAAATGAGTTACTAAATTTAAAGTTGATCTAAATTCAATGACTCAATTACTTAGTTGAGTTTATTTATGATCTAATACTACATATATTTTGGCAAATTATTCAGTGTCTCGTAAGGCATCTAGTCTCAACACTACTCTCACATGTATATATTTTTTATAATATATATCTTAGCATATTTTTTTTTGATGTCCATAGAATTTTTTTTTTAATTATCTTAAATAATTTTATACTAAATATGATAGTTTATTTTAAAATTTTTTAGGTGTTAGAGGAAAAATCAACATATGACTGAGAATTCATTCAGTTTTACATTTTTTAATTAGGTTGTCATTATTTAAATCATCGTCTACATCATTTTCATAATAATAATTATTTTTTATTTTTTTAAAATATAGTTATTATTAATAAAAATTCAAATCAGAATCCAACGGTGAGAAACATCAAATTAGCAATTGTAATGGTCTTCTGCCAATATTAATTTATACAATTATATTTTATATAATTTAATAATAAAAATTAAAAAAAAATACAATTAACATCATCACTATTTAGAGAGTTTGAGGGAATTGAGGATTATAGAGAAAATATACTATAGTTTAAGTATAAACAATTTTAAATATTAATTTCTTATTTATAGATAATTTTTTAAATTAAAATATTATTTTTTTTACAAAGTTATTTTATAAAGTGATCCGACATCGACAATGATTTGCATCACTATAGTTGTCAAAGGTTATTGCAAAGGTAACACTTTTTTTTAAATGGCCGCATGTGCTTTTTGTACCTCCTATCAATATAATATATTAAAAAATGTATCTTGGATATCACTTGTCTTCTTTAAAATTATGCATCATGGACAAGTGAGTGAGGCCCATGTGCCGTGGTGTGCTTCATCACTTGGGTCTCATTTGTTTGGTGTAGCACAACACAAATCATGCCACAAGATGATTCATGCACAAGGCATGCATGATTCCTTCTCATGTCATGTCATACTTTGTGTGATTTTTTTGATTTGGTTTTAAGCCTCGTTGGCCCATTTGACACTTCAAATCTAGATAGTATTAAATTTTCAGATAGGAAATATAAGAGTGTCATGTAGAGGTGTCAATGAGCCGTGCCGTTCTAGCACAACTTGTTTATTTGTGGCACATTCTTCTCGAGTCGTGCTAGATTATTCCAATTTTTGGGCATAATTTATTGTAAAAATCCAATTAAAATATTTTAAAATTTTAATTTATTATTTATTAAACATATTATATTTAAATGAATTAAAATGAAATTAATAATTTAATTTTTTTTGATATTTTGTTCAAAAAATAAAATTAAAAATATATAATAAAAAAATAATTTATTTCATATTAATCAAAAGTATAATATGATACATACACATACATGACATAAGATAAATCATAAGTTCATAAGTGCATAATAACATATTTGAATTTTGATATAAATCTAAAAATAATGAAATTATGGTATTGTACGAAAAAAATTATATAAATCATCAATCTGTGTCTGTAGTACTGATATGGTAGTGCATATATAGTTGCATATTATCATCATCACATAAACATCTGAAAATACCATTCAGTTGGGTTTTATCTAACGTATCATATTTTTTGTGCATTGATCAATTATCTTTTTTAGGTGACCGTTATTACATGTACTATATATATATATATTGACAATATGTACATTGTATCAATTTTTCTTCGACATTTTAAAATAATTTTTTATTATCTTAAAGTTGGTCTTTATTACTAAGTTTATTAATTTTTAAATTTTTTAAGTAGTAAATGAGTTTGGGTCGAGACTATTTGAGAGATCTTAGTTTTAGCTTTGGATTTTTTGATCAAGTTGTCATTATTATTTATATATACTTCAAATTCGTTATCATTAAATTTATTATTTGTTATTTTTTTTTATTTTTTTTTAAATTTTAAACAATCAAATAAAACTAACAAATTAATGAAAAAATCTATATTGTAACTATAATCACTATGTTGTAGTTAACTTTTCTTTGTGCAATCTCTATTTAAATTTATTATTGTACCCCATATAAGTAAATATAATAATCATAAAAAAATAGCACGAGCAAAAGTACAAGAGGAGGATAGAGAAAAGCAAGAAAGGAGATAATTATAGAAATAAAAAATGAAATCCAAGAAATTTCAATTTATTATTTATTGAATATTTTAAAATTAACTGATATTTTTTTATTTTTATTATTTTTATAAATATATATGGTTAGAAATTTAGTAGCTGTCCGAAATCTAGCCTATAGCCATTGTAAACACATTCCACGACTACAAAGTATTTTTAAAAAAATATTTTTTTTTATGACACAAAACTGAAAGGGACATGTCATGCTTATCACTTTTGCTATTGGTACTTGTTATGTGAAAATATAATAAATAGTTGAAGCTCTCGAATAGTCGAACTAGAGGTGTCAAATGGGCCATGCCGTGCTTGCATGACCCGTGTTTTGGTGGCCCATTCCTGCCACCTTGCCGTGCCTGGCATGGCACACCTTGATTATGGTTGGCCCGTCTTGGCCAATATTTTTTTAGTCTTGGCAAAATCAGGCCAGGTGTCCAGAGACTACCAGCCTAGGTCGGTCAGTCACCAATTGTGATTTAATGATTTTAATTTTATTTATAAAATAAAAATTTTAAATAATCTGTTATGAGTTATGACATTATATTATTTATTTATTTCATATAAATCACAAAAAAATAAATTCATTAACATAAATGATAAAGTTTAATAATCAAAAATATAAAAAAAAACTCATCAATCAATTATTATTCAATCCAATCTAAAAAAAATAAAATAACACAATATCGCAATATAAAATAAAAATCAGTAATCATAATCATATGATATGCAAGCCAATTCTCAATGTTAATTGGTGTAAGTATGCAACTGATCATCATCGCATAAGTGTTTGATGGTATCAATAGTGGTGGCTTAATATCTTCAAAATCCTATGAGTCATCATCTACCAGCAACTCCTTCATTCTTGTTCCAGTATGATTCTGGATGCCCAATCTAGAATCATTCCAATTTTTCATATATGTTAGTGTCTCAATGATATCTGACTGTAGTCTTTATCTTCAATTCGAAATGATATTAATTACAATAGAAAAAGTAAACTCCGATGCTACTCTCGATATCAGAAAAGTCAGTAGATCCTGTGTTATTTTTGACAACACGAGATAGGTGAACTTATGATTTTTATCATTATAAAATATCAAGGTTTTTTTTATTATTTTATGATAAGATTCAGTAGTAATTGATATTTAAGTACCTATATAACTTTTTCCTATTTGACAGTCCACTCGTTATTTCTCCGTTGCTAATTGAATAGGAAAAATCATCATTTCCAAATATGGTGTCCATGTTCGTATTTGTAGTCTGACTATAGTTACTATCATACTTAGTATCATAATATGTAAATAACTTAATTAATTTATAGTAAATGAACCTTCTAGGTTGGTATTTTTCGTTCATGCATGTGAATATTTATGTCAAAATATTCTTTACTTCTTCAACCTTAACCTTAAAATCCATATAAGTAGCTAAATAATAAAGAGATAGAATGGTGGACAAATACTTTAAATACTTGGTTTTCATCTCAATAGCTATGTCATTAAATATCGGGTCAACTCTAAATTTTATAAACATGTCATTAATGTTGAATATGCACCTGGGTGCAATGAAAGTGGTGAGAGTAAACAGCTGAACATATATTGCCATGTCTTAAAAAATATTCAGAAATTTCATAAATAAAGTTCTTATATCTTAGTTTTTGTCATTAATAATAATAAGTTCGTCACTCTTACTATTGACGTAGTTAGATATTATGTGTTCGTATCTAATATATGACTCCAATATTAAATAAGTATAATTTCAATGGTGTCTCATATCTATTTGAAAATTTTTCTTGTTTAGACTCGTAGACAAACTTAGGCTATCAAACTTTTGTTGTATGTTAGACATTTGAAGATATTTTAGTAATTTATATATTTTTTTTAAAATGGGGAAAATAATTTTTATTCTGCTTGTACTATTAGGTTAATGATTTGATACATGTATTTAATGTGAAAAATCTCTTCTAATGTCCCATTTTTAATGATCATAATAAATATTTTAATGGTTACTTCATTGTTAGATACTCATCGCGTATTCATATATTATAGAGCTATCGAGAGGATAAAGAATCTTTAAAGATCTTAAAATTTTTTTATTATGTGCCCATTTAGAATCTACATGTGGAGGTGGAAAGTGAGGAATGTAAAAGATGCTTATAATATTTTAGTATATTGCCTAAATTCATTAGTTAATATTTATTTTTCCAACTTATAATATTTTAATATGTCATTCTTACCTGTGAATTAAGGATTTCTATGATATGTAGGCTGAAAATAAATTTGCATGATACTGATTATCTTTGGATCCTGTGAAAATCTAATCGGAACCCCTATAATGGTAATTAGTTTAGTCATGTTTTTTTCTCTCTAACTCATTTTGGTATATGAAGAGGATCAACATAGTAGCTGAACTAGATCCAGTCTCAAAGATCTCACCGCTCACTTGAATTTGCTTAGGGTCTAAACCATTATGTATTTTGTTTACGTATGCCCAAGTTGTGCCACGTGGATGCTCTTAGCCAACCATGTAGTAGGTTAATCAGAAAAACCCACCATATGTACTATGTGGGGCATACAAATTTTTACAAATAGTATTATATTTTAAAAAAATGGGTGGGGTGGTGCTAGTCCAATTGGATCGCGCTCGATACCCAATTTGATGTTCGGGGAATGGTACTTGTGTTGTCGGACCGTGCTTGTGGGCTAAGCACCTGGGTTATGCTTGGTCCAGCATGAGGCCCAACACCACTTGACCCAGCACGACATGAGCCGTGCCTTGGGTCAGCACGATCTGAGTCTAGGCATGGTTCTGGATCAAGCTGTGTTGGGCTAGACATGGCTGAACTGGGCTGTGCCATGGGCCGACCGTCCCGTTTAACACCTCTAAGTTGAACAGAAAGGTCACGTAAGTCGATCTCGACTTATGTTGCATTTTTTTTTTAAAAACTTGGCCATATTGCGTGGCTACCTGACAGACCATGACCCTTGAGTCATTACCCACCCATGCCAGGTCACGGATCATCGTACCTGTGGTCTTTGCCATCGGGCCAGACATTTGTGTCTTGCCTGGCCCATAACGAGGCTTGGCTGGCTCTATCCAAGCACGACATGAGTTGTGCCTCAGGTTGGCATGATCTGGGTCCAAGCATAGTTCTGGATTGTGCTGTGTCGGGCACATGTCTAATTCGAGTCATGCTAGTCATAGCATGTTTAATTTGAGTTGTATCTCATGTCGTGCCCAGACTGCACGACTCACTTGATACCTCTAGTACCATATAAAGAAGCTACTCACCCTTTCTTATTCTCACTGTCACATCTAGCTCCATTGTGAATATTTTCAAGAATTATATTGCTAGTTATGAGAAACAAGTGAAATGGGTAAAGATACGTTCTGACCATTTAGTTTCATTTATTCTCAATCCAATTAAATGAGAAATCATATGATATATCTATGTAGCCAAAAATAAGTAAAGTAATGCTAAAAGCTTGCATAATATCTTGTATGTTGTATAAGATGTGACAATCGAGATAATCCAGTCTCAATGAATTTCATTATGGTAATCAACATTTGAGAATGAATTAATATTAAAGTCGTTTATATCACTTTACTAGGAGTCTCATCTACTAGGTGATTGAGGTTTTCTTGACTAAGATAACATCTGAATTTCAATTTATTCTGTATAATTTTTTTATCCGAGCTTTGACATAATAATAACAATAATTTATACTTCTTTTAATCATTGTAAATATGTGTGCATGTGTTCTATATATACCTTATTGCACTGTTTTCATATTGTCACTGTGCATTACATGACACCACACATTGTCACATTCACACACACTAACACACTTTGTTGATACCAACAATGGGTTAGTGTTATTGCACACATTGCGTCGACACACCTGCTGTCAATCCTATATTCACACCCTCCACTCACTTCATTGGTGTTGATAGTGAATTTGCATCAAACACCATGTTGATGCACTATTGGTATCATTGTATCGATGCGACTATCACACACACTTAACTGACTCCACCAATGATTTGACGTCACTACCCATATTGTTTTTTGATTTTCAAAACTTTTGATTTGATATCATGTAAAAATCCATTGAAAAACATTTTACTATAATGGTAAGTAGGAAAAGTGATACAAATTACAAATACATTCAGTCCTCAAATTGAAAAATGAAAAAAAAAAACCTATTCTATATATAAATATGAAAACCTGTCGTAGAAACTCACATGTTGGGTTCTTTCTTATCACGGCGTAATAGTAACTATAATAAAAAATGGCTATGAAAATAATAAAATAGTTAACTCAAAAAGTCATTGCACCTTATCTCTATGATCTAATTATGATATTTCACATGTTTCACTTATCTTTAAGATTAATTTTCATATAGAATATTCACTTGCAACTAATAATAAGATTTTCAGATAATCAAAATACTTCCATGTCCTTCTAGAGTTGTGCACTCTTTCACTATTAGAAAAGAAAAAAATAAAGCAAATAT
Organism: Sapria himalayana; assembly: GCA_029783825.1. Lineage (NCBI taxonomy): Eukaryota > Viridiplantae > Streptophyta > Magnoliopsida > Malpighiales > Rafflesiaceae > Sapria > Sapria himalayana. The sequence continues at coordinate 592,155 of JAREIK010002415.1, read as the reverse complement.
GAGTAATTCAACATTGACAAAGTACTTGAGACAAAGATTGAGTAGTATAATTTCTCTGTTTTTTTATTGAATAATTAGAAGATCAAGAATAGAAGTGTTCTATATGAAAAGTTGACTCCTTGGATGATTTTTAATGAAGATCAGCAAAACTCCTTATGTACAAATGAAAGTCTGGCTTATTTAATATTTTATATCCAATTGAAATTGAAGGGCTACTATCTCTAGAGCTGTGATCTAAGTGGAGTACGAGAGAAAAATCTCTCATAGTATCATAGAATCTATTGGGATATCCAGAAAAATCTCTGTAATGCTAATAGATTCATTGCGTGAGAGAAGGTGAAAGAATATAATAAAAGACTCAGTTGATTGCTCAACCAAACATCACATTATAGCACTATTAATTAATTTCTTTTAAAAAAGGAGATTTATACTTGTGCATGTTTCTTCCTTCTAGAAAAGATGTTAAGAATGAAACATGTATAATCAAAAATATATGTTGGTAAGTAAAAATCTTTTATACTAGATGGATAATTTGGTAAGTTATTCACTTTAAATAAATAGATGACAGAGAGAAAGGGAGAGATGAGGATTCCATTTTAAATATATTTTTTAATAAATTATTTTTTAATCCCACTTAATAAAAAATATAATTAAATATTATATTCAAAGGTATTTTTGTCATTTTTTAATCTTAACAACTAATATTATAAATTTTATCTTTATGCTAATTATGTAAATTTAATGCACTTATTACTAATTAATAGCTATTACCATACTACAAAACATAAATTCTTCTCAACTTTGATGATAATAATGAATGATTAATTGAAAAAAAAATATAATTATATCATCTTGCATAGAGATGCAGAAAATTAATAAATTTTTGATGGTGATACATCTATTTTGGGGTGATGTTGTCAACATTATTAGAAGGGAGAACATTGTGTTTTATTCTGAATTTAACTGTAAATTAAGCACCATACTTTATAGGAATAATTTTTAGTTCCAAGACCATACATCCCTTTTTGTTAATAGCTGAAGATATGTTGTAGATTCTTCTTTAGAGGAAGATATACCAAAATTTGAGAATATTAATAATAATATAATGATATTTTTTTTTTGTAAATTTGAATGATATATTATCATGTTTGAAATGATAATATATAAAATTACTTGGTTAAAATTTATATTATATATTATAACACAAATAACTATTAAATATACAAATCTTATATGTGCTAAGGCGCATGCCTAGATGAGGTGTTCTTATGATGCCTATTACTTTTTTAAAACAATGACTAACATATACAATAACCTTGTAACTAAAGAAAAGTACATGAGAATAGAGCGTTTGACATTGATATTTTTTTCCCAATAATTTTGGAGATTATGCAATTAGGTATAGCAGCACTAAAGTCTCCATACTAAAATAAAAATAATATAAAAGTTATTACTTGTAATAATTATTTATCTTGAAACAACTAATTCAAGATTCCAGAGAATGAGAAAAAAAATAATTGAAGTACTTTCAATTATTAGAAGGAATCGTCATAAATTTAGAAAGGAATTTGATATACTATTCTCTATTAATATTTATCTAATCAATGAGTTAGTTTTGTGAGTATTGATGAATGAGTTTAATAGCTTATTTTATCAATTAAAAGTGTATTTTTTATCATTTTATATAATATAAGTCATATTTTTCTAAACACATATTGTATTTTCACTTTAAAAACATAATTGAGTTAAGATGTATGAGTTGGGTCATAAAAGCGGAATTACCAATAAGATATATTTTTAGTATTTAGAATCTTCTCTTTTTGATGGAAGTGATTCGAGCAACATAGATAGAAATTCAAGGATAAAAATATTTGAATATATCCTATATTCATGGTTATCAATATAATATATGAATATGATACAAAATATTTGTTGATCGATAAATTAATAATATTTACCAAAAATGTGTGATATATTATAGATATATTGATAATCACAAATATATTCATATATTCATAAAAAATAGTTATAAGAAAAAGAAATATTTATATATTTCTATGATATAACTAGATATAATGTGATATATTTGTGATATATTCAAATCTAATAGTAACATATCTAGATATATTATGTTGTTTTTGATCTTATAATAATCTATATTTGAATTAAATTAATTCAATATTAGTTATATATTATAATATAATTAATTTTTTATTTATTTTTATATTTAATAGATTTGAATAAATTAAAATAATATATAAATATATATTTAAATTAATAATTTATTATAACTCTAATAAATAAATAAAATTAAATTTAATATTACTTATGCAGTAAAATGTAATTAATTTTTTTAGTACATTTGAATGGTTTATAAATATATATTTAAATACTTTTTTAATATTCTATACATACATACAATAGATAAATAATGTTAATATTTAATATATTTTATATATTGAAATATAATAAATATATTATTAGTTTTATATTCAATAGATCTAAATAATATAAATATCTATATTTAAATAAAAATTTTATTATATTTGTAATAAACTAAAAAGCACCGACACGGACACGGGGATACGACATGTCAAAATACGGGGACACGGTAAATTCTAAAAAACTAGGATACGAATACGGTTATGATACGACATGATAAAAAAGATAAAAATAAAAATAAAAATTATTTTTTTATAAATATTAGGTATTTTATAAAATAAAATAAAATTAAATATTTTATTTTATAGAATAAATATATATATTTTTTATTTTATAAAATAAAAATATTTTATTTTATTTTATAAGATAATATTTATAATTATTTTATTTTATAAAATAATATTTTATAATTATCTTATATTATATAAAAATATATGTTTTTTATTTTTATAAAATAAAAATATTTTATTTTATTTTATGCCAACCTTGTCTCCCCCCTCAAATCGTGCCCGCACCCTGCCTCCCCCCTCAAATCGTGCCCGCCCCCTGCCTCCCCATGCCTCCCCCCTCAAATCGTGCCCGCCACCTGCCTCCCCCCTCAAATCGTGCCCGCCCCCTGCCTCCCCCCTCTAATCGTGCCCGCCCCCTGCCTCCCCCCTCAAATCGTGCCCGCCCCCTGCCTCCCCCCTCAAATCGTGCCCGCCCCCTGCCTCCCCCATCAAATCGTGCCCGCCCCCTGCCTCCCCTCTCAAATTGTGCCCGCCCCTGCCTCCCCCCTCAAATCATGCCCGCCCCCTGCCTTCCCCCCTCAAATCATGCCCGCCCCCTGCCTCCCCCCTCTCAAATCATGTCCGTCCCCTTCCTCCCCACATATCGTGCCCGCCGCCTGCGTCAAGTTGCCAACGTCGCCCGTGCGGCGACGTTGGCCACTGGACGTCGTCGGACATCGGTCACTCTTGGCATGGATATGGCAGCCGACGCAATGGTCCGATACGCCATGTGACATATCGGATACGGATTGATCAATGATACGCCACATGGCGTATCAGACATGTATCAGTGCCGTGTTCGTACCATGCCCACGTGTCCAGGTGTCGGACACGTGGACACGGCTGTAGGGAGCCGTGTCCGTGCTTCCTTGATAATTAATATATAATATTGCAAAATAAATATATTATTAGTTTTATCAATGAGTCATTATTCTTTATAAATTGTCCTAACACTGCTTAATTAAAACTATATTAAATTATCATTAATGAGTAATGATATAACATGCATTCAAGTACAAAAAAGATGGACCACCTTGATACCTTAGGTGCTCCATTGTAAATTTAGCATGGGTGTCGAAAGGAAGTACATGAACAAGTATCTCCATTCAATTGGTTTTTCTGAAAATCTTGTTTTTATACAAATTGATAATGATCCAACTGATCAACAAACATTATTTTCATGAACTGATATGTTAGATAAGCAAAATACTATATTCTTTTTGATGAGTAAGTGTGATGTGTGCTATAAATTTTCTGCCTATATATATATATATATATATATATTATTCTCCTTATGAAATGTGCTAGTCTAAACAATTTTCTTGTGTAGGAGCTTTTGTGCTGTTATCTACATTTTCTGGAATGCCGAGTCTTTTTGATTTTCCTGTTCCAGGACATATAATGATATTTGGGCCTCATGTATGTTCCCATTTGTCAGGCAACTTTTTATTTAAGTTGATTGTGCTGGTTAAACTTTTATTTAAATTTCATATTATAAATTGAAAATAATTAGAGTATTGAAAAATGTTTTACAATAAAATGAAAAGGCATAGGTATTTATAAGTAAATTGACCACTTTTAAGAATATTAGTCTACAAAAAGTGTCAAGTAATTCTTTATGCTAAGAAACTATAAATATATCTAAAATAAAACAAGAATTATCTTAACACTCCTTAAGTTGATGCATACACACACACACACACACACACACACACACACACACATTGTACACTAAACTTGGAAGAGAAATAATTTAAGATTTTTTTAGTGTCTATGTAAATATGTTAACATGTTGGTTTTTGGTATGAATATAAGCAGCAGAAATTAATCATCCTGCATGTTCTTCATGATGAAGTAATAATTCTTCTCATAATGCTTTAGTTTCTCGTGGAAGACCAGATTGAAAATAATGTCATGCTAAAGTTTAAATTTTATTTCTGGATTACAAAAATTCTTGTTATCGTTGAACTGCTGAAGCAATCTTGTAATAATTGATACATGAGATATTCATGCATTGTGTATTGAAAAGCTGTGCCGGACAACCCAAATTGTCAAATCTAACCCCCATGTATTATTATGCACTAATTGAAAATATCTACCACCACAAAGGCACAAATGCTCGCATGACATTTCATATTGAACGCTCTAACATGATTTCTTAGCTATCATACTTCATAATCAATAATAATATTCCCTTTTATAGTTTATGCTATGAGTTTCAACTTGATTATCAAAGAATTACCAAGTGAACTGTGGATCACAAGTGGATCATTACTGAGTCACCTATATAATCACAAGTGGATCATTACTAGCTAGAATTTCAGTGAGTTTTTGTAGGGTGGAAAGGATCATTACATGCTTAAATTTCATTGAAGTTATCCTCTAAGTTTGTTGATCCTGTAATGTAATGTCTAAAGGAAAAAAAATTAAGATATAATTCAATTTTTTAGTAGTACTGTCAATTGTCAAGACACAATGATAGAATTTTGAAATATAAAGATCATATATACATTTAAGTAGTTTGACATTGTTGTTGGCATATTTATTAACTTGGATAACAATATCATGGATTACAACATCAATGATTACAGAATCTGAAAGTGAAAAAAGGAGAGCGATCTCCAGTAACATTGTTATTATCTCTTGAGTAAACTACTTGAAACTCCAAATAAATAGCAACATATGAAAGGAATGTATTATTTGTGTATTTGGATGTGTATACAACATCTAGAAAGATGTCTGAAGTACTCTTTTCTAGGTATTGTAAGTGCATCAATGGAAAAACTTTGTGATGACCCTCTAGATAGGTTGGACATGTTTTTGCATGACCAATACAACATCTAGAAAAAGTATCTTTGATATGTCACACCTTCCCACATTCGGAAGAAACCACACTCGGTAAATTATTCTCTAACGTGTTGTTATTGTAAGAAACTTATTTCTTAAAATTGAATATTTACTTCCAAGAGCATCCATTTAAAGAATATACACCAACTATTTTCTTTCTAGTGATCATATCTAAGTTGGTCATAATTTAGAATAATTTAAAAATCTTTTTAGCCTTAGAAAACTTAGGGATGGATATATTTTGGACTTTGTGTTAGAAATCCAAAAGTTGAGTGATACTCTAGCAAACATGAAATATATTAGATGAATACTATGATGACTATATCTTTTTCTTTCTTGTAATTGGTGCACAAAATAAATGAAAAGTAATGCTCAAAGTACAAGTCTCTTACTTAGTGTGAGATTTTGGAGATGTCAATAAGTCGTATGTTTTATTCTAAAAGTTTAGAGATATTGTATTTGGAGAGTCTTGAAATTGAGATTTATTATTTTTGGACCAAGATATTTATTATCATATCATGGTATGACCTCACTAGTACAAAAAAATAAATATTTTTGAAATATTTTTATAATTTGACTACCATAAATGAACAAATAGCCAAGTGTTAAAATTCATTTTTATGTTCAATCAATCCATATTAGGTGGCTTTGATAAAAAAATTGATTTTCTTTTTTGTCTTATAAATTAATCTTTAATGAATGTGGTCCATAGTACATAGACCAGCAATCCAACTTATAATGCTTGATAATTTGGGTTCCAAGCTCAACTTCAATGGGTTTAGTGACCGCACTAATTGTCTCAATTATAAGAAAATGCTTAAAAATCTTAGTAGCACCAAAAGCAAAATCTATCTAAAAATTAATCAAGTTAGCTGATCTGGCCTGACTCAACTCGAGTCGAGATTAAATTGGTACTATCAAGAGTATTTTCTGTGCATCTACAATAAGATCTATAGAATTGAAGTGATTTGTAAAGTCACTTTTTTTTTTAAAATCTAGCTTTTTGGAGTTTAATCGAACATACAAACCTTCATGTAAAAAACACCTTCAAATAGCCTCCAAGTACTTTAATCTTTAAAAGGTGTACAAAAATAGTATTTCTCACCTGAACTCATATGTATTTTGATACCCGCTTCATGTCGTCCTGCTATGATAAAGAGAAAGGGGGCAGGGGGGAGCCGATGGTGAAACAGCAGCTTGAGTTGCAGCAGGAGTAACAGCTATTTTTCAGGAAGACACCAACACTTGGAGATGATGCAGATATAGTAGGTGAAGGAGGGCTCGGCTCGCGAGATGGAATCAGATCTGACATAGCAGCAACAATTAGCGGATCAGAAAGCGTTGTCTGAGTAGATGCGGGAGGAGAGAAAGCTGGAGTGGGAGGCTTAAAAGTCGTCCAAAAAATCCTACCCCGACTCTGCAGAACCTTTTTTTATTTATTAAGTCAGGAGAGATAGTATTTTTATTACCTAATCTATTACAAGAGGTCATAGAGCCTGGACATTGCACCTGATGTTGCGAAGTATTATCAGAATGCTGCTGTCCATGGAAGTGCTGGCAGTGGAACTGGTGGTGGCAGAACATTTTTTCCAGTGGTAACCAGTGGAATTAGGTCAATTTTAGGATATCTTCAATACCATAATATGATACTGGTTAGAGGAATGAAAAATATATTATCCAAAAAATTACAATATAAAATGATATGCGAGATGTATTTATATATAGCCTAACAAATTTAGTTTCTAAAAGGTGTACAATAAGCAATTATACTAAAGAATCTAAGAATTCAACTAAAATACTATCTGAACATGTATGTATATGATAGATAGAAAAAATATGATAGGAAGGATAACCAAGTAGTCTTTGCCCCATAAGGTTTTTTTTTCCTGCGTTGATCATGTGTTCCTTGTGATAGGGTTCAGGGAAGACCCTTTTGGCCAGAGGCATTGCCAAATCCCTCAGAGACTGCCAAGATCTTTTAGCTCATACGTGAGACTTTTGTTTATCATATAATTGTTTTTCTTTTTTTTTTTTGAAAATTCAATAAAGTTTCATTGCAACACCTTGTTGTTCAATAAACCAAGTACAAGTGTTCATTATGAATGAGGAATCTATAAATTCTGGCCTGTGGGTGCAGTGTATATGTCAGCTGCTCTGGACTTTCTGCAAATAAGGTCTCCTCCATGAAACAAGAGCTTTCTACTTGTATATCAGAAGCCCTGGATCATGCACCTTCTCTTATCGTTCTGGATGATCTGGATAGCATCGTTTCATCCTCTTCAGAGTCAAAAGGATCTCAAAGTCTGACCTCTGTTTTACTGATCTCAAAATTTCTTACTGACATTATTGACGAGTATGCGGTAATGACTGGTTTTTTTCCATCTCTTTTCCTTAGTTGTGCAGGATTGAAGTGCATATTTTAGGCTGTTTCATTGTTATATTCATGTTGCTGAGTCTATTGATGTTGATGATAGAGCGATCAAGTGATCCAATTAGTCTCTCATGACAACAATTAGTTATATTGGTTGTACTTTACACATGTTATGCATATGTACCGGGTATTATTAGGTAAAGTAGTGCACTGTATCAATGTAAGATGCTTCAACCACATTTGTATGTGTAACTTGTGGTCCATGCTCTGTGATGAACATGAGAAAAAAAAAACATTTTATGCACGACTTATTTTCACTTGATACTAGAACCAACTGTTTAACACTGGCACTATTTCAAATTCTTGTCTCCTTTAGCATCATCTTTACTATTGTTCTTACAACTGCCTCCATCTTCATCTTTGGTTTTTCCTTTGCCTTCCCCTTGTCACCATTTATGTCATCATCACTATCGCCATCACCTTCATTTTAGAAATGTTTTGTGAATAATTTCAAATTAGATATTTTAGTTGATTGAAAAACATATGGAATAAATTAGAGAGAATATTGTTACCCAAGTCATTATTCATGATATGTGATGATACATATATTATTGTTTTTTAAAATACATAGTTTTTTTAATACACTCAAAACTTCTAAATCATATGTTCATCACAAATGAAGCATGTTGGAAATGAAACAAGCAAAAGTAATTTTAAAGATTTCACATCGAACATTGTATTGGCTTTATACAATGGGTGTTATGTGGTTTCTTAACATCAATATGACTATTTCACCCAAAGACCATATATATAATCACTCGTGACTTCTCAACATGATGAAATAATTTATTGGGAAAATAGAGTTGTTTTATCTATAAAGACATGATTTGCTGTTGTTTTTCTCTGTTGATTTTGTTGCATGAGAAAAAAAAAACTTAAGAAAAATGTTTATATTTTTGTTGGTTCGAATTAGGTAATCCTTTGGCAAAACTATTAAAAGAGATAAGTCTAGTGAATATTAGTTTTATGTCTTTGTTCTATAATATAATTTTTTCTTGCTTAGAGGTGCTCACTTTCATAGTTTGTGTTCTTTCTCTTTGTTGATGGAGAAAAAAAAACTATATTTGGAAACTCATATGAAGCTATGAATATGATAAAGGAGGCTACATTGTGGGCATTTAGTGGAATCAAAAAGTATCCAATCAGAGTTTTTTTTGATAAGGATTATTAATGTGAGGTAAAACATCTAGCTACCCAGGCATTTACATGCATTTAACTAAATCGTTAACATAATATTTTGGGACAATTATGTTTGTCTATCCTAAATCGAAAATATTTACATTTTGTGATCTGATTTTTTTTATGGTTAGCTATACAAAATCACAAAATATTTATGTTTTGATGTATTAAAAAATATAAATCTGAAATTATTTTTTTCGCCCACACCAGCAAAAAAATCCATGTTAGATTAAAAATATATATGGGCGTGATTCGTATCTGTTCCATCGCAACACTTAAAAACTATGGGTCAGACCTCTTTCCCCCAACTACGTCAACAAAGAAACTCATGTTAAATTATAGAGGTAAAAAATGGGCTGTGCAGACAACCAGACATGCCTAGGCACTAGGAATGGGCTGTGCCACGACCAACACGGTTCATGTTGGGATGCTAGCCTGGGCTCAGGCTAACAGCTAGCCTGGGCTTGGGCTAACAACTAGCTTTGGCTCGGTAAATATACCATGATCAGGTTAAGTAGGAGATGGCCACACCTGACATGGTCTTTCCAACTCCACCTGACTATGGCTTTTTAAAAACTCATTTTCCAATTCTGGTCACTGGTTCAGCCTGATCTGCGATACCACCCGAGCATAAATTTTGATCTTCGCCTAATCTGTCATGGGGGGGGCTACCCTTTTGGGTTGTGTTGTGCTGCATGATCTGGCAGCAAATGGGCAGCCCCTCTAGGTTCAACATGGCCCTTGTTGGTTCCCAGCATGGTCAAAATCATGCTGTGCTTGGTTTTCCTGGGCTGTGTCATGCTAAACCTGGTTTTTCTCAGGCCGTGCAATGGGCCAGAGTGCCCGGCCTATTTGCTACATATACCATATTAAAATGAACCATGGGTCGGACCTTGGATCAGGCAGGAATCCGACCCAACACTTAATTTGGGGTGTATATACATTTTGGAAAATAGTATATGTATGTTTTATATATATAGATGCTGCATATTTATATATAAACACATAAATATTAGGATTTAGTTAAATATTATTTTATATATACATAAATATATAATTATAGGTAAATATTGTTTTTTTATGAATATCTCTATCTTTATATATATAGATTAATATATCTATATAGATGTAAATATCTATATAAATTCATATATAGACATAGAGAGAGTTGCTGGAGAAAGTGCCGTCGCTTTTATATAAAGAACGTTCTTGTCAAAGTTTAACAGGCGCATCAAATTATTGGGTCTCATTATTTGTGTTAAAATTTTATTATATTTGGATTCAACTTAGTAACTTTATTAACCAACATTTTAACATTGTCATATTCTCGCATATTTTTGAAAAAGATATATCATCCCACATGAATTTTTTATAATAATCATGTGGGTTGGATCGGGTAGGAATCTGACCCAACACTTAATTGGGGTGTATATACATTTTATGAGAATTAGTATATATATGTTTTATATATATAGATGCTGCATATTCATATATAAATACATATAACATGGATATAGGTAAATATTATTATATATATATAAAAATAAATATATAGATGTAGGTAAATATGGATCGGGTAGCAATCTCATTATTATTATACATGGATATCTCTATATATCTTTATATATGTGGATAAATATATCTATATAGATATAAATATATATGTATACATATATAGACATAAATAAATAAATAAATATATATATATATATCTCTCTATATATATATAGAGAGAGAGAGAGAGTTACTGGAGAAAGTGCCGTTGCTTTCTTATAAGGAATGTCCTTGTCAAAGTTTAATGGGCGCATCAAATTAGTGGGTCTCAATATTTGTGTTAAAAGATTGTTATATTTGGATTAAACTTATTAACTATATTAACCAATATTTCAACATTGTCATATTCCCACATATTTTGTGTCTCAAAACATAAATATTTTTGTTTCGGGTATCTAATTTTAATTTTTCCTAATATTTATTTGAAGAATCAGAAATAAAACAAGTTATAAAATTGATTCATAAATCATAATCAATATAAAAACTCAATAAAAATTATGAAGATGACTTAAGGATTATTTTCAAAAGAATTAATTATCAAGATGAGGAAGACTGTGATCAAAGATAAAAATTTCTGATATATCCACTGATATATCTCCTAAATATCCATAAATTCTAAGTGTCGATATATCCATCAAGACTGATATATTTATCATTTATTGATGCTCATATATAAAAATATACCGATATATCTTCGATATATCCGATATATCTGTAAAATTCAAGTACCGATATATCCGATATATCTGTAAAATTCAAGTACCGATATATCCATAAACCGATATTTTAATCCTTGACTGTGATAATATTATTTTTTTAATTTGTTTAATTATATATAATTGCATTTAAAGTTTCCTAGCCTATTTTTTTTTTCTTTTCACTTTATAATTAATATATATGATACAATTAACTGATGAGCTTTATACGAGGCCTCAACTTCAATTTATTGAAAAATCACGATTAAAATCTTAGATTATATTTGAAATTGAAGTATAGCTGAAAATATAATTGATATTAAAATCTAAGGTACTGCAAGTATTATATTAGCCAAAATAATTTTTTTATGGATTTTATTTTCTTTTCCATTTTATAAGTGGAGAAAATAACAACATTAATGCTTGTTGGATCCAATTTACATTATAATACATCATAATAAATAAGCATTGTGGAGAATTTATGTTCATCATAGTACAATTGAATTTGTTTTTATGTGATACATTGATGATATTAAGTTATTCATAAATCATTGAAAAGAAGAATAAAAAGATAATCTTTTCCACATATGTAGATTCATATGTACGTGGAAAAGATAATTTCATGATTAGCATGAGATGATGTTATTGGAAGTGATGTGACAGAGGTGACCAAATTTTAGAATATAGTTAGTGGAAGACGAAACATAAATCCTACTTTTGTAAGGGATAGCTTCTAGCTACAAAATTGTAACTTTTCTTTCATTGATAGATGAATATCACTATGTATGTAATTTATTAGAGGAGGAAGACATATCCTATAAGAGCACAAGTGATGATAGACATGATAATTTTATAGATTTATGTAGTGGGTTAAAATTTTTAATCATAATTTTATTATGTTTATAAAATATAATTTATTTTTTAATAGAATGTTATAATTATTTGTATGTTTTTATTTTTTTTATATTTCTCTTTGTATAGAAATAAGAGAAATAAGAATTATTTAGATGTGATGGAGAATAGAATTTGAGAGAGTTGTCTCACTTGCTTTGGATACGTGTGAGGAAATTATTCACAATATCAATAAAAAGTATTTAGATTTACAAATTAATATTTTAAGACCAATACTCAAAAAATTAACTAATGAAATCAACTCATAATATAATGAAAAGACTTTGCTAAAATATGACATAATTTGTCTAGGAAAATGTAATAATACAATATCACGTTGTAATAATACAATAATTCAAAAGTGACTTTTATAAATAAAAAACTAATAGATTTGGGCAACCCAAAATTTGGACGCACTCTTCTAAAATATAAAAAAAAATAAAAAAGAATAAAAAAATAAGGAAATAACAAGCTTGAAAAAAAAGAGCCAAACAAAGACATTCAATCCTAATAATATATTCTTCGTGAAATTATAATATCTCTATAATAAAGTTCCTCATCAATCCTAAGAAAATGCCTAAGTTTCTCAATTTTTTTTTTTGAAATTGCAACTGAAGCTATCCTGAGTTAAAATATTATTAACTTATGTCCGAACATTCTCAGCTTTTTTCTAAAGAAGTGTATTAATGATCGATCACTATAGAAAAAGAAGTAACAAATATAAACTTTGAATAACCCTATTGACTAGTGAATCAGATGCCAATCATAGAAGATGAGGAAATATAGCGATAACATGCAAGTTAGGAGCAAGGAAATCTTAGGCAACTTTCATGCGAGCATTACTCATACTAGGAATTTTTTATAATTAGAAAATAATCAGGAGACTGAATCGAGTCAAAGCTGTTATTCTAGAATCCACTTTGGATGATTTTTTATCTATCTTACTCTAGGCTGGCCTACTTTCTTTCAGAAGAGGTTCAAAGTGCCAGTCTACCACAAATACGGCTGTTATAGAATTCAATGCTTTTGGTATGAGTGACTATCCAATATAAAGAGTATAAAGAGACGAGACTAGATCTTTAAGCTTTCTTCACGTTGATCAAAAATATCTGATTAAATGAAGATGAAGAGCTGCTCCAACTTGATGTCGGATTATCAACTATGAAGGGAATGTTGGATAAAAATCTGAGGAATTATCCAAAATCTTTGTTGCTGGCACTTTCGGACTTTGACCATTGCACTTTCGGACTCGAACCAGAGTTTTCTAATTTATAATGAAGATAAATCATACAACCTATGTGTAATGTACATCTTTTTTTTCATTTTTTTCTTTTCTTTTCATCCCATTTGGTCCCTCAAATTACTCAATCCCATCTAGTGCTCCATTGTTGAGATGAAGAAAGCGTTTGTAAGCCTATACTTATCAACTTAATTAGAAACTTACTTTTTGCTGGCCAATCTACTATCTCCTTAGAAGCGGGTTTTAATATAGATGATTATACATTTAGAATTTATTTTGACGAGCACTAGAATTGACTGACTTAGTCAATTCCGTTATAGGATGAGTCCTTATACTGAAAAGTGCACACTGAGGTTAGGATCCATCTCTCCCTATCAATCACCGTTAGATTAAGTTCTTCAATCACTCCTTATAGTTAAGATTGAAGTTAGAAATCCATTAAAGTCACAATTGATAGATTTTGTGAGCACTCCTGGATCACTTTGAAAGTTGATTTGTCCTCAACAGTCTATAGTATTCTTGGTTTTTCTCTTTAGAAATAACTTCAAATAATTCTATTTGGCGTGATAAATCTTATGAAAATACATTTGAACTGAGGCTCTCTTATATTTTTCTACTATGACTAATACTTTTTTGAATGTTAGCATAAGATGAATGATGTGTCTCTTAGTAAATCTTAATCTATCTTATATATACTAAATTGACTAATGATATAATTTTGGTCTGGTGAAAAATTCTGGACACTTAGAACCTGGCTGCAAGATACTAAGAAATTATTTGGTAGCGAGTACAGAAATATCATGTCAAGAAGTTGTTTCATATGTCTAACTCTTTTGGATGCATTAAACTAAACTGTAAATCCTCCAAGTACTATTTATCAATCTGAGTGAAACATGTAAAATGAGTAGTAAATATTTTATATCATGTAAAATGAGTAGTAACATATAAAATAAGATGCTAAGAAAATCATATTCTATATTTGTGTTGCTTGTGATGAGTATAGCAATACTGCTAAATCACATTGACTCTTGTATGTCAGGAAAGATTCAAAATTATATACTAATTCTATCTTGATAGACTGACTTAACAATCAAAATGCACTTTAGGTGTTTTTCTTTTGTTTCATTGCTTGGAGTTTCATTCATTAGATCGTCCTTTATCCCCTAACCAAAGAAACATGGCCGAATTACTTTAGCCCATTAGTAATAATTTCCATGCCAGAGGCTACATTTTAATTACTATAATTTGGATTTCTTCTGTATGTAAATAAATGTGTGATGCTCCATGGAACAAACCAAATAATCACACCAAATTGCTATGCACATTTACCCATACTACACTAATTTGCTCCACAGCATATTGCACCCACTTGCACAATCACTGCACCCATGATGAATCTTCAATATACCCACGATTCATGTTTTTTTGCACCTGCCACACATGATGCACCATGTATCAATTCACTGGCCAAACACTCTGGTCTATGATGCACCTCACACATGGTGTACACTGCACTGATACACTTCATCGGCCAAACATTGTGCACTCTCATGCAACTCTACACATACACACATGATGTACCTTTGCTGTACCCACTTTGCATCGTGCATGTCGATGTAGAGGCCAGTGTGCCGGCATCGATGTTCGTCTCACACAGAGGAAATGTGACAGGCGCATGTCTGTGTGCCAGTTTACTTAGAGTTTGCTTCCTTTATCTATGATTTGGCTCTAATACCCCGTAGAAACTCTAGTCATAAAATTCAATATTAAACTCAATAATATCATCTAAACATTTACAAATGTAAGCCCTATAAATATCAGTTATTCATATTGGCGCAACTCATATGATTGCTCCACTCTATAATGTAAATTAAGAGAAAATAAAAAAGAAATAACAAAAAAAAGGCATAGTGCATAACAACATTAATTCAAAAAATATTAAAGTACACAAAATTTTACATCTAACTTGTTGGTTAACTTCAGAAACTATACTTGTCAAAGCTTTGCTGATGAGGGTAGCTGGCACAGGCGATGATGAAGTTGGAGGTAGAAGTGTCAAATGGGCCATGGCGGCCCGGACCGGCACGAGGTATGAGGCACGAAAATGCATGCTACAGTGCCATGCCCCGGCCCCTGCCGGGCACACCTACTGCACGAGTCATGCTGTGCCGGGCCAATGTTTTCGGCCCGTGTGCCGTGCATGACATGACATGACACGTCTAACGCGTCTGCATGGCACACGTGACCAAGCACCTAACATGGTTATAATGAGCCGACGCCCGATGGGCGAGGTCGCTGAGCCCCAAAAGGGCGAAGATGCACGGCAGCGCGTCATCGAAATCCAAATTTTTTTAAAATTAGGGTTTTGGCCCGACCTGAACCGGGCCGAACCTGGCGGATTTCGTGCTGCGGGCTTGTGCCAGGCTTGACCTCCACAAAATCATGCTGGGCCAGGCACGGTACAGTAACTGTGTTGTACTTGGCCCAGCACGGTAGCCCGGTTGGGCAACCTAAAACAGTGCCGGCCCGGCCCGACACGACCCATTTGATACCTCTAATTGGAGGAAGGGTGATTGTGGTGGCCAAATGTGGGGGCTATGTTTGTGCAATGAGACTAGGTCATTGCCCTGGCTTTAATGCTATGCATACATTCTTAGAGATAAAAATATAATAATGATATCATCAATTATTAAATGAAATATAAATTCATATATAAATACAAATAAGATGCCTGGGAAATTGTAACTTAATTAGGATACTTCTACAAAAATTAGTAAAGATAAATTAGATAGAGTTCTTGACTATATATTTTTGGCATCCATATTTCTTTAATAAGTGTTCTATACTTGCTTTAGTTGATAAAGTTTCTGTGTGAATGTTTTGTGAGGTATTAGCTTTGATTTCTTTTTAAACATTGGTTACAACTCAAAAGTCAGATGCCTATTCCAAATACATCATATTTATAATGTCACATTGAAGAACATATTTTTTAGGTTTAACTATCATATTATCTATTCGTGAGAGATTGCTAGTGGTGTATGTTCACTGAAATCATATTCTATTAGAGAATATTTCTTGATAATACAATCCAAATGTATGAGTAAACTCACATATAATAAGTTATGTTTTTGGGTGATTTATCTTTTTTTCTCTAGACTTGTCTTGATAGTGATTATTTAATTGCAATAAAAAAGAGAATTTTTTGAAAGTTGATGTATTTATTAGAATGAAATATATATCTTTTTCATCATGGCATGATGTCATTCTAAATAAGATAATATCTCAATAAAAGATTTGAGGATTTTAGTATAATGAAGAGAAAAAATAAAAGAGGCTAATAAAATAAGAAGATATGAATATGACAATACTTGTGAGATATGATATAAAATATAATTTCTTTGTTTCTTCTATATAACAATCATAAGATTATGATTAAAAGAGTCGATTGTAAGATCATTTGATTCTTAGGAAAATTAATTTTTCTGAACAAACTACATATGCTTATTTATCTTGGAATAAATTCGAAGTCATAGGTGATTAAAGCACATTGCTCTCAACTTATTTTGAGTTGGGATTAGAATTGACTCAAGAGCTACAAGGTTGACTAAACTTAAGTGAGATTAACTTTTTAAGCAACTTCATCTTCTATAGAATCAATTTGTTGCATATTTGTTGATACATATGATGACTTGATAAGAGATTCATCATAATATGAATTAACAAGTTTATAAATACCTAAGGGGTGATGTTCTCTTTTAATTAGAGGCTCACATGAAATTTTGGAGAAGTAATAAAAAGTAAGAGATCCAGATGTATCTCTTGATTCTTTTTCATATCCAGACCAATTAAAAATGAGTTCAATTAAAAAGAAATATTAATATTAATTAATATTCTATCAGTTTAAACTAAATAATATTTGTATCTTTTTTAGGTACTTGCATAATTTAAAAATATATAATTTATTATCATAGATATTATTTTGTTATATCTTGAGAAAAAATTACTAACATAATAAAAGGTCTCATAAATTATGAATGATAAACTAAATAATTTTTTTGTAGAGTATAAAATATAAAAAAATATATGATGAGAAACAATACAAGAAGATATTTGATTGATGAGATAATTTATGATTAAAATTATATTTTTGATAAGTTGTTTAGGAACACTTTTATCATATATAAGCATTATAATAATTTTAATTAAAGATGTATTCTTCTTTTTTGTTATCCTATTTTGTGGTAATGTACTAACACAAGATGTTTGATCTATGATCTTATGATTAATATAATAAATATTGAAAATATCAAGTATCTATTCTAAAGCATTGTCGATCATGATATTTTTTATATTTTTTATTAATTTGTATGGTACACTAACACAAGTCGGTTAGGAACACTCAATGGATTGTCATGTGATAATTAATATTCTCGAATCAATCGGTAAACATGTCTCATTACTTGGAGGCTCATTTGTGTTTTCACTGACTCAAAATTATAGCTGAACTTTAGTAGCTTACTCATTATTTTACTGCACATACTGCCATGCCTTTTTTGTACACTGCACACCACTTTTCTTTTGGCTGAACACCACCTTTCTATTCATTGGATACCACATCCTTGCTCACTATACACCATGACCACTTCCTGAACACACGTGTCAAGACTAAAATAACATTATCTCACTCTGAGCACACAATGCACTATGCTGATATAGTATGCATCATGGTTAGACACACTGTACATTATTGATGTTAACAATAGGCTGGTACCATTTCTCCCTCAACATCTGCGTATTGTTGTGCCGATGCTTTCTGTATGCAACCTTTTCTAGGGTTTGCTCAACCTTTTCTATGATACTATGATAAAACAATCCACTAAAAATCATACAATAATAATAATAAACTCTCTAATCAAAACAAGAGAACTTAAAACCTCAAATAGAAAAAAAAGGCTTGGGGTAGCCTGCACGTTCTCCCATCAAATTGGTAATTGTACATAAAAGAAAGAAGAATAAAAAATATTAACACTTTGAATTGCTTTTGGAAAAGATTTGTTTCATATCCTTAATTTTTGTTCCTGATATTTTTAATTTAATTGTCTTTCAGTTTTTTTTTTATTGTTTTTCATCTTTGGTTATGCAATACTCATCTTATTATTTTTGAGCCTGCCAGGATTATAGGAAAAATTCATGTTGCATTGGTCCCATTGCCTTTATTGCAACTGCAAAAGCTTTGGAGAATATTCCAAAGTCACTGAGTTCAGCAGGTTAGTCGAATTTTGAGCAAGGAAAAATATATTATTAGTACCAACACAAATTTTTTTCCTATTTTTTGTAATTTTGTGCCACATTTGGTTTATTTGTTGTTAGGGAGGCTTGACTTTCATGTACAACTATCAGTTCCCGCTGCCCCCCAGCGTGCTGCGATATTACAGCATCAAATCAAGAGCCGTTCCTTGCATTGTTCTGATGATCTCCTGCTTGACATTGCTTCCAAGTGTGATGGATATGATGGATATGATCTGGTACTTGTCTGTGATGTGATTTGTATGTAATCATGAAAATATAGTAATGAGCGAATTTACTAGAAAATGAAAAGGCCTTGCTAATTATTGGAATTGGCTAAAGCAGGATGTTTCTATTGAGAAAATGTTCGAGAAAACAATAGTTATGAGATATGATGCCAAATTTCATCTTTTTCTGCGGCATGTGAATCTTGTGACTTCTGTAGTATCAGTGTCGGTGTTTTCTGTGCTTAACATTGCTGAATGAAATAATATTGATGTAAGCTGACATGATATCAAAGCATGTAATACCATCGTTATTGTTGTATGTGGTGCTTCCTGCACTTAATTTTTGTCTGAATAATGATTTTAATGGCAAATTTTCTTGATTGGGTATCTGTCTATCTGTTTGGCTCAAATTCTGGTCTTTTTTCTTCTCTTTTTTATTTGTTTTCTATAATCATTCTGTACTTGCTTCTGCATTTTTATATGCAAAGTATTTTTCAGAATAGAGAACCCAATTGTTTTAATGGTCCAAAAAATAATAAAAGTCCAAGAGTTTACAATTAACAGTTCTCTAATTATTTAGAGTGATGTCTTTTTCATTTTTATTATTTATGATTTTTATTTGGTAATGTCTTTTCTATTTTCATCAATCATGATCAATCTTTGATAATATTTTTTCTATTTTTATCAATTATATTTATTAATTATTAGTATCTTTCCACTTCTACTAATTATGGAATTGGTAGTATTTTTTTCCATTTCAATCACTTTAATTATCAAATTATGGTTATTAATTGGTAGTTTCTAAAAGTACTTATAAAATTTTATTGTTTAATTCTAGTTATTACTTGGTTTGGTATTTTCGGTTTTTTGGAGGGTTGTTCTAAAATATAAGCATGTTAATTTTCAGAATAAGGGCAATTTTTTTAGTTTTGGAAGAAAAATAAAATTGTGTATATTCTAAGTTCTTATTTTTTATGTGCATTTCTTTGAGTGATGAGCTTGATTTAAAATTTTTATCTTTAAGGTGATGAAGATCTTATCCTTAGAGTGGAGAACTTGTTTTGTTGAATGTAATGTCATTTTGAAATCATATCATTTGATATAAGAGGTGGTGTTATCTTTAATATTAACACTTCAAATTCATTTTGGCATCATTACAAGACATGATAATCTTATTGTTGTAGATTTTGAACGCTAGAAAAATCATGAACGTGACATGAATATTGCAAAACTAAAAATGATTGTAGAGATGCTGCAAAGAAAACTAGAATAGAAACAAAATAATCCACAACATAGAATAAATGGACATGAATCACTTTGGAAAGGTAGAAGAACAAAATCATTTTGATTGTGATGATGATTCAAGTGACGAAGATCAATATAACCGGGGCAAAGAAGGCAACCTCGAGTATGTGATGGGGATGTGAAGGTTGATATTCTAGAATTTGACAATAAATGTAAGGTAATATTTTCTTAGATTAGTTCTATACTATAAAAAGAATATTTGATTTAAAAGTGTATTTAGAAGAGAAGAAAATAAAATTGTTGGCTATCAAATTAAAGGTTTATATTTCACTTTGATGGGAAAACTCAAGGAAGGAAAGGAATAGAGATGGTAAGAAGCTTATTTGATTTTGAGAGATGATGAAAAAGGAGTTAACGAGGAGATTTATTTCTGATACCTATAGGTAAGAAAATTTCACTAAGTTTTAAAATTTTAAGCATTATGGTCTATCTGTGAATGATTGCATAAAAGAATTTGAATACTTATGCTTTAGTGCGACATTAATGAACTAGATGAGCAGACAATTACATGATTCTTAAGAGGATTGAAAAGGAACTTACAAATGCAATCAAGGTCCGATCATTTTGGACTTTCAATGATGTTAGAAATCTTGCTACCATTATTGAGCAACAACAATTTAAATTCTCACAAAAAATAACACCTAAAACAAATTTTCCAAATTAGGAGTGTTGCCTCTAGCTCCAATAAGCCTCTTATCAAGGGTGTAACTTCCAACAAGATTAAAGTAATGACGGATGAAAAAGTAGTGCAAATGTTTTCAAATAATTCCAATGATATTCGAAAGTGTTTTAAATGCCAAGGGTATAATCATATTATTGCTAATTGTTTAAATCGAAAAGTAGTGAATAATGACCATTATAGAGGATATGAATGAATAAGATGTGGAAGAAAGGAACAATGAATAAGATGAGATTGAAGAAATTATTGAATATGCTGCTGAAGGCAAATTGTTCCTGATTAAGAGAAGCCTGAATATGATTCAAGGAAATAATTACTCATAAGTCATAGCTGTGAGACAATATTTTTCAAAGAAGGTGCACAATCTATGAGAAAGCTTGTTATGTGATCATATTGATAGTGGATAATGTACAAATGTGGTGACCGAAGAGATGGTAACTAAACTAAATTTGACAACCGAGCTTTTTTTTCAACCATACAAAATTCAATATTTTCAAAGGAAAAATGATTTAAATCTCACAAAGAGATATTTGGTCTCTTTCTCCATTGATAACAACTACAAAGATGAAGTCTTGTGTGATGTTGTGCTAGTGGATGCATGTCATTTGCTATTTGGAAGATCTTGGCAACTTGATCGAAAAGTCTCACATGATAGGTTTAAAAATACTCACTCCTTTATCAAGGATAACGTTCATGTAGTTTTAGCTCACTTGAAGCTTGAAGTGAAAATTCCCAAGGTGATTGGGACTTCTTTTCAAACATGTTAGTGACTTTAATAAGTTTTGACTAAGTAAGATAAAATATATGTTCTCTTGATTAGTGAAATCATTGCCGTTCATCAAGTACCATGCTATAAATTTTTATTGTCATTCTTGGAGGAGTTTAAGTATGTGTTATTTGATGAGATTCTTATTAGTTTGCCACCAATAAGGAACATTCATCATTGTATTGATCTTGTTCCTTAATCTTTCATACCAAATAAAGTCACCTATCGAATGAATCAGATGCAACAAGCTGAATGATAGAAATGAGTAGATGCATTAACAGCTAAGGGGCTGATTTAAGTGAGTATGAGTTCTTGTGTTATTCTTGGTTGTTTAGTGCCAAAGAAAGATGGTTCTTGGCATATGTGTGTTAATAGTAGAGCCATCAACAAGATCACTATCAACTATCAATTTTCTATTCCAAGATTGAATGATTTATTGAATATATTCCATGATGCTAAAGTGTTCTTTATGATTGATCTTCAAAGTATTTATCACTAATCAGAATTAGAGAGGGAGATGAATGAAAAATATCTTTTAAAATTGAAAAAGGATTTTATGAATGACTTGTGATACCATTTACATTTTTTCATGCACCAAATATCTTCATGAGATCCATGGGACATGTTCTTACACATTTTTTCGGAAAGTGTGTGATTGTATACTTGTAACAATGTGATTTGTAGTTAATCTTTTCAGAATCATAAGGAGCATCTAAAATGTATTTTTTTTTTACATTGAGAGAGTAAAATTTTTTGCAAACTTGTTAAAATATCATTACATTACAGATAATTTTATTTTCTTGGGCTATATGATATCTAATGCAGAAATCAAGATGTATCCTAGCAAGGTGGAAGTAATAAAAAGTTGGCCAATTCCTAAAACTATTCATGATGTACGAAGCTTCTATGGGTTGGTCTTTTGCTATGTGAAATTTATAAGGTATTTCAGCATACTAGTAGCTCCTATCACTGAATGCCTAAAGGGAGGAATTTTTAAATGAACCAAAAAATCTCAAGACAACCATGATCATATGAAGAAGAAGTTAACCATAGTATTGTTTCTCATACTTCTGGATTTTAACAAATTGTTTGAGGTAGATTGTGATGTATCTAACATGAGAATTAGTGCTGTGCTTAGCCAAGAAGGAAAATTCTTTGTTTTCTATAGTGAAAAGTTGAATAAAGCTAAAAGAAAATATTCAACTTATGATATGAAGTTTCATCCAATAATTCGGGATCTTAGTCATTGGAGTCACTACTTGCAACTAAAAGAGTTTATGATCTATGCAGACCATGAGGCATTGAAATATTTTAGCACTCCAAGCAAAGTGCACACTATGCCAAATGGATATAATTTTTTCAAGCTTTTCAATTTATTCTCAAACATAAATATGGGCAATTAAATTAGGTTGCTGATTCACTAAGTCAAAGTTATGTTCCATTAAGCACATAGGGTGATTAGGTTTGAGATTTATAAGATCTTATACCAAGTTATTCTGTTTTTGGCTATCTTTGGAAGTATGTTAGTTGGATCCAAGAATCAATTTTTTATTCATGATTGTTTTTTTTAATGGGTAAATAACTTTGTGTACCAAAATGTTCACTTAGGAAAGTCATAATTCATGACACTCATGGTGAAGAACTTGCTGGATACTTTGGTCGAGCCAAAACTTAATCATATTACAAGAGAATTCTATTAGCCTATGCTTGTGCATGATGTGTTGCTTTTCACAAAGCCAATATGCATTAGTGTAATGCTAGTTTATATATTCCTCTTCCAATTCCAATGACACCATGGGAGGATATGAGTATGAATTTCATGGTGGGACTGCCTGGAACTCAAACATGTAAAGATTCAATTATGGTTGTAGTAAACAAGTTTTAAAAATAATTCATTTTATTCCTTGCCACAACATATAAAATGGCACTAATGTTATTAATAAATATACTTCAAAAAAAATTGTTTAGTTTCATGATATTCTTAAAACCATCACTTTTGATTGATATTCAGAATTTTTGAGTTATTTTTGGACAATTCTTTAGAAGAAATTGGAACGAAACTTTAATTTAGTTCATCCCATCATTCAAAATGAACACATAAACTTAAATTGTTAACATATCTTTGGGAGCCATGATTTCAAGTTTGGTGAAAAAAAATGTTGGAGAATGAGAGAGCTTGCTGCCTCACATTGAATTTGCTTACAATTGTTCTTTAGTCAAATTACTAGTTTTTATCCTTTTGAAATAGTTGGTGGGATGAATCCTATTAGCCTTTTGGATTTGTCTCGCATTCATGTTGACAACTATTTTAGTTGGGAAGCTGATAAAAGAATTTGGTTAATTAAGAAAATTTATGAGCAGGTGAAAAACACAATCTTGAAGTCCACTAATAAACACAAGAGACTAGCTAATAAACATAGGACGTAAGTAGTGTTTAAGGAGGGAGATTTGTAATAGATTTATCTATGAAAAAAATATTTCTTAATATAAAGTATGCTAAATTTCAACCAAGAAGCTTAATGACAATGCTTACAAAGTGGAGCTTTCTAGTGACTATGGAGTTTCAATAATGTTCAATGTTTCATATTTTTCTATATATTTTGAAGATGGGCCACTAGATTTGAGGTCAAGTTTCTTGCAACAAGGGGAAAACATTGTTATTAAAGACACACTTCAAGCACACCTAAAGACTACGCTCCACCAGGCTCAGACAAAATTGCCTCACCTTGTCTCATACCCAGGCAAAACATATTGTTTCCGAAGCTCTTCCTCACAAATCAATTATTTCTAAAGCTTTTCATACAAATCATATTATTCTCAAAGTCTCATCTTTTTATTCTCAAAAACATTAAATAATATATTTGATGCCTTAGAATTTTATTTTTTGAATTATTAAAATTTTATTATTTTATTTATAATTTTGAATATTTGTGATAATGTAAAATACTAATGATATTTTTGTGTGTTTGTTGTCATTTATTTAATTATATATTTGTAAAAGATAAAAAATATAGATATTATTTAATAAAAATATATAATTTTTATATATATAAACAAAAACATCCATCTTAGTGTGTCTTGTGTCTCATGATCTTAAAAAATTTTTGTATCTTAGTGTGTTTTGTACCTTAAATAACTATGAGGGAGAATAATATATGCAACCAGTCCAACATGAACTCACTTGAAGGTGCAAATGAGCCCATCATGCATTCTCTCATTGAAGAGAATCCCAAATTAGTTAAATAGTCTAAGTAGTCGTAAAATCTCAAAAGTCAACATTTGACTAGCCCTCCATTTGAATAGATAGTATTATTTATTTTAATATCATTCTATTTTCATTAATTATGATCATTAATTGATAATATTTTTTGATTTTAATCATTTTAATTACTTATAGTCAAATCATCCCGCCTTTCCTGACCAGAGTAAAGAATGGAATAAGTTTTTTTTCACTCATACTACTTTAATTATTGAATTATAATCATTAATTAGTTTGTTTTTACAATTTCTTGGAAAATTGTTCTAATATATAAATATATTAATTCTCAAAATAAGGGTAACTTTATAGATGTGAATGAAAAAGAAATACTTGTGTTTTTTTAAAGTTCTTATCTTTTAAGTATAATCATTTGAGTTATGAACTTGTTCAGAATTCTTATTTTTAAGGTGGTGAAGATCGTATTCTTGAAGTGACGAACTTGTGTTGTTAATTATTATTTCATTTTGAAATTGGTGTGATGTTCACATATGTTTTCATAGTTGGCATGATGATTATCTCTCTATTTGATTGTGTGAGTTCAAATATCTTCATTTGTGAGGGTACTACAAATAAGTTCGATTTGACTATAAGTAAAAGAATGAATGAATCAAAACTATCAACTCAATGAAAGCCCTAATTGTTGGAGAAACACTAGAGGTTGAATTACAAATTGATAGAAGGGGATTGAAGTTGCTAAGTGAATTTCTTTTAATGATTATGATTGTGGGTTTAAATTAGAATTTCTCAATCAAGTCAATGTATTAGTGATGCTATTTGTTAATTGTCTATGTATTCTTGACTCTTAGTGTTAATGTATCATCTCAATAAGAAGAGAAATGAGAGAATTTACCAACATACTCTAATTAATTTAACTATCTAAAAGTGTAAGACAAATGATATAATTTACGTAGCTTCTTTAAAATGTCATGAGATTGAGGAAGATGAAAATGAGATTTTAAGAAAATTTTAGAAATCTTGATACCACTCAGGGATGCCATGTCATTTTAATTTCTCAATAAGTTATACCAAATAAAGAAGTGAATCATGAAATTGAGCTAATATTTGATGCTCAAACTATGGCCGATCTCCTTATTGATGATACTACTCCTGCTAAATACATCATCTCTCATCTCACTTTCAACTACATTTAATCACTCATCATATAGTTAAGAAAACTGCTTAAAAAACTAATGATGTGAGATTTATTCAATTTCAACCATCAAGATTTTATGGAGTATCAATGTTGTTCCAATGAAAATGTGATGGGTTATTATGATGATGTATTGATTATTGAGTCATCAACAAATTGACAGGAAAAAACAAGTATCCTATTCCTATCATGGCCAACATATTTGGTCAACTTGGAAGATCAAAATATATTTATGAAATTAGATATGTGATCACTGTATTATCAAGTGTAGATAAGTAAAGCAAGTGAACCAAAAATGATCTATGTGATTTATGACTCATACGAATTCTTGGTAATATCTTTTAGACTTTTTTATGTACTCGTGATATTTTTCATTTTCATGAAAAAGATACTTCAATATATTTTGCATTGCTTGATAGTTGTGTTCTTGGTTGATATCGTAATTTGTAGTCAATTTTTAGAGCATCATATGAATCACTTAAGACAAGAATTACAAGTATTAAGAGAGAATGAATTATGTATAAAATGAGAGAATTAAATATTTGACCAACAAAAAACCTAATTCGTGGGTTACCTTGTGGAAAATTGTATATTTCAAATGAACAAAAATAAACCATAAGATATCATTGAGTGAGAGCTTCCAACTATGATAATATAATTAATTTTATATCATGAGGTGATGAATTACTAGATATATTTCATTCAAGAATATTCTTACATTGTCAAATAATTGACAAACATATTAAAAACTTGGAAAACATGAGATTAAAACATGATTTATTAGAAAGTTTTCAATTCCATGTAGCATGTTGTTAATGAAGAACCTGTCATAGCCTTGCCAACTCATGTAAATTCTATGAATTTATGAGTTCACATTAGATGCCTATAAATTATTTTGAGAGTGATAAGAACAAATAGACTTTGTTATAGTTTGTGTTAAGAAAAGTGCACTATAAAATAGCAAGATACGAGTAGTACAGTATCAAGTAGGCAACTTGGTGCTTATGAGACCACACTTGGTGCTTCAACACAAGGGAGCCAACAAGTATTGGTATGAAGGTATGAAAGACTTTTGCATATTGGGTAAAGTGCGAAAGGTATCCCATTGAATTGAGTTACTTTCGAAGCTCTAGGCATATCTGATCTTCTATATAAGTATGCTAATGTGTTTTAATAAAGATCAAGAAGATCCTACTCAAAATAAGTTTCATGGGGCATCAACTCGAGTGAATACCTAATGTGATAAATACATGAAGTGTATTTTGATAGATTATATATTTAGATGAAAGAATTATATGCCTAGATAGAAATACATGGTAAACTAGTGTGGATTACTTAGTGTCTAAGTATGAAATTAATTGAATCATTGTGATTATTTTAAGAGAAGCACAAAATTTATACAATGAAGATGCGATGAGGATGAGGAATGATTGTCATGATCATTGTTTAAAAAAATATAAATGAGGTGTGCCTAAGGGCGAGACATGAGTAAAATGCCTTGAGGCGCATGAAAAAGGTGACACACTTAATAGGCGTACGCCTTCCTCTATGAGGTGTTTCGAGGCATGTTTAAGATGCACATTTCACGCCTCGAAGAAGGCATACACCTTAGGGGTGTCTTAAAATATATAAAAAAAAATTTCAGTAAATCCTAAATAATGCTGATCAATTTTTCAGTGCTACTCAAAAATTTCAATGCCGAAGCTGACACCGAACCCGACGCTCATGCTCGTCGCTCGAAATTTTTAATTTTTTGGCACCACTGCATATAATCGGACGTCTACATCATATAATATTGATTTTTCCAATACTGCTTCATAAATATATTTTTAATTATATTTATATATAGTTATATATTTATAGTTATACATAGTAATAGTATATATAATTGTAAATACTTATCCAGTTTAATATAAATAATTATATGTATAACTATATATTATTTTTTATACTATACATAAACATGACCACATATTTAACTATATATAATTATTTATAATTATATACAAAATATATTAATATACAACTATCTTCATATCTATATATATATATATTATATGTATAATTATTTGAATACCTATATGTTTTACTATATATACTGATTATAATTATTTGAATATTTATATAGATAAATATATAGACAAATACATTGATAAATAGTTTTAAAAATAGAATGATATATAGAACATAATTCTATATATTATTATACATATAATAATATAGATTAATAGACAGATTGATAGATAGATAAATAAATAAATATATAGATAGATAGAATGATAGACTGATAGATAGATATACAAATAGACAAATAATTAGGTAGATAGATAAACAGTTAGATAAATAGACGTATACACAGATAGATAGATATAATGATAGACAGATATACAGATGGACAGATAAATAGAATGATAGATAGATAAATAGACAGATAGATAAGTAAATAGATAGATATATAGATAAACAGATAGATAAGTAAATAGATAGATATATAGATAAACAGATAGATAGATAGAAAGATAGATTGATAAATTGGTAAGCTAATCATTAGATAGATAGATAGTTGTATATTAATTAGTTATACATTTAATTAATTAGTTATATATAGTTATACATATAATTATAATCAGGTATATATAGTAAAACATATAGGTATTCAAATAAATATACATATAATATATATAAAATATGAAGATAGTTGCATATTAATGTATTATATATATAATTATAAATAATTATATATAGTTAAATATGTGGTCATGTTTATGTATAGTATAAAAAATAATAATATATAGAATTATTTTCTTGTTTTTATTTATGCTTTTTCAATTTATATATTTTAAAATATTAATTAATTATATATTATGATGTTCAAAAAACTTAAGTCTCAACGCATCGAGGCTTATGCCTCACTTCAAGAAAACAAAAATATCTTACCTTGCATTTTTACTTTTTAAAACTTTGGTCATGATTTAATCATTTTGATAAATTTTGATCCACACTAAAACTAAAAAAAGATGGGCCATTATTGTGGATTATAGAAGATTCTTTAAAGTCCTAGATTGCCCAATATGAGCTCAAGAGTTCTAAGTTTGATAAATATTATATTTTTTTATTTGTTTATTGTTGAATAAGATCGTGATATGTGACATGATCTCAATCATTAAAACAAGAGATTTTCTCTATATAAATAGAGTTTCCCATTATATATTCATCAAAAATTTTAGAATTATTCATGAATTTGTTCTTTTTTTCTAAGATTTTTCTCTCTTATTTGATTTTTTTTTGTGATTCTCATGCTTGAGGTAAAATGTGACTGATTTATGATTGTTAGGAGAGTAATTCCGATACTAAGGCCATACTTAATAGTACTACAGTTAATGTTTCATGAAAGTTTCAACCCCTTTGTTAGATGTGGTTGGGATCTTGCCTATTCATAATAAAATGTGTACTGACACATATGGTCTTACCCAATATGGTCTTATGCTTGCAACTCAATATGTTCTTACCCTATACGTAATAGCGTAGTCAAAACCTTTTGGCACATTTAGGAAAAGATAACTATTATTAATTTTTATACAATATAATTTATTTTAAAGATTTTAAAATTTGTACAAATTAATAATAATAGGTGTAAACAACATAAAATTCAAAACTCATAACTCATAATGTTTCTTAAAAAATAAATCTGTATAATAAACCTTAATTTAGTTGAAGAATCCCACATATTGGGTGACCCAATCTATAAAGTGAAAAGAAAATAAAACAACTAATAAATCCTAATTTCATCTTTAAGCTAATGTATAAATATTTAAAATACTAAGTTTTAATAAAAAAATAAGCTTAGATATTTTTAGGATCTTAATAAAGATATTAGATGACTGATATACTATTAAAATATAAATCATAGCAATAATTATATCCTAGTTCTTTTATTTGAGAATGTAATAATATATCCTTTTGTTTTATTTGTTTGTGAAACTTCAAATTAGAGACTATATGTTTTGCTATCTAACCATCATAATGTAGAATAGTAAGAGAAGTTAGTGGCTATCAGATCTTTTAAAAAGGTGTGTGATCCAAAATATCTTAAAAGTAATGGTCACAATTATTTTGAATTCTATTTCTATACTGAATCGCGAGATTATCTTTTATTTTTTATTATTTCAAGAGACAACATTATCATAAAGAAAAATACAACTTATAATAGATTTTTTTAGTGCAATCAAGTTCCTAACTTCAATTTGAAAAATTGACTAGCTAGGTATGATCTTGATCATTTAAAGATATACTAAAACTCAGAGATTTCTTCACATATTTCAGCATGCGAACATTTGCTTCTAAGTGAATATTTCTTATGATTTCTACCAGATAATAAATTAATATTTTACTAAATAAAAATATCTACTTTAATACAACATAAAAATAACCTCTATGTGAGTATCCACCATTTATCTTATATGTGACAACACTATCTCTTTTGTCTTAGACAACCTATATCACAAAATAATATCTGAGCCTCATATTGTATCTAAAACTATTATTAAATATATTCATTAAGATAAGAGATTATTAACTCATTGTCTTCTATTAATAAATATGTCATTCACATGTAAATTTAGTGGAATAAACATGCTATTTGAACTACTCCAAAAAAATATAGAATAATCTTTAACATTTGTGCAACCTAAAAAGGTGATCAACAGTAAAAATCTCATAAACAAAGTCAACATTCCAAGTCATATAATATTTTTTTATAATTTGCAAATTGAGTCTTGCTCTACAATTTGAAACATACATGACTTTTCTATATACATATTTTTTTCAATGTCATCATGGAGAAATATATGTTTTATCCTCTATTTATGAGATATCATCAACTTGTAAGTACTTATATTGAGATCATCTATTGGAGGTCTTGCATATATTAGAGGAAGAATTATATTAAAATGATCAATCATCCATGAAGTTCTATTGTTGCATGCATATATCAGAGCCTAGAAATTTTCATGTCTTGGTTTGATGACAAGTATCTTCATCTAAGGATGGTATGACTTATATTCAAAACTCATTAGACATAACTTCTTTGATTTTTGGGGGTTTAAGTGTCGAGATGTAAATTTCTTCAAGATACCAAGCTAAAGTTAGAGACTTGTGCACTAGATATGACCTGCATATCCATTGAGACCATCTATTTGAAATTGCTAGTAACATATGTCTCACCTTTAGATGACATATGTAATTAATAATAGATATTTCTGAAGGTCAATATATTAGTTCCAAAGTCTAATTGGAGTGGATAATATTTATCTATTCTAATATAATATGATATCATCTTGTATGAGATAATATCTCAGAGAGACATTTAAGTATTTTAGTATTGTCAATAGAACTATGAATTATAATATCGAATATACTATTTTTATTTTTTCTCAAAACAATTGAAAGATCAATATCTTAAGAGTCAGATGTAAGTCATTTGTTATCTTGAAAGACCCTTCTTCACTTTGGATATGTCGTGCATGTTCTTTTTTTTTATTATAAACCTTAAGTTATGAATGATTAAGTTTTTTAATTATCAATTAATCTTGAGCTAGAACTAGAATAAACTCGAGAGCAATAAGATTGATTGGACATGAAAAGATTTCATTTCTAGGAAAATCTAAATTCATTTTGAATCAATCTATTCTGTACTTGTTGATATATACGACGATTTCATAAAAGTATCAACATAATATGAATCATCAAGTTCAGATATAAATGAGTGATGACTCATTCTCCTAATTGGATTTCTAAATGGAATTCCACAAGAGTAAGAAAGAACATTAAATCTAGATGTATCCATTATATTAGATGTGTCAAATGGGTTTGATGACCTTAGCATGACCTGTGACATGACCATTGAAAGTTGGCAAAGGCATGACCCAACACAATCAGGCTTTTGTCTAGAACAAGTATGAGTTGGCATAGTTCTAGGGCTCGGACCGTGTTGGGCCATGGGCATTGGCCCACTTGCTGAATTTTCATTTATCACTGCATGACTTGAAATTGGAATGTGTGGGTGTGTTTCATGCCTTTGGGTAAGGTAGAACCCGATTTGACTCGGCGTGCATTTCACAAGCTCAATTTTTTTAAATGACCTCAAGTCAGTTCAAGTCTACTCCACCCGAGGTCAATTAAAATATTCAATCATTTAATGATAAAAAGATAAGCCACTGTGACATCATGTTAATAGTTACTAGTGATGTGTCTCATGTGGCCAAAGTTTTAAAAGGCGAAAGCGTAAGGCGAGACGTTTTTGTATTTGTGAGGCGAGACGTAAGCCTCGAGGCGTTGAGGCGTAAGCTTTTTGAACCTCACAATATATAATTAATTAATATTTTAAAATATATAAAATAAAATAAAATAGCATAAATAAAAATATGAAAATAATTCATTAGGATTATTTTAAAAAAGGCATACTAGTTCACTATTTTCACAAAAAACCATAACAAAGTCATAAAATATAAAATGGATTCAACTATAGTAATAGCTTCAAACTTTAACAAAAAGATATAACCAAGTCATGAAATAAGAAGTAGAGTAAATTGTTTCAATTTAAATTCTTCTCTCCAAGGTCATCATCATCCTCATCCAATGTATCAAAAGTAGGAAAATGTCCACTATCATGTAACCCTATTTCATGTAAATCTTCATCTTCATCAATTGGTGTCAAATTAAACTCATTTTCTTTGCCTTTGCCTCCACTTGTACCTAGTATAAATTATTAATGAGGTGTAAATATTATAAGTTTTTTTATTAAATTTAATCAAATTTATGACTTCAATTTTTGAGTACTTACTTGGTACTTCGTTATGTTTTCTTTTGTAGGAATGTGAAGAAATCATGTGATCCGATGATGCTTGAGTCTGTTGAGAGTTGGATGACACTACTCTAATAGCATCGACATTGAATAACTCATCATCTTGAAGCCAGCAAAGATCAAGGGGGAGGAGGGGATCTTCTTTCTCAGCAATCCATTCATCATCCGAATCAATCTCCTCTACCAAAATCGGATCAATATTTTGCTTTCTTTGTAGACTTTGTTCTCTCAATCTAGTGTTGTACCTTACATACACTAGAGCATTCAACATTTGATGTTCAAGTCTATTTCTTTTTTTTGTATGTATCTACAAATAAAAAAATAAAAAAATTTATATGTTAAAATGAAATAAAGTTCTCTAACATTGAAATAGAAATATATGTATAAAAGTTTACAAAAATAGAAATATTACCGATTCAAACGTACTTCAATTTCTTTCACATCCCGATGCACTACAAGTAAGGCTAAGGACTCGAATAGCAAACTTTTGCAACTCTGGTGTTGAACCCCCAAAACACATCCACCAACTTGTAGGACTTCTTAATGTTCTAGAATCAATTGCAATACGACTCCCAAATTCACTCATTGCTTGATCAAATGAGTCCAATTGAATATCAGCTTTTAAACGTTCTTAATAATCCAACATCCTATCCATGCATTCAAATAAACCCTTCCTCACCTCATCAACATTAGAGAACTTATCCCCATACCACAATTGAGGATTAAGATAGTAACCTGCTGCATATAAAGGTCGATGAAGTTGCGGAGTCCATCTTGCATCAATTTTCCTTCAAATTGGGCCATATTTTCTCTCCACTCCCTCACAATTAAATGCAATCTTCTCCTTAGCCGAATCCATTAGCTCATAAATATAACCTATGGCTGGTCTTTCCTCTGAATCAACCTCTCTCAAGACACTAACTAATGGAACAGTAGTCTTTATGCAAAAAGTAACATGAGACCAAAAATTTGGATCAAACAACACTGTACTTCGAGCTTTCACATCTTCTACCTTTTTAGCCCATTTGCTTGAACATCATTTTTCTGAGGAAAACATTGCTATAAGAGCTTGCTTTTGCTTATAAAGGCTTTGAAGAGTAAGAAATAAAGTAGCAAACCGTGTAATTGCTGGACGAAGAAGTTCATGATTTTTTGTAAATGTTCTCATCAAGCTAAGAACCCAAGTATGCCCATATATGAACTTCACTACTTGCCTAGCCCGAGCAAGTGTAGTAGCATGAACATTTACCTTTCCAATATCCTCTAACATCAAATCAATACAATGTGCAGCACAAAGAGTTCACCACAATTTTCTCCTTTTTTCCTTAAGCCTCATTCTAGCATTTACATAATTAGAGGCATTATCAGTAATGACTTGCACAACATTCTCCTCCCCAATTTCTTCAACCACGTCATCAAGATATTTAAACATCAATTCTCCATTTTTTATTGTATCAGAAGCATCAATTGATTTCATAAACCAAGTGCCAGCAAGATTATTCACCAAAAAATTGATAAGACACCTACTCTTTTCATCTATCCAACTATCAGACATAATTGAACATTCATATTGTTTCTAAGATTTTTTGTGATCTTCCATAATGATACTTAGGTCATTCACCACTTCTTTAAGAATCCATGTCCTCAATTCGTGCATAGATGGAGGCTTAAACTTGAGCCCAAAATTTGCAACTGCATCTATCATAGGAATCCAATAAGGATCATTCACAGTGTTGAATGGGAGACCTTTTGAATATATAAACCTACCAATTTTTCTACACACTTCCTTTATTTCTTCTTGCTTCCACCTTGAATTCAAAGTACTTTGATGAGGTTGTGAAGTGGTAAATTTATCAATGGGTCCCCTAGGAATAGGTTCCCCACTCCCACTCTCACTCTCACTTTCACTCCTTAAGGCACTTATTATCTTGGACAAAGCACTCTCATGCATTGAAGTTGGACCCATACCAATTTCTTGGAGCAATTCATTTCTTTTAATTTTTTGATCCTTAAAATTGGTCAATGCTTCTTTGCATTCCAATCTAACATCTTCACTAACTTTGGGACACGGTTTCATACCATGATAAGTTCCGGCTAAGTGATGCTTGAGTTTATTCACCCCTCCCGCACATCTTTGATTGTAAAATTTATATCTCAAATATTGCTCCCCAGAAACTTTAATAACATATTTCCACACAAAATCTCTTCTTGAATTTTTTGAATTGGAGGAACTAATTCTAAAAAAACACCAATAATAATATTCACATTTTTATATAACAATATAATTGACTAAAAAATAATGATAAGACATAATTGAAAGGAATTTAAAAATGAAATTCAGAATTTAATTGGTTTAAATTTTTAAAAACCAATATTTTTTTAGAGGAATTTAAAAATAAAATTAAGAATTTAATTGGGATTTCGAAGGAGGGGGATCGGGAGGTCGCCGAGGGGGGGAGGAATCGGGATTTGCAGGGGGGGGGGGGGTCGACGACACTGATCGAGATGAAGAAGGGGAAATCGAGAGAGAAGACATACCTGGAGATGGAGCCGAGACGAGATCGCAGCGGGAGAAGTGATTCAAACTGGTTGCCGACGTCGCGAAGGTCGATCGATTCAAACTGGAGAAGTGATTTATAATGTTACGCTTTTCTTCTGACGCCTCAAGGCGTTTTTCCCACGCCTCGCCCTGAGGCGCGCATCAAGGCGCGCCTGGAAAACGCCTTTGAATACCTTGCATGTGACATGTCAAAAATAATTTTTTTAAAGTTTATTTTAGTTGGATTTTGTCTCCAAAAATAGACAAAATCTAATAGACAGAAAAATTCTGTCTGGATTTTGGGACAAAAAATGATTTACTAATTTTTAAAAATTTTATAAATAAGTATAATATTTATACTTTTCATCTAACTTTTATTGTTTTCTTCTATTTTCTTTCTGCTTTTCTCATTTTTATTCATAATTTTAAAAATTTTCTTTTATAGTTTTTTTTACATAAATAGTTTTGTAATTGGCTATGACATGATCTATTTGATGGATTGGCTGCCGTGCTGTGTCTGGCATGATACGGTGGCGAGCCTGACTGATTCACCAAAAAATGAGCTATACCAGCACAATATAACCTATATGATCTTCTAATTTTGTCTCATGGAAAAGTAAGAGATGAGCTATTTTTTTAATATCTAACATAAATGTAGAGCTAAAGACAACTATTATTTTGAGATCTAGCTATTATATTTTAATCTTATAACTTTTTAATGTGATAGTTAGACAACTAAGTATATAACCTTAAATTTAGTATTTTAGGAGTAAATGTACATAGATATGATCTGTTTCTTTCTCAATGAGAAAATATAGGTTGATACCATTGTTATATTGTATATTTAGATAGCAGAGTAATTATTAGAGATATTCATAAGAACTTTAAAAAGCCTCGATCTTATCTGTCTTTTCTCTAAATTTGATATTCTGAACTTCTCTGCACTAATTTTATTGGGGGAATTGCATTTTTTAGCTTTATTATTATTTTTTTTTCTTTTTTATTATATTGATGAGAACACCCATCTTGTGGACTGATACAACTGGATTTTAATTTTTATATAGTAGTATTATTTGTATTAGATTTATTGATTGAGTGTGACCTCATTTTATTTTCTATTATGCGATTTAGTATTTTATGATAATCAAGTATCTATTACATCTCTTATAGTCGTGGGTAAGGGTTATGAATCCTAGAGGTTGGGGGCACAGCCCACTATTTGTGACAGAAAAGAACATAAGAAAAAAAGTTGTAGAGGTGTCAATGTCCAATGTGTTGGCACCATTGTGAAAAGTCACCTTCACCATTGCAACAATGGAGAATTTCAACAACCAAAACTCCCCTCTTATCTACCTTGATGGTGATGAACATGCCTTCAAGTACTAGGAGGAAGTAGACTCAGACTAGCAATCTGAAGCTAATGAAAAGTTTTGAACATGAAGAAAGCTTGTGGGTCTACTTACCGATTACGGAATGAAATGGACCCAATTAGTGTACAGGACTTGATAAAAAAGGTGAACACAGGGTCAAAATATTCGGTGATTGAAGCCAAAACATCCGTGCTTAAAGATGTCACTACCATGCTGGACTTGCTCCAGGCATCGAATGCCATGAATATTAAGTTACAGGAACTTAAAGTTTCTGACTTGGTCCAGATTGTGCGTGACTTTGGACTGCTGGAACTACCTGATGCTGCCAAAGTGATTATAGAAGTTGTGGAGGCTAGGAGCCCTATTTCTGGTGAAATTGTGCTAACACTAGAGAAATAGGTGCTGGGGGTTATTTGCCAAGATTCAAATCATTCGAAACTGCTGTAACATCACAGTTAATTCTGATATTCCAAGTGTTGGGCAATTGTACTTTCACACCTGTGATTTTAAGATACAGAAAAAGAAAAAATAAAAACAACAAACGATATATATTCAATATATAATCCAAGCACGAGAGAATAAAAACAAAACAGAAATCACAATAGAAATGCACGAAATAACGTGGTTTACTAGTCGCTCAGTACGACTAACTACATCCACCAGAAAATACGTATGGGTCACAGATTAAATCAAATCAGAAGTCTTACAGTATATGTAGCGCATAAACAGTCGTGATAAATTGCATAGAGAGAAAGAAGATGAACAGTTTCAGATTGCGAAAATAATAACCTAAAAAAATAAAATATAAAATATTTTATATTAAAATTTTTTTAGTTCAATTAATCGGAGCGGGTCGGATTATCGGACGGGTCAAACTCTGCTCTAAAAATTTCTTTGGCTCGCAAACCGGTTATCAAGACCTCCGTTATTATTCTACTGTTGTATTTTCGGCCTCTTAATATTCTTTTTCCTGCAATTACATGAAAATATTAAAATAGAAATATTTGGTTATACAAACAGATTATCAAAACAAATTATATATAATACCAAGTTTGGTCGAGAGTTTCTTCATTCAAAAAGTGATCATTGGGCATTTCACTTGGTTTGTTCTAAAATAAAATCACGTACTGGGTTTATTCTAAAACAAGGAGGCAACTTGGTCACAGCTTGTTGTCATCTTTGAAGTACGTATTAAAATTGACTAGAGAAATTCAACTCTGAGACCAACTAGTGGATATGCTTTTGTCTTGACGACCCAATATGGTGGCCTTGCTTCTAATAGGCAAAGCATACGATTCTTATCTCAGGATCTTCATTACTCTTTCTCACCCAGATTTTATCACTCAGCTTTAAACTTTGTATTCCCATGATGGATGCATGGATGTCATACTACACCATCTCCACTCCCAGAAAGGTCCTTCTTTGGTGGGAATTTGTCTCTGGTTTGCAGTGTTGGCGGTCCAACAACATAATGGGGATTTGATATGAGGGGATTTGGGCCATCTGAACCTCGAAAGCAATTGTGAAGCAATGCATTTGATGATGTCTCGGACTCTGATAGGGATTACCTTGAAGGTGATATTGATTCTAATGATTTTACAGATTCTTCTTTTGATTCACCATTGAAGTGGTATACAGCAGATGGAATCCATGGCCATATCTTTGTTGCTGTCGGAATGTTGATAAAATAGCAGAAGATGCCTACAATAGTTTCCCTTTTCATAAGTTTGCAGGATCATTTATGAGTTCTGTAAGGGCCGGGATTATTCTTATGAATTTATTTCGGTCGGTGTTGGACTACCATCTGTTATTGAAGAAACACATTTATGATTATGTAAAATCAGGATTTCAGGTTTTTTTTCTAACAGTGAATTTTTATTTTTTTGCCTTTAGCTTTAGCGATGATGCACAACTTCTAGAACTTTCCTGTTCATATTATATCAGAACTAGCTTCAGCAGATTTGGGGCTGCTCGCATATTTAATCATCCACCTAACCAGATGCTGCAGTAAGTGCAGCTTTGTCAATCTCAAGGGAGTTCATGCAGAATATGACACCAACCCCATATTTTGAGTCTCCTTGCAAGACATCTTGAATTGGACTTGATTGAATGCCCACTGTTACCTGCCTTGCTCATCATCCCGTACATTCCACTGGCGTAAAACACCAGTCACTATTTCCAGAATTACATTTCATTGGAAAATCAACCTTACTGTCCTGCCAATGTCATCGACCAGATTGTTTTTCTAGGTGACTTGATTGTTGTTCTCAAGAGCTTGACTAGTCAAACTATCAAGCTTGATGGTGGGTTGTGTCAGGATGGTGATGTCTTATCCATCAGATGTGTCAAAGGGCTGGGCCGTGTTGTGCCGGTACATGCCCGTTTATGTGTGGCCCAGCAGTGCCTCCTTGTTGTGCCCGGCACGGCTGCCAAACACAAGGCCTGGCATGGCCCGTTTGGTCCAAAACTGTGCTGCGCTATACCGGGCTGTGTCTGTGCGTGCCACTTTATGCTGGACCCATAATTGGACCATGTCAGTTTTGATTCTTTTGGACCTTTGTTTTTTTTTTTTTTGAGTAAAAAATAAAAATTCAAATAAAATTAAAATATTGTTATATTTAACTTTTTTTATTGATATCTTTTTTAAAAATCTTACACTTCAAAAAATCAAAATGAAATAAATAACTTAAAAAAGCTAACATTCACAATCAAATCGGATTTCTCTCAAATAAAAAATTCATTTAATTTCATTATTTCATAATCGAAAATAGAATATATCACATATATTTATACACATTTATAATAATTAATGATTTGAAACATACTTTATAATATAAAAAATATAATAGTCAATAGTGTAAAAATCATAATGACATAAATAAATGGAGAAGATACAAAAAACAAAGACAATATAGTATCGTAAAAAAAAATCCAAATGGAGGAGAAATATACACGAGTCATCAATTAGTATTTGTGATATGATTGTGTGAATATAGATATAAATCATGATCATCATATATGTGTCTGAAGGTATTGTTAGTTATGATGTCAATATTATCGATCTCTATGACTAGGGTGTCAAATGGCCCGGCCCGACTCTGTGTTTTCAGGCCCAACTTGGATGGCGTGCTGTGCCAAATACGACATGTTACAGTACCATGCCGTGCTAGGCATGACACTCTTTTTTGGAGGGCAGGCTTGGCACAAGCCTGCGACACAAAATTTGCCCAAGTTCGGGCTGGTTCGGCCTGGTCAAGTCGCTAGTTCGGGTTGGGCCGGCCAATTTTTTTAAAAACCTAGGGTTTCAATGCCGTGTTGTCACGTTTCCATCACCTGTTGGGCTTGCCGAGTCTTGCCCGTCAGGCATCGACGTGTTGCTCCCCATCGAGCGTCGCTTGGTGCGTGGGCTGGCATGTCGTGCCCATGTGCCAGGCACCCTTGCTGTACTTGGCACATCACGCGGGCCGAAAAGCTTTGGCCCAGCACGATATGACTCATGCCGAGGGTGCGGCCGGCACGGGCCCGACCCATTTGATACCTATATTATGATCCATGAATCATCATTCGTCATCATATCTTGCGTCTTATTCTGAATGTTTAAACTTAAATCTTCCTATTTTTTCATATATGTAAGTATCTCTACGATATTTGATTATAATCTCGATCTTTTATCTGAAATAATATTAGCTACCACTGAATA
The DNA here is from genome assembly GCA_029783825.1 of Sapria himalayana. Classification (NCBI taxonomy): domain Eukaryota; kingdom Viridiplantae; phylum Streptophyta; class Magnoliopsida; order Malpighiales; family Rafflesiaceae; genus Sapria; species Sapria himalayana. Next base: position 551,464 of record JAREIK010002415.1, on the reverse strand, counting down.
AATTGACTCCAATGTTATATTATATATTAAAGGGGTTAATAGATAATTTGTCATTTTAGGTAGCATTAGATAAGTAAATTTATATGATTTTTAATGTAGAAAAATATTCAAATTATTATTATTATTTGATAGGATGAAATAATAATTAATATCTAAGTATCGAGATAATACATTTTTATTTGACAAACCACATTATCATTTATTTATGGCTAACTGAATGAAGAAATAATGATATCTGAATATGATATTTATGTTCATAGTCGGAGCCTGACTACAACTATCATACATAATATCATAATTTGTAAACAAATTAGTTAATTTTTTATAATTGAAAATTTCAGCTTTGTGTTCCTGGTTTATGCGTGTGAATATTGCATAGCATCTTATATTTTAAATACCGAGTGATATGTATGATTATTAATTTAAGATGAGAAATTTAATTTCATAGGGTATTGCATAGCATTTGGTATTTATGACACAATTTTTAAATGAGAAACTAGAAATGAAGTATAATATATAGCTGATATATGATTTGTATAGATCCGTAATGAAGCCCATATATATTCTATTTTTATATCAAATAGATTTTACAATTTCTTACTTGGTTTGATTAATTTCTTACATGATTAATTTCTTGCATGATTAATTTCTTAATTTTACTTGATTAATTTCTTACTCGGTTTGATCAAATAATCTTTAAAAAATAGATTTTACGATATGCATCTCATTTTTCTCAACAAAAAATGAGTGATTTATTTTTATTTAAAAAAATGATATTCTAAAAGATGCTGGAATAATCTACAAAAAATTTAAATAAATGAACTTTTAAAGGTACCTTGTTTTTGTTTAAACATCTTTCTTGTGCCTAGCTGCGTCTTTTAAAACTATGTCCATGCAACCATGCCTCTATCAGCCAATATATTGGTTCTTCATACATCAACCACTATATCTCAATGGATTTTGATCAGCACCCTCAAATTCTTTGTTATTTGACATATTATTGTGGAGCATACCTTCTATTTGTAGTGATTTCATTTTGACAGGAAATACTGGTGGATAGAGCTGTCCATGCTGCAGTGGGCCGGTTTTTGCCTTGTGCTGGTTCTGAAAAGCATGAAATACCTACTTTAATTGGTGACGATTTTGCTCATGGAATGCATGAGTTTGTGCCAGTTGCCATGCGTGACATAACAAAATCAGCTCTTGATGGTGTTTACTCAGGCTGGGATGATATTGGTGGTCTTAATGATGTTAAGAATGTCATCCAAGAAGTATAATTCTGCATTTTTATTTTTTGTCATGAATCTTTATTCCTTATTTCCTGAATGATGATTGTGCTCGAGAAGGAGTGCTCGTTGTTTTACCATTGATATTCCTAAATCTGAGGCACTTTTTTGTTTATTGTTAGCGGTGATGTGAATTTTGAATCAGTCTTCAATGAGGCAGTTGTTGTGAATTGTACTATTTCACTAGTTCCTCGAAAAATTGAGATTCTTTTATTCTCTACTATGGTGTGGAATAGTTTAAAGAATCAAGATGGGAAAAATCCAACAGATGATCGTGAAAGATTTGTGTTTTCATTTATGAAAATTAAGAATAGAGGTATCAAGTGGGCCAGGCGGACCTGACACGGTACGTTCCAGAACCATGTATTGAACATAGTCTTGCCGGCCTGTGGCATTGCTTGTGCCGTGTTGGGCTAGGGCCGAACGTGCCCCGTGCTTCGCACGGTTGCATGACTCGTCCGCATGTTTTTTTTTTAAGTAGCTGTTTTTTTAATGGCTGCTATATTATTTCCGCCCATTCTGGGCAGACAACTACATCCAACAGGACAGCACCCGCCGCTTTACTACCCGGCATGCCCAGTTGTGGAAGGTGGGCCATCGGGCAGTGCCGGGCCGACCTCCCATGAAGCCGTGCCGGCACGGCACGGCTGGGCACCCATTTCATGCCTTATTTTGCACAGAATGGTGACCCATTTGACACCTCTAGCTGAGAAGCAAATATCCTGTTGAGTGATTTGTTTAACACCTACTATTACTAGTGCAATACAAAAAAATCTAAGGTAACAATGATACAGATTATGACCTCTGCTGTCCCTTTTTTTCTGCCTTTAATTGGACAGCATCAAATAAAGGATAGCAAAAGAGGGGTATATATCTTGCTGAATGATTTTGAATATGTGTTTTCAATAATGTTGCTAGATTCAGGGATAACAATTGTTGGAGAATTATCATAATGCTGCAGCCTCGACCCACTAGTGTAAGATTGCTTGATAGAAGAAATTGTTCTATTTATTGTTTCACAAGAAGTCTTATAAGTGATTAAAATTACTGAAAACAAGGTACAATTGAACCACATATTCTCGCACAACATGAAGTGCATGTATGGGCAGAAATTAAGTTGGAAACAAACAATTAAGATATGCAGCAAAGCATGAATGTGGCGAAACTCTACTTACGTAAGACCATGTTTGATACATATGTTGGACAAGTTCCTGCATATGGAGATTAAGGAGATTATAGATTTGCTGTAAAATATAATGTGAACTAAACAAGCGAAGCAAGTCCTTGAGCTTCTCAAGGTAATTTGAAAGTTAGAGAAAATCATTGGGATCAGGTAAGAGGGATGAGTTGTAACTTTTTTGCTCATAAGAGGACAAAGATACCTTGTACGGTGTTCTATAAGCAATTTTGGATAATTCATACAAGTTTTAATGGTTAAAGAACTAGTCCAAGATGCTAAAGCATTTTACGTTGATTTTCTAAAAATATTATTAGTGATATGTACGTTGTAATCATTGATAGATAATATTGTTTAGGCTATTGTTTGTTGAGATTGTGGCAATGGTCCATTGAAATTGTAGTATTGAATTTCTTTTTTATTTCTTTTCTGTTTCAGTTTTTATTTAATATACATAGAAGAGTGCTTATGATATTAGTGTGTCAAGTATTTTTGTACTATATTTATTTATAAATTTTGATTAATGAAAACTGAAAAGTGAGTCATTTTATTCAGTTTTCAAACATAGCATTAGAGCCACGAATGAAGACAATGATCCATGGCCGTCATTCATATCAGGCTACAATAATAATTTGTTGACCAGCTTTGATTGGCAACATTAGAAAAGACGTCCTTGTTATTGTTGTCTTCAAGGTTAAATTTCTCCTCGATCATTTTATGTAAAGGAATAAATGCGTGAGTTTTTGTTTATTGAGATTTTGAGACATTTTTTATTTTGGCTTGCATGTATTGATGGTATCATAGCCAAAGTTCTAGGTTGTGAAATCCTATGGTTAGTTGAGGGAGAGAACTTGCACTGTACCAGTAATATGCATGTGGCACTGTGTGCAACAGTGCACACACGTTCACTGCAATCTGATGAGAGAAGGGTAAGTTGTGTGTGTATGGTGGAGATGAAATTTCAGATACAGTAGTGCATTGGTTTTGGTACTGTTTTTGTGGACACTTTTTTTTGGGCAATGTGTGCAATGCAGTTTTGGGCAGTGTGCATTTTTTCAGATAGATTTTTATGCACTGGTGTTTCAGTTTGGGGCCAAATTTTCATTTTGTTTTATTCTTAGATTAATTTTTAATTTAATATGGAGAAAGTGAAAATTTTGGATATTACTTTTCGGAAGCTTGCAAACAAGAATTATTCATAGTGGTAAACATGAGTTATGATAGTTTTTTGGCCATGTGATAACTTGAACTAGAAGTGATGACATGCATATTTTTGTCTTTTGGTTGCGATGTGCAAGTTTATCGATGCAGAGTTGATTTTAATTTTTTTTTAATCTTGCATGACATATAATGTCTTATGAGATTTTGCAATATATTTTAAATCGTCTCAAATGGCACGCGCGAACACACACACACACATAATATAATTGCTCATTTTTTTGAATTGAGATTGGAGAGTATCAACGAGCCCACAACTTACTTATTTTACAAAGAGAATGAGATAGTTATGGAGACTTTTGGATATGATATAGTCATATTCTTTACCCTTTGAGATTTTAAGATTTTGCAGTTAGATTTTGTGTGATGTGGAGTTTCCTGCCAGATCATAGTTGATTACCAAGTAGTTCAATTTATATGAGATGAAATATCCCACTCTACATTTTCTAGTAGTCAATTAGGCAATAAGCACAATAGAGATAGGAGTATGAGAGCTTCAATTCAGTATATACATAAGGCGTAAAAGAGATCAAGATGATTTTCAATCAGATTATGGATTACAATACTAGATATAATTGTTGGAAGTTATTTCAAAATAAGAAATCGAGATCACTATAAATATTTGAGAGAGATGAGTCGACAATCAGATTCTTTTAAGGATTTTCATAGATTTATCTCATTATAATCCATGTTGAAGGAAGATATTCTAGATTACTCTTTAGTGGGATAATAACAAGCTTTTCTTGATCTCCTAGTATTATAACTTTGGTCACTCATTTCTCTATTTTATTCTCATGGATTATTGACTTATGAGCTAATTCTCATATCATGCGTGATCATATTTTTTTTATTATATTTTGTTTTTATTCATTGAATATTATGCTAGCTAATAATAATTCTTTAGAAGTTGGATATAAAAATATTTAATTTAATTTCTTATTTCTTTTATATATTTTGCTTATTCTTGATTAAATTATTAGAAAAATATTTTTTTTTTATATTTTCAACTTGATTACTCATTATTTAATAAATTAAGAATACTTTACCTCAATCTTAAATGTATTTCTATCTTGAAGTGCGAGTCATGTTTGTTACAAAAATATTTTAGAGTTTTTTTCATTCTTGTGAGATTGTTAAGTAATGATATGTTCGATCTAATACACTCATATATATAATAATCTAATTGATATGAGATCCAAAAAGACTTAAAATATGTAGTTATTTTTTTAATGATTATTAATAATTTATATAAATATATATTTTTTCATTTTGGATAATTTTTTTTTTCATTTTTCAAAATTTTATAAAATAATAAAAATTAATTTGATGAAAATATTAAAAAAATAGGAAGAGCTAATATATTAGAATATAAATGTCTTATAAATTTAATATTTATTATATGGATTATAAGAGTATATACCTGATTTTTATGCAAGTATATCTTCATAGAATAAAGTTATAAAAAATAAATATATAGTTTAGATAACTTGGACATGATTATTTGGTAGAAATATTTTGAAGTAGTTTTGGGGAGATATGCTATTGATCACATACTACTTCATCAATAAGATATTTTTTTCTATTATTTTAGGTTGTGCTCTTTTATATTTTTTGTTTCATAGAGAGACTGTTTAGTCTCTCCTTTAAAAATTTGTAGAGTATTTATTTTGTTCATAATTTCTTATTAAGATAAATATAATTATTTGAGGTGTAAATACACTGAAGCGCACAAATCTATTGGAATCTTGTGGTCCAATACATAATTAAAATATGAGTTTTTTTCTAAAATGTACTCAGCCTAAAATATATAAAAATTATATTTTTCATAAAATATAAATTTCATATATTAATGAAATATAATCAAATAAAATATATCAAACATAAAAATAAAATATAATTATTATTTTTTAACAATATAAGCATTCACAATTTTAAAATAAAATAATAAAATTTTAATAATTTAATATATATATTTATATATGTATATATATGTATAGGTATGAATATAGATATATATATATATATATATATACACACACATACATATGCATGTACATATGTATACATATATATTGACATTTGTATACATATATATGTAAATACACACACACACATATATATCTATACATGTATATCTAGACAATGTATTTACATACATATGTATGTAAATAGATATGCATATATATATATATATATATGCATATATGTAATGGTATGGATATAGATATATATATATATACACATACATATAAATGGACATACATATACATATATGCATATAACTATACTTTTTTTTTTTACTTTGTTTGGTTCATATGAGAGTTATACATTTTTTTTTTATTTTTTTGAATTTCTGATGGTATAACAATTTTTATTATTATGTATGTGAATGCTATTTAAATTATGAGAGATACTAGGTTAGGAATCACTTAGCCCAAGGAGTAACTTTATTCGTAGTTCTAGATTTGATCTTGGGAGACTTTGGTATTTTTTTAGGATAAAAGTGATATATTATATGAGAGTGGTTGTATTGTCACAGATGAGATATGAGATTGATAATCTTATAGATGCTTTTTTGTGTTCTATTCTATTAAATACTCTTATTTATTAGATATTAATTTTTCATCTATTATAATCTTCAAGTTGATTTTATTAGTACATGATAATCATATAGAAAATTAATTATTTGATTATTGTTAGACTAGATATAATTTATGTAATTAATATAATTTATATTCAAATAATAGAACAATAAACAAACATTTTCATCAAAGTTTAGAAGAGACATTCATTTATCTCTTTTCTCTAAACATGGTATTTTGGATGTTTATACACCACCTTTAGGGGGTCACCATAATTTATTATTTGTTTATATATGTTTTTATTATTATTGATAAGAGCATTTAACACGTGAGTTATTCTAATTCATTATTCTATTATATAAAAACACACATGTATGTTTATAATAATTGAATTTTGGAGATTTCATATTCTATTTTGGCGTGCATGCTGACAACACAAATTCTTATATTACTGTTATTATCTTACAGATTAATGATATACTAATTGCATGTGAAAACCCAACTATCCATGGTGTGCTTGAGGAGGAGGTATGTATTGAGTGATCATTTGGTTTTCTAGCAGCAAAATCGAATTTAATTTGTAAATTATAGAAGATATTATATGATCTAAAATAATTACCGATAGTTTGGTTTATGAGATTCTTACATATAATAATCTCTTTTGGCTAACAAATGTGTGTTACATAAGTTATTGATATTGAATGATAAGCACTCATACAAACATCAGGCTCACCAAGCTAAGCAACATGTCAAACCTCATAATGGTTAGTACTAGAGGGTAGAGGCTATTTTACTAGTGAATTTTATAAAAAAATCAAAATGGCTTGACCAACTTATTGGGCTTGGCCATTGGGGTAGTCACTTATGACTTTAAATGTAGTTGCCAGAGATGTCACCACCAACAAAATTTTACAATTTTTTTAAATTTTTTAAAAACATTACAGGCAGGTCTGGCCTAGTCCACCCTTATCTTGAACACATGTTTTTGCACAGTGGTCTAGACCCTCCCCCATTTTGACACCTCTACGTGTCTACAACTCGGTTGTTTTGTCATAATAATGATAATAATAAAAATTTTCTTACATAACTAAGTTTACAAAGAATTGCATATAGATGAACTTATGATAGAAAATTTATAAAATGATTAATTATACTAATCGATGATATTTAAATAGTTAATTTTTTCTATTATTCTTTTATTTGTAGTTAAATCAATTGGAGGGCTTAGTAGATAAGGAATCATTTCTTGACTTAATAGAAGTATCTTCTAGAATACAACCTAGGAGATCAATATGCATAAGAGTATTAACTAGATACTATTCATGTGATAATTTATTATAAACCACATCTATCTTAATAGAATCTATGAGTCTTATAAGTTTTTTTGTTCGAAACTATAATTAAAAATTTTCTCGAGTTGAATGATTTACAGTTCATTTGCTTTCCTAAAAGAATTTTATATACGTACACAATCAATATGATAAACTTATTATTTTAATTCATTCAAAAAAATAAAGTGCATTCTACTAAAATATTAGTATAATTAGAAATTTAAAAGTGCAATTATTAGGGAAAACTTTGCAAACTAAGATCTCAAAGATTCTTTCATGCTATACAAAATCATTTGTAATTTGCAAATTGAATGACTTTACTTTCACTGCTCAAAAACAAAGTTGTCGCTTCATACATGCTTCCTCTTCAAGTCTACTACAAAGAAAAAGATTCTATATATTTGGCCCATCTATCATCCATATTTGAGATTATCCTAATGATATAAATAGTTGTTGACCAACACTTGTCATCTTTTCTCTATAGTTTGTGCTCTTAATACTTTTTGTAAGTAAAGCTAAATAATCTTTAGAGGTGTCAAATTGACAATGTCATGCTGACATGACCAATTTCAGTGTGACATGGTCGTGCCATCGTACTATACCAGGCATGACATGATAACCAAAATGGTGACCCGACACGAAATGGTTGGTGCGCAAAGTGTTGGGTCGTGTTAGGCCTGGAGTGGGCTGAGTTGGTTCGAGTTAGTTCTGCACGAGCGAGGTAGGGGGGGCTGCCCAATTGTGATCATCCAAGTAAGCAAAATCTAACTCACGTGGCCATTTTTTTAAAATTGCCTCGTCAGGTGATCCCCAATGGGGATAGATTTGTGACCTAAGACCTGACTCGCTTGGGTGGGCAGACCATACCATTGGGCATGGCACATGGATTTAGAGGTGTCAAACGTGCCGGGCCGGCCCGGCCCAGCACGGCACGGTTCGGCCGTGCCTGGGCCGGCCCGGCACGATCAAAAAACGTGCCCGGGCCCGTGCCGTGCCCGGGCGAACAAAGCACGTGCCGTGCCGTGCCTGGCACGAGCCGTGCCGTGCCTGGCCCGGCACGGCTCAGGCCTTGGCACGGCAAGCCGACACGCGTGCCTGCGTCGTGAGTCGTGAGTCGCGACTCACGAGTTGCGACTCACTGAGTCGTGACTCGTGACCCAACCGGGCCCCGCCCCAGGTAAAAAAACCGCGGGTCGGGTCCAAACAGACCCGACCCGCCCCGCCTGCCCTGCCTTGCCGTGCGCCCGTGCCCGAGAGGGCCGGCAAGGCACGGCACGGCCGTGCCGTGCCCTCGGGCCGTGCCGTGCCCTCGGGCCGTGCCGTGCCCACGGGCCGTGCCGTGCCCTCGGGCCGTGCCGTGCCCTCGGGCCGTGCCGTGCCCACGGGCCGTGCCGTGCCCTCGGGCCGTGCCGTGCCGTGCCCACGGGCCGTGCCGTGCCCTCGGGCCGTGCCGTGCCGTGCCCGAATTTAAAAAACCGTGCCGTGCCGGGCACGGCACGGTAGCACGGCTGGGCACGTGAAAAACGGGCCGTGCCGTGATGGGCCGGCCCGTTTGACACCTCTACATGGATTATGTTAACCTCGGCATGTTGCACAACTCGCACCAGCCCAACATGGCATGAGCCGTGCTACCGGCCCACACACTCAAGGGCCAGGCATAGTTCTAGACCTTCCCATGTCAGACCAGGCATGACCGAACCATGCCATGCTAGGGCTACACAGTCCAGTTGACAATTCTAATAATCTTTTTTTAAAATACAAAATTTTAAAGAGACAAAGGATGAAAAAAGATAAATAAAGAAATTTTGTTGATTAGATAATTTACTATTAAAAACGTATACCCAAAATTAATTTGAAATAATTCTAATGGAAAAAATATTTTACTTATCTCAATTAATTATTTATTTTGTCTTTATATAATCACATTGTATAGGGTGTGATGTCATTGAAAGTTTGATTCATAATCTCATGTTTATTTTAATAAGCGCTAAAATTATAGAACATATATTCAAAGATATTGTCATTCTTGATGATTTTTATGTTTTTATTAAATTGGATCTTTATTTTCGTTTAATTAACTAAAAAAGAAAAAAAAAGTTACTTAGAACAAACTTAAAATTTTTTTATCTTTAATAAAGATAAAAAAATATCTCATTCTATCTCAAGTATCAATTTTATTATGTTCTCATATATCTGGTATATTAGATTGAATATATTTTTATTTACATTAGTTTGATGATTATGATAGGGAGATTTGATAATTTTTCTATTCAACATGTCTCTTATTATATGATAGAGATACCCCTAGGGCTAGTGTATTATTACAAAAGATAATCTGCTTGTATAATGAGGACAAGTGATTGAGACAACTTATAGGTCATATACTTCCATTGAAAGTATAAAAAATAAATAAAATAATAAGAAAACTATAATATTCCCTATTATGCTGATGCGTACAACTCAACAACACCGAGCTTGGAAGAAATAAAGTTAAGTTGTAATCTCACATATACTTTTGTGAAGTTGTATGTTAGTTATTTTGTTGTCTAAATATATAATATAGTGATAGTCTCATTCTGAATATTCTCAATTCGAAAGAAGCATTTCACTTTTATGTATTTTCTTTGCTTGTGAAATACTAGATTTGAGGCTGTATGCCTCATAGTTTGATCTTATTGATCAAATGTAATATTCGAAATATTCTACAAGTAATTATTATTATCTCTTCGAACTCTATCTCTTCAAAATCTCAACAGAACTTTATGCCTTTTACTTTTATTGGAGACGAAATTATTATAAGAAAAAGTGAAAAACTCTATTGCCGAATTATTCTTAGTACTTACTGGTGCTTGATTTAAATTTGAATATCCAATTAACTATAAGTATCTATAATCTCTGAAAGATATCCTAAATATTGAAAAATTTTTCCATACCTTAGTATGTGAAGAGCTGCTTCTTGGATAGAGGTGTAAAGCATGCCTTGTAGAGCGGGCACATCATAAATTTAGATGGTTTGATCATGCCCCTGTGTTGTGCCAGATGCAAAATTGTTTCTCAATCTACATAATCGAGTCCCTACTATTATAGGTTGGCTTTGGCTGCCTTGCCCATGGGCATGGGCCATGATAGTTGTCCTGCTTCCACTGGTCAACTGCTAGCTTTTGATTTTTTATTCTTAATTTTCAAGTTATTATATTATAGTAATGATAACATAAAAAAAAGTATTTAATAATAAAATATAAATTTCACTATCATTAAAAAAATTCATTACAAAAATATTTGAAAATATAAATAAAATGAAAAAAAAACTTTAAATAACAACGCACTTATAAAATTTAATAGCTGTTAGATTTTTGCCTTTCTATCATTTAGAGAAATTTAATGACTTAAAATTACAAAGTATTTTACTATTTTTAATATTAAATGTTGTTGAAAGGATAGCGGGCTATCGTTGTCCAATAGGAAATGATGAAAATACAACCATTTAACATTGCTTGTATTTTTTTAAGTGAGACATGGGCCAAGGGACCAATGCAACATTTCTTGTCTATCATGCCTGGTTGGCACAATCCAAATTTAGGTGGTCTGGTCAAGTCATAGTGCTGTGTTGGACATGGAATAGTTTCTCAATTTGGGTCGTGCCCTGCAAACATGAGACCGAGTGATGAAGGCCGACAATGCCTAATGGCTTGACTTAGTTAACTGAGCATGTTGGGTCATCCTTGCTTGGATTAATGCCATCTAAAATCCACATGATTGAGCTCTTGTTGTTGCAATCTGCCCCCATGCAATCAGTGGCCCTGCCCTTGTGCATGAGTCATGGCAACATGTCTGCTTCCATTGGTCCACTGTAAACTTTTAATTTTTAATTTTATAAGTTATATTATAGTAATAATATATATATAATATAAATAACAAAATTTGTTTAAAAATTAAATGTAAACTATAATAACAATAAAAAATATATTATCAAAATATCTAAAAATATAAATAAAATAAAATAAAAACTTTTGAATTGTTATACAACTATAAGATTCAATAGTTGTTTGATTTCCACTCTTCATCCTTTGGAAGAAATTCAATGACTTAGATTTATAAATTATTTATTATTATTTTTTTAATATTAAATGTTGTCGACATGACAATGAATTGTTGCTATCTTGTAGGAAATAATGGGAATGCAACCATTTTAAAATAATGACTGAATTTTTTTTTGTGGCATGCGCTACGAGCCCATGCAACATTTCTTGCTTGCCATGCCATAAACTTGGGATGTACTTGGTATGACGTGAGGCTCGTGCTGCCCCAACATGCCACAACATGAGCCATGCTATAGACTAACGCGAGGCAGGTTTAGTTATGATTTTGAATTGTGTTGTGGTGGACCTGATATTACATCTTTGTGGTGGGCATGGCAAGGAATTTTATTTGGCGGGCCTGGCAAAGAATTTTTGTGTCATGCCTCAGGCCGGGCTTTGTCTGCCCGACCCTATTGTCACTTTTAGTCAAGGTAAATTTACTGAGAAAAATCTAGAAAATAACTAATTATAATGACTATGTATGTCATATGTGATCTCGTGATAAACAAATAATTATTATTCTCAATGATTTTTTTATAAGTAGTAGAGACAACAAAAAAATTTGAATCAAAAGTGAAATAAATACTTAGATCAATATGAATATTTGCTGAACTACTATCTAAATGATAAATCTCTATAAGAGTATGATGTGCATATCAATTCTATCACAAGATGTTTTTTCTTTTGAATAATTTACTTGTATGCTAATAAAATATTAGAGCCTTTTAATGTATTCGGTATGCAACTATAAATGAAGATATACTCATTATTTTTTTTATAATTCTTTACTCATTATCTACATAATTAGAATGTCATCAATGTAGACAATAGACAAATTTAGTGATTTTACAAATTTAGTGAAAATAAAAGTCAATTATATGTGTATATATATATATATATGCCAAATTTAGTGATTGCTTGTAAAAATTTTATAAATTAGGATTTTGATGACTTCTTTAGGGATTACATTGTCTTTCATAATCTATAAATAATATTTGATTATGTTGCTCGAAATCTATGTAGTTGCTTTACACACACACGCACGCACACACACACACACGCGCACACACACACACACACACACACACACATCTCTATTTTTAAAGGTCATTATAAATAAATGCATTATTATCTTTTAGTTGGTATGTTCTCCAATTGTGAAATGCTGTAAGAAAAATTAAAATTCATACTAATGTTATTTTTGGCAATGAAGAATAAATATCTTGATAGTTTATATTAAATATTTGATTAAATTTTCTCATAAAAGTTTTGTCTTAAGGTGATCTAATTTTTTTATCTGAATTTGTCTTCATAATAAACATTCACTTGTAATCACTAACATATTGTTCCTAATGTCATTATTCTTGTTCTAAGTCTAATTAGAGTAAAGTGCATACATGTTTTTCATCATTACATGTTGTCATGCTAAATTAGATGATATTTTAGAGGAAGACTTGAGTATCCTAATATTATCAATATGAGTAATAAAAGAAATAAAAGATATAATAAGATGAAAGTATATTAATACCTATGAGATTGAGTGTTGAGAACAACTATTCTATCTCTTCTAAAGAGTAATCAAAAAATTAGAACAGAGAGATTGACTACAATATCATCTTGATACTTGGTAAGCTCATCTTTGATACGAAGAGGTTCGATATATCTTTTTCTCTTGGTTTAGATTGTAAGTTATGTTTGATCAAATCTTATAGTAACTAACTCATTTTGATATTGTACTGATAAAAACTTGTGGAGTACTATATTATATGGGTTTGAAAAAGATTTTTATGATTTGAGAAATCTTATTCCCTTATGATTGAACATAATATGATTTTATTGTTAGATATGATTACTTCAAGAGAGTAATTTCATATTAAGTACTTACATGCTCATATATAGTTAATGAGTAACTCTTTTTAGTAACTAGTGATCTAGGTAGAGTTACAAGAGATGAAGAGTATTGAGTCCATGTGTGATATCTAGATTAATATTATTATTAGGCTTGTTAAAAAATGAGTTATGCTCAAGAAAGACAACATCCATCATTGCTAAAATTCTATCAATATCTAGTAAAAAATATTTGTATCCTTTTTTGGTATTGGAATATTCAAGAAAGATACATCTAAAGGTTCTAGATGTCAATTTATCTTGTCATGGAGACCGATCTAGGATAGAACAAATGCATCCAAAAATTTTGCGAGGTAAATTAAATTGTTTTTCTCATAGATATAAGTTCTGAAATGGTATATGATAATAAATGATATAGAGCACATCTAATTGATGAGAAAGATTGCAATTAAAATTGCATTTTTTTAAAACGATTTAAAAACTCTTTTGAATTTAGAGTGTTTAATTTTGAATAATTTCAATTAAATATATATTTTTTTTTTAGTAATCTCATTTTTATTGTGGTTAGAGCTGTCAATTGGGTCAGATGGCTTGGATATGACACAATTTAGATGTTCCTAGCTTGACAATGTATAGTTTAGAATTATGCCTGGAAGTGTCGTGGGCTAGCCCATGACATTACTCGGTTCATGTCGGGCCAATTTTTTTTTGGCATGAGATGCTCGGAATAACATGATCCAACTAATGACTTGTGTGGGCTAGTTTTGGCATGGATGGTCAAACTAGTGAGCCTAGTCCTAACCCAAGCTTGCTTGGAATGAATCAGGCTAGCTTGGAACGAGCCAGACTAGCTTGGCCCGAACCAGGTTAACCAGGACTGAACCTTGGCTAGCCTATCTTGGCCCGGGTTAGCTTGGGCCTTGACCAAGCCTAACCCAACTTGGTACGACCCGTAATGATATCTCCAAAAGTCATGCCAGCTGGCCATATAATGCTGCTCCTTTTTAAAACTATACTGGCACGACATGACACATGATAAACACCATTTCGTGTAGAGCACGACATGGTGGTCCAAAAAAAATGGGTCGTTCCAGCATGACATGTTATGTTTGACACCTCTAGTTGGGGTGTGCTGGTGCACAAATATTGATATATAATTTTATGATCCATATATTAAGTTATGAATCGATTTGATATATATTATAATATATTTTTAGTTCTTAATTTTTTACTTTTTTTATTAAATTAATTTTTTATTATTTAATGAGAACTCTAGAAAATAGAAAAAATCTTTGATGTATCACATAAATGATATATACATCTATATCTCGAATAATCATAAACAAAATTGATTAGACTTCTAAATTATTTCTTAATTTCATCTTTATTAGGTTCTTAAATATCTAAGTGTATTAGATTGAATGAGCTTTTATTCAAGTCATACCGGCTTATAGGTTGCCAAAGCAAATATCATTAATATTGGGAAAAAATATTCTTAACTTGACCAATAATAAATTATCAAGTTGAGAATATAAAAGTAAATGATACATCACACTTAAATATCTAAAAGAAAATCTTATTGCAGAATAGAACATATAATTCACGTAACTTAATTTTAAATACAATCTTTCTCAAAGTTTCTTGATCCAGCCAAAAAATATTAATAGAAATAAAAAGAAATTATTTAGTTGTTTAGAAATATAACTTATAGAAAATAAATTAGCAATAAAATTTAGAATAAATAAGATATGAAGAAGTAACATAGATATAAGTTGGATATTATCATGTCTAATAATATTTAAATGCTTATTATTGATTATAATAATATTTTCTGAGTAATAAAGAAATATAATGGATAAAATATAATAATTATTAATATGAATATTAATTTTTAGGTCGCTAATCAGTTAGTCTAAATTGAGTATATGAGTAAAATAAACAATGATATTTAAAAGAAGAGAAATATCAACATTTGCCTTCCGAACAAGGTCATTTTTTCAATTATCCCAAGGTCTTTTTTCTAGGTTCCCAAAAACAACTCCTCTTCTTCTGAATAATTCTTTATTTCTTCTATTTTTTTATTCTACCACGCTAGTTAACATAAAAATATTAGAATAAATGTATGAATAATACAATTTTACTATTATAGAGCCTTAGAGTTTTGACGAGACTATACAACATCATGAATGAATATGTACATGGAAAGAAAGATATAAGTAATTGATAAAAATAAAATTTAGTTTTTAGTTAGTTAAACAAAGAACAAGAAAATTGTGCGAGTGAAATGAATATACAAAATAAAAAACCTTCTTGACTCTTGTAAACTCATTTACAAGGCTCTATTAGTAGCTTAAAGGCTACTCTTAATTGGCCGGATCAGATTTCACAGAAATTCTTGCTCTAGTAATCATATTTAAAATTATCAGGTTGATGATTGTACTAGTTGCTCAAAGGGGATGACCATTTTATCAATTTGATATTAATTTAGTATTCTTAAATGATGAATTAGAGGAAGAGATTTATGTCCAACAACCTCTTGTTTTATAGTAAGTGGACAAAAAAATTGTTACGGCTTAATAAAATCTTGAATAGGCTGAAGTAGGTGCTTCATGTCTGATATCCATAAATAAATACATATATGATAAAACAAGGATTAATCAGAAACCTCATTAAATCTACATTGTTTACCAAAATAAAAAATGACATTGGAATTCTATTTGTGGTCTTATATGTAGACCATTTGATATTTACTGGTGACAACTTGAACTCGATTAATTCTTTTATTGTTGAGTGTGCCTCCACTATGCACCACTACACACACACAGACACACACACTCACACCACACTGATATTATATACTCTGCAATGCACCACTATTCACCATTGCGTATCACTGCACATGATGTTCACACACATTGTTCACCGTTGTGCATCTCCCTTGTGCATTACTACAGTCACACACTTTGTGCCACTGCATGCAACACCTCACACACTAGCTGTACAACCTTCAGATATTGTCATGTGTACTACAATCACATGCAGAACTTGCATGCCTAATTATCATCATTTCTGGCAGCACCAGAATCTAGATGGTGCTAGGTGGCCGTCTTGGCAAGGGATCCAACAATGGTACCAATAAAAATTAATTTTGATGGGTAACCCTAACTTTAGAAAATTCTGCTCTGATACCATGATAAGAACATACAAGAAAACAAAATAACTATCATAATAATAAATGATGTTATGAAATCCGAAAACTATAAATAGAAAATAAAAAAATTAGGAATAATAATCTACAATTTCAGTGTTCTCATTAAAAATATAAAAAATAAGTAAAATACAAATAAAAACTGCAACAAGGTAGAAATAAATGCATCAATAAATAATCAAAAAGTAATGTAAATAAGCAAAATAGATATCAAATAAATACTAATAATAATTCCCTTCCTAGGAATGATTAGGAGGAAGGTATTTGCAAACCTATAATAAATCACTTTGATAATAATAACAAAACATTTTCTAGAAATAAGTTTATTAGTTAGCTAGCCTCTAAAATATAACATAATAATCTCTAAGATAAAACATAAATATCTTAAATATTAAAAATTACGTCATAACAAATATACTATAAATTATTTGCTTGTATCTTTCATAAGTAAGGAAGGTATTTTCTCTAGGATTCTCATCTAAAAATTGAAAATAAAAAAAAGCCTACTCAACTCTATGCCACAATTTTAATTATTTTATTAAATGTGTATGTTATTGTTTGTAAAAAGATAAACCTATATAAGGGCACTCCATTATAACGAGTACTCCACGAGGCAAAATCACAGAATGAAACACAAAACCAAATACAGTTAACTGAAAAATATCTGTATTGAACATATAAGTTTTCCTGAGGTATCTCTCATATACATCATGGCTTTTTAAATAAATGTCTTGGGTTTTTGGTATTGTTTAAAACTTCCATATGGTTTACTAATTTAATGGCTTTCTCTTAGATGATTGAATTACCATCACAATTCAAAAATATCTTCTCTCAAGCTCCTTTGCGGTTGAAGACAAATGTTCTGTTATATGGTCCTCCTGGTTGTGGCAAAACTCATATGGTTGGTGCATGTGCCGCAGCTTGTTCCCTGCGATTTATATCTGTGAAAGGACCTGAGCTATTAAATAAATATATTGGAGCTTCTGAATGTGCTGTAAGAAAGCAATATTTTCCTCTTGCAATCATTTTGTTCCTTTAAATATATATTTGCAAGAATATGCTGATGGTTTTCTATTTGATTGCAATTGCTGATTTGCATTATTTTTCTTCAATTTACTGTGGCTCAAAATAAGTATTATATCTTATATTTTGAATGGCTCATAATAGGTTGGGAAATGATTATATTATGGTTGTATAACGTCTCTTCTTTACTATATTACTTGCTTGAGCATGTTTGTTGTTGGACTTGGCTTAATTTGTGATTAGGCGGCATGGGGAAGCATCCATTAATTAAGGTTTTTGTAAATGACAAAGAGAGGGAAGATGGAAAATTACATGGCAGAAAAGAACACTGGCTTATCCATGATATAAATTATCAATTAAAAAATAATATGCCAAAGATATTTATTTTTTAGATAGTGATGAATTTGTGATACCTGACATAATATATATTTAATGAATCTTGCAAGTTCTTTTTTAAATACTCTCTTTTGTCAAAATATAAAATGAAATATAACAAATAAAATATAAGATAGATATATAATTATTGAAATCTTTTTAGTGGGATTTTTTTTATTTTTTTTATTTTTTTTATTTTTTTTATTTTTTTTATTTTTTTGTTTTTTTGTTATTTTATTTATTTTATTCTTTTGATTTTTTTTATTTTGTGTACTTTTTTTGTTTTTATTTATTTATTTTATTTATTTTATTCTTTTGATTTTTTTTATATTGTGTACTTTTTTTGTTTTTATTTATTTATTTTATTTATTTTATTTAGTTTATTTATTTTTTTAGTTTATTTATTTTATTTAGTTTATTTATTTTATCTATTTTATCTATTCCATCTATTCTATCTATTCCATCTATTCCATCTATTTCATCTATTCCATCTATTCCATCTATTCTATCTATTCCATCTATTCAATCTATTCCATCTATTCAATCTATTCTATCTATTCCATCTATTCCATCTATCCATTTATTTCATTTATTTTTTTTATTTTTTTATTTTTTTATTTTTTTATTTTTTTTATTTTTTTTTATTTTTTTAGTGGGTTGGTTTTTAAGTTTTAATTTTTTTTAATTATTTGGGAGTATCCGTGTGTGATTATATAAATATTATAAAAATTTTAAAGTTAAATATATTTAAGTAAAAATAGTATTGAAATGATTGATCATCAAAAATGTTTTTATGTTGCATATATTTATTGGAGGTTATGCCTTAATGCGATGACAAATATCTTCATCTAAGGACTCTAGGTTTTAGATTCGAGACTTATCATGCATAATTTTTCTAACTTTTGGGCGTATTGCTATCGTGACATAATCTTTCTTTTATATCTCATGATAAAGCAAGATTGTCAGGTATGCTCTGATATAAAATTTTAGATATCCTCTGATATTATGTATTAGATCCCAAGCAGTATGAATCCTCACTAAAATCACATGCTTAGCTCTGATACCTCTATGTTAGAATATTAGAAGGTGAATCACACCATTGTACAATAATGTCTATGATATAAAGGAGCAATTTGAGATTTTGGCATAATCTCCCTATGATACCTAGCTAGGAATTAGTGTAGGGATTTTGTGATGTTGGTTTAAGATTTCGAGAAATGAGAGAATTGATCTCTTAGAAGAAGCACACCTTCATACGAAAGAGAGAGAGAGAAGAACTCATAAAATGAAGAAAAAATCACACTATTCCTGCTTTGCAGGTCCAGCAGATCATACTTGCTTCTTACTTGTAGCATTCTATCATTATTCATACATTCATGCCATATTTTGGCTTACAAGTATGTTTATAGTTCAATAAAAATTGCTTATGCTTAAGTCATAAGTCATGACTGCACATAACATATAGTTGTTTTATTCATGTCCCGACCTCAAAATATAGGTTATGAATTAAATCCTTAAGTTATTAGTCACTATAATATTTATTGGTCACAACTGCAATGGTCTCGTAACACCACAAAATATAGATGTGACACCATAAAATATGTTATAATTTAAGTTGAGTCGTGGTATTATAATCCCATGTGATGACTCTAAAGTACATATTATTGTTCAAGCTGAGTTATGACTTTACAATACGAGGCATAACTCAAAAACATAATTTTCAGTCATACCACACAAAAAAATTGACTTTGTTCAGATTGTAACTCTGATCTTCAAAAGTTATTTTAGCTTTAGTCTAATTGTGACTTCAAATAATGAGGTCGTGACTCGATAACATAAATATCAGATTGAGAAGTATCAGTTAATCTTAATAAATATTCTTGTGCATTGGATATCACCTCTATCTCAATTATTTGGTAGTATACGATTTGTTTGTAATCCCAAATTATATATATATATATATATATATGATTTTAAAAATTGATACTTTTTTGTTTTTTATTTCTTTTCCTTTTCTCCCTTTTTGAAATGCACTAAAGGCCGAAACTTTAATCTACAATTCACATGGTATTAAAGCTTTCCTCCACTTGGTAAAGCTTATCGTCGGACTACGTGGGTGGTGGCATTCCTTTCTCTTATGCTCATGACATTGAGTGTCGGTGGTTGGAGTCGATAACAATAACACTAGCTACTGTGGTGGTAGTTTTATATGTTTTTTTGTTTTTTTGTTTTTTTGGAAACTTTTGGGTGAAGGGTGGTTGTCAGACGTGCAACAATATTTTGGTGATCTACAGACAAATGATAGTCTAGATGACAATTGGCATGATGATTGGCATAATGATGCTTGTACATATCTAGTTCAAAGGTTTGGGTGATTAAAAGTGCAAGGAGCTTCTCAAATTTGAAACATTGGTGTGTAATCATGTGAAATTATGTTTCTTATGCCTATTTGGTAATTTATTGAATTTTCTCTATCGGGTGATATTTTTTACGAGGAAATGGTTGTAATTAGTATGATGTCAATAGGGATAATCTATTGAAAGAATCACCACAAGCTAAGAATAAAAAGTGAATGATGATTGATGTATATTTTTTAGTGCATATCTAGTTTTCAATTGACCACACTATGTCCAACATATTTGGTTCTTATATCACATGTAAGAAGGTTTAAGATTTACTTGTATCAATATATTTGTTTGAGATATTTTACATGTACGATAATAATACTCACTTGTTAGTATGTTGACTAATTGATCAAGATGAAATAATTCATTATGCAACTTGAACATAGTTGTGATAGATGTAGATGTGTCAAATGGGCCGGGCTGGGCCGACCCATTTTAGGTGGTCCAACCGGGCCACCATGCCATGCTTGGCATGGCTTGGTACAATAATTGTGCCGTGCCTAGCACGACACGGCTTGAGAAGAGCCAGCATGACATGACCCGCCAGCTCGACGCTAGGTTGTGCTTGGACTTGCTAGGTTGTGCTTGGACTTGCTAGGTTGGGCCGGTTCATACCCAGTTTTTTCAATTAGATTTAAAAAAAATCTAGTTGGATCTTCGGGCCAGTATACTGTGCTGTCGTGCTAGGAACATGGGCCGTGCCTGGCCTGGCATGGCATGAATAGTGCCAAGGGTCATCCCGGCCAGACTCGGCCTAAGGCACGGATCGTGCTGGTCCGGTACAGCATGAACCGTGCTAAGGGTCGGCTCCGCCCGGCCCAGCTTGACCTGCGACCTTGTTCCAAATTATGCCATGCTTGGGCAGACACGATTTAACCGGCTATGCCCAGGCTGCTTGGACCATTTGACACCTTTATATAGATACTAGTTGAAGTGATACTTGTGTTAATAGATCAGGGATCATCGAGAAGGTTTGACGATTAAATTTGTTTTATTTCTTTTTTATGTATATGTTGGAAGAGCGATATATAGATTTGCAAACTCAAATTTTTGGTGGGAATATGCTTTTATTTCTTTCAGAGATTTATCATGGTATCTTAGATTTCTATAATTATATCTAGATCGAGTGATATTGGTATGATCATTCAGATTATTATCGTGGCTTCACCACATTGTGGTAGTTAGAGAGCTGGCAGAGAGGTAATTCAAGAGAGAGAAAATTAATTGTGATATTTTTTTCTATTAAAGACTGACATACTCACAAGAGATATTGGACATCACATGTTGAGTTTAGAGAATTTTTTAAGATTCAAAGATTATACAATATACTACTTAATTCACTCAAACCATATCATATATGAGCATATCTATATGCCTTGTTAAGCTTACTTATGATGAGTACTTCATACTTTTCTTTATTCAAAATATTTTTCTATTTCTCATTTTTTTTTACCATCTCACTCTAGACTTTTAGGTCATGAATTTAAGAGTTAATTTTCATGCTTCAGGTAGTAACTATTTACGAGCATAAAAGGCAAGAGTTTCTAATATTATTGAGATCAGTGATACCATTGTATTGTACTGATCAACAGGTATAACAATGTTAATATTAAGTGTTTTCTTTTAAATTGTATTTTTTTTATGTTAAAATTTGACATAATTTATTTAATGTCAGTTGTTTTATTATGTAATATATTTGTAATATTATTTTTTTTCTTTTGATGTCTATATGTAGGATTGGTCAACCATATAAAAGATTCTTTGAGGGTTGATCAAGTTGATTGTACCTATTTTTATTTTCTCATAGGAGTCCCCCTTGGTGCTTGTTTATTATACTATTAATCTTTTGAATATACTAAAGATTTTAGAGCAGAGCATTAAGGAAGTGATATCTATTGACTATGAGAGAGCATATATTTTTGGCCCACATCAATAGGTATCTCATGTATTAGTGCCTCATGTATTAAAATATTTTTAAAATAACCCACAATAAATATGTGTATAGAGGTGTCAAACGGGACGGACAGTCTAGGCACGACACGGTTTTGAATTGTGCTGTGGGCTGGACTGGGCTGACTCTTGGCACAGTTCGTGTCATGCTTGGCTAGGCACGAGCCATGCCTCATGTCGGGCTAGGCATGACCCGTGTGCCTGGCCCGATTGCACAGTAAATCGGTCCGGAGATCAAGTTGGATTTTTTTAAAATATAATTGGAAAACCCTTCAAGTCCGGGCCCGATCCAGCCGGACCCGGGTCGGCTGGCCTTGCCGAGCTGGCTTTATCAAGCATGCCGTACCTGGCATGGTACGGTTGCTGTACAAAAAATGGCCCGATTAGGCCACTAAAAAAAGTCCCGGATAGGCCTGCTCCAATCTGTTTGACACTTCTATATGTGTACTTTCAATTGTCTCTAGATTATTCTCTATGATTTCACACTAATTTCATTCATCACCCAACAAGCATGCAAACACATAAACTTACATAGCATATAACAAACAAAGATTCTGGAGTAAATCTTAATCAACGATTATTGTAACTAATGCTGAATGATATAGCAAAAATAAAAGACATTCAATTAGAGAGTCCAACAATAGACCCAAGGGCAATAGAAAACAATCTTAAAAACTATTCAGCATCTCAAAACTTTGGTTAGCCATATTATCAAATGACATAAACTCCTAAGAAAAATGAAGATAGAGATGTCAAGTGGGGTGGGCGATTCAAACCCAACATGAGGAATGTCACGAAAATGTCATGTAATGCATGACCCAGCTCGAACCAGTATCATGCTTGGATCATGGTCGTGCTGGCTCGTGACACGATTCATGCCATGCTGTATTGGGGCCACAATGCCCTCGTATCATATGAGGCATGACCTGCTTTCCTTACACTTGAGGCATGAAAGTAGCACGAGCCCATTGCCCATGCCATATTTAAAATTTGTAGCAATTTTACAATGGTTGCACCAACAAGATAGTGGCCTATTGCTATCCTGTTGATCATGATAGTTTATATAAGAATAAAAAATAAAAATTTAAGCTGTTGGATTTTATCAAATGGCTATTTGGAAGAAATACGATGACTGTCGAATTTTTTCCAAAAAATAAAAAATATATTTTTCAAAGAAAGAAAATTCTATAAATGGTATATTAACATATTTTGTTTGTCAGAATTTATTTATAATATCTCATTTCTTTATTGTTTCTTAGTATCTTAAATTATAATAATTGTAGTTTAGTATCTAATTTGTTTTTTTTATAATTTTTTTTATTTTCAAATATATTTATAATATTATTATATTTTTAATTTGGCAAAACAATTTTGGTTGTTAAGGTGATAAGATAATTATGTTTGTCGAATTATTACTACTATTCACACAAAGGTATATATTAAATATTTATTTTTTAAGTTATTTTTAATTTATTTTTCAAAGTTTAATAAAATTAAGTAAAGTTATAATTTGTCAAAATACTTCTCTCCAACTTATCAAAAAACTTTAAATACTTGAATTAAATTAAAAAAAAATAGATATAGATATAAAAAAATGATAATTTGACCAAAATGTCTAAGTTTAGGTTGTCTCTAGGGCCTCAGCTTCTATGCATATAAAATATATGAATAGGTAAATATTAATAATACGAACACATTAAGATTATTAAAAATAAAAATTCCAATAGTATTGAAGAAAATTTACCATAATGTATATATGTTATAAAAAATTTAGAGGTGGCAAGTGGGCCTGACAGCCCGAGCAAGACATGAGATATGGCTTGACTGAGTTGTGCCTAGCTCTGCACATCTAGAATTGTGCATGAACCTGGGTCGTGCAGACCTGAGGCACGACTCGTGCCATGCTGGGTCAGGGAGTGCCATGCCTCATGCCGGGCCAGGCACGACTCGGGTGCCTGGCCTGTTGGCACAGTCCACCAACATGGTGACTGTGACCTGAGACCATGGACGAGGAATCAGGCACGGTCCATTTGGTCCTTGCCTACCTTGCCCGATCTATTTTAAAAAAAATATAATTTTTTTTATAAAAAACCCTGCCATGCTTGGTACATGTGGCGGGTTTTTTTAATGAGCCTGCCACATGGTTGGTTGTGCGTGTTCATGTAGCATGATCTAGGTGCATGTGGACGCACTTCCTAGTCTGAGCCTGAGTTGTCCTTACCTGCTTGATAGCCTCTAGGCACAACTCGGAATGAACCGACATGGTCTGACATGACTTGGCCTGATTCTGCCATGACTCGAACCAGTTGGGCTATGCCAGGCCGGCATGAATCAAGTCATGTTGTGTCGGACAAGACACGGTGGCATGACTGGGCCACCAAAAAATAGGTTGTGCTGGCATGACATGACTTATTTGACATATCTAAAATATATGCATGTGAGATTACTGGTGGTACTGCATATCTCAAATATGGTACATTTTTATCATTGTACCAAAAAATATGATACATTAGATTTTAAGAAAATCTAATTTAGCGATGATATCTTTGAAGTTTGATCAATTTCAACTTTAATAAGTCTCTTCATTTATTGCTCTGAGTATATAGGGAAGACATGAAATTCATTGCTAGGATGAGCTTTTCAATTATATTTTTGGAGGATTTTAAATTTTTTTATCTTATTGATAAATACATTTTGCCTACTTATTATACGATTTATATGTCAACTAGTTGGAATGACATAATAAAAAATTATAAAATATAAAAATAATTACTGATCAACTAACTTTGGATATAAAAAGGAATGATCCCCAAGATATCTGATATTTAGACTAATTATGAAGCCAATATTAGCTTGCACGATTACATATTTTATTGATTCTAAATTAAAACTAAATAAAAAAAATATTAGAGTTTTGCGTAATCTTTTATCCTCATTATGACTTTGCTATTTTTGAGTGTATGTTGAGGATATTTAAGGAATATGAGATATAAAATAAAATTTTTAGCATAATATTTAATAATGTTGTAAGAAACATATAAGAATTTATATATTTTCTAGAACTACTAAAGTTGAATCTTTAAATGAGATTTATTACTTAGGTGTATTTGTCATAATTAACATAATTGTTTAAATGAAAATATTTTTTTTTGAATTTGGCCATATAAGAAATACATTAATATATTTTAAGTTATCTTAATAAACTATAAGAGCTTAGCACTATGTAATTTATTAGATATAAAAAAGAAAATATTCCAAGTAGATATCACATATTATTAGAATAATGCATACTTGATATTGGATTCATATATTAATTATTAATATGTGATATTTAACTATATTAATAATAAAATTAGAGAAATAATAATTGATCAATCAGACTAAGTGTAATTATCTCTGAAATGAAATGAAATATTTAAAGTATTGGTCATTCATTTAATATCTTTATATTTTGGTTATTTCTAGGGATCCTTAAAGATAAAAGGGGTGAAAAATATAATAAAATTTATATACATATCTGTGAACCAATCATAAAAATTTTAGATTATTTATTTAAATATTATGATAATAAATATGATAGTTTTAGCGATCTTCTAAGTATTGATATCAATATCATATTTAGAGATTGATTTTGTGATTTAGTTAGTTTCATGCAAAGAATGAGGTTTATCGAATAATAGTGAAGTGTTGAGATACTTAGATATCAATTATTATTCTATTTTGTTTAATGTGATATTAAGAATTTTTATATATTGAATTAATAAGAATCATTTGAATTTATTTTTTGTGTTATTTAAAATAATATGAGATATATGATCCCTCTAATATATAGCGTAATATTAAAGTTTATTTTTTTATAGTTGTGTATTTGATTACAAATAAGACTATACAATGATCATATATTATTGAATTAATTTCTTGTTTTAAAAAATTGAAAGATTCAATGATGAATATTTAAGATAAAATGATAGAGGTGAATTTTGAAAATAATGCAAACACATGAAAATGTGGATGTCGTTGCTAAGACTGAGATTTGACGATATGAACCATACAACCTAATTTTGTTTTTTAAAGTTTTTTATTTTTTATTTTATGTATAGTTTTAAATATATATGTATTTAAGTGCTAATGTATTTTTTTTTATTGTTAATATAGTTAGATTTAATTTTTAAAGATTTTTTTTATATTATATATTATTACTATAATATAATAATTAATAACTTATAAAATTAAAACTTTAAAAAATTAAAATTTAAAAGCTTGGCTTTGCCTTGTGCTTTGGACATGGCACTGGGCCAGTGGCAGCTGCAGCACTGTAGCTCCAGCTGCAATGCCCTTATACCCAGGCTGCAGCCTTCTGCATTAGCACAGGCTCCCCTCTGCAGCTGGACAGCAGTCAGCAGTTAGAGCTGCCAGCACCCAGGCAGTCAGACCTACCAGGGCAAGGCTCGATCTTGCTGGTTTTAGCTGGAATTAGCTCTACCCAGCACTTCCAGGCATGACTGACTATCGCAGCCAAACCAGCGGGCAGTGTTTGGCCTGCCTCACTTTGTCTTGTGCTGGCATGGCCCTGTGGAATGACCGGGCCTCCATAATTCATGCAGTGCAGGCCCGGCAAGTCCGACTTGACCCTCTAAATAAAGGTAAAAAATAAAAGCAATGCAGAAACTCTTTGCAAGTTTTCTTCAAGGTTGAAAATGCCATCTGTGATGGTTCACTGCAGGAGCTGTGGTGGGAACTACCATGGGAAACACCAAAATTCACTAAAATTGCTGAAATCCTATTTATTGGTTTCAAACGCTATAATTTGCTTTTTTAGATGGGACAAAAAATGACAAATTTCTTTCCAAACACCTCAAGAATCAGCACCGTAGTTATAGCCTATAGGTTCAACCACCAGCGAAAATCCTCTCTGGTACTTTTGGTTGGCCACCCTAAACACTTTGCACCACTCTCAGTCTGCTTTCAATTGCTGTGATATCATGTTCGAGCAGAACTAGTTAGTATTCCGATGACATTCAAATAGAGAGAGAAGTGGAAGTTGGCAAAGAGAGAGGTTGGGTAGCTCACATGTCGGATGCCTCAATTAATATAACAAAAATAAAAAAAAAGAAAAATAAACTTATAAACTATACTAAACAGCTACAATTACAATATGGAATAAGATACAAATATCAAGTAGATAACAAGCAGTTGCTTGAATAAAACAGTGTTTAGCATATGCCAGAAAAATAAACTTATAATTCATTGGTGCATTTTCCCTTTTTTGAATATACTCGGCAATATTTTGGTTGTAAATATTTTTTTTGATGCTGGGTATACCTGATGGTTTCATGGTTGGCCATTCCCCAATAGGTTCGTGATATTTTTTTAAAAGCAGCTGCTGCAGTCCCTTGCCTTCTATTTTTTGATGAATTTGATTCCATTGCCCCAAAAAGAGGACATGATAATACTGGAGTTACTGATAGAGTTGTTAATCAGGCTAGTTGCTTTCTTCTGTTTTTTGTTGATTAAATAATGATTAACATTTCAATCTAAAGTTTCTTATTTTTTTAGTTCTTGACTGAGTTGGATGGCATTGAAGTGTTAAATGGCGTTTTTGTGTTTGCAGCTACAAGGTCTGCTTTTTATCTTGATGTATAGAAAATGAGAATTCATATTTGTTGAATGATTTTATTTTTTGAATATTTTTTTACATCGATGAATTTGGAATACATGACTGTTCAAGTAGAAAGAAAATGAGATGTGGGAGAGAGTGTCAAAAAAGTTATTTTAATCGAAGTTATAGAAAAAAAAAGAAATAAAATAACTATCCCTTATTTTATGAGGTAGTCAAAAAAGCAATGGGACATCCTGTAAATTAGATGCTGCCATACATACCGCATCAAATAAAATAATATTAATATAAAATAAGCTGCAACACACTTCTTGAAGTTGGTGCATAGACATTCATAACTCCAAGTCTGAAGTAAAGGAAAATAAGTTGAGATCTTTTTAAGGCTTTGGGGAATATGTTTGCTCGTTGTTTTGCTATTTTAATACATATTGTTACAATAATATCATAATATATTTTTTTTTGAGGAAGACGCAATTCATCTCAATAAGTTGTATCCCTTCTTATTCTTTTTATTCTTCTGATTTTTCTTATTTTTCTTATTCTTTTTATCCTTTTTATTCTTTTTATCCTTTTTATTCTTTTTATTCTTCGTATTCATCTTATTCTTCTTATTCTTCGTATACTTCTTATTCTTCTTATTTTTCTTTTTCTTCTTATTTTTCATATTAATTTTATTTTTCTTATTCATCTTATTTTTTTTATTCATCTTATTTTTTTATTCTTATTATTCTTCTTTTTTTTCTTATTATTTTTCTTTTTTTTTCTTATTCTTCTTATTCTTCTTATTCTTATTATTCTTTTTATTCTTATTATTCATCTTATTAATTTTATTCTTTTATTCTTCTTATTCTTTCTTTTCTTCTTTTTTTTTCTTCATATTTTTCATATTTTTCCTATTCCTCCCATTCCTCCCACTCCTCTCACTCCTCCCACTCCTCCAACTCCTCTCACTCCTCTTATTATTCATATTCTTTTTATTTTTATTTTTCTTCTTATTCTTCTTATTTTTTTTATCATGTTATGTGACTGCTACTATAAATCGTAGTAGAAGAGAAAGGTGGATACCCGATCTTGGTAAGTTGGTCTTGAATTTTATTATGGTTTTTTTATTGATGATGTAGTTATTATGTATAACTAAAATTATAATTTTATTATTGGTAAATTTGTGCATTTTATTATGGTGGACAATGACATGTAACCTTTTAAGCATACTTGCGCATAATGGTAGAAAGAAAGTGATAATCTTTCTAATCGTGATGTACGAGACAAACCTATATATTAATACTCATCATTGAGATATATTAATCATGTAAATATGATGCTTATGATGTCAAAAACACAAATATTTTTATAATCTAATTCATTATGTATGTCTTAGAAGAATTAATTCTTAATTGATTCGAGTGTTTTATAATATATTTTTCTAAAAGTTATTATTGTGTGAGTCACGTATCGTCATGGTAGACGATAATATGCAAACCATAAGAAATACATGATTGGAGGTGACTCATAAGATGGTGATAATTTTGTAAGTTTCTTTTTGTCATATGATTATGATCGGTGAGATTTAATAGAAAATATATATTAATTGTTTGAGTATAGTGGTTATGAAGTCAAAAGTATAAATTGTTTTGTTATCATATCAGTTTACATTTATATAATACGTGGAAACGAAAATTAAGAATGCATATATGAAATAACTATCAAAGATAATGGATGAGTTGCCTAAAAGGTATTTACTTATGAATGACCCTTGAATAATGATATTTTTTATTTTAGTGATAAAATATTAAGAAAATAATTAGGAAATGATCATTTTGGAGAGTGCTCATTAGTTGATAACTATTTTGTAAGTTAATATGTCATAAGGGCATTTCTATAATAATCTTATATTTGTTTTGTAATCAAGCTCAATTAAATTCAAATCAGCGAAAGGGATCTCCATGTGAGCTCCATTGAGCTTGACAGAGCTCTTGCAGCTCTAGCGAGCTCCATCAAGCTTAATGATGGAGTTTGCGGGAGATATACAGAGCTCCATCGAGCTTTTCATGGAGCTGGGGAGAGGGGCGAGGGCGAGGGCGAGGGGAGCACCAGCAAAGGGGCGTATTAAAAATATATTAAAAATTATAATATATTATAATAAATAATATATTTTTAATATAGTATATATATTATATTATAATATAATATATTATAAATTATAATATATTATAATTTATAAAATATTTATTAATTATATTTATAGTTAATGAGCATCTTAATTATATTTATAATATTTATTATAATATAATAATATATTATAATATAATATATTTTATTTATATATATTAAAATATTAATTAATTATATATTGGGATGCTCAAAAAACTTATGCTTTAAAGCCTTGAGGCTTACTTCTTGTCTCGTGTTAACAAAAATATCTCGTTTTATATTTTTGTCTATTAAAACTTTGATTCAAACTATTTAGATAAACTATTATGCATAATGAAATATATGAATTTTATAATTTAAATATCTTTTCTGTAAAATTTACTCTTATCCTATCAACTAGAGTAGTAGTTGACTGGTATTTAGTTTATCTACACTATTTTTTAAAGATTGATATCTAGATGAGAAGTTCACTTTACTACTTATATGACATATATATTTGTGAGATTGTATGGATTAGAGATTTTTTGTCAAATGAGATTTTAGGATTTTACCTAATTCTGAAAATTATGCATCATAACAAAGTCGCACTAGTAGTCAAATTTTTAGTTACCGACTTATCATGCGATTGAATTGGAGAAGATCTATGTGCTACTATTTTGTCTGGACTAGTTAGAGATTTCCTTTTCTGAGGAACATCACTCTCTTTGTAGTAAATAAGATTTGTAATTATTTGTATATATGATTACTCCACATGAGTATCAATATAATATGAATAAACTAGTTCATATGTGCTATACGAGTGGCTCCATCTCTTAGTAGAATATCCAAGTGGGATAATTGAGAAATGAGGAAGTATAATAGTTCCAGATGTATTATCTAAACTCTTACTTTTCCTTGTCTTGGAAAACAATTACTTATGCTCACAAAAAGTAACTCTAGTGCTCACTAAACTTTTATTACTATCTAGTAAAAATATTTGTTTCCTTTTTGAGTATTAAAGTATTCAAGGAAAACACATCTAAAAACTATAGGTGCTAACTTATTTTGTCATTGAGAAAAATCATGAATAAAACAAGTATTCTAAAAAATTCTAGGAGATAGACTAAATGATCCTCCTTTAAGAGAAAATATCTTAACTGACATATGTTGAAAAAGAATAAAAGAGAACATCTGATTAATAATGTAGTTTATAATTAAAATCACATCTTCTCAGTTAGATATTTATTAATTGTGAGACATGTTAAGTAGGAATAGGAAATTATACCAGAGCTTTCTATCTGGCATGTCAAAAAAGTATTAGGATAAACTCATTATATTTCATTCATTTAGATATTTAGAGATTGTAAGACAACTATATATGATTATTTTTTATATTTTATTATTTTTATTGGTGATTGTATTTTATTTATAAAATTACTAATATTTAAGAAAAGATCTCAAATATTTTATATTTTATATTTTTTATTAAATTTTATGAAAGAATAAAAATTCAGTTTAGATATAATATTAAAATATTAAAAAGTGATAATTTATTAGAATATATTTCTTATTAATGTTCTTATTTCTTCAAAGAGCATGAGATATTTCATCAGATATCTTGTACTGATACTTTTACATATAATAGTATAACTAAATGAAAGAAATAATATTTAGTTGAGATGATTAGATATTCTTATTTATTATGAGTATGCCTAGATATTTTTTGAGAGTACTGTTAACTATTAATTTCTTAATCAATTAAATACACTGTTTTAGTATGTTAACTCGTATCTCATATCATCATATAGTCTCAGGAAAAAAATTATTTTACTTTTTACTCAAAATCTTTGGGTGTATTTATTTTGTTTAAGATATTTCTCCATATAAGAAGAAGGTAACAATACATGTTATCAAAGTATTTTTATAAGATATTCTAGTACTTAGAAAAGATTGCATGTTACTCATCAAAGATAAATCTCATTCACTCTAATGAGATATGAGAATTAGTATCATGATTCTTGGGAAAGTTTCTTGTTGGTTGTAAATGGTGGTTTACTATAAAAACATGTCAATGTGCAAAGCTAGATCTTCTCAAGGCAAGTTTTGTTGCAAGGGGATTCCCTTAAATATGTTGTGATTGACTAATTTTTTTTATCACAAAGAATTTGGTTTCGAGGATATATCAGTCAGATGTAAAAAATATTTTGTCATTATGATTTTGAAGAGGTATAGATATAGAATCCATTTGGGTTTTGAGCATCATAGCTAGACATAGTTTGCAGGTTGTGAAAGATATTTTATGGACTAAAATAATCAATGAGAATTAATTTTCAAGATTTTTATAGGTAGTCATCTTGTTTGAACAACACAAGTGTGTTACATATTATTTTTTATTTTTATGAAATGGTCTTGATGATAAAATACATTTGTTGATTGTGTATGTTGATGACATTATAAATTTGAAAGATAACTAGTTGGGAATCAACCAATTTAATAATTATTTTTAATCATAATTTTAGATGAATGATCTGTGTAGATTTATGTATTTTTTTAGTATATGTATGACTTATTTTACCGATATATTATTTTATCATAGATGAGGTTTGCAATTCATATTCTCACAGAGGTTAGACTTTTGGGTTATTCCCTAGTAATTAATTCTTATTGATCATAGTTGTGAAAGGCGCGCTTAAGGCGCGCCTAGGCTCAAGGCACAATCACTCTCTAGCTATAGTGTCTTGCCTTCCAAGACATGCGCCTTACTGAAGAGGCATACCTTATATACTATAGTTTTTTTTAAATATATTTATTCTCAAAATTTTTAATTATAAATTGAAATTTATATAATTATATTTATTTTTTTATCAAAATTTATTTAAATATTAGGAATATTTATTTTTTTATTCATAGAATTATATTTAATAAAAATTTATGTGCATCTAAAGTCACATTTCACTTCACAAAAGCCCATGCCTTAGGTGCATCTTGTGCCTCACGGCTCCAAGAAACCTTTGCGTCTTGGTACGCCTTAGTGCGCCTTGTACTTTTTAAAACTATGTTATTGATTCATATAATAATTGTGCTTATGATAAAATCCTTTTAATTGACTGTTCTACATAAAAGAAAATTATAAGAATAATTAATTATCTGACTAAGACTAGACTATATATAATATATGCAGTTAGTATAATTACTCATTTTCTAGATTATTCTTGATGGGTTTATCTTGAGGTAGATGTGTCAAATGAGTCATGCCGCATCGACACTTCTCAAAAAATATTGACCCAATCGGGCCATTGTGCCGTGCGAGACACAACACGAAAATGATGTTTCTGTCATGTTGTCCATGTATGACCAAATTTCATGTTAGTCCGACACAACATGATGGTATGAATTTATGAACTAAACATATCAGTCATGCCTGGTTGGACTGAGTCTTGCAAGTTTGGATTTGGTCGTGTAGGATCAAACCGACAATGGCATGACATTACAATGGCACTGGCCTGGTTGTGGCATCTAGCTGCCTTGGTTGGGCTGGCTCACTCCAGCTTCCAACTAGTCAAGTCCAAGAGGCCGCATTGGCATTGACTGAATGGCATTGCCATTGGAACTTGGGCAATGGCCAAACCACCAAGAGCCCAAGGTCCATTAGGCATGTGGGCTTTGAGCTGTGGGTGTGCATTGGGTTGTGTCTCATGAGCTGTGGGTGTGCATTGGGTTGTGTCTCATGAGCTGTGGGCTTTGGGCTGTGGGGTGTACCATTGTCCATGTCTCATGGGCTGTTGGTTGTCAGTAGTCAATATTTTGTAACTGAATAAAAAATTTCAAATAATATTTTAATATTAAATTGAAAAAGATTAAATTAAAAAAAAAGGTATATCAATCAAAATAAACACACAAAATATGAAATATGATAAATATGATAATCACCATTTAGTCTGTGTTATTAGTCTAATTCGATTCATCATATCTGATTTTGTTGTTATCACTAATCTTAATATTTTCGATGTCGTCATGTGAGTCATTAGTGACTAATAACTCTTTTATTTTATTCTCAATATTTATATTTGAATCTTTTTAGTTTTTCAAGCCCGAATGTGCTTATTTGATATTTGATCATAATATATATTTTTTATCTAAAATAATATTCACAGTCATAGAAAAAATAGACTTGATATTATACTATACCGTGGAGAAATTAATGATTATGTGTCATCTTAGATATTGCAAGATAGGTGGATTAGTATGATGATCACCAATGCAATATATTAAAATTTTTAATAAATTCATGTGACAGGATAAAATAGTAATTAATATTTAAGTACTGGGACAACTCGCTCTCATCTAATGAACTATCCTATTACCCTTTTCTTCCTAACTGAATAAAATAGACATTGTCTTCAAATATGGTGTTTATGTCTATATTCAGAGTCTAATTATAACTATCATATCTAGTGTTATAATATATAAATATTTCAGCTAATTTTTTGTGAATCAAATCTTCAGGTTCATTTGTCTGATTTATACAAATGAACACACACCCCAATATATTTTTTACCAATTATAACTTAACTTTAGGATTTATATAAACAACTAAATAATAAATAGATAAAATGAAAGATCAATATTTTAAATATTTGATTTTCATCATAACAATAATGATACCTAAAATTAGGATATCTTTTATATATGCTAAATATGCTACTAACATAGCATGTGCAGAGTGATGTAAATAGGAGTTTACATAGATGAATACATGTTCATCGTATCTTAAAAAATTAATAAGAATTTAAAAATAAAATTTATATCTCACAGTCATAATCATCAATAATAAATTTATTACTTTTATTATTGACATAGTTGGATATCATCTATTGATAACCATCACATAATTTTAACATGAGGTAGATATAATTTCAATTATATTTCATATTCATTTTGATTTTTTTTTCTTTTTTAGGCCCCCTGATAGACATAGTGTAAGCTTATGTTGTCTGCTAGATGTCTTGATATATTTTAGTGAATTTTTTAATTTTTTAATTTGATGAAAATAATTTTTATTTTCACTTTTATTATTATGTTAATTATATGACACATACACAACGTGTAAAATATCAACTAAGGATCTGTTACTAAGAGTTCTGACAAATATGTTAATGATGATATTGTTATTTGAATTATTATCAAATATGATATTAAAATTTTATTTTGAATATCGTATTTTAAAATTATCTTTATCTGACACTTTTATATGGAAAGATCAACTTATGAAATAGAGATGTCAAATGGGTCTTGTAGTGGCGGCATGACATGATCAGCATGATTATTAGTAGACTCGTGTCTACCTTGCAAGGTCTTCTCGGATCGTGCTGAATCATGTTGATTTTATGGGCAGTGCCACTACATATGTCGTCCATTGGCCATCGCTACTACCATCACACACCTAGCCCATTCGGACTTCAATCCCAACGGGCCAATATGTCATGTTAATGTGACATATCAGGTTTAAATAAAATTTTTAAAAACCTTCCATGTGGATGTGGCGGGTACAACACCTAAAAAAACACTTAATTTTATAAAATCAAGTGTCCCGGGTCACATAACTCATGACCCATTCATAGGATGTGGTCCCGGGTCACAGTCACGTTGTTGTTGAACTGTGCCAACAGGCCAAGCATGTGGGTCATGCGTAGCCCAGCATGTGGCATGACAGCTTCTGACCTTGTATAATTCGAGTCATGCCCAGGGTGTCAATAAATTAATTGAAATAAAAAATGGATATGAAAAGGTTTGAAGTCAAAATCATGTATTCTTCTATGGTCTCAACTCAAACTTAAATACCTAAAAAATAAAAAATTAGAATAACATTGTAGTTTGAACTCATTTTAACATAATAAAAAAATAAAAGTATTAGGGGTGTCTGAAGAATTGGCACGATATAAATATTATAAATATATATATATATATGTATGAGTACATGTGTGACTGAGCACCTAAAGAGTCGTGTCAATTAATATACCAAAATACATGATGTATTATATCATAGACAGACTCAACTGAGCATGAGCGGTGAGGTTTGAAGTTGGATTTAGTTCAGCTTCTTGACTCCATTCATGTATCGTAATGATTTGGGGAGAGAAAGCATAACTGAACATATTATTATTATGTGCATTTCAATTAAATTTTCAGATGATGCTAGGGTTGTCAATATTATGCAGATCTACTTCTAGCTTGTTTATCATATGTTTCCTAAGTTCATATGTAAGAATGATATAATTAAATATTATAAGTTAAAAAATAAATAGTAATTAATGAATTTAGATAATATAGTAATGTTGTGTCCGTGACATCTGATAATTAGATTAGTTACGATTATGTATATTTTGTATGCGTCATAACTCACTATGTAGATTTTATATAAAAACTTAATAAAAAGATTTAAAGATTTTTTAAAGATTATTTATCCTCATGTTGACCTTGTCATATATGAGTAGAGGTTTCAAACGGGACATGTTGGGCTGACACGACCTATTTTTTGGTAGCCCACTTGGGCCACTATGTCGTGCAAGGCATGACACATTACAGGAGTTGTGTTGTGTCGGGCATGACATGATTCAAAATGGGCAAGTCCTACTGGCCCCACTTTGTCGGATTTCGACTGGTTCATGCCAGGTCGTGTGGGTTTGTTGTTAGGTGTTGCCGGGTTATGCCGGAATGTATCGGGACATGCCGTTTTGGTCAATTCAGAATCGGGTCATCCATAACTTCAAATATATTTTAAATTTTAATACTAAATTAATTAATTAATTAATTACAACAAAAAAATAAAATTTCAATCAAAAGTCACAACTCATAACTCAAAAAAATAAAATAATATAAATATAATAAATTTTAATGATTTCATTTTTGTAACATAATACAAGTATAAATTATAAAATAATAAAGCAAGCTCAAAAGATAAAAATTAATATATCAAAGATAAACTCATAAATATCAATTCCGTAAGTATCTGAATAAATAAAGAAAAAATAATAATAAAAGTAGCAAACTCAAATGATAAAAATTAATAGACAATCCAAAAATGATTAATCCCGTAAGCGTATGATAATATCACTAGCTGTAGGCAGTAGGCTCAATCTCATTCGTAATTAAGTCTCACGAATCATCATCAGTCACCAATTTCTTAGCTCTTACTATAGTTGTAACATGGTTCTGGATGTCCAAGCTCGAATCCTCCCAAACCTTTATGTATGCTATTGTCTCAACACTATCTGCCCATAATTTTGATATCCTATTTGAAATTATATTCACTGTAATAGAAAAAATACTCCGATGTTATGCTTGATACTAGAGGAGTCGGTAGATCACGTGTTATTTTAGACAGTACGGGATAGATGGACTCATATGATTTTTACTACTATATAATATCAAGATTTTTATTTATCAGTATGTGATAAGATTGAATAGTAATCATTATCTAAGTACCGAAATAGCTCGCTCATATTCGGTGGTCCACTCTATTTCCTTCTTGCTAACTGAATGGAAAAATTATTGTTTTCGAATATAATATTCATGCCCTTACTCAGAGTTTGGCTATTACTATCTTCATATTTAGTATTGTAGTATCTAAATAGCTTAGTCAACTTCTCATGAATAAATTTTTTATATTAGTATTTTTGGTTCATACATAAAGATATATATGTCAAAATATTTTCTACTCCTTCCATTTTAACCCCATGCACCATAGTTTATGATTGCAGTCAGATAATAAAGAGATAAAAACGTGGACCAGTATTTTAAGTATTTGGTTTCCATCTCAATAGACATGATACTAAATATAGGATCATTTCTAAACTTGCTAAATATGTTACTAATGTTGCATATGCACCTGAGTGTCAGGCTAGTCGTAGAGGTATGCAAGGAAGCACGGACACGGCTCCCTACAGCAGTGTCCACATGTCTGGCACCTGGACACGTGGACACGGTAAGGACACATCACATATATGTTTCCGATACGCCAAGTGGCGTATCATTGATCAATCTGTATCTGATATGCCACGTGGCGTATCGGATGGTTGCGTCGGCTGCCGTATCCATGTCAAGAGTGACCGACGTCTGACAACGTCTAGTGGCCAATGTCGCCGCATGGGTGACTTTGGCCACTTGACGCAGGTGGCAAGCACGATTTGAGGTGAGAGGCAGGGGGCAGGCAGGATTTGAGGGAGGGGGGAGGCAGGAGGCGGGCGCGATTTGAGGGGAGAGGCAGGGGGCGGGCGCAATTTGAGGGGATGGCAGGGGGCGGGCGCGATTTGAGGGGGAGGCAGGGGCGGGCGTGATTTGAGGGGGGAGGCATGGGCGGGCGCGATTTGAGGGGGGAGGCAGGGTCGGGTGCTATGTGTGGGGATGCAGGGCTGGCATAAAATAAAATAAAATATTTTTATTTTATAAAATAAAAAAAATATATTTTTATATAATATAAGATAATTATAAAATATTATTTTATAAAATAAAATAATTATAAATATTATCTTTAAAATAAAATAAAATAAAATATTTTTATTTTATAATAAAAAAATATATATTTATTTTATAAAATAAAATATTTTAATTTATTTTATTTTATTTTATTTTATTTTATAAAATACCTAATATTTATAAAGAAAATAATTTTTATTTTTAATTTTTTTTTATCATTTCGTATCCTCGCCGTATTCGTATCCTTGTTTTTTAGAATTTACAGTATCCCCGTATCCGGCCGTCTCGTATCCCCGTGTCCGTGTCCATGTTCATGCTTCTTAGGGGGTATGAATTGATGAATATATGTTCATCGTGTCATAATAAATCTTCAGGAATTACTAAAATAAAATTTTTGTAACCTAGTCAATATCGTTAATAATAAGTTTGTCACTCTTACTATTGATTTAGTCGGATATCACATGTTCGTATCCAACATATGACTCGAACATAATGTATATGTAATTCAAATGATGTTTAACATTCAATTATAATTTTTTTAGACCCATAGACAAATAAAGACTACCAAACTCTTATTATCTATTAGACATACGAAAAAATTTTAGTGAATTATTTATGTTTTCTAAAGTGAATGAAATAATATTTATTATTGCTTATACTATGAGTTTAATGACGTGACACATGCATCTAATATAGAAAATCTCTTCTAATTGTTCATTTCTAATAGTTCTAATAAATATGTTAATGACTACTTCATTATTAGATATGTTATCGAATGTAATACTATATATTTTATTTTGAATATTATATTTTTTAAAAATTATTATCATACACTCATGGATGGTCAGATCATCATGAGAATGAAAAATCTCTGTGTATCCTAATATTTTTTATTTAGTGTTCATTTAGGATTCAAATAGTGAACGGTGAGACATACATAAGATGCATCGTTGCGACAAATCCAAATATCAAACATAATGGTTATCACGTTACTATATTCTCAAAATTTATTAATTACTATTTTTTTAATCTATAGTATTTTAGTATATCGTTCTAATATGTGGATATGGGAATTCTATGATATACATGTTAAAAATAAGTTTACATGATACTAACTATCATTGGATCCTTCAAAAATTTAATCAAAAGATTTATCATAAAGTTCAGTTTGATCATACATTTTTTCTTAACTCATTGCGATATATGAAAGAAGTTAACATAGATGCTAAACTGAATCCAACCTCAAAGACCTCATTGATAAGTTAATTTTGTTTAAGATATAATATATTATGTTTTTTGGTCCATTATTCAGCATGTCTTTTACGGTGCTCAGTTCCACATAAATTCTTACAGGTTAATATTTTTTAAAAATATTTATATTATACTGATTTTTCATCGGTATCACTAATATTTTTATTTTGTATAATATTAAAGTGAGTTCAAACTATTAATTCTTTTCTAGTTTTTTATTTTTTAGATGTTTGGGTTGAGACTACGTATGAAAAGTTTCAGCGGCCTTGAATATTTTCATAGGGTTATTATTTTTAATATTAAAATATTTTACGTTTATGTTAATGTTAATTTTGTTATCGTCATTAAATTTACTATTTATCATTTTTTATTTTTAATGGTTTATTAATTATATTCTAAATTATGTTTTTTAAATTAAATATTAATTTATATTAAACTATTAACTAAGATAAAAATAATAAAACTAAACAATATTTTAAAAATAATGCCTATAAAGCATAAAATTTTATTTTATTTTTTGACAATGTACATAGTCCGATAACCGTTGTTTGTACTACAGTTCACACCCATGGCTTGAAAGGAAAGAGAAAGAAAGATGATACAAAAAAAAGAGAGATAGAATGATAAAATGGATTAGAAATAAGATATATATTTAAGAATGAGAGGAAGTATATATATAGATTTCAAAAAAGTAATTAAAAAAGTCATTTTTTATATTTTTTAATTAATTTTTATGCATAATCCCAACTGTTGTTGGATTTATGCCCCTAGCCATTGGGGCTGAATCCAACGGCAGAAAAATGTATTTTGTTTGAATTTTTCTTTGACCGTTGGGTTAGTGTGACCCAATGATACTAGAAGCTTAAGCTTTAGGGCTTGGGCTAGGGCCAAGCCCAAAGTTAAGGTAGTCGGGTTTGTACCGTTCTCGAACATTGGCTTGAGATCCAGCCATTTGAGGCATGGCTAGAGATGTCAAACGAGATGTGTCGGGCTAGCCCGATCCATTTTTTTCATGCCCGACCTTGCTTTCGTGCCGAACCAGGCACGACACGGTTACTGTTTCGTGCCGTGCCTGGCCCGACATGGTTTTGTGGGGTTCAGCCTGGCACGGGCCCGCGACACGATTTGCCGGGTTCGACCCAGTCGAGCCGAATCCTAAATTAAAAAAAAATTAGAGTTTTGGCGCGCTTGAAACCCTAATTAAAAAAAATAGGATTCCGGTGCGCCCAAAACTCTAATTTTAAAAAAATTTAGGATTTTGGTGCGCCTGAAATCTTAATTTTAAAAAAAATTAGGGTTTTGGCGTGCCCGAAACTTTATTTTAAAAAAATTAGGATTTGGGCTTGCCCAAAACCTAATTTAAAAAAAAAATAGGATTTCGGCGCTACCGTAATCCTAATTTAAAAAAAAAATTGATTTTTGCACAGTACCGTGCCGGGCCATGCTCGGCACGAGGCTCGGTTAGCTTCGGCACGGCACGACATGAGCCTGGGTACGGGAAATTTTTGTGCCAGGCCGGCCCGGTTGACACCTCTAGGTATGGTTTGGGTCATGCCAATGAATTGTGCCTTTGGGCCAGACAACTGGGTTGTGCCTGGCTCGACATGAGGCCTGGGTGAGCTCGGCACAACACAACACGAATCGGTCTAAGAGCCAGTTCGGCATGGGCCTGATTGAGTCATGCCCGTGCCTACTTAACATCTCTATACATGAGTACGTGATGAGAATCTTCATAGATTATCATATAAAAATAAAATATTTAATATTATATTTGATAGTGTATTTAATAACAAAATAACTATTAATATGTTTGTTATGACTATTATAGGTAGACAATTAGGTGAGATTTTTAATGTTAGATGCTTGTGTCATATTATTAACTTGATAGTACAAGTGGAGATAATGTTATTTCTCGTATTTTAGAAAAAATATAAAACTCACAAAAATATGTTCAGACGCCTAGTAGAATATAAGAGTTTGGTAGTTTTTGTTTATTTGCAGGTCTAAAGAAGAAATTCTAAATGGATGAGATATCATTAAAATTATACTTACTTAATGTTAGAGTGATATCTTGGATACAAACACGTGATATTCGTCCACATAAATAGTAAGAGTAACGAACTTATTTTTGACGACACTGACTGTGATATATGAATTTCTTTTATGTAATTTCCAGAATATTTTTATGTTACGACAAAAATATATTCAACTATGTATACTCTCATCACTTATATTGTACTTAGGTACATATGTACAATTAGTAGTATGTTTATCATGTTTAGAGATGTACTTATATTTAGTGTAATGTCTATTGAGATAAAAATCAAGTATTTAAAGTATTGATTCACTATTCTATCTCTTTATTATTTAGCTGTCTACATTAATCATAGGTTTAAAGTGGAAGAGTAGAAAATATTTTGACATAAATGTCCACGAGCATGAATCAGAATATCAACCTAAATAGTTAATTTATAAAAATTGACGAGTTATTTACATATTATGACACTAAGTAT
Source organism: Sapria himalayana (assembly GCA_029783825.1). NCBI lineage: Eukaryota > Viridiplantae > Streptophyta > Magnoliopsida > Malpighiales > Rafflesiaceae > Sapria > Sapria himalayana. Next base: position 508,996 of record JAREIK010002415.1, on the reverse strand, counting down.
AGTAGTAGTTATTACCAGACTTAGAGTAGGGACATGAATATTGTATTCAGAGATGATGACTTCTCCATTTAGTGAGAGGAAAATGACGAGGTGGTCTTTTGAATAAAAGTGAGCTTTCTCGGTATTTATATACCAATTACTACTTAATCTTATCACATAACTATAAAAATAACATTGATATTTTATAATGGTGAAAATCATATAAGTCTATCTATCTCATATTATCTATGATGATATGAAATCTATTGATTTCTCAGTGTCGAGAATAAAATTGGACTCTATTTTTTTTATTGCAGTCAATATCATTTCAGATTGGAGATTGAGAGGTGATAGGAATGTCGACCTCTGAGAGGAGAGGGAGGGAGGGATGGATGGATGGAGGGATAGACGGAGGGAGGGAGATAGGCATACCTAGCATGCTCAAACCAAAGATGAGTCTATCGAGGAACCATATAATTTTGCAGTAAGCCGGTATGATCTTGACATCCTAATTGCTTTTTGGAAGAGAAAGATGAGTAATATTTAATATTTGATTTTATATATTTTGTCATACTCTTCTTATTTTATTTTTTATTTCTTTTATTAGGTCTTTTGTTAGTATTAGGATATTCATCTTTACTTTTGAAATATTATCTTATTCAAGATGATGTCAAATAACGTCAAAAAAGAATACATACCATTCACTCTATTAGGACTTTGGACTAGTATTATAATTTTTGAGAAGGTATGTTATTGGTTATAGTTGGGAGTTTACTTTGTTGACTATTTCAAATGGAAAGGTAGATCACCTTTAAGTAAAATATATAATGAATAGATTCGCCCACACATTTAGTTTTAATTATTTAAACACTTAGTCTTAAGTGATCAAGTTAGTCTTATGATTGATTATTATTTCTCTTGTAGCTAATAAAGAATGTATTTTTTTTATTGATATTGAGGGTGAGACATGTAAACAACCTTACTCATGCCAAGGATAGACAAAGACTTGCTAGAGAGATATCTTAGATTGCTTATCATGAAAACAATAGAAATATCAATTATAGTAGAGAGAGAGAGATAAAAGATTCTTAATATAATATATTCATAATAAGAATAATGGTTATATTAAGCATATATGTTGGTAGTCATTTATAGTGCATAGATTGGGGACACTTTATTTAATGAGATAGATTGGCTATCAGATACATTTAGAGATATTCATTGAGTTTTTTCATTATAACTGTGCTAGAGAGGAATATATAGAATTATTTACTAGTATAGTAATTATATATATTTTTTATTTTGTAGCCATTAATATCTCTTGACTCTTGCAACTCGTCTTCTCATTTTGGACTGCTAGGTTATTGACTTAGAGATCAACAGTCAATTCACATATAATTGTTTCTTATTTGTTATATATATTTTTTATTCTTTGGATGTTATTATAGCCAATAACAAGTTTTTAAAAGTTTTATATATGATAACAAGGAAGCAAGGATACGGCTCCCTATAGGCGTGTCGGACACTCGGACACGTGGACATGGTACGGACACGACATGGGTACGTGTCCGATACGCCACGTGGCGTATCGTTGATCAATCCATATCCGATATGCCACGTGGCGTATTAGACGGATGCGTCGACTGCCGTATCCATGCCGACAATGCCCAATGACTTCGCCCATTTTGGCTAATGGCCGATCATGTGAGGTGGCGCAAGTGAGCGTGATTCTGTGAGGCGGCAGGGGTGGCACGATTCTGTGGAGGGGGTAGGGGGCGAGCACGATTTGTGGAGAGGAGGGCGCGATTTGTGGGAGGCAGGGAACGTGCATGATTCAGTGGAGAGGCAGGGGGCGTGCGCGATTCCGTGGAGAGGCAGGGCGCAATTTGTGGGACGCAAGGGGCGTGCGCGATTCCGTGGAGAGGCATGACACGATTTGTGGGAGGTGGGGGGGGGGGGGGGGGGGGCTGATTTTTATAAAATAAAAAAATAATATTTTTATATAATATAAGTTTATTATTAAATATAATTTTATAAAATACGATAATTATAAATATTATCTTATAAAATAAAATAAAATACATTATTTTATTTTATAAAATACCTAATATTTTTAAATAATAATTTTTATTTTTATTTTTTTTATTCTTCCGTATCCTTGTCGTATTTGTATTCTAATTTTTTTAAATTTGTTATGTCCCCTTATCCTGCCGTATCGTATCTTCATGTCTGTGTATGTGTTCGTTCTTCTTAGTATGATAATATTTAATTTATTATTTTATATCTTTTTTGTGTTTTATTTGTTCCTAACTACCTAAGTAGTTTCCATTCTATAAGTTTTTTTTTTTGTTAAATAATTTAATTTCGATATTATTTTTAATATTATTATTATTTTGTAGGATTGAAAGATTAAAAAAAAAAAATTCTATGAGATAGAATAAGTTGATTTGTATGTTTTCTCTTTATTGTGATTTATAATATTTATTTTGTATTTTATTTTTATAATTATATAATGGATATAAGCACTTAACTTATGGGTCTCTCTAATTCGATGTGCCCATTATTTAAGGGTCTCTTTGGTACCCTTGATTCTATTTGAGAATTTCATTTTAATATTTTTTGCATTTTAGTTTCAATTGTTTATAATGTATTAAAACCAAAACCCTCGGAAGTGCAAACCCTGCGGTTCCTTGAGGAAGAGCACATGCACTGTAACAGCACAGTGCAATGGCATTGTGTGCAATGGTGCATGCATGTGGATAATGAAGAAGGCGGCGTGCACTGTACACTGCACTGTGTTCCAAAGTCTCCACTATTGCATTGCCCATTGTGTCGATGCATGCAGTTGTGTGTGTAGGTGATGAGTTTGGTGTGTGTGCTGTTATGGTGAAATTTGGGTTTTGGCTGTGCAATTTTTTTTTGGGCGGCAACATCTCTCTATTCTCTCTTTTGAGAGATGCACAAAAATTACACCATGCAGTTAGGGTTTGTTGAGAAATTTTCTTTTTTTCAGTATACTAATATAAAATGTGCTTTTTTTAATTATACTTTATTATAGATGAGATTAAAATTTTGATTATTATTTTACGAATAGTTGAGAATCAAAATTATTCACAATGAACAACGAGAGGTAGAATTTGATTCTTTAGGTAGGAAATTTTGACCAAATGACAAATAAATCATTTAATAATGAGATGAAATAGAGATAGTTGAAGGCAAATACTCTTTTTATGTTTGTGATGTGACAATCCATCAAGTTGAATTTGGTCTCACTTTTTTATCTCGCACATCATGTAATATATTTTGTGAGTTAGAAATATCTTAGTATTCTTTTTGTATAACAGACATATGCAATATTATATTAGAGCTGACTTTAACACATTTTGTACTTAATATCAGATTATATATTTGATTTTATATATTAGTATACTCTCATAAAATAAAATTATAGAAAAGAAAAATATATTTTATTGAGTTGATACTTAAGTATTTTTGAAATATGTGGTTTTCATAATCAGTTATTTAATTAATCAAATATCTTCTTATTTTTTTTTATCTTTGTGTACTATTTAAAATCTTTCATCTTAAAGAGAAATTATTTTGTTCACCTTTAAGTTTTTTGAGTATTTATTATGTTCTTAATCTCTCCCAAGGCATAATATAATAATACTTAGTGTGATAAATTATATTTTTCATTGTCACTCAAGGACTCAAAAAGGATACATGAGTTATTCTTTTAATTTTGATAAAGTACTAGGTATTATTAATGTTATATTTTTTGAATAAGATATATTATTTGATGAGACTAGATGGGGTAAGGATTCAAAAATAAGTCCTAAATCCATTAATTTTCTTTACTCCATAATTTCATATGAATTTCAAACTAGGAGCAAGAGTTTTAATTTAATAATTCGTGTTTGATTTATATTATGATTTTTTTTTTGTCATCATATATACAAATAAGTATATAATAGATTAATTCTAGAAATAGTATTACCATTTAATTGGTAGCTCTCAAGTTGATTTCATTTAGAAGTAGAGAAAATTGATCACTCATTACTTTGAGTTTATTTTAGGAAAAGAAAACATATACTTTCAAATGGAAGAAAGTATCTTAAGAAACTAGATGAATATGTTGATTATTTTGATTTTGATTTTCTTTTTGCTCTCTTGATAAAATAGAAGTGTTCTGAATATTTTATTTTATATGTAATATTGTATTTATATTTTATCTTTTTTATTCAATCTTTTTTATTTAATCTTTTTTATTTTTTTTTCTTGATAATATTAGGATGTTTAAATCTTATTGTTATGCATTATCTCATTTAAGATAATGTTAGATTATAATTTAAGAAATAAATATTTTCTATTCTGATGTAATTTGAAAACTAGTTTTTCAACTTTCGGGAATTTCTATTATTTATTGCTAGTAGGTGTTCATCGTGAAGATTGACTTTAATGATAAAATAAATTATCTTTGTGTGAGGCTTATTGTTAAGAGGTTTACTCTTATATTTTGTGAGAGGTATCATGATACTCTATTGATTAAAATAACTTTAATACAGATACTCATATCAATGATAGTATCTCACAAGTGGATTATAAAGAAACTATATTCTATTTATTTTCATTGTGTTCTTGAGGAGAATATGCATTTAAAGTAGTCACTGAAATGAATATGTTTTTACTTAGCATTTTTTATATTTATTGGTATTGGTTGACACTATCAAGATGTTTTAACTTGTAATTCTTCTCATCTCTCACAAGCATGGTAGTATGTTGAGCCTTATTCTAAAAAAAGGAAAGAATTATCTAGTTAATTAAATATCTTCTTATATTTTTTTTTATTTTTTTTTAAATATTTTATCTTGGAGAAAGATTATAAAGTTTATCTCTCTAAATTTTGGCAGCACTTGTGTTCAAGATCATTTCTAAAAAATAATAAAATGACAATGTGATAAATTTTATCTTTCATTTGTTATTCTAATGCTTAATTAATATATATTAGTTATTTGTTTGAGATTGATTGAATATTAATTATTGCTAATGCTATATTTTTTTTTGTGTTGGATGTATTATTTGAAATGAGTATTATAGAGATCCATATGAATCTCCAACTAAAAGAGAGTATTATCAATCAACTACTTTTGAATTTGTTGGTTAATATTATGATGATTCTTTATTTGAGTCGTTATATATATAAATAAGTACAGAACAGATTAATTCTAGAGAGAATGAGATTTTCTTAAAAAATTATATTTTTTTTTGGTCCAATCAACTTGGTAGCTCCCGAGTCAATTTTAGTCTTAACTATGAGAAAGTTAAAAGTAGGAAAAATCGATCACTTAGGACATCAAGTTTATTTTAGGATAAGAAAATATATGCATTATGTTTCAGAGGGAGAAAAGTTTCCTAAGAAATTAAATGATTATCTCGTTGATTATTTTGATTTTTATCTTTTAATTATCTTCTAGATAAATATAGGTATACACAATATTTTATTTCATAAATATTATTATATTTATATTTTTTTCATCATTTTTCTTGATGGTATTTGGATTTTAAATCTATTTCTTATCCATTATATCATCCATAATGTTATATTAGGGTGGAAGAGATAAATATTTTTTTTTATGGTGACACTTATAAACTAGTTCTCGATCTTCAGAAGTATCTGTTATTGATTGATAATGATTGTTCCATTGGCAAGATAAATTACGTGAAGGTAAGATTTATTACTAGGGGGTTTAATTAGATGTGTTAAGTTGGCCGGGAGGCCTGGGCATAACATGGACAATCCAATTGAGTCGTTCTGGTTTGAGGTATGATTCGTGTCGTGCTAAGCCAAAGGCTACCATGCCTCATGCTGGGCCAAACACGACCCACATTTCTGGCCCATTAGCATGGTCTATAAGGTCGGTGGTCATGATATTGGACCAGGAACTAGTCATGAATCACATAAAATTGGATAATCAGATTTATGTGACATGCCTTGCCTGAGCCTATTTTTTTTAAAAAATTGGATTTTTTGAAACCCATCATGTTGATGTGATGAATGTCGTTGGGACAGAAGTCCAAATTGCTCATGGTCGTGGATTCACCATGGGATGGTGGCGGTGGCTAGTGGATGGTGTCTTTAGTGGTTCTGCCCACAAAATTGATACGATCCAGCATGACTCGAGATGACCCGGGGTGTTAGGCATGAGTCTGTTTGGAATTATGCCGATTGTGTTGTGTCGGGCCATGCAGACTATCAATTGTGGGATGGCTCAACTCGGTCACCTAAAAATGATTTATGTCACACGACACGACTCATTTAACACCTTTAAATTTATTCTTATGTCTGGAGTGAATTATTACAAAATTCTCTCTATTGGTTAAAACGACTTCAATGTAAATACTCATATGTTTGTGAACATCTCATAAGTGGATGATAGAGAAATTATATTCTATTTATTTTTATAATGTTCTTGAAGAGAATGTGTATTTAGAATAATCATCTTGAGAAGGTTTTTGAGCATTAACAGGCCATTTAGATTTTGTTCATAGATTTTTGAAAATAATGTATAGCGTGATGATGAACCTAATCAAATTGAATAAGTATATTTTCACTAGTTTTATCTTAGACTATTTGGTGACACTATCAAAATGTTTTAGCTTGTTTTTCTTCTCATCTGTCAGCTGCATTACAATCTGTTGAGCCTTACTCTTAAAAGAGGAAAAGAACTGATAAGGTTTTGGTCCTTACTATTTCCTCTGATCAATTCAGCTTAGATATTTTTGCTCTTGATGACACTGATTCACCTAGTCTTGTTATTGAGTTATTAGATATACTTCATCTTTAAATATGCTCGGAGGATACTTGTTTAGTTTATTGATTAGTTTCTATTGTATTACATTTCTGTAGAGGAAATTTTTCTAATTTTAATCTTTTGATTGTTTTTCAAAGAAAACAGTAGAGTTGCACTTATTTTATTTTTCATGTTTTATTCAATTTCAAATTTTTTTCAATGTTATTTCCGTGTTTTCTCTTTCTTGTACGTGGATGTCTAGGTCTCCTTATGTGGCAGTCTCTCATCCTAGACAGTGGTGATCATATAGGAAGAGATGGGATTAAAGCTCATCGTTTTGAGTTTTCTTTCTAATGAAATCTTAAAACTAATGGCTCATCATTTTGTACAATTTATTGTTGGTATTCACTTTGAATACTAGTCTTCAAGGAAATATAAATGGGATTAAAGCTCGATTCATTGCTTGACGATTTACAAAGACATGTAGTGGATTATCAAAATACTTTTACTCCAAGGTCAATGTTTGCTATATCAAGATTCTTGTATCTTTGATAATAAATTTCATATGGCTTGTTTGTTAGGTGGATAAAAAGAATATGTTTTTCATGGGTATTTAGATGAGATCTTTATGTAGTCACTTAGAAGAGTTGGATTTGCTTGAGAGGTTTAATTCAGGTGTTGTATATTTTGAGTAATTTAAGTGAATTTTTTAGAGTTTCAATTTTCTATTAGGAGAGTTGGATTTATTAACTTATAGTTTCTATAGGTGTGGTGTCAAACAAAATTTTTGGAAAGATTCGAATCTTTTCTTAAAATAACAGTTGTATATATAATTGTCTTGTGATTTTTTATCGCACTAAAAATATTTTTGCTTTTTCATATTTTGCATTGTGCATCAACCAATCCTCTGATTGAATTACAAGTTAATTTTTTAGTTAACATAAGTACTATTGATTCTATTAAATATTGAAAGATAATTAATTAAGTCTTACTATGTTAAAATTATTAGATCAAATATATTATAATTAGTAGTATAAGTGATTATTTTCTAGATTATCTTAAATTATTTTGATCTGTATGTTATTTTTTATTCTTACTTTATTATGTAAAAATAACGTTGGAACTTGGTACTGCTTTTATTAATTATAGGCATATTTTATTGATTGGTTTTGGGTTCAAGCTTGTATTATTTTGATATTTATTATAGGTTTTTATATTTTTTTTCTAGAATGTAATTTTAACTCTCTGAAAGTTAAAAGACAAATATTTATTTTTTAATTCAATATAGTGGCATAGTACATTATTATGATTACTTGTACTTGCAAGCTTTTTTAGATTATATATTTTCTTGGTGAGGATGTTTTTAAAATTTTAACCTATGCTACTTTTTATAGTAATAACTTGACATTATTTTTTATAATCATTCATATGTAAACAAAATACATATAATTAACTATCATTTTATTACGAAGAAAATATATATTCATATTTTAGTCTAGCTATAGTACATATTCAAATAGATTGATTGTTATTGTACATATTCATATTTTAGACTAGTTAGTTAAGCTTCACTAATGCATGGTGGAGATTATAGTTTTCTTTTTTTATCATCCAAGTTTGATATTAATGATATGTATTTACTAGCTGAAGAACTATTGGATATTGTATTTTATTTTATCCATTTGTTCTTGATTTACATTGATAAGAGTGCTTGTTAGGATTAGGTATATTCTTAGCTCTTCTTTTATAGGTGATGATCTTGTATTTTGTAGATATATATAGAATTTGTAGATATATGTTTATTCTATTTATATATGGGCTTATGTTTTGGTGAATTATTAATATTATTTTATATCTTTATCTCCAAAATTTTTTATAAATTACTATAGTGAGAATTTATATCATTTTTATTTTGTTATTCCTATACAAGTATGATAGTCACTATTCCATGTGGGCTGCTTTGGATTTGTTACTTGTTCATTGTGGTTTATTTTTTCGTTTATGATCACGGGCTGATAGCTAGGTAGCATGCTATTTTTTTTTTTTTTGATCAATTTTTCATTGTTATAGTCTATTTTCACGCTAGAGATTAGATTGTTTATTTTCATTCAATTTTTTGAAAATGTGTTAGCTTGCTCTTATTTATCTCCGAATCATGGAGTATAGGTTATTCTTTGATTTGTATGAGGGGTTGTGAGATTTTGTACTTTAGGCTTTATTAATTGTTAATCTTATATGTTTGTATTACTAATTAGGTAGCGTAGTTGGCCATAAAATGTCAGGCTGTTCTAATCATATATGTTTTGTACATTAGTGATAATTGAAAGTTTTAGATTATTTATTTGAACAATCCTAAAAAGCTAAGGATGCATTGTAACCTGGTTGCTGCTTGCATTATTTTTGCCTTGTCCAAATAGGAAGAGAATAATTTGTATTAGTAACCATGCAGGTAGCACAATCTAAAATAGTTTACAATATAGGCATTCAAATTTTGGTGGTCGATTTCTTTACATCATGTATAGTTAACTTATTTTTGTTTATTAAAGATTTTAAATTATAATAATTAACTATTCACACTTTTTTCTTGTGTTTATGTGATTCTTGATGAATGATGTTTGGTTTATATTTGACATTTAGTTTTTGGACATTCAGCAGACCTGATCTACTCGATGCTGCTTTATTGAGACCTGGACGGTTTGATCGGCTTATTTTCTGCAATTTTCCAACACAGCATGAAAGATTGTCCATCCTAACTGTTTTGTCTAGAAAGGTTAGAATATATTAGATTGTTAATGATCCTTGTGATATCTCTGGTATTTTTCCCAGTTAAAAGCCATTAAAATTAATAAGAAAAAGAAAACAAAAAAAAAAAAAAATACAATCAATACTCTTTAATAACATTATATAATTTCATTCTTATAAAATAGACAAAATGAAATAGGGCAACGAATACATTATGTGTTCTTATCAAAGACAAAATAATAATATAGAATAAAATAAATAAGTCACTATAATACTTTTTATTAAACTATTGTGTACAAGTCTATAATATCAAGATTGAAAGAAAGATCTTTGTCAACATATTTATTGATTATTCTATTTTTTGAATATATATTATAATAATGATTTTATTATGATTTTTTTCCTTAAGAAAGAAACAATTAACATTTATGTATTTTTTGTTCGTGAAAAATGAGAATTAAAGGTGAATATCTGATCTCATAGAGTAGGTGACACATTCTAAATAATTCATAATTAGGGGTGTCAGATGGGTCATGTCGAGCTGGCACGACCCATTTCAGTGTGACACAGTCATACCATTGTGTTGTGTTAGGCATCGGGTTCCCATGCCATTCCTAGTAGGGCATGAGAACTAGAATGGTGGTCCATTTGAGCATGATTGACCTGCAAAGTGTTGAGTCTTGTTGGGCCTGGAGCGAGCCGTGATGGTTTGGGCTAGTTCGTGCAGTCATGAACCAGATAATATTTTTTTGGTCTTTTGGGGGGCTTGGGCTTTATTTTTAAATTTGAATATAAATTTAAATTTTAAATCGTAATGACACGATCGTAATTTGATATTCTATTTGGTTTGGTTCAAATAAAAGATTAAAAATTTTAGTTAATTTCAATAACATATTAATGATAGAAAAACATAATATAAATAATGCATAAATCTTATTGGAAAAATATCAAAAATAAAAATGATAATAATTACAATCTAATGTCTAATATATTAATTGTGCATAAATTATAATCAAATAAAAAATAATAAAAATAAACAAGCACTAGTATTTTATCATTATATCACCATCACATGAATTAAAAATCATCAATGCTTAGATCAATTGGTATCTATGATATGATACTATAGATGAAGATGTAGAGTTATTATATACAAGACTGTAATGAAGATGAATTTTAGAAAATTTAAAATTTTTTTCATTAAACTTCTATTTAGAGTTTACATAATGGTCAGTGAGACACATAAGTGATGTATCATCGTGACTAATTCATATATTAAATATCACTAACATTACTTTACTAAATTTCTTAAATTTATTAATTATTTTTCTAATTTATAATATTTTATTATATCATTCTTATTTGTGAACACATGAATCTTATGATAAGTACGTTGGAAGTAAATCTGTATTATATTGACTATCTTGTGATTCTCTGAAAATCCTATTGAAGATTCATGATCGTAATTAGTTTAACTATGTAATTCCTCCTAAAATTAATATGGTATATGAAGGTCAACAAAGTTAAACTAAATTCAGCTTGAAAAATCACATAGTTAAGTTTGATTTATTTCGAATCTAATACATCATATTTTTTGCTGTATTGATAGACATACCTCTTTAGTAGTTAAATCTCACATGTATTTTTACATAAATATATATTTTGATAATATATACATTATGCCTATTCTTCATTGACACTTTTAGATTATTTAATTTTTATTATTTTAAAGTGAGTCAATACTATCGATGATTGCTTAGTTTTTTAATTTTAGGTGGAAAATAAATTTACGTCAAAGTAGTTAGAGAAAGCATAGTTTTGGCCTTGAACTTTTTGGTAGGGTTATTATTGTTACCTATATCTATATCAATTTTATATTAATTATTAATAAATTTACTATGTGATATTTTTTTAACTATTTATATTTTTAAATGAATTATGAAACTAGAAAAAAGTAAAACTCGCAAAAAATTAAATAACAAAAAAATACCTTTACCCCATACCATTTTATTGTAAAAATTATACTACTTTTATAATCTAACCTCGAGGCAAATTGCACATGCACATCTATACTATTGTATATCCCATATGTATAAGTGTAAATAATAAGCCATAGTTCTTAAAGTAAATTATTACATTAATAATTATATAAAAAAATAACATATGAAATATTGTAATTTCAAAGGAGAAGAGGTGGAGAGGACACAAATGAGAGAGAGAGAGAGAGTGAGTGTGTGAGTGAGTGAGAGAGAGAGTGAGATGAAAGATGAGAAAAATTTTAGAATGAAAATTTTAAATTTCTTATCTTTATTTATAGAAAAAACAAATTTCAAAAAAATTTAAAATTTTTTTTTAAAATTTAAAAAATTTTTAAAAATATTTATAAATTGTTTTCTTTTGATGATAATTAGTCAGAATTATGATACCCATCGGATTTTACTAGTAGCCATTTGATGTAATTTGACAACAACTATAATAGCATTAATAAATTATTTTTTTAAAATAGATATCTAGCATGAGCCTGTTGAGTGAAAATGTAATAGACAGGGTAAGGCAGGCCGTCCAATTCAAATATGTCACTTAAGCTGAATCTTGCTTACTTTGCTAGTTTTTTTTTTAAAAACTTCTTTATCATGTAGTCACCTGACGGGGCTAGACCATGATCCAAGACCCGTCCGTGACTGTTCCTTGGTTACCGGGCCGGTGGACCATGTCATTAGGCTAGACATTCGGGTCATGCTTAGACCAGCATGAGACATGACTCGCACCAACTTGGCATGGCACGAGCCATGCCTTGGGATGGCATGGTCCAGAATCAGACACGATCCTAAATATTGTCGTGTTAGGCCAGCCATGGTTGAACTATGCTATGCCATGGGTCATGCCCGGGCCGCCCGATCTTGTTGATGCCTCTACTCACAACTAGAGGTGTCAATTGATTTGGGTGGCTTGAGGCCAGCCCAAGGCATGACACGACGTAGTCAAGAGTCATGTCTAGGCTTGCCTCATGTCATGTCGAGCTTGTGCAACATGAGCCTCGTGCTATGCCATGCAATACCCACTTGCCCTCGGCACAACCAACACAAACATGCATGGTGTGTGTGTGACACATGCTTGTTGTGCTTACACTCTAAATAAAATGGCACGTGCATTCATGTGCGTTTTTAATAATGAAATTTATTCACGGGGATGTGTGAAAGCACGTGCACCATTTAAAATCTGTAGTCATTCTACAATGACTACTATGGAATATATAAGGGAAAAGAGCTACAAGCCAGCAAGAAGTGAAAATACTCAAGGTTTTCTCTCTCTCTCTCTCTCTCTCTCTTTGTCAATATGGTATCGGAGGGACGTTACGGAAGCGTGGTGAACCTGCTGAAGCTTTAGATCTCACATGTTCCTCTGCTTTCTTCTTCCTTTCTGCATCAAATTCGGGCGACCAGAATCATTGTCGGTGCTCCTGTGATGCTTGCCCCGACCCCTAAATTTCCAGCCCCTTCCACGACCATGGCTGCTCTTGTTTTCTCAGCGTTTCTCTTGATTACAACGTAACAGCGTCCAATATTCTCGTTCATCGTCGCTGGTCACGGGTTCCAAGGTGGCCAGGAAATTCTTCACCATCAGTGAAGAATTTTCTGAAGCTTTCTCTCCCAAAGCTTTCCGACCCATCGATCCACCTCAGCTCCCGCCTTCTTCTTCACGCACGGGATCGTCTCCATCGCTCGGAACAGCCACCTCTTGCAAAATCAGTGCTGCCATCACCACCAACTATTGGGTATCCAGGTCGTAATGTTTCTGGCAGATTTATCACAGGGAGATTTAATTCCTGACCAATAGCCTCCGTAATCTGCAAGGCCTTCTCATCAGCAACAGATTGTCATCTACCATATCCATGCTTCAGTTCAGAAATCCTGTTCCTTGCCTCTTCAACCTTTCGGGTGCTGCCACGCCACAATCTGGAGCTATACTAGGGCTCTTTTCAATCTGAAGTAGATATATATGACTGCTAAAACTTCCATTTTTTCCTCTATTATATCTGGATCTCCTATGATTACTTCGGAGAAATTGGTTGGTGGTGACAATTATCTTTCCTGGTCAGCTTCTGTTGAACTATGGTTTATGAGTCAAGGATATAAGGATCACCTGGTTACACATGAGACAGATATCCCTGAGGTTGACCGCGTACAGTGGAGGAAGATAGATGCCCAGTTATGTAGTATACTGTGGCAATAAGTTGATCCTAAGATTCTTCTTCATCTTCGGGCCTACAAAACTTGTTTTAAATTTTGGACTCAAGCTAAAGGATTATACACGAATGATATCCAGCATCTTTATAAGGTGGCTTCTGCTATTGTCCATCTCAGCCAACAGGATTTGGATCTATCTACTTATATTGGCTAGATTGCTTCTCTTAAGGAAGAGTTCTTGACTGTGATGCCTCTTACTTCTGATGTTGGGGCTCAACAAACACAGTTTGATAAGTTCTTCATGATCCTTACTCTTATTGGCCTCCGTCCGGATCTTGAGCCTGCCCACGATCAGATTCTTGGCAGTTCATCAGTTCTGTCCTTTGATGATGTATTTGCTCGCCTCCTTCGTATCTCGTCCACTCAGACTTTGCCATTTGATAGCACTTCAGATTCTTCTGTGTTAGTTTCTCACACTACCACTCAAGGAGGCCGTAGAGGTAATCGAAGTAGGGGCCAACGTCCTCATTGCAATAAACTTGGCCACACTCGTGATCGTTGCTATCAGTTACATGGACGGCCTCCTCGCACTGCCCATATGGTCCAGTCATCTGATTCTCAGCTGCCTCAGCCTCCGAGCTCCTCCGCATCTCAGACATATCAGGCTTTTGTTGCCTCTGTTGCCCAGCCTGGTAATACCTCTGCCTGCCTTACCCACACATCTTCTCTTGGACCCTGGATTCTAGATTCTGGAGCTTCTGATCACATATATGGTAATAAGGCTTTTCTCCTCTATTTCTACTACCTCTGCTTTACCTACTATTACCTTAGCTAATGGTTCTCAAACTGTGGCTAAATGTATTGGTTTGGCCCTTCCTCTACATTCTCTACCTCTCACTTCTGTCCTTTATACTCCTAAATGTCCTTTTAATCTTATTTCCATCAGCAAAATCACTCGTACTATTAATTGCTTTATTACCTTTTTTGATAAATTTGTGATCTTGCAGGACCGGAGTACGGGGAAGACGATTGGCATAGTACGTGAGTCTCAAGGCCTCTATCACCTCACCTCGGATTCATCTCCTGTAGTTTGCATTTCCACTGATGCTCCTCTCCTCATTCACAGTCATTTGGGCCACCCTAGTCTCTCCAAGTTTCAGAAGATGGTCTCTCGTTTTTCCACTTTGTCATCGCTTTCGTGTGAGTCATGTCAACTTGAGAAACATACTCGTGTCTTGTTCCCAAAGCGTTTGGATAATCAGGCAAAGTCTCTTTTTGAGCTTATCCACACTGATGGGGTCCTTGTCGGACTGCGTCTACTTTAGGATTTCAGTATTTTGTCACTTTTATTGATGACTATTCTCGATGTACTTGATTATTTTTAATGAAAAATCGAGCTGAGTTATTTTCTATTTTTCAAAAATTTTATGCTTAAATTCAGACCCAATTCAATATTTCTATTCGTGTGTTACGTAGTAACAATGCCGGGTAATATTTTTCATTTATGTCTCATCATGAGATTCTTCATCAGTCTTCTTGTGCTCATACTCCTCAATAAAATGGGGTAGCTGAGCGTAAGAATCGACATCTTGTTGAGACAGCTCGTACTATCCTCCTCCATAGTAATGTTCCTCTTCATTTTTGGGGGGACGCTATTCTTACCACTTGTTATTTGATTAATCGTATGCTCTCTTCTGTTTTATATGATCAGATTCCTCATTCCCTTTTCTTCTCTGACCAACCACTTTATTTTCATCCTCCTCGTGTCTTTGGGTGTACTTGCTTTGTTCATATTCTCACTCCTGGACAAGACAAGCTTTCAGCCAAAGCCATAAGGTGTCTCTTCTTGGGATATTCCAGACTTCAGAAGGGTTATCGTTGTTATTCTCTTGAGACTCATCGCTACTTTATCTCCGCTGATGTTACTTTCTTTGAGGACTCACCATTCTTTTCCACCACTTCTGAGTCTCTTCTTGTTTCTGCAGTCTTGTCCATTCTCATTGTCTCTTCACCTGATGTTGTGCCTCCTCGACCACTTCAGGTTTATCATCGTCGCCCTCGTGTCGATGCTCATTTGTCGTTTGCTGAGGCACCTGCTGACTCACTTCTTATCCCTTGGGCTTCTCCTGCCCCGGCTCCACCCTATCTTGGTGACTTACCCATTTCTATTCGGAAAGGTAATCGCTTTACTCGTAATCCTTATCCTATTTATAATTTTTTGAGTTATCATCGATTATCTTCACCCTATTCTGCTTTTGTCTCTGCTATATCCTCTGTTTCTCTTCCAAAGAGCACCCATGAAGCTCTTTCCCATCCAGGCTGGCAACAGGCAATGGTGGATGAAATGGCTGCTCTACACTCTAATGATACTTGGGATCTTGTTGTTTTATCCTCTGGTAAATCTACAGTTGGTTGTTATTGGGTCTATGCAATTAAGGTTGGTCCTGATGGTCAGGCTAATCGCCTTAAGGCCCGCTTAGTTGCTAAAGTCTATACACAGATTTATGGTTCTGATTATGCTAACATATTCTCGCTTGTTGCTAAGATTGCTTCTGTTAGTCTGCTTCTCTCCATGACTGCTATGTGTTCTTGGCCTCTTTATCAGTTGGATATTAAAAATATCTTCCTTCATGTTGATCTTGCCGAGGAAGTTTATATGGAGCAACCTCCTGGTTTTGTTGCTCAGGGGGAGTCTGGTTTAGTGTGCAAGTTACGTTGTTCTCTATATGGCTCGAAACAATCTCATCGAGCATGGTTTGGTCGTTTTAGTTCTGTTGTTCAAAAGTTTGGCATGCTTCGCAGTACAGCAGACCATTCAGTTTTAAATCATCATAACTCATTGGGGCAGTGTATTTATCTGGTTGTTTATGTGGATGATATTGTCATTACAGGCAGTGATCAGGATGATATTCAGAAACTAAAGCAACATCTTCTTACCCACTTTCAGACCAAAGATTTGGGGAAACTCAAGTATTTATTGGGAATTGCGATAGCTCAATCCAGTTCCGGTGTGGTCCTTTCCTAAAGGTAGTATGCTTTAGACATCCTGGAAGACACCGGTATGTTAGATTGTAAACCTGTAGACACACCGATGGATCCAAATGTCAAACATGTACCAGGACATGGGGAGCCTTTAGGAGACCCAGAGAGATATCGACGACTCGTAGGTAAATTGAACTATCTCACCATTACTCGTCCAGACATTTCTTTTCCTGTGTGTTGTTAGTCAATTCCTACAGTCACCATGTGATAGCCATTGGGATGTCGTAATCTGCATTCTTCGATATATCAAAAGTACATCATGCCAATGTAATTTGTACGAGAACAGAGGTCATACTCAGGTTGTTGGTTACACAGATGCAGATTGGGCTGGCTCACCCACAGATAGACGTTCCACTTCAGGGTACTGTATTTTTATTGGAGGTAATCTAATATCTTGGAAAAGTAAGAAACAAGATGTAGTAGCGAGATCTAGCGCTGAAGCCGAGTATCGAGCAATGGCTTTGGTAACATGTGAACTCATGGTTTAAACATATTCTTCGAGAGTTGAGATTTGGAAAGGATGAAGAGATGAAACTCATCTGTGATAATTAGGCCGCATAACATATTGCATCTAATCCAGTCTTTCATGAAAGGACCAAACATATTGAAGTTGATTGTCACTTCATTAGAGAGAAGATCGCATCATGGTATTTTGCTACAAGTTTTGTTAATTCAGATGATTAACTAGCAGATATCTTCACTAAATCTTTCAGTCATCCTAGGATTAAATACATTTGTAACAAGCTTGGTGCATATGACGTATATGCTCCAGCTTGAGGGGGAGTGTGGAATATATAAGGGAAAAGAGCTACAAGCCAGCAACAAGTGAAAATACTCAAGGTTTTCTCTCTCTCTCTCTCTCTCTATCTCTCTCTGTCAATAACTACCTTTTTGATAGAAGAACGAGTTGTCATTATTCTGTGATAAATTCGAATAAAAAAATATAATTTTTTTAACTAAGGTTGTAAGTTGTTGGATTTCTTCCAATGGCTATGTCCAAAAAAATATGAAAAAAAATTAAAAAAATTAAAAAAATTAAAAAAATTATTTTTTTATATTACATTTTTTATATAAATAGTATATATATATTTATAATTTTATAAATTGAAACTTTAATTCTTTCTCTTTGTTTCTCTTAAAATATTACAAAGTAAGCCCAAGCTTAAATGCTTAAACAATCTTTTTATTTATATTATTATATTATATAAATAATAAATCATGTTCATGATCATGAATAAATTAATATTGGTGTATCAATATTTTGATTGATGATCATGGACTTGACACACATGCGAGTCGAGGGTACACATATTTTTTTTGATATATTATTATCTAGTATAAGTATAATATAAATAAAATATGATTTTCTCATACTTAAAATTCTTTAAATATGATGTAGACCTAGACATAGATAATCATAATCCAATCAACAAGTCTCAGACTTTGTTATCTTGTAGTCATTGGTTAGCCTTCGTTCCTAAACCTAAAAAATATAAAAAATAGAATGATATTTGTAGTGTCAATATACTTTAAGTTAATTAAAAATAAAAATTATAGAGGTGTCAAAAAATATTCAATACAATGTATATTTTATATATATATATATAAGTATTTCTGATATTTGGCATCTTGGAAGACATTGAATAATGTACCAAAAAATATGATGTATTAAAATTTAGATCATATGCAAATCTAATTGAGTTTGAACAATAGTCTTAGAATATAAATTAATTTCAGATTTATTGACTTATTTTATTTATTATCATGAGTTTATAAGGAAAAATATGATTGTGTTCATTACTAAAATAAGTTTTTTTTTTTAGATTTTTCGAAGATTTTTTACTTTCATTTTATGCACACACACACACACACACACACATATATATATCTAGTTTTCTTATCGTCTTATCCCTAAGTTGATCAAAAATGACAATAAAAAGTTATAAAAAAGAAAATTAATGACTTTGAAATACAAAGCAAAGTGTTGTTTCTAATATCCAATATTTAGATTAGTCATCCTGATAATATATTTGTTTACATTATTATTCACATTGTTAATTCTAAGTGATTATTAAATAAAATAAAATTAGGATTTCATGAGATTTTTTATTGTTATGTGGTCTTTCCATACATAGCCATCTATCAAGGGTTTTTGAAAATATAAAATATAAATAAAATATTTAACATAATATTTGATAATATATCAAAAAATTATATTTCTATAAGTTTGTTCATAATAACCATTAGAGATAGTTACTTAAAGAAATATTAACTTAATAATATAAGTTGGCTTTAAAATATTTTTTTTATTAGAATATATATGAAATATACTAAAATATATTATGATATTTAGTAAACTATAAGTGTTTTACATTTTATGTAAGTCAGTAGATCTTTAAAAAAATTCAAATGAATGTTAGACATCATTAGAATTATGCATGCTTTATGTTGGATTCATGTATTGGTTATACGTATATGATATCCAACTATATTAATAATAAAATTAAAAAAATAATTGTAAAATAAGATTTGGGCATAAATTTTTTTTAAGAAATTTTTATGATATGATAAATATGTATTTGTCAGTATATATCTTTATCATATATATTATACTTAGATCTATATAAAATGTTACTAATTTTTTTAATAAATATAGAGAATTCTCAAATTTTTGTATCATTGTTATTGAGATAAAAAATAAAGTATTTAAGATATTAGTCATTTATTTTATTTCTTTATTATTTGATTGGTTATATAAATAATAGAGTTAAGGTGGAAAGGGTGTAAACACTATCAAATGCATATGCCCTTGCTTGAAACAATCATAATAATCATATTGTAAGATTTATGAATAATTAGATAATCTATTTAAATATTATAAAAAAAATATGATAATTTTAGTAAGTCTTCGAGTATAAAGATCAATACTATAGTTGTAGAAAATAACTTTTCAATTTAGTATGTTAAGGGCAAATGATAAGAAGATTTTTCAATTATATGTGAGTTTGTGAGCTACTTAGATACTAATCATTATTTTATTTTAATTCAAAGTGATAAAAATTTTTGATATATCAAGTTGATAAAAATTATATAAATTTTTTTTATGATATCTAAAATAACATATAATCTATTGACCCATTTTGTCTTTAGCATAGCATTATGAATTATTCTTTCTTTGTTTAAATATAATTTTAGATAGGATGACAATACTATGACAAGATATTATTTAAGTTCTGACATACTTAAAAGATTTAGAGGATTTACAAATGAGTATTCAAGATAAAGTAAATGAGCTGCAAGTAGATGATGACATACACAATTATGATGATACCTAGCTATAAGTAATGGTGATTCAAACAAGACAAGGTTGATATTGAATTGGTGTCTATGTTTTTGGAGTTTTTTTTTTTTATTTTAGATTTATATTTTTAAATATGTGTATTTTTTTTCATGTTTTTTTTCTATTTGATTTTAATGATATTTGCATTACGGTTTACACTTATATAAATTTTTTTTTTTAT
This sequence comes from Sapria himalayana, assembly GCA_029783825.1. Taxonomy (NCBI): domain Eukaryota; kingdom Viridiplantae; phylum Streptophyta; class Magnoliopsida; order Malpighiales; family Rafflesiaceae; genus Sapria; species Sapria himalayana. Next base: position 488,734 of record JAREIK010002415.1, on the reverse strand, counting down.
ATACATAATGTTAATTTAATATATATATATATATATATATATATATATATATATATATATATATATATTTGTATATGTATATGTGTGTGTGTGTGTGTGTTATAAAAAATATAAAAAAGAAATAATTTCACTTCAAGTTATTTTACATGGGTAGCAATGATACCTATTTATAAAAAAAATATTATTGTTGTTCATATTTATTTATCACAATTGTTTACAGTTGTTCTATACTCTCTCTCAAGCTGGGTTGTGGATGTAAAGCAATCCTAACTTGGATACTAACTGATCAAATCCTTTTCTTACCAAGACTTTGGTGAGATATCTATTGGTTTATAGGAATATAAGATAGATTCACAATCTTCTCTTTGATATTCTCTTTGATGAAATGTCAGTCTATCTCTACACGTTTGGCTATATTATTTTGAACCGGATTCTTTGTCATGCTAATTGTAGACTGATTATCATATAAAATCTGCATAGATTTCTCAACATGGATCTATAGTTTATGATATATTCTGCTCAGCCATTACCTTCACAAATTCTCAAGGCAAAAGCTCTGAATGCAGCTTCAGCTGAGCTTCTTGTCACTACAATCTGTTTTTTCCTCTTTCGAGTAACTAAATTCTCCCACATTTATGAGCAATACTTTGAGGTTGATCGTCGGTCAACAGGTGAGCCTGCCCAATTAGTATCAGTGAAAATCGTCATGTAACTATTATTAGTTTTCCCAAAAAACAACATTTGACCAGGTATCAGTTTGAGCCACCTCAAGATTTGGTATACTGCATTCATGTATTCTTTAACTGGGTTATTTATGAACCAACTAACTATGCTGACAGCGAAACTGATTTTGGGTCTGATGTGCAAGAGGTAGATGAATATGCCAGCTAATATTTGATATCTATCTTTATCTACTAGAGCTCCTGAATTGCATACTGAATTTGATCGTGGTATCCTATGTTGCACGGATACGGATACGGACACGGAGATACGACACGGCAGGATACGGGGACACGGCAAATTCTAAAAAACTAGGATACAGATACGACTAGAATACGTCATGATAAAAAAAATAAAATTAAAAATAAAAATTATTAATTATAAATATTAGGTATTTTAAAATAATTTAAAATTCTGTATTTTAAAATAATGTAAAAAAAATTTAAAGCTTCTAACACCCTCCCCCACCACCCTCCCTTTACAGTTTTGATTTTCGAACTCTCCCCCCTCTTGATACAGATTCCAAAACCCTCCCCTTCCCTTTATAGAATTAGGTTACCTTAGGTATTGTCGGCGCCTCAGCAGTGTGCTTCTCCCCTTCCCGTTTGACGCAATGATAATTGACAACTATTTCTCGCAATCAGCTTGTCGGCAACTCACTATCGGTGGTGTGCTTCTCAATTTGTTGGAGATGTAGGAGTAATAGTTAATATATAGTATATTTCCGATATGTTAGAATCGTAAAAATGCGTCAGTTGGTAAACGACGCGTCTGTTATTAACGACGACTATTTCCGAACAATGCGTCGGATATGTCTCTGACGTGTATCTGATATGCCACATGGCGTATCGGACACAAATCTGACCCGTGTCGCCGTGTCCACGAAGACACGGCGACACGGGTCGGACACGGCAGTTCTTAGGCGTATACGTGCAACATAGGTGGTATCCATGATAGTTTCAACTGGTTTGCATTCAGGCATACCAATTTTTTTTAGAAGATCTAGTATATATTTTATCTGGGAGATTGATATTTTAATTTTTGATCAGACAATCTATATGCTTAGGAAGTATCAGAGCTTTTCCAGGTCTTTGACTTTGAATCTTTAGCTAAAAATAATTTCAATCGCTGAAGTTTCTTCTGGTGCTCTTGTAAGGATGATGTCATTAATATAGACTATGAGAATGACACTTTGTCCTCTCTCAAGATGTTTAATAAATATCGTATGATATGTCTGACATTAAATGTGGTCTTACCTATTAACTGTCTTGGTGAACTTATCAAACTATGCACTAAGTGATTAGTCAGCTACGTAGATGTACAAGGCAGTTTCTCAGCTGATAGGGTTGAAACTAAACGAGCCTAGAGGGCTGAAACATATTACTATTCACTTCACTCATTTTGTACGGCTTGTTATGCATTTATTTGATGTGTTGTTAGTAGAGATATATCATAGGTGTGATCGTGGAAGCAAGATAGAGAGGGAGCAGCTTATTGGCTTGATATTATTGTACTCACTATCTGATAGTTATTTCGTAGTTTGATTTATTTTAATTTTACTTGACCATAGATTTCACATCTATTTAATGTTGTAAGCAGCTTATTGGCTCTTGATATAACCCATAGGTTTATATTGAAAGTAAAAAACAATTCTCAATTAGAAGTTGTTGAATGATTGGAATGCATTATAGGAAATGTAGACTCAAGTTTTATAAAATCAAATTGATGTTTCATCACATGCACTACATGCATGATATTGAGAGTGATCACCAACAAAGGATGCATAATATTTGGACCATTTTTTTTGTGGTAATAATGGAGGATTCTACACATCAGAATGAATTAAATCAATTAATATACCAGAGCGAGAAGTACTTTGATTAGTGATTAAGTGTGAGACTTTGTCAATTTACAACTATTACATTATAATCGTAAATATTATGAGTTTGTAAGATGCTCAAATTTCCTTGAAAAATAATATATTTTAATCGTAATGCAGAAACATGCTTAAGTTTAGAGTGGCACATGTTAAGACTAGAGGAAGATGGGGTCAAGGTTGGGATTGCCAGTCAATCAAACTCAGAGATATGGGGTTCATGGTATGTTATCATGGGTCACCAGTCATCTCCTCCAACTCAGAGATATGGGATTCTTAAAAACTGCATTCAAATTGATGAAAATTGGATGGATCATGGATGGTTGTATTAGGAGTCACAATGGGTCTCGTTGGGTTGACAGTTTCAGACCGTGCCTGGCCTGGTCGGTCAGACATTGGATGCCTTCAGGTTACTTACACACATAATTTGTCACCTCTTGTTTTGCATGCAGCTGCCTATGAATGAAGTATCCCTGGATGAAATAGCATGCATGACTGAAGGATTTAGTGGAGCAGACCTACAAGCTCTTCTTGCAGATGCTCAGCTTGCTGCCGTTCACGAATATCTGAATGGCACAGAGTCTGATGAGCCCGGCAGGGTGCCAGTTGTAACTTGTTCAATGCTGAAGGATGTTTTGTCTAAAGCAAGACCATCAATTTCTAATTCAGAGAGACTGAGACTCGGCCGTATCTATAGCCAGTTCATGGATTCAAAAAAATATGCTTCTGCACAGGTCTTCTCTCTGAACCACCACACGTTTCTGGCTTTCTGGTTGATACTAAAATATTTGAATTTGCGTCCACAGTTGATGGAAAGCAAGGGTAAAAGAGCTACTCTTGCATGAAAAATGAAGCTAACAAATGGTTCTGTAGGTGAAACTTTTTAAAATTTATAGTAAGTATGCCCTCAGAAATTTCTTTTTTTTTTCCTAATTGTGCTTTATTTTGTAAAAAAATATGCTGCCTGCAAACTATAACTGAGGGGAAATATTTTTAAAAAGAAGTTTTTTTCTTTTAATTCTATTGCTTATTACAATCAATATATTGATTTATTTATAGGCTATAATTTGCCCTAATAAAACTGAAAATTAAAAATTATTATCACCTATAAGAGTAACTGCTAATTCTTTACATATTATCTTTTGTATTAAAAACGAACATTTAATATTTATTTAACAAAATTCTCCCATAAACTTAAATTTTTCTCTTATCTTTTATATCGAGTAATCTTTTGTAGTTGTCGAGTAGTATCATAGGTAGCGGTTTCGTAAAGGTATCTGTAACTTGGTCCCGACTTGTCATGTATACTAATTTTATATTTACTTCCTTCACTTGATCTCGGATGAAGTGAAAGTGAACGTCAATATGCTTGTTTCTCTCATGATTCACCGGGTTCTTGCTCAACTTAATTGCTGATTTGTTGTCAACTCGTATCTCAGTTGCACCAAGTTATTACTTTATCTCACCCAAAAAATCTCGAGTCATATCGAATGACGTACACATAAAGATATTACAACATATTTAGTTTCATGTGGCGAGTGTCATGATTGGTTGTTTCTTTGAAAGTCAAGTAAACGTCGTGTCACCCATAAAAAAACACATAACCCAATGTGTTTTTCCGATCATCCAAGTCATTGTACCAATCGTTGTCGAAGTATCTAACTAACTTGTAATCTATCGTATTTGTATAGAATAACCCGAGTGAGATTGTTCCTTTGATGTACCATTGAATTTACTTTAACGCCTTCCAATGTGAATAGACTGGCTCCTTCATAAGCTGACTTACAATGCCGACACTTAATACAAGGTCTGGCCTTGTACATGTGAGATAGCGAAGGCTTCCCACTAAACTATGGTATATGATTGCGTCGACTTGTACTCCTCAATCAAACTTAGAAAGTTTTGTACCTGGTTCCATTTGTGTTGAAACTGGATTTCAAGACTCTATCCTATATTTCTTCAAAATCTCCTTTATATATTCCTCTTGGGATACAAAGATACTTATTTTTTCTGTTTTACCTCCAGACCAAGGAAAGACTTCATCAAGCTCAAATATGTCATCTTGAATTCTCATGTCATTGTGCTCTTGAATATTTGTATCAATTCATTATTATTCCTCATAAAGATGAGATTATCAACATGAAGAGCAACAAATAGCATATTACCTCTATTCTTCTTCGCATAAATGGTATGTTCGTAGGGACATTGCTAGAACCATTCTCTTTGAAAATTATATCTATACGAGTATTTCACGCTAGTGATGTTTGTTTCAACCCATAAACTGTATTCTTCAATTTCAACACCTTCTTTTCTTCTCCGATTTTCATGTACCCGGGTGATTATTTAATATAATCTTCTTCTTTAAATACACTATTCAGGAATACTGATTTGACATTCATTTGTAATATCAGTCAATTGAATTGAGCCGCTTGTGAAATGAGCAATCTGATTATCTCAATTCTTGCAACGTGTCTAACACCTCGTTATACCCGATTCTCACCTTTTGCTTGTTTCACTTTGCTACAAGTCTCGCCTTATATTATTCTATCACCCCTTAAATATTCATCTTTCTCTTAAATACCCACTTGACATCAATGAGTTGAGTTTCTTTCGGTAATTCTGCTAATTCTCATGTGTTGTTGTGATCTATTGTTTTAATCTTCTCGTCAAAGGCAGTTTGATACTTCTTATTTTGTATTGCTTGTTCAAAACTTAAATTCTCTGAATCTACCAAAAGATATGCAAGGTGTTCCTCATTTGTCGAATCATACAAATCTTGCAAGTTTCGTATTTTGGGTTGCGGTTTATCTTCATCATCAATAGTTTCAGAATTTTTTGGTATAGTTGTTGGCATAACAGTTGATGATTCTTCATCTTCGATGATATCATCTGTTGTTTTATTTCAATCTCATTCATTTGCTTCATGAACTCGTATATCACGGCTCACTAGAATTATTTTGCTTATCGGGTCAAAGAGCTTGTATCCTTTTGTTTTTTCATTATACCCAATAAAAATATATTTTTTGTTTTTGTCTTCGAGCTTTGTTCTTCGCTGATCTGGTACGTGTGCGTAGGCCAAATTGCCGGATACTTTGAGATGAGAGGCTGTCAGTTTTTGTCCACTTCATGTCTCTTGTGGTGTTTGATTATACTTCGTATGTGGATACTGATTTTGAACATAGACGACACATTGTACGGCTTCCGCCCAAAATTTTTTCGGCATTTTCTTGCTTTTGAGCATTGACCGAACCATGTCGAGAATGATCTGGTTCTTCCTCTCGACTATACTGTTTTGCTGTAGAGAATACGGTGCGGTTAAAAATTGTTTTATGCCTTGCTCTTCACAATACTCCATGAAAATAGTTGAAGTGTATTAGTCGTCTCTATCAGATCGTACAGATTTAATATATCTACCGGTTGTCTTTTTCAATTATACTTTGAATTTTTTAAACACCTCAAATGCTTCAGATTTTTCTTTCAGAAAATAAACTCAAGTTTTTTGTGAGAAATTATCAATAAAAGAAATAAAATACCTTTTGCCGCTGAATGATTCATTGGTGATTAGTCCACATATGTCGGAATGGATCAACTCGAGAGGTTGTTTAGCCTGATATTCTACTTTCTTTTGAAATGACATTCTTGTGTACTTTTTGAGCACACATTCTTCATAAAATTTTTTCTCGTATTTCATGTCCGGTAGTCCGTGCACCATGTTTTTCTTTGTCAACTTGTTTAGGCTTTCATGATGTAGTGACGAAAACAGAGATGTCACAATGATGCCCTGTCTTTCACGTTAAGTTGCAAATATTTTTCTCGTATACTTCTCAAATTCAGTGTGTACATCCGATTTCTTCCCATTTCAATTTGTGCGACTGACGCCCTTGCTTGTCTTTCTATAGTAATATCTGGTCTTTTATTAAAATTGAATAACCTTTCTTCTTGAGTTGTCTCATACTTAAAATATTGCTTTTGAGATCTGGTACGTAATACACATCTTGGATTGACCCAATGAAATCATTTTTTTGTACATAATAAATTATATATTGGCCTTTTACCTCAACCTTTGAGCTATCTCCAAACGATACACATACAACTTCAACCTTTTATATCTCTTTGAAACAATGCTCGTGCTCGCACATATGGTTGCTTGCAGCCTTGTCAAGTTACCACACCGGGTATTTGTCGGTGTTGACTTTGTTATATGTCATTAAGAGAATCTTTTTCCACCTCTTCTTCCATGACTAGGTTGGTTCTCTTCTATCTTTTTCTCGACTCGATATTCTTTTATAAAATTTTTCACATTTCCATAATTGTAATATTTATCGGAATTACAATCCTTTGCATAATGACCATATTTGTCACACTTGTAGCACTCGAAGTTGGAATAATTTGACCAACCTCTTCCACGATCACGTTCTATTCCACGCCAATTTTTTTAGTTTGATTGCTTTTTTTTCTCATGATATCTTTCTTGATTGTGGCTTTTCTCACTGTAACTATTTCCTCGACCACCACAGTCACGTCATTTACCTCAAAAGTTTTGAGAATATAATATTTTTTCATCATTGAATGATACTTTGGTTTGAAGTGCATGCTCAAGTACCTCATCCTTCTTCTTCTTACGATATTCATGTGTCATTAGGAAACCTGCAAGCTCGTCAAACGTGAACGTTGCTAGATCATTTGACTTTTCTATGACACATACCACATTCTTGAAATTGTTGGTTAACGACCTCAGAATCTTTTTTATGACTCGCATATCAGATAACTTTTCTTCATCTCTGTTTAGTTGATTCACCATGGTTTGAACACGCGTGATGTAATCGGATATACCTTCTGACTTCTTCATCTTCATGCCTTTTAACTCGTTGCGAAGAATTTGAAAACGAACTTGTTTAACTTGGTCGGCTTCTTTGTATGTAGTCTCCAAGATGTTGTATGCTTCTTTTGAAGTTTTTGCACTCGTAATGTTCTCAAAGTCCGACTCATCAACCGCTTAGAACAGGATGTACAATGGCGTCTTATCCTTTGATCGTGCCTCTTTCAACACATTATTTTGAGTCGTCATATATCATTTGGTAGATTCTGGTTCTTCAAAACCTTCTTGAATCACCTCCCAACAATCCACAGAACCGAGATGAGCTTTTATTTGAATGCTCCAATTTTCGTAATTTACATTCATTAATCAAGGCAGCGGCACATTATTGATTATACTTCTCATCCCTCCGATACCAATTTGTAAAAAAAAAAATATTGGCTGCAAACTATAACAGAGAAAAAATATTTCTCAAAAGAAATTTTTCCTTTTAATTCTATTGTTTATTACAATCAATACAATGATTTATTTATAGGCTATAATTTGTCCTAATAAAACCAGAAATTTAAAAGTATTATCCCCCTTAAGATTAATTGCTAACTCTTGACATTTTATCTTCCGCATTAAAAACGGACATTTAATGTTTATTTAACATATTTATGGTCGGATTCACATCCACATGGGATGTGGTTGCAAAGAACATGATCCATACCTTGAAGTGTCCACTAGGTTGGATTGTGTTGCACATCATTAAGTCTTGAGTTGTGTCAGACCCGACATGCTGAATAAAGGTCATGGTTGGGCACTCATGAACTATGACTTGACTACTACTATAGTTAAGGTGAAGCTCGTGATTATTTTAGCATCATTACTATTTAAATTATATTTTTTCAATCAAATCTGTTAAAATATATTTTATATGATTTAAAATGTAGTCGAGGCTAATAATATTTAATAAATATTTTTTTTATATTCTAAGATTTATCCTCAATTAGCTTAATTATGTTTCATGTGATTTTTTTTATAATTTATTTCTCTTTTCATTTTTTTTATTTGAAAGTTTTGAATTTTTATAATTCTGAACTTAATTATTTAAATGCTAAAAAATAACTAGTAATTGATAATGTTGTAGGCTATAAGTGATCAAATTCGTATGATAAAGGTTTTTATTATTATTATTTATTTTCATTAGTCTATTCCTTTGACTTTTATGTGTTGCTCAAGTATTTTTTTTTTCTTGTAAAATATGATATTAATCCTAGTTAACAAGATGATAAAATTATGAAATTTATGCTGATAAAAAAAATTAATAATTCTTATGTTGTATAGATTCGCTGCTTTCAGCGTTTGTAAGCAAATAGTAAATGGTTGTAAAAATAAAAAGAATATGTTATAAAATATGGAACTCAACTATAAAATGTGTTAGATAAGGTAGTAATTTTCACCCAAGATAAAAGTTATAAAAAAATATGTAGCTTAAATATTAATAGTTGATGGGTTATCTATGTTTGATGTAAATGTTATAAAATAATCTATTGTATTAAGGCTTTTACTAAAATTTTGAGATCTTATATTTATATTTTTATTATGTGATTATACAAATTTTAATATATCAAATTTTATATGAGTTTTAAAGTTAAAAGTTATTTATGTTAGTATAGTATTAGGTTGATTGGTTATTTTAGAAGTTTGTGTTACGTGAATTAGGTGGAGGTTGCCTTATTATAATTGTAATGAGGATAAAGTTGTTAAATATTATTCTTTCTTATATCTCATTCTAAAATGAGCCTTTTGCATAGGGTGTAATTTCTCCATATTTATATATTTTATTCAAAAATATGTGAAATCTTCTAAGTATAAAATTCTCAGGATGACTTCTCATAATAATATAATGAAAAATTGCAAAAATTAAAAAAAAATTAATATTTTAAAGAAATTTAAAAGCATATTCTAAAATGAGTCTTGTATCTACTGCCTATGATATATGGACTAATAGGGGTTAATTATATGTCACATGTTTGCTGGTAATTTATATTAAATATTTTTAAAAATTATATTTTCATCAAATACCTAATCCTTTTTAATCATAATGTTATATAAAAATAAATGATAATTGTTCAAATAATAATATTAGCATAAATTTATGAGTAATAATAATTTGAGAATATTCACAAAGTAAAAAGTTTCATATTATATGTATTTATCATATTATTAGTTTAATTATATAGTCCAGTTTAAAATTAATATACTAATAAAAATGATTTAAAAGAAAATGTGCTCATGCAATAAATTACAAAATGTTTATACTTTATATAAATCAATAATTAAAAATAGAAAACTTCAATTTGATATTTTAACATCAAATTGAAATTTTTAAAATTGTGTTAAATGTGTAAATAATAAAAGTAATTAATTTATAATTTCTTAAATTTGTAAATAGTGCAAATTTTTAAAAAGAAATTTCTTAAACAATTGTATGATATCTGCATGTGATTTTTTAGTATACTCTATTATATTTTAGATTTTTTGAGGTATTTATTTAACATGAGTAATTTGTTGCAATAATATATGAAACATCTGTTTTTTTATTAGTTTAATTAGTGTAGAATTAAAAAAAAAAATACTGGGCATTTATTTCAATTCTATATTAGTATATTACTTATCATTTGCACTATATAGTATGATTTACAAAAAATTTTAAAACTTTTACCTATATAAATCTAACAATCAAGATGGGAAGATACATAAATATTATAAATTTATTAGCTAATTATATAAACTCAACATTTGCACCACATGGTGAGATCTACAAAAAATTATGTAACTCAAATATTTTGATTATAAATTTGATTCTCACTTGAGTATCATACCATAATTATGTCTATATTTGAAAATTGAGTATATAATGTCACTAATCAAACCTAGTCCATATGATGTGCATTCAAGATTATTATAATCCAAAATGAGGGTTGGTACAATACATTATTCAAAAAATGTATAATAAATTATAAAAGTAGCTTCGTAATGTTAGCTCCAAATTCACTACTTAAAAACCCATTGAAACTGATGGCATTTTTTCCTAATGGGAAATGAATATGCTTAAGTCATTCCAGATAGCCACTACCTATAAGAAGGTGCCACATGTAATCATTTATTACCTCAATAAATGGGTAGAAGAAGAAGATTATTTATTCCATAAAAAATAGTGATATCATACAATGAAGAGTATAATCTACCAATTTGTAATACCACGTCCTTGTCACTTGCAACAAGCCTAAATTTGGCAATGTCTTGTTCCATAGATCTTTTTTGAGCTAAAGATCATTACCTTTTGCTCCACCCCCAAAAAGTACCTAGAATGGAGAAAAAGAAAGTGGAATGAAAAGTTGTCAATGGTTATAAGTGTCCATGAAACCCAAAATATAGAGGCCAACCATAAATTTTTATTTTGCACTAATATATGTGATGAAAGTAGAGGTGGAAAATAGTTTGGATACCCTAGATTAGCACATGGCATGACCCAAAAAACATGGGTCTAGCACAATACAACTCAACTCTTGAGTTGATTTGTGTCAGGATGGTCCGAAGGCACATACTATTATGGGCTAGAAGGTGTTGTGATGCATAATAATTATATGTAAGAGGACTACAAAATGCATAATTTGTCAAGTTCTAGATATTTTTTTTATTTCAATTGATGGATTAAGACTTATTGGCAAATTTTTCTACTATGAGTAATAAAAAAAATTAATATTTAAAATGAATTTTAGTGAAATTAATCAAATTAAGTGTAATCTTTTTGAGGTTATAGATTTATAGACCCCAACCACATCTAGTTTTCATCCTATGTCTCCCCATCCGACTAGAATAAAGCTTACTAGATAAATTTTATGGTATGGTTACATATTTATATAATAAAAAAGAAAAATAGTAGATGAGATGACAAACATTCAGTACAATAAAGATACTATAGAAAATATATAGTTGTGAAATAATCATGAGATTGAATAACTTATATGACATTATAAATATATCAAAAGTAAAGTGTATTAGATCCTAGTCAAACTCATCTTAATATCACTAAACTTTAGTTACTCTCTTCATGTATAACAATAAATTTGTAAGAAAATATAAAATTAGTATGGGTATACTAAGTTTAATCTCATGTTTTATGCAAAAATTTGTAAGAAAATATAAAATATAAAATTTGTAAGAAAATATATAGTTCTTGATTACTAGTATGGGTATTACACCAAAATTTGTGGAGGATTCTAAGTTTAAGTATATTTTATGCAAAAATATGTTCAACATGGACATCATAATATTTCTGGATCGACTTGCAGAACTAATATTATCAGATGTTTTATATTTGATAGAAAATTAATAATTAAAAATCATAGAAATCATAGAAATAATAGTAATGTGGTATTGGTTATTGGTGAAGTCAGATATATGGATCACTCAAAATAATATGTCATTTATATGTATCACAATTCATTGTGTTAATTCAAATTGGATACACTAAAAATTATAATGATTTCATTAGATATTTCAACATCATAACGGCATTGACATGTTAGATGTCATAATGTAATTATAAACTTATTATTTTAAGTATAAGAAAAGATCTCTTAGCTAAAATGTTTCATATTATATGTATGTATTATATTATTCACATAATACTACAAGTCGAATTAAAATTTGCTTTGCTCCCATTATAAGTTATTCAAGCTTCTATAAAATTTATTAACACATCTAATAAATTACCAGAATTTCATAGTTTAAATCAATTAGTATGTGTAAAAAAATATAATGTGCTGTCTAATATCATTGGAATTCAAAAAACTTAATATTTGAATTTTACTTTGGCTACCAAAATATTCTGTCTAAATTATGAATAGTAAAAATGGTGATGTCTTCATAACTAATTATGATTGCTAGACAAGCTTTTCACTTTTAAACTTTTAAAGATATTTTATGATACTATGAATATGTATTGTACTTAGGTATATTTGAAATATGAGTCATATGTTTCAACATGTACAAGATCCTCTTTTTAGCTAAATAGTTATAGAGATGGAAAGAATTTTTTAAAATAATAATAGACAATTTCATCATTTTATTGTTTAGTTATTTGTAAAGATTCGAAAGTTAAGATAGAAGGCATAAAAAGTATTTTTTATTTTATAGTAAAATATTTGAACTGACCACAAGAATAATAGAATAAAATATATGAACAATATATAACTTATATAAATATTATGAAAATAAAAATGATAAGTATACTTTTGAATACTATGACTCAAAATATATTCAAGGAAGATAAAATTTTCAATAAATTATCTAAGGAAAAGAAAAGAAATAGTATATCCAATAAGTGTGAGCTGTCAAAGTATTTAGATATCAATTACTATATATATATCCATCAATTTTTAAAAAAAATTAACAAATTGAGGTGGTGTAAATTTTATGAGTCATTTTTTTTGACATATCTAAAATAACATATGATTTATGTATACTTATAGTATATATCAAAGCATTATAGTTTATTTTTTTTATTTGTATGAATATAATTTCAGATAAGAAGACGAATCTAGCACTGAATATACTAGAAGTTTTGATTTATTTAAAAGAATGAGAAGATGCATGGATTACTTTTCAAGTTCTAATCAATGAACTTAAAAAGATTTTTAAAAGATAAACATCTAGGACTAGTCAAATAATGATTGTAATATAGAAGTTTAATTTCCAAATACTAAATAAATTTAGGAAATTAAATTTTTTTATATTGTATTTTTAAAATTTTATTTCATATTCTTCTTTGTAGACAAGTTAAAAATTCTGATGAATTTTATTGCACAAAATATTATATTGTACAGTTAAAACATAATTTTTTTTCCTCATTTTAGTATTTTATTTTTAAAAATTCATAGTTCTATACCATTCTTATTTAAAATAAAACATTATGGTTTGGAATTGTCCATGTACCATGAAGCTTGTTGCTTACTCAAGCCCATGTAAGCCAACATGGTCCATGACTTGTGCCATGGATCCACATGAGGTCATGTCATGCTCATGTTCAACCTAGTCATGCCCCATGGGTTCATGCTCAGGCATGACATTAGGCACGACTTGTGCCATGAGCTTGGTCATGCTGGATTCAAATAGACTCTAGCCAACTTGACATGGCCTAGGTTGATGACAAGACATCAAGCAATGTTGGGATACCTCCATTTGGAGGAGTGTTGAGCTGCTATGGCTCGATGTGGTGGCATGATTCAGCCTAGAAAAGTATGAGTCGTGACATTGTATGCATGCCTATAATCCACTCAATCATATTGATATTCATTAATATTACTAATAGATTAGGAACTAATCTATTGACCAAACAATGAGAAAGAGTGATCTTTTAGAACTTGGGTTCTTACATTGGGCCTATTTATCCATGATGTATTCTTTTGATCCCAAATGCCCTTTGAATTGAAATATGGCACATCCATGCACCTACAACCAAATGTCTTTTAATTTATGTTGAATAAGACTATGGGGCATGTTGAAGTCGCATATTTATTGTTGTGGCATGATGTTGTGGCATAATGATGTGACACATTTTACAAATGGAATATTTAATGCCATGAGTTCATTATCAAATCCATAAATATCATTGTACTTGCTGTGATCATATTCTCTCTCATAGAAATTAAAGTACCCTTAATAATATTCATCATCTACTTGGGACATGTATCTTTCTAAAAACAAGTTTTTTAAACAAATTTGGATTCACAATTGAATTGATCTTGGTTACAAATGGCATCTTCATGAGGATTCACTTGAGTTGTTGCATCATGCGAGAAGTTTTTATCATCAACATTAACTAAAAAAGGAAATGATCATGAAATTAATGAGACAGTCACATTAAACATAAAAGTAATGATTTAGAGTCATAATCATTATCAGATTAATTGATTACCTTCCTTGAATACATGTTATATCAAGCTAGTTCTTCTTGAAAAAAGTTTAGCTTTTTGCACTATCGAATCCATGTGGTCTCTGATCATTCAATGTCATCCTACACTACAAGTTATTAATAGAAAATATTGAAGTGATTAGTTGTCTAACAAGACACCACCATTTATGTCTGGTTGTGGGTTCAAATAATTACACATATTATACCATTATTCATCTGCATCACAATAGTCCACTATCAACATCAGATTTCCTTTATTTTACAAAATGTATAGATTATTTAACAAAAAATATATTGAAACTTTTTTTTTGTAAATACAAACAACGATATATTAGCACATTAGGGATGAAAATGATATTTACAAGTTTGATGATGAACTCAAGTTGTTGAATGTGCGTGGAAAGTTGGGGAAAAGATTACCATTTATGATATATGTCATATCATCATGTCACATGAGTGAAGTATATCACACCAACATGTCATATATGTTTATTTAACATCAATTAGGACATACTTGATGGGAAGGCATTAATGTTGTTCACTTTGAATCATAATGATGTTTGGGGACAAAAACATCATTAGGTTCAAATTGAGCCTTGTGCAAAAAAACAAAGTAGTAAAAGTGCGTCTATGCCCACATCCCACATTTGGAAATACTAATGAAAATGGAGAACCTACTTTCAAAAGCTATTTAATGTAAGTACGCTATCTATACATTATAATTTAGTCTAGATTAATTGTTTATAATACTAAATATACTAACAATTAAGTCTGGAATAACTTTGAACACTGGACTAACAAATAATTTAGTCTAGAATAATAACTTCAAATAGGTATACATAAATTAGTTCAGAAATAATAGTTTCAGACATTTTCAAATCCATTCAATTTCAAAAAATAGATTCGGTCAAAAAACTTTCATAAATTATAGTCTAAAATAACAGCTTTTGATATTAGAATGCCAAAAAAATTAATCTAGAATAACAAATTGAACACTAGATTTCCAAATAATTCAACCTAATATAATTGTTTTGAATATCTAACATTCTCCAAATTGAACCATTATATCTAACTTTAGACGAAGCATTAATTACTATCCAAATAAATATGTGTAATGCAACCAACCATACATACCTATCTAATATAATTAACATGTGCATGCCATTTGGTTTATGTTTACATGTGGTTAGGCATATAAACTTCACACCATGAAACTTTTTAAGGTCTAACAAAATTGGTATCCAACCATCCAAACACCACAAAATAAAAACATAGACTCTATTATACAACCTGCTTGGTAAATAGAATACAAAATGCTTCATAACCTACTTAGAAAATGAATACAAAGAATGTATATCTTAATTAACAAAATAAACAAAGGCTTCATAGCTAGCCAATTGAATACACAAGTTTTATAACCATCATAAAGAACACATATTTACCATAAAATCAAGCTTAGCTCATCAAGCATATGAATCAAAACATTCACAAAAATATGTGATGGTCTTCATGTTATCTAGATCAATCAAACCACAATACAAGCTAGCCTATTCTATTACATGCATATTATTTGTATTTTCAGCCAAGGGCATTATAGGTACATCATTGGCTTTAGCCATCACAAAATAAACTCATAATTTTAAATATTCATTAATACAAATAAACTATCAACCCTACAATTACATTTACTTGGACATTAGGGGGTAAAATCATGCAAGGAAATTGGAAGGCATTTTGTTGATTCTAGGATTTCCAATAAATACCTAAACTAATTTATAAATACAGAACCCTAATTTCAATTGGTGTTGCTTATTGTTTACCTTAGATTTGCCCTTAATTAGGGTTGATTATGCATTGCCTAGGGCTACATGTATCATTCCCCTTCTATTCTCTCTCTTTTTTGATTTCTTCTCTAAGTGTAGCTTTTATACTTTGGAGAGTTATGTGATATTTTAAACTGAAAATTGCAACATAGAATTGAGGTCGTGACTCTGTCATTTCCAATGTCCTAGCATTGGAAATCATCATTACTAATACATCATTCTTTATAATACAAAGTGATGACACTAAAAATAGTCATGTCTTTTGTCTTGAAATTGATTATGACTTTAAAATACAAAGTATTTTGTGAAAAAAAATATTTTGGTGTTGGGATCACCTTGACTAAGTAATTGTTCTTTAAAATACAAAGTATGATGTGATTATGACTTCGGTCATGGTTTGTTGAACAAAATGTTGTGGCATTGAAATTGATTATGGCTGAATAATTACTCTATAGAACACAAAGTCATAATACTAAAAGTGGTCAAGATTTTAGTCTTGGTTCATAAAAAAAATGTCATTATACTAGAATTGGCTATGACTGAGTAATTTTTTTCTAAAACAAAATGCCACCTTAAACAATGGTGACACATATCACATCTCTTGATTTTTTAGCTCTATCTTGAATAAGTCATAACTCTAAAATGAGCAATGACTACTTGTATCATTGGAGTACTTGGCTATCATAATGTGAAAACAATATCATGACCAGTGAGTTGGTTAGAGCTGATATGACTATGACTCTAGGAAAATATTATATTCATGATAATTGTGTTACATAGTAAAATAATTATGTTAACTAATCAGTAAAGTCATAGCATACAAGTAATGCTACTACTATTTTGGTGGAGTTATAACTACTTAAGACCATTATGGAAGGTATACATAAGTCATCACAAAAGAATTATCATGACCTTCCATAGCGTCTCTCTCGTACAAGCTTTTGCTCCATCGAGTTAACTAATTTTACCAAAATTCACCAAGATTTTACAAACATTTAACAAAGTATCCCAAAATAGAAATTTAGTATCTTCACTACATACCAATACTAATTTTTCTCCACAAAATAAAACTTTTGCTTGTTCCTGAGCAATAAATTTTCTTCCAAATAATCATACTAAAAAAGAACACATCTATGATGATCATGACTAGGTTTGGGTATTGTTATGTTTTTTTATTTTGGAAATAGGATTTAGAATTTGGGATTTGTTGGAAAATAAATAGTTCATGTTGTAAAGTGTTTATGCATCACACAATGAAAAAATAATTCTTGGGTTTCTTTTCAAGCAGTGCTATGTTTAATATTCATAGCTAGACATTCTTTAGATCTCCATTTTAGTCAATAACATTAGTTGTCCAGGCTAGCTTCTCCATTTGATTTTTTTCTTTAGCTTGTCTTCATGATTTCTCAATTATCATCATGAAGTTCTTCATTACTTATTTTTTTGGATATTCTTCTATAGATGTCGTGACTTTGAGAAGTATTGAGGCATTATTGTCTATGGCTTCTTTGAAAAGTGTCGTGACTCTTTATGTAGTATGACTTGTGAAATTTCTTTCTAGATTAGATTAGTCATGACTTTACCTCCAATCATTACTTTCATCATTATTTCTACAATAAATGTTGTGGCATCTATTGAAGCTAAGACTTTCTTCATTATTACTTCTTTCTCATTTGCTTTTGGATTTTTCACCATTTTTATTTCAACATTATCTTTCTTTTTCAAAATGTCAATAATCAATTGGAGCGTTTCTCTCACTTGTACTTCCATCACTATCCTTGGGATCTCTTTGAAAACTGGTGTATGTTGTTTTATTAAATGCTTCATCTTTTTCACCTCTTCCTTTACATCTTTAGAGTTAAATGGTTCAAATTCCTTTGAAGTTGCAATTTTAAAGAATGCTACGATTTCATATTAGTCTTCATTTTCTACTTCACATTTATTTTTTTTTCTTCAATTCATGGTTCATATTTTTTATTATTCTTTTTGCTTTTATAGGGCCAACACTTTTCTATGAACTCTTTCCATCTAAAATTTACTATCTCATCATGGACTATAAGAGACTATCTATTCTCCAATAATATTTATCACTAAAATTGAGATTCTATAGACTCTTATCGAGATTAAATTTAACTTACTCTTTGTCCATCTAAAGAGTGGATTCTTTCTTTTTAACAATAATTAATGCATGAATAGTGCTTAATAATTGACATTCCATGATCAAAAGGGCATAATGATCCTTTCATATCAAGCACAATATTATCAACTAAAAAAAATTAAACTTATTCACTTTTACCAAACTATCTTAAATTCCTCCATAGTATGGATGATGACATCAAATTCACACTTGATCCTAAGTCACATAGGGTCTTTCAAAAAGTGTGCTCCCTGATTATCAATGGAATCATAAAAATTCTTGAATCTTTTAGCTTTCATGAAAGTTTACATTGAATGATGGTACTATACTTATCGATCATATTTACCATTTCATAAGTCTCCAACTTTCTTTTGCTACTCATTATGACTTTTATGAACTTTAAATAATTTAGTATTTAGGCTAATATTTAGGCAAACAAAATGTTCATATTTAAATTTTAGAAAATATTTAGAAACTTCTTGAATTACTCATCCATCTTCCCTTACTAAAATATTATGGAAATGAAAAATTAGTAGTGAATTGATTGCTTTTGTGATCACCTTTTTATTGCATATCTTTATAGTCCACATTTCTCATATGTTATATTTTTTCCTTCTCTGCTTCTTTATTTAAGTCTACTTATTGTAGGAGTTTGGCAATAAATTCTAGTGATGCCAAAACTTTGGAAAATATTGATGCATTTTGTGACATGATGTGGAGATATTGTGGCATATTCTACTTCATTGAAGGGTAATATCGTGACTTTAGAGAAAGTCACAACTTCTTCAGTTATAGCTGTCCTTTTGCTTTCATTTTAGATTGTTTCTCAATGTCAAGTTAGGTAATTTTTACTTGATTGAAATCACTAATTCTCCAAGTTGATTCTTAATGCTTTTTATCACCATACTCGTGTGTTCTATCCTAATTTCAATCCTAATTTCAATCCATTCCATGTAAATATCTTGAAGATCATTTCTTCTCTTCATTTCAGTGAGTAAGGTTATGATATTATCTTCAAATAATAAATTTTCTACTCCCTTTGGATAAATATAATTAGATCTTGATGCTTCATGTATGTGATAGTCCAACAAATTATTCCTAAAATTATTCTGAAATTGGACCAACTTTTACTGTACATTCATATAGAGTTCTCATACAAAATATTATTATGGTTTCTCAAATTTGGATGGTAATGAGTGAGAAAATTTTGGTTGGGTTAGAAGACATACCTCTTACTTAGTAGAATATTTACACCCCACTTGATACACCATGGTGAATTTAGTCACTTCATGTTATTGCATAGTAGAAATATCTATCATACTAATTTGTTTATCATCTTAGACTTCAAACCTCCTGAAAAATGAATTTATCTTCATGTCTATGGTGATAAATTTATTCAACTCCAATAATCTGACTTGCTTCCTCTCAAATGAGTGACCACTTAATGTTCGATAGTTATTCTTTGTTAATTATTCAGACATAAAATATGATACCTCTAGCAATTTATTATGATAAACCATTGAAAGATGTGCCCTCAATTCTAAGGATAAATATAAATAATGCATCCCTTGCTTTCTTGTAGAACCCCTAAAGTATATGAAATTTTCTTCTAGGATTTGTAGTTGTTATGGCTTTTTTTGTTGTGTGGAAGAATATGAAGAAATGGAGAATTCCTCTAAAAATACTTTATCTTCTATTTTTAGACTCGAGTGATTTTTCATTACTATAAGTAGATAGACATGGTTTTTAGAAGAATGTTGCAACTCTAATTTTTATCTCTTCAGCTTGAGGTCATAACTCAAAAATATAACTATGACTTTATTCAATATATTGATCTTTATATTACATAAAGTCATGACATTGGTAATGACCATGACTTGAGCTTAATCTCTCTGTAACACAATGTCATGGTGCTATGAAATAGTTATGGCTTCATTCCTTCATCATTTATAGTCTATAGATGGTCATGATGCTATGAAGGAGTCATTGAGTAGAGATAGCTTCTCATATTATTATATAACTTTGATGTCGCGTGGAGGCCATGATGTTGGCAATTGGTCCTTCTTGATATGCATGTGGCCATAGCATTGTGAACTGGCTATAATACAAAGAAAGATTTTATCTTTCTTTAGTGTCTAGGGAAATTTGAATGGTCTCGACACTGACATGTCCTTCTCTCATATAATATATTTCTATGGTGCTATTAGGGTGGCATGGTATTTATACTTAGCTGGCATGTAAAATCATGGTTATGCATTTCTTTGAGAACAAGAATCATATCCTTGGAAATAGTTTTACTTGAGTAATATTCTCTATAATTTTTAGTATCCCAAAAGTTATGGCTATTAATAATTTCCATACTTTTGCACGAGTAGTTGTCTCTATGTAATATTATGTAGCTCAAAAATTATGGCTTTATAAAAACTACCATGGCTCTAACTTGTGACTACAAAGTCATATAAAAACAAAACAACATCATTGTAAATTAGTCATGATCTTGAGCACAAGTGGGTACTTAGTTGATATGATAGAGAATTAAAGTTGTAGCCATTAAAATTATTTGTGTTAAGTATGCCTACAACTCCATGATAATATCACAACCATTGAGAGTTTATCATATAATGAAAAGATTATACTAATAAATTGGTTTTGATGCAACTTACAAGAATGTTCACCAACCATTTGGGTAGTATTTCACTCAAGAATGGATGTCAAGACTATGCAAGACTTACTAATCTATTTTTCTTCTAAACACCTCCAAAAATTTTTTGATTTTATTATTATTTAGCATAATTCTCCAAAACACCAAAATCATAAAATTAATACATATTAGCTCAATTTCAACTTCTACACATTATTATCAACCATCAAAATACATAAGAATATTTACTAAATTGAATATCAAACAAGCTTACATACTTAAACAATTGTTCAATTTAGAGTATGACTTTCCCTCTCAAAAAACAATAAATAATAAATATTGATTATCATAATAAATTATGAATTGTTATGACTAGGTTTGAGTATAATAGAGTTTATAAATAGTGGAGCAAATCCAAGCAGACATATTAAAAATCACAATAGGATTTGAGTTCTCCACTATACTTAAGGGTCATTTGGTATGTGTATTTGTTTATGTGGTGATATAGGTGTTTAGTATCACACATACAAGAAAAAAAATCATTAGGTTTCATTCCAAGCAGCACTATGTTTTATATATATAGCTAGACTTCCAAAACCTATTTAACTCCATCATAGATCTCTAATGTCCACATGATCTTTTCAATGTATTATTTTGCTTTCTTTTTGTTGGTCTCTTCATTCAATCATGACTCCTTTTTCTCTAGTCTAGTGTCCTTTTTTATTCCGGATGCCCATAGTTGCAATAGTAAGTATTGCCTAAGCTTTGCCTTTGAGTTTTTCTCTTTTTTTTATATATAAATTTGGTGATTCATTATGTATCACCAAAGTCATGGTTCTAGACACAACCATAACTTTTTCTTCTATCATTCCTTTGTCATTTTCATTCTAAAATACCAAATTTATATCACTAGACATATCCATGACTATGTTTTCTATCTTTTTTGGTTGTTTTCAGTATCATTTATGGATGATTGAGGAATGATTGTCTCTATTTCTTCATGCAAATGATTAAGTTTCACAATTCTCTCCATCTATATTTTCTCTTTAGCCCTAGCATTACAAAAACTCTTAGATTTTTCAATTTCATTCACACACAACTCATCAACTTTTGTCAATTCATCTACCAAAATCCTTCTTTGCTTCTTTCTCTTGAATAGTTGAGGTTATATCTTCAAGTTCTACACCAAGATTTTCTATCACAATTTTGTGAATACTAGTTATGGTGACCGTGTCTTTTATTTTATGTTCGCCTTGGATAGTTGAGGATACGTCATCCATTTCCTCTTTTAAAGTTTCAACCATAACTATTTCTACTTTTGATATTGTGATTTTAAATGAAGCACTTTCTTTAGACTTCAATCAATTTATGACTTCTTTTACACACACACACACACACACACACACACACACACAATCACATTCTTTCTTCTTCATGAGCATTGACTCTCCTCAAGTCTCCTAGCAATTCATCATGTTTAGCCATCCAAAAAGATATTGAAAATGGCTAAGACCTATAATCTATCATCTCCCATGGCTTACATATCTCCAATTTTCCTAATTTTGCTCTTGCTAGCGATAGGGTTGATTATGGTTGCCATAAGTTTTGAAATAGAAGTAACTTGTTTGAGCATGATAAATTTCATTATAATTGTGCTTTGTGACATTCTCACTCATTGGCATAATTTTTCATATATGCATTTCATATGCATCATTATCTTCCCATAGCTCTTTAAAATAACTTTTATGGAATTCTTGGTAAAAGTGGATAGAGATTCATATTTTATATATGGGCAACTTGAAATAAAGAAAAGAAAAATAAATAAATAAAATACAAGCAAATCCAAAAGGTAATTATCTACATTCAAACAAGGTAATATGCTTGGTGTTTAGATCCGAGAATATGTATCAAATATAACATCATCATAATTACTAAAAAAATGTAATATATAATTTGTTTTGTTATCTAATTCCTTAATGCTCTATTTTGTTTCTTTATTTTATTTATAGGTGTATGTACTAATATGTTGAGAGATTGAATATGTGATATTGGGACAATAATAGAGGTCGCACTTCCCTGTCAATGGGCCAAAGAAAGTTTTGGAGTATGACTCGATCCATTGTGAAGATCCGACTTATTTCTATTTTATGTAGAACCCTAATTGTTCTATATATATATGTCATATTCATAATTGGAAAACAAGCACTCTATTCTTTTCTCTCTCTCTCTCTCTCTCTTGATTCTGTACCAAAATAATTATGATTAATAAATCAACAAGCACTATATACTTTTTTGGTGGACCTAGATAGTAGTATTGAATGATTATTGAACCATGTTAAAATTGGTGTTTGTTGTGATTGTGTTATGTTCTTCTTGTTCATTTTGATGTGTTATAACCTGCACAATCCATTGATATTACATTCAACACAATCACTATATATACATGGATAGAAAATTCTATCAAAAGAATTATTCTTTTATAAAAATAATTACCTCAACTTGCATAGACTAACCAAACTAAATAATCTCTAACTATGGTGTCAAAGTTTTATTATGCTTTTATTACTCTGCCTAATTTAATTAGTCAGGAGACATACCAAAATCTCATTAATGAGAGTATCTAATCAACTTAGATCTTGAAGTATATGATTCATATAAATAGTATAAAATACTTTCATCCATATATCAATCACATAAGAATTGCATTAGTAGTTTGGCTATTCAATAAGAGATAGTTTACTTTTAGTATAAAAGATACTCAGATTGTTAAATAATCTTAAGTCCAAGGTTCATTTGTTTAATTTATGTGATGCCTTTATGTTATTTTTTTATATATTTTATCGAACATAGAATGAAAGTTAAGGTATTATGTAATAACTCCTTGCCCTGATAGCGCACAAACTTTTTATAATTATTGAGCTATTCTCAATGGTGATCCTCCCATAATTATTTCCTTAGTATGTCACCATTGAGATAATAATTCATCACTATACAAGGGTCTTTCATAATTCCATACCTTTTAGGTAAGATTATCAACTACCCTTGATGATTACTACATGTGCACACTCTTATTCACTTGTCTCTATTTTCTAAAGACCAAAGTTTAGCATGGTTTGTAAATATTTGAAATTTGGCTTCATAAGTTCCATACTCATATAATTAACATGTGCTTTTCTTAAGGTTCACTAGTAGTAACCTTATGAGTACAAGTAGCTCATAAGGGTTATCATCATCTTACTAGTAACAATGCACTCGCATATATCCTGTTGATTACCAATCAATATCCTCCTTGGTAATAATGTGACTCTTATATTAAAGGTGAATCTCTTGATAATATATTCTATATAATATTCATCCCAATCAAGAACCAATCCATATAATATGTCTATAATTGATCAACATGTAACAATATTTAAGCTTTTGATTTTGTAAGTACCATACTTAGGATGAATAACATGCCTAGATTTTGGGGTTAAATATATAAGTTTATCTTATGCATCATACTTGGAGGGGCCATCACCATTTTTTATCATATTCCCAAGTGAGCCTCATGGTTGACCTATCAGCTAGCATTTACCATGGCAACCTTGCACAAACTCATCATTAGTCAAAATTCTAATTAAAGTTCTATTTATTCACCATCTAATAATATCTATAATATAAAATAAATCCAACCATTAATGTATCTATAATCCAAACCAAATTTATCACATATTTCAAATTAAATATACCCTAGACCATACTAATTTCTTACAAATTTTCAAATATATTTCTATAAGAGTAGCATTTGAGAATCATGCCCCCTAACTCTAGGGATTGACATAAGTCCTACTTTTTTTAATTGTTTGTGGTGCACCTAAAGAGTATGAAATTCACCCATAGGGTATGTGCTTTCCATGGCTTTGCTTATTGTGTGAATGAGAAGAAATTGAGAGATTTTTTGAAAATTATCTATCTTATACTTTTATACTCGGACGGCTTTAAATGACTCGAAGAAATAGAGAAAAAAGTCACAACTTCAGCCTTCATCTTTTCAACTTGAACTCATGACTTTGCTCAACATCTTAATTTTTCTTTAACATAAAGTTATTGTACTATAAATGGCAACAACTTCAGCCTAATCTCTCTTAGATACAAAGTCGTGACACTATGAATTAGTCATAGCTTCATGCCTTCATGATTTATAGTCCATATATGTTAATGGTACTATGATGTGGTAGCTGAGTTGAGATGATTTATTATATTGTTATATAGTTGCTACACTGTGTAGAGGTCATGGTGTTGGAAATTGGTCTTTCTTCATATGCATGTGGCCACAAAGTTGGGAATTAGCCATGGAACAAAAATAATCCTTCATCTCTAATAAGTGTCCATGGCACTATGAATGATCATGGTACAAACATTTTCTTTTCTCGTATAAATATTTCCACGGTGTTATGAGGATGTCATGACATATGCATTTAGCTTGCATATACAACTCACTATTATGTCTTCCTTTGAGGATAAGAATCACGACCTAGAAAATATTTATACCCGAGCAATATTTTCTATAATATTTAGTGTCTCATTAATTATGACTTTGAATAATTATTGCATCTTTGATATGAGTACTTATGGGTCTTTAATTTTATATAGCTCAAAATTCATATCTTTATAAAAATATCACGACTTTAAATTGAGACTATCGAGTCATATAAATATAAAGTTGTAACTCTATGAAATTGACTATGAACTTGAGCACTAATGATATACTTGATTACTATGATAGAAAATTAATATTGTAGTCATTAAAATATGCCTAGTTAAGTATGACTATGACTCCGTGATTATATCATAACAATTAAGAATTCACCACATAATAGAAAGAATATACTAATGAGTTGATAGGGTCATGTCATACAAGAATTATCACCAATTATTTAGGTAGAGTTTTAGCTAATAATGAATACCGAAACAATGTGAGACTTAATGATTAATCTTTTCTATTAAATACTTCCAAATACTCATTGATTTCATAAATATTCATCAAAGAACACAAAAATATCAAATTTCATGATATCAATATATATTAGCCTCATTTTCACATCTACACATCATTACCAATCACAAAAATATATAAGAATATTCAAAAAATTGGACACCAAACAATGATCTCATACATCTCTAACTTTCTCTTGCTACTTATAATATTTTTCATAAAATTTTCATAATTTGGTATTTGAGCTAGATCTTCAATAAATAATATATTTACTTCTAATTTTCAAAATATGTTGAGAAATTTCATAAATTATTCATTTTATTTTTGCTTCCTAAAATATTATAAAAAATGGAAGATTCATCATAAACTTGCTTTTAGCTTCATTCAAATTTATTTTTTTCTCTCCATAGACTTGGCCCTTGGGTAACCTTTATTCACTCCTATGTATCTTTAGCTTCCTTCATTCATAGCTGGGAGTAAAATTTGGGTTTTTACTTCCATTAGAGTCATGGTTTTGTGAGATGCCATGACATTATAGCCTTCATCTATGGACAATTTTTCATTTGGATTTGTGACTTTTATAAAATTTTCAATGGGAGCTGTGACTTTTGGCAAAGTCACGTTACTATCATCTCCAAAATTTCTAGAATTATCTTGCTCTATTCGATGCATGTCTAACTCTTTTTTTTATTTCAAAACAATATAGATAAGTACTTATTTGGGTTTGCCTCAATATCACTTATCAATTCATTAACGCTTTCTTCTTTCATTAATAATGTTAATTGTCCTATTTGATTCTCTATATTCCTCATTGTTGATCTCGTGTGATCTATTTTCACTTTAACCATTTCTATCCGAGTGTTTTGATTATTATTTATGTTTTATTAGTATCATTAATATAACATTCATACTTTCTTTTAGAATTGGTTTCTCTTCTCTTCTTGGAGATTTATAATACGAGATTGATACTCCTTAATTATTATAGCTCGCTAAATTTTTCCAAAAATTTCTCAAAGCTTCATTATGTAGCTCACTCCCATAGCCTCTATATAAATTTTTTTCATAATTTATAACATTTCAGATAGTAATTCATTTTGTGTGGAACATTATTATTAGGTTGAAATCTATACCCTTTACTTTGAAATATATTGGCTTCTTCTAATTGATAAACAACATCTAAGTTTAACATTTCGTGCTGTTTCAAAAGAAAGTATGAATGTTATACTTTTTATAAGTTTAACATTTAGATAGTAATACAAGATAAGTCAATCTTTTTCTATTTTCCTTTTGGGATTCAAGTTTCCTTATAAAAGCCTCATTTTTACTTCAATTGTTTTGAATCAATCCAAGACTAATACTTCATTTTGTCATCTTCCAAGGTAATGATTGGTTGGAGTTAAGGTAATTATTTTTTGCTATCTCAACAAACAAATATTATCTTCCTTCAATTAATTATTCATAATCAATCTATCAGTAGCTAGATTAACCATATACCTCATCATATAATTTAGCCCATTGTTGAAATTTTTGGCTTGAAACCATAACTCAAACTTATGTTGAAGTCACATTCTTAACAACTCCTTAAAATTATCTCAAACATCATATAAAGTCTCCTACTCATCCTACCAAGACTGACTTATCTTGCTCCATAACTAAGAAGTGATTTGAGGTGAGATAAACCTAATGAGAAAGGTTTTCACAAGCTCATCTCAACTCTCATTGGAGCCATGAGATAAGTACCAAAAGTAACTCTATGTCATAACCTCTAATGAGGATGGGAATAGACATAACCTTATGGTAGCAAAGTTAACTCTAATCATCTTTATTATGTTTCATAGCTCCAAAAACATCATAACATGTATGATAGGATCCTTCTATATCCTTTCACTATACTAGTGTTGTTAAACCATTACTATGAGACTCAGTTTTAACTCAAAATAATTTCTCTCTACTAGTTGCATCCAAATAATCAAATAACTATCTATCATCATTAGTTACCAATAATCTTCCAATAAATAGTAGTGGATTGTATCAACTCAAAACCATCACCATCTTGAAGTTCTCTATTACTGCCAACTCTTTCCAAAGACTAGTTGTTAGCTTTCTATATTGAAATAGCTCTCATTGTTCTTGCAATTTTTATGTTCAAAGGGGTTAGCTCAGTCCAAGATCTTCTACTTAGAAAGTATAGCTAAATAAAGAAAAGAAAAAAGACAAAAAAAAATATTAAACACAACAATCCATATTTCAAACAAGATAACAAGATAAGTTATTAGTACTAGAAAATTTTATCAATATAGCATTATCTATACTACTACAAAAGAGTTATCATTTCTCAAAGATAATTATATCAACTCATATTGACTGACCAAACTAAAAAATTCTTGATAATAGTGACAAAAATTTATTAATGAATATTTTTATACTGACTAATTTATTATTTAGATTGTGTCTCAAAATCTAGTTGGCTAGGGTACCTTGTCAATAAATATTTTTAAGTTAATGGGTCATACAAATAGTAAAGATAATTTTTATCTAGATATCAATCTCACATGGATTGTATCAGTAGTTTAATAAACTAATAGTAAGATAATATAATTCTAATAATGTGGATAATTATGATTTTTGTTATGAATCTTAGATAATAAAATTTATTAATTTAATTCATGTAATGGATGTTCAAATAATTCAAATTATAGTAGGTTTCAATATATAATGAAGGTTGGGTTGTTTTGAAATACTTTTTATCCTGACATCATTCAAGGTGGTTATAACTATTGAGCCTAACCCAATGATGGTTATCTAGTAGTTGTACCCTCGATACTTTATTACTTAGATAACAAATCATTATTTTTCAAGAGTTATTTGCAAATTCATACCTTTTAGACAACTCATCAACTACTCTTGATGGTTACTTCATAAGTATATTCATATTCTTTTACCTTAGTTATTATAAAGACCAAGAATTAATGTTGTTTATAAGCATTAATACTTCAACTTCATAATCATCATACTCATATAATTAACATATATTTCTTTAAAGTTTCACTAGTTATAACTATTTGAGTCAAAGTAACTCAAAGGGCTATCACCACCTTGTGAATCACAATACATATATGCATGTCCCTTAGAGTACCTATCATAGTCTTCTATAAAGATGATATGACTCTCACACTAAAGTTTAAACTATCAGAAAAATATTTTATAAAATGTCAATCTTCATCCAAAACTAAATTTTCAAAGACATGTATAATGAATTGACATGTAAAACCATTCATGCTTTAAGTATTATTAGTTACATACTCGTAATAATTAACATACCTAAATTTTGAGCTTTAACATATAAGTTTGTCTCATGTATCATGTTTGGAATGGATCTCACTTCTTTCTACCATATGCAATAGTGAGCCTCATATCAATATCTATCATGATAACTTGCACAAACTCACTATTACTAAAATTGTTAATTCATGTTTTATTAAATCATCATATCCATCAATTTCTATTTTACAATATAAATCAAAATATTTATTAATCACAAAATCATTCATACATTATATAAAGTAAAATTATACAAATCCTAGACCACAATTTAGCTTAAAATTGGGAAGAAGTTTAATAAGGTACCAAAGAAAAAATCTTTGAATCTCGAGTTCTCAATAATTGCATTCATGAGAATCTAAGACACAAATCATAATTCTATGTTATTTTAGTTAATTTTCTTGAATCCACTCTATAGAGGGAGGGTTAGACAATCATGTGCCCCAACCCTAGGATTCAGCTTATGTATTGTATCCATTTTTTGCTTGTGGATCTTCTAAGGAGTGTGAAAACTACTCATATAGTTATTTATTGTGCTTTGATTTTGCCTTAGTGCATGGAGAAGAAAATTTTTATGTGATTTTTCTCTTTCATCTTTTATATTTGAATATTTTTCTATTTTTCTAAGTAGAAAGTTATAACTTTTAGAATATGTAATGATGTTGACTTTGATCTCATGAGTTTCAGATAATGAATCTGAAAAGTGACTATGACTTTGGAATCCATCCTAATCTTTTTGTAACACAAAGTTGTAATATTGGGAAGTATACAAGACTCGGTCTTTTGTCTATATAATATAAAGTTATTGTACTAGGAATGGTCATGACGTTGGTGTTGATCTTTCTTGTCTTTATAATATAAAGTTATGGTACTAAGAATGATCATGATTTGAGTCTTTTGTCTCTATAATATTCATAGTATGGTTGTAGTTCTAGGAATAACCACTATGCTAGAAATAAACTCTTTTATGCATAATATAGTTGTGGCACTAAGAATGGTCACAGGATTAGGAATGATTTCTCTTGTGCATAATATGGTCATGACACTGTTAATGCCCATGTCACTAGAAATAATTTCTCTAGTGTATAATATGATCATGGCATTAAGAATGATAGTGATAATAAAAATGACCTCTCATGTATATCAAATGGTTATAGCATTGTGAATGGTCATGGATCTAGTATTGACCTTTCACATATATCGCATAGTTATGGCATTGTGAATGACCATGACATTAGCAACTAGTCCATATATCAAAGTCATAGTTTTGCTTTCTCTATAGGATAAAAAACATAGCCTTAGGAAGTAGTCATGCTCAGGTAAATGCCCTATCTAAAATTCTATGTCAAAATGTCATATTAATAGAAAATTATTACGGCTTTATCCTGAGTAGTTTTGGATTTATAACTTTCTATAGCTCAAAAATCATGACGTTGTGAAAATGTCATATGTCAAACTTGAAAATATAGAGCCTTTGTAAAGATAAAGTTATAATATTTGGAAGTGGTCATGATCCTTAGTACTAGTGAGATATTTATTTACTATGACATGAAATTAATATCATAGTTATTAAATTGTTATTGGATATTTATGGTTATGACTCAATGGTAATACCACAACTATAAAAAATGTATTGGATAGTTGAGAATTATGCTAGCAAGGTGATGGAGTCATAACATATAAATATTTCCAAGACTATATATATAGAGTTTTGACAGAGAATGAATATTTAAATTTTTTGATGAATCATAAATCATTATGTCATCAATTACAACAAAAATTTATTAATTTTATGATTATTCATCAAAATTCATCAAATCTTTAATATCATAAAATTGATCCAATTAAATCCATTTATGTGCATACATATCATCTAATAGCACCACAAATACACAATAATATTTGATAATTTACATATCATCTAATAGCACCACAAATACACAATAATGTTTGATAGTTTACATATCAAACAAATATTTTTTTAGTCATGTCACTAGTAAATGACTTGGTTTGAGTGGTAGAACTCTTACAATTGCATTCTTTCCTTTTGGTATGTTCAAAGTCTTACTAGGCATATGATATGATTCTAAGTCCCAAAAAATCTTTAAGATTTCCTTATCTTCGACAATAATTAGGCATAAGAATTAGCATAGAAATCATTTTTGAAAAGAATTGACTTCTTCATAGAATTCATTGCTATTGATTTATCTTGTTAAGTTGACACCACTTTCATACCTAAATTCTTCAATATCTTGATATTTTCAATACTAGTAATCAAAGATGAAACCAATGTGGTGGATCCATTTTGAAAGACTATTTTACAACTTTTGGAAGTGATTATCTCATCATAATCTAGTTTTCTCTTATCATATGAACTTATGGATGCCTTATGTATCTCATCGAGCTAATTCATTTGACATTTATGCTTGGCTTATTTTTCAAATTTTTTATCACCATGCTTAGCATTTTTATATTTTTCTTATATTTATTATTAGATAACTTGATATCGTTGTACTACTTTCCTTTTTTAAAATATTGTTTAGAAGGGAAACATCTATGAAGAATACAAAATTAGCAACCTCAATTACTGGCAAAAAATATCATCTATATTTAAAGCCTCTCAAAATACAAATTGTAACAACACTAATAGCAATTTGTCAGCTATGATACCAAGTGTTAAAGTTATACTAATATTTAGGGGCATGAGGGATATCAAAATAATGCCAAGATCCCATATATCAATATGTTGTTCATTTTATTATGCCAAACACTAATTTTTTTCTAACGGATTCAAAATAAATACCAATTTGAGATAGAATATAAAGTGTGTCAATAGTAACACTAATAAGTTATAGGAAGGTCAAAATATAATAATGATCATGCTTAAACAAGAAAAAAAATAATAATGAATTTTATTGGTATACACACACTATATGCACTAGTTTCCACAAATAAAAAACAATTTGATAGATAATATCCACGTAAATAAATTGATAAAATTTGTTTACTTAAACATTGAAAACTTTGTGCCATAAATATTAATATGCAATACAGATATGACAATTTTTTTTACGTGGAAAACCTTCATTGAGGAAAGTATCATGGGACATTTATCCAGACTTAAGTACAAGAACCTCGTGTATCACAACTTGTATAATTTTATTCTTTGTATTCTCTAATCGATGCTTCCATGTGGTTACTCATTCTTTTTCAAGGATGCAAAAATTTGAATAGAATGGTTGTTGACACTCACTTCGCACATATAGTATGGCACACTCAAGGGTTGTGGAAATGTGATCCATATAATTGGTCACACTCAAAGTTAATTTCAGAACATTCAAATGCTAATCTTTTAGTTTTATCTCCACATCTAGGGTAAAAAAAAACTCCTATGAATAATATCCCATGATATATATGCTCCAAGAAATGTGAGAAGCTAAAATACATGTGTGTACAACTCTTAATGTGTATCCCTCATTTTTAAAAATATTAGAGTTATTATTTATCAAACATGAAGGTCAAACCAAAATATTTATAGCCTAAATGACTTGCTAGAGAAATAGGCCTACATAGCATAACATTTTATGATAATTCATGATATGCATTACTATTGAACAGAACAAAATATAATTCCTAGGAATTAAGATTTTCAAGGTACAAGTTTTTTGGGTAACTAGATTTAAAAATCACCAAAAATTGCACTTTGATATTAATTTATGTGGTTTAACTCCACTCACTTTCCAAACTAATCTTAAATCCCATTATGATATATTATAGTTAATACCTTTTATATGATATCATTGTAAAATATTATTATGACTTTGTTACAATACCAAAACTTAGTCTGTATAACATAACCCTAAAAGATTATAGGGTGATTGAATATATCTATTAGAAAACCATAGTTATATGGGGTTTACATGTAATAAAGTAGATGTAAGTTATATATTGATCCACATGGATCATATGAACAATTTGACCAACCAACCAATGTCCAATAGTGAATCAACTACTCCTCGAGTTCATAAGATAAACTTAGATATTAGATAGATACTTAAACTCCAGAGTTGATTAATTTCTTTGTTGTGTTGAGTTTTCTTTAATATTAAGATAATATTATGTTAGATTGTTGGATGCATAGTAGGATATTTTCCTCCTTGGCCTACAAGGTGGTTATCAACCTTAGAATTTCACTACAAAGGATTATCATTTTATAGTTGTGTATTTAGTATTTTACCACCAAAATCACACTTAATTTGTTTATGGGTTATCCAAACTTAATACTCTTTTTATGTAATAAGTCATCTATCACTTATGATTACTTCGAGTAGGAATTTATATTCTTCAGCCTCAAAAGTCATTAAAGATGTGAAATAATATCATAATAATTATGTTTGAGCATTTGGCATCATATTGCGACCTTATTATGCTGCTTAATTTTTTGGTTACGTGATGTTATAAAAGCTCATTTGTGAGAGTATCTCATCAATAGAGATCCTCAAGTACATGGGTCATATAAATAGTGAAGAGAACTTTCATTCATATATCAATCTCATAAATATTATGTTGGTAGTTCAATTGTTCAACAGTGAGACAACTCAATTATGATAAAATAGATATTTTGGATTATGGAATCAATGCTAGAACTATGGTTTGTTCATTTAATGTATAAGATGTATGTTCAAATTAGTTTGAAATATATTATATTTAGGCATAAAACAAAGGTTTGGTTATTGTGTTTTGATTCCTTGCCTAAATGACATATAAAGTGATTATCACCATTAAGCATATCTTAATGGCAGTCCCCTCATAAATGTCTCCTTACTATATTACTACTGAGATAACAAATCATCTCTAATCAAGGGTTATTCATAATCTAATATCTTATAGGCAACTCATCAACTTATATTTATGATTTATTTGTATATACACTTATATTCTCTAGCCTAAGGTGTCATGAATACCAAGAATTGATATGGTTTGAAAGTAGATGTGTCAAAAGGGTCGGGCCAGCCCAAGCCCGGCATGATTCAGTTGTGCTTGGGCCAGCACGACATGTTATAGTGTCGTGTTGGGCACACCCTCAACACCGGTCATGTCGTGCCGAGTCGAGGGATTTCGGCCCAAGTGTCATGCCAGACATGACACGAATACCTAGCACGTGGGCACGCCACGCATGATTATGCACCGAGCATGGTCACACCGAGCCAATTCCAAATGGGCGAGGCTCGCCAAGCCCCGAAATAGAAACTACGGCCTTGCTACCGAAACCCTAATTTTTTTAAAAAATTATAGTTACGTCCCAACTCGAACTAGGCCAAACCCGGCAGATTTTGGGTCGTGGGCTCGTGCCAGGCCTGACCTCCACTAAACCGTGCTTGGCCCAGCACGGTAGCTAAATTGGGTGGCCTAAACCTGGGCCAGGCTGACTCGGTCTGGCCCATTTGGCACCTATATCTGAAAGTAATTATTCTTTTAGCTTTGTAAGTATCATACTCACATAATTAACATATGTTTTCCTCATGTTTCACCTATGAGATTAATATGAATGAATGTAATTCACAAGGCTTATCACCATATTATGAATCATAATATAGTTACGTATCCTGAGGATTAGCTGCCACCATCTTCCTCATTTATGTTATAACTCCCACATTAAAGATTTACATGTAAACATATTCTCACTTTTGGTTTCATAAGCATCATACTCACAATGATTAATATAGTCAAATTTTAAATTTTAATATATAAGTTTATCTTACACGACATAGTTAGAATTCCTACCATATGCATGAGTGAACCTCATAGTTTACCTTTCACCGTCCACCATAAAAATCTCACACAAACTTATTAATAATCAAAATTATAGTACAAGTTCTATTAAATTAGTCATTCATCAATATGTATAAGAAAACATAAATCAAAACACGTCCATTAATATAAAACCATTATAATATCACATAAACCAAGTTACACACCCCCTAGACTATATGCTATTTTGATATACAAAATTTTTAATCTACCCTAGAGTGAGGGGTTTGTGAGTTGTGGCCCTAACTCTAGATATTAACTTTAAGATTTTCATCTCTTGCCTTCTTGTGGAGCTACTAGGGAGTATGAAATTCACTCCTAAGGTTTGGTAGCTACACCATAGCCTATGCTTGTTGCATGGAAAATGAAGAAGAAATGAGGAATAATTTTGAATTTCTTTCTCTTCTTCATTTATATTAGAATAAATCTACATTTATTTAACTAAGAATTCATGCCTTTTAGAAGAAATCTAATACTTTGGTCTTCATCTCTTAAGCTCAATATCACTACTCTAGAAAGTGACAACAATTTTGAAATATATCTCAATCTCTTAATAGCATATAGTTATGATGCTAGGAAATGACTAAGACTTGAGCCTAATATCTTTGTAATACAATGTTAGAAGTCCGACCATATGTATGAGTGAATCTCATAGTTTACCTATCACCATCTACTATGAAAATCTCACACAAACCTACCAATAATCAAAATTCTAGTTCAAGTTCTGTTTAATCAATCATTTATTAATATCTATAATAGAACATAAATCAAAACATATCTATTAATATAAAACCATTGTAACATCACATAAAACAAGTTACACGCACCCTAGACTATATGTTATTTTGATAAAAAAATTTTAAATCTACCCTAGAGTGAGGGCTTTGAGAGTTGTGGCGCTAACTCTAGGGATTAACTTTAAGATTTGTATCCCTTATCTACTTGTGGAGCTACTATGGAGTATGAAATTTAGTCTTAAGATTTGGTAGCTACACCGTAGTATTTGCTTGTTTCATGGCATATGAAGAAGAAATGAAGAATAATTTTGAATTTCTTTCTCTTCCTCATTTATATTAGAATGAATCTACATTTCTTTAACTAAGAAGTCAAGTCTTTCAGAAGAAAGCTACTATTTTGGTCTTCATCTCTTAAGCTCAATATCACAACTCTAGAAAGTGACCACAACTTTGAAATATATCCCAATCTCTTAATAACATATAGTTATAATACTAGGAAATGGCTATGACTTGAGCCTAATATCTTTGTAATACAAAGTTAGAAGTCCTACTATATGTATGAGTGAATCTCATAGTTTACCTATCACCATCTATCATGAAAATCTCGCACAAACCTACCAATAATCAAAATTCTAGTTCAATATTCTATTTAATCAGTCATTTATTAATATCTATAATAGAACATAAATCAAAACACCCTAGACTATATATTATTTTGATAAAAAAATTTTTAAGCTACCCTAGAGTGAGAGATTTGAGAGCTATCGCGCTAACTCTAAGGATTAACTTTAAGATTTGCATCCCTTATCTACTTGTGGAGCTACTAGGGAGTATGAAATTTACTCTTAAGATTTGGTAGCTACACCATAGTATTTGCTTGTTTCATGGCATATGAAGAAGAAATGAAGAATAATTTTGAATTTCTTTCTCTTCCTCATTTATATTAGAATGAATCTACATTTCTTTAACTAAGAAGTCGAGTCTTTCAGAAGAAAGTTACTATTTTGGTCTTCATCTCTTAAGCTCAATATCACAACTCTAGAAAGTGACCACAACTTTGAAATATATCCCAATCTCTTAATAACATATAGTTATAATACTAGAAAATGGCTATGACTTGAGCCTAATATCTTTGTAATACAAAGTTAGAAGTCCTACTATATGTATGAGTGAATCGCATAGTTTACCTATCACCATCTATCATGAAAATTTCGCACAAATCTACCAATAATCAAAATTCTAGTTCAATATTCTATTTAATCAGTCATTTATTAATATCTATAATAGAACATAAATCAAAACACATCCATTAATATAAAACCATTGTAACATCACATGAACCAAGTTACACACACCCTAGACTATATACTATTTTGATAAAAAAATTTTAAATCTGCCCTAGAGTGAGGGCTTTGAGAGCTGTGGTGTTAACTCTAGGGATTAACTTTAAGATTTGCATCCCTTATCTACTTGTGGAGCTACTAGGGAGTATGAAATTTACTCCCAAGGTTTGGTAGCTACACCATAGTATTTGCTTGTTGCATGGCATATGAAGACGAAATGAGGAAATGAATCTACATTTATATTAGAATTTCTTTCTCTTACACATTTATATTAGAATGAATCTACATTTCTTTAACTCAGAAGTCATGTTTTTCAGAAGAAAGCTACTATTTTGGTCTTCATCTCTTAAGCTAAAATCACAACTCTAGAAAGTAACCACGACTTGGAAATATATCTCAATCTCTTAATAACATTCAGTTAATGATACTAGGAAATGACTATGACTTGAACCTAATATCTTTATAACACAAAGACAGGAAATTTAGTAGTCATAACATCATATGTTTGTCTTCTTGTTCTTCATACATAGCTATGATATTGGGAATAACCATGTCAATGTTAATGGCCTCTCAATTTGTAATATGACCACAATGTTGGAAAATTATTATCCCATTGACATTAGTCTTTCTTGATAATCATATGACTGTGGTGTTGAGAAATGATTGCAACACAAAAATTAGTCTTTCATGCCTCAAGAGTCTGCAATATTATTAGTGGCTACGAAACTAGCCTTAATTTTTATCATTTATCATATCACTATGGCATTGAAAAAATATTGTGACATTATTAATTAGCTTGAACATAAAAGTCATTATTTTGTCTTCTCTTGAGGACAAAAGTCATGACCTTGAGGAATACTCGTACTTGAGCAATATCCTCAATAATATTTCATATCCCAAAAGTCACAACACTTAGTAATTATCATAGTTTTCCCTAAGTAGTTTTGGCTATATAAATTTTTATAGCTCAAAAAATATGACTTTGTAAAAAGGTCATGACTCTGATTTAAGACTTTTGGGCCAAAAATTTTAGAATTTTGACCTCAAGTTAAATTGAGGTCTACAATTTTAAGGAATTTTAGATCAAAGGTCTAGAATTTTGACCTTAATCAAGGTGGCATTTTTCGGTACCATTCATTTCTAACCTCAAATATCGTGACTACGTCGACATGACGTACATAACATAGTGATAAGGAGAGGTAGTTATATGACCTAAAAATTCTTCTTATTTGAAATCAAGAATCATTTATCCAAAATCTTAGCAATATTAAATTTATACCATCTCACCAAGGCAATGATAAGATCACCCTACATTGGGTGATGGTAGAGAGGTAGGGAGGATTGTAAAAGCAAACTTAAAAAATACAATGTAACCTTGCCCTCTTCAATAAGCTCTCCCCTCACTAGGCATCCATAAGAATTTTTTGATGATTCTCTCCTATTTTTATTACCAACTGACAAAGTCTTAGTGATTTCTTTATAGTTGAGTTATGCTTTTAGGGTTTTGACACTATGGCATCCACATCACCCTTAGTTTAATATATTTTAAAACTATGGATATAAAATTATTTGATCATTGTGACAGTGATTGGGGAGACTATCCAGATGATTATAGAAGCATATTCAAATATATCTTCTATCATAGTACTACATCAATTTCACACGCAATCTAGTTGAATAATTTCACACGCAATCTAGTTGAATAAAAAAGATGTGAAAGTCACTATCATCTCATATGACAACGAGTTCACTATTACAATAGTAAAGGATGTAGTTCTATATAGTCGGATCAAACATATTACCTTAAAATACTACTTCATAAAGAAATGGGTTGAGAATCAAGAAGTAGTAATAATTTATTGTAACATTGAAGTTCAAATTGATGATATTTTGACAAAGTCTCTGCCAAAGAAGTATCAATTTTTATGTGACTTATTTGGACTCAAAAATATTTCAACAGAGGAAGTTAAAAATTAAATGAAAATTTTTAAATGTTTGTGCGTGTGGGGAAATCGTGCATTATATCTAATGTCTTATTTTATTATTATTCACTTTTAATGTTTAGTATTTCTTTGTATAAAAAGTTGCACATATTTAAAAAGAAAAAAAACACAATGTGGAGATCATTTCATATTAGAGCATTTTTTGTTTTTCCAAGAACTCTCTCACCATTTCTTCTTCATGCTCTAATTTCGCAGCAACAATGTGAAGAACATGATAATTATTTGTGTTATTCGTATGTTATGTTATTATCAATAATGACCCTGTTTTCCCCACCTTTGTCATTCACAACAAATAAACCTTCAGGGAGGTTTGTTTATTCAAAATTACAGAAGCATTTTGGAATAGAGATAGATATGACATGACTTATGAAATTCCAGTTGTAACGTCATCAATGTTAATCAACTCGCTCATCATCATCCACTCAATGGTTAGTGGATCTTCATTGGAGAAATCGAAGAAGTCATCTCCTTGGAAGCTGATAGTATTATTATTATT
Source organism: Sapria himalayana (assembly GCA_029783825.1). Taxonomy (NCBI): domain Eukaryota; kingdom Viridiplantae; phylum Streptophyta; class Magnoliopsida; order Malpighiales; family Rafflesiaceae; genus Sapria; species Sapria himalayana. The sequence goes on along the minus strand of JAREIK010002415.1, from coordinate 449,065 downwards.
AATGTTATTTGATCCATCGTTGCTTCTTTGTATTCTAAATGGGTTTTCTTGTGCCATTTCGGAGGCAGCCATCCTTTTAATAGTCACCCTCTCGCCCGCCTCCTCCTTGGAAGCCTCTCCGCTGCAAGTGTCCTTCTGATCTTTTTGGCCTATTTTCTTGCTCAAATGAGAATTCCAGTAATTCTTAATTTCATTATCTGTTCGACCTGGTAATCGTCCAGCAATCAATGACCACCTGAGAGACCCATAAAACTAATTGATGATCAATATTATGGACATTTTCCCATGAATCGCCCTCACTACTCCACCACTCAAATTATTTGTTATGTGATGGGCATGAAATCAAATGAGAAAGAACGAACCTGTTGCCTAGCAGCTTGTGGAGCCGAAGGATCAAGTCTTCTTCTTGATCTGATATGTTGCCTCTTTTGATATTTGGCCTCAAATAATTCAGCCATCTCAACCTGCAGCTCTTTCCACACCTCGCCAGACCTACCAAATCAAACTCAAATGTCAGCTTATTGCATGCCTTCAGCGTTTAAAATTGAATCCCTGCGCTAGCACCCTACAAAACTTTTGACAAGCATTAAAAAAAAAAAGAAATACCTGCTTTGGCAGCAATAACCTTCCATCTTTTCGCACCATGAACGGCAATTATCTCAGCCAATTTCTGGTCTTCTTCAGCAGTCCATGCTCCCTTGTTGATCGTCTTCCTCACCCCCATTCTTCCTGCCGCCTCTCGTTTAGCCGTAGTGTGCGCCGCCAGAGGAGCCTTCCCATGAGCAACCATTGTTTTGGTGCGACCGGCAGAGAGTATTATTGGTCGCGGATTTAGGGGCTGCCTATCTAATGCGCTGTGCGGGAAACTGTAGCATCTAACCTTCTTGCTTGAAGCTGGGAAGAAGAGGAGCCCAACTACCACTTCCTGCGGTACGGTCTAGAAGATGACAGTGTAGAATGATGATGAGATTGATGATTGGGCCACGCTTGTACTGTGATGTTTGTCGACTTCCGTCCGCATCTTGCCCAAGGCGACTCAGAAAAGGCACTTACATGGGTGTCTGGGCAAGTGAGTCAGGGCCGCGGTCTAGACCTTTTTGAATGAAAGAAAGAAGGTAAGAAAGTAATCATAAAAAAGAAAAAATTAGACCAAATCACATCAAATCAGGACGTATGGCTGTTGCCTGATGCCATGAGAAAGTGACCAACCGGATGGGACGAAACGACGATCAAGATGTAAAGCCATCACCCGGGCAATGCTGCTTTTTTTTTCTCTAAAAAAACTAAATGAAGATAGATAAAAATAACATCAAATTAAGCTTTTGTATTCTGATCCCACGAGCTTCTTAAATGTTCAAAACATTGCACGTTCATCAAATTGAAAGTCATTTACTTCATGCCGCATTTTTCAAAACATAATGACTTTATAAAAGTCAATTCTTTGAAATAAAATAAAATGCCTTTTAGTTTGCGGGAACAGTAGAGCGAGGATTGCAGCGAGGACGTATGTGGATCACACATCTGTGACTGAATGTGGGGTCTGTCTGACCAATAAGGTTACCCATTTCTTATGAGATATTTTGAAGTCTTCTGTTTTATTTTTTTCAATTACTATTACTTGTTTAAACATATCTATATCTATTGGTGATAGATATACATGATACATCAGATTATTCCATTTGAAAAAATAAAAATATATTACTATCTCATCATCAAAGATATATTTGGCCTCATGATTGTTAAACTTAACCTAAAAATATAAGTATCCAAGACTAGGAAGTATGAGTTATTGATATTTATACTACTTATTAGTTCACTTTAGAATAATTAAAATAATTTTATAGTATCTTTGAGCATGTCACCTTTCCTAGAGGTGTGATATCCATTCATATCATTATAGAAAATGTATTTACTTAAGAAGCAAGGAAAAAGGAAAAACGATAAGATTGTCACGGCATCACCATTTATGAGAGGTGCAGTAAGAACACTATTAGTTATGCACATAATGATGAAAGAACATATCATTCCAAAGCAAGTCAAAAAATAAAAAAAAAATCAAATATTATCACTATAAAAGACTATAGTAGGTTATGAAAAGATTGTTATTCTATGAACTAAGAGAGAGAACAACTTCATCATGGAAGGTCACATCATGATAGTAATGCAAATTTTATTAAATTAGTGAGTCAGAAGGGTCATTGATTGATTGAATCGAATGTATTATTTCACCTGACTTGTTTATTTTATACATATTTAGTGATTATAGCATGATAAAGATAAGCAATGATAAGACATCATATATTATGGATGTTGGAGAAATATATCTATAGATATAGATCGAGCAATAGTTGATGATGAAAGATGTCTACTGCATATATATCATACATTTACATGAAGCTGATATTCATAGGCATATTGGATAACATATAATGCAAGAGTCATTTTGTTGGTAGCTAACAAAAATTAATCAAGAATTTATTAGTAATTACATATGGAAAGAAGGAGAATATCTATATATCAAATTAATCTTATTGTTTAAAGAACATTAATCTGTGACATAGAAAACTTAACCATATGAATTAAAAGGACTTTCAGCTACTTACTAGAAAGAATACTTTGGTCACTTGACCAATGATATTTTTCTTGATAAGTGTATGGACTATATGAATAGAAAATCCATAAAATATCATCCGCCTTTCATCCCTCTTCAAGGAGATATAGAGCTAGATACTTGATAGGGGCAATTTGCTTTATGATATCTATTTAGGAAAGCGTAGGCTTCTACCTTAAAGACCAAAGATCAGGTCTTTCATATCTTTAAGGATTTTCATGCCATGATAGAGAGAGAAAAAAAAATAATAGGACACTAATCTCTATATACTTTGATAATCAAAGAGAGTATGTGGATTAGTTTAAAATCTATTTTATTATCCAATGTATCGAACTTAAAAGAATACTAACCATGATATCTCAATTGAATGAAATAATTAAAAGGATGAACTAGAGACTATTAAGAAGAGAGTCAAGTGAATTGGTTTCTCATACACATCTTCCTAAAACTTTTGAGGAGAAACTATGCATATAGTTATTAATTTAATCAATATGTATTCTGCTATTTTCATAGAAAGTGCTATTCTCAAAAAATTTAGAATATCAAAGATACATCTTATGATCACTTTAGAGTATTCAGTTGAAAAGCTTTCATTTTACATCCATAGATCATTTTTGGCAATAGACATAAGAAGTTCAGATGTATAGACTATGAAACATAATTTTTACAAAGCTTATTTGGAATAGAGATATAGTTTTTCTAGAATACTAACTAATTGAATACAATCATCTAAGTGGCGAGGAGAACAAACTTGTAGGAACTACACTTCACATAAACTAGAGTTATTTCCCTTCATATATTAGATAATTAAGGATGAGTAATTGAGTAACCAAATGATTATACTAAGACACATCAATTTCTAGTCAATGAGTTGAGTGATGATATTCCAGCAAGAACTAGGTAGGCCCAATTGATCATGATAATATATCTCAACCTTAGTTGAAAAGACCTAGATTTAACTAGTTATTCTCTAGATTTCATGTTTATGTATTACCTATGCATATCGGAGAGCCTAACACATTGGTACAATAAATCTAGAAATATTCTGAATTTGGCTACCAACTTGATGTTAGCAATCAATCAAATCGTTGTGAAAATAGATTCGAAGTAGAAGGAAAGGAAGATCTAGTATGTAAACCCAACAGTAATTTATATGGGATTAGGCAATCCAAGATGCAATGGTATAATAAATTATGTTCATTTATGGACCCTCATAACTGTTAACATATATTTTGTGATCATTGTGTATTTGCTAGTCATCAGTTAGGTGCTAAAATAATTATTTTTTTATTATAGATTGAAAACATGTTAATCATTAGTCATAATAAAATACATATTAACAAGCTTAATAGAGAGTTGGAAAATATATTTTCTATGAAAAACTCGGGCTCAATTAAGTAGATTCTATGGATGAGCATCATCTTAGATAGGACTTCTAGACATTTTTGATTATCCCAATTTTTTTTGCATGGAAAAGTTTTTGAGAGATTTTTTGTAAAAAAAACTAGTTGTAATGCCTTTAGCCAATGATTCAAATTGAATATTGAATATTGTTCGAAGACTAATGAGCAAAGGAGAAACGTGAGTCATATTCTCTATACATCAACTATTTATAGTTTTATGTATGACATGGTTTGTACTAGACTAGGTATAACATACTTATTTAGTGTGGTTAGTTGTTTTCTCTCTGACCTAAATTGATATTATTATGCAACAGTAAAATCTTTTCTAAAATATCTTTGAGGAATATTTCAACAATCTCTATGTCTAGAAGGGTGAAAGCTCATTATTTTCAGAAATATTGATTATGATATAATTGATGATTCTAACTTAAGGAGATTTACCTTTATTTAATATCAACAGGGGAGGAAGGAGGGGGGGGATAATATTTTAATAATCCAAGATACAAAGTGCATAACGATGTCTAACATTGAGGCTTATTTAATTGTAAGTCTACTAGAGCCTATAAAAAATTTTATAGATAAAAAGGTTTCCACCATACATGGATTTTCATTCGGATACATACATAACTCGATGAGAGAGTTAAAGTATAATATATCTCTCCAAAAGATTCTACTTTTCACTGTTAGTCAAAGCACATAAATGTAATATATCTTTAGATATGATATATATTAGAAAAAACTCAGATATACTCGAAAAGGTACCTAGGGCTAAGAGGGAGATTTGTGGGAGGGAGAATTATGTTTTGGGGTGCTCCCCTAGAAAAATTTAAGAATTTGAAACTTATCTTTTTAATTTTGAAAATAAGTCACCAAAATCTTAAAATATTTAAATTTAGTGCACTCTATTACGTTTATCCTAAACTACTCTCGCTCTCTACCATTGGTCCTTACCCTATCCCATCGAGCTAGATGGAGCTTGACCACAAGCTCCATCAATCTTTTAGAGCTTGTGGTACCTGTAGCTCGACCAAGAGCTCAGTCGAGCTTCAGGAGCTTGGCATCATCCTCCATCGAGCTCCTGGAGCTTGACTAAGAGCTCCTTCGAACACCTGGAGCTCGAACGACAAGCTCAATGGAGCTCTCGATCGAGCTCTTTCAAGCTATTGGATCTCTCGGTCGAGCTCTTTCAAGCTATTGGAGCTCGACCGAGAGTTCCATTGATCTCTTGGAGCTTGACAACGAGCTCAATGGAGCTCTCGATCAAGATCTAGGAGGTTGGCATTGAGCTCCAGGAGCTCGCGTCGAGCTCCAAAAGCTCGACCGAGAGCAACGTCGAGCTCGATGGAGCTCTTGGTAGAGCTTCTTCAAGCTCCAGGAGCTCGGCGTAGAGCTCCATCGAGCACCAGGAGCTCGACTGAGGGCTCCGTCGAGCTTTTGGAGCTCCTGGAGCTCGTCGATGAGCTCGATGGAGCTCTCGGTAGAGCTTCTTCAAGCTCCACGATCTCAGCGTAGAGCTCCATCGAGCACCAGGAACTCGACCGAGGGCTCTGTCGAGCTTTTGGAGCTCGATGGAGCTCTCGGAACTCGACAACGAGCTGGACGGAGCTCTCGGTCGAGCTCGAGAGCAACGTCGAACTCTTAGAGCTCTATGACATGCTCAATGGAGCTATTAGTCGAGCTCCTTCATGCTCCAGGAGCTCACGTCGAGCTCCTTCGTGCTCCAGGAGCTTGGCATTGAGCCCCAAGAGCTAGACCGAGGGCTCCGTCTAGCTCCTGGAGCTCGAGGACGAGCTCGACCGAGAGCTCGATAATGACTCCACGAAGGAGCTCATGGAGACGGGTGAGGGGAGAGGGGTGGAGAGAGGGCATGGGCAAGGGGGGACGTGGGCGTGGGCGAGGGCGTGAGCAAGGAGGGACGTGGGCGTAGGCGAGGGTGTGGGCGAGGGCGAGGGGCGGGTGAGGGGCGAGCGAAGGGCAGGGGAGAGGGTAGTTTAGGACTTACGAATTAGGGTGGGATTATTTTTAATTTATTTTTAGTTTTGCGACTTTTTAAAAAAATATCAAAATTTTAGTTTCTAAATGTTAAAATTTTTGAAGAAATATCCCAAAATATAATTCTCCCTTAGTTGGATCTATATAAATTAGGAAGATTAATTCACTTTTTTAGTTTGGTTTTTCTAATAAAATATAAATGCATGTTTGTTATTTTAAAATTATTGGTTTTATTCTATTCACATACTTCTTTATTTTTTTCATTCTTTTTGTTTTTTTTTTTTGTTTTTTTTTTTGCAAGTTGGTACAATGTGGATTAGAGGGGTCAAAACGGCATGTGCATGGCCCGAAACAGCATGGTTTGGAACCGTTCCATAGGCCGAGCTAGGTTGACCCTTGTCATAGTTTGTGTCGTGTCAGGCCAAGCACGACTCATGTGCCTAACTCAGCGGCACAGTAAATCGGCCCTGGGCCCTAATTGATTTTTTTTTAAATCCAACTGCACAAACCGAGTATGACCAGCCTGACTCGGCAAGTCCAGGCATGACCTAGGTATGAGCTGAGCTAGCAGGTCGTGCCGATGAAACTTCTCAAGCCGTGTCATTCCTAGCACCTCATAGTTACTCTACCAGGCTGTGTCGAGCACGGCATGGTGGCTCTATTAGGCCACCAAAAATGGGTCGGGTAGCCCAACCCTTTTGACAACTCCAATGTGGACATAGAGGTGTCAATAGAGGTGTCAAACGTGTCGGGCCGGCCCGGCACGTTTTTAAAGCGTGCCCGGGTCCGTGCCGTGCCTGGCCCGGCACGGGTCCGTCCCGTGCCGGTTCACGCAGGCACGCGTGTCGTTGGCGGCATGTCACGTGTGGCGTGGCGTGACCCGTCCGGCCGTCCGCCGTCCCCTTGCCGGCTGGCGGCTGGCCCCCTCGGCCCTCCCCGGTAAAAAGACCGCGGGTCGGGTCTGATTGGACCCGACCCGCGGTCCCGACTGCCGATACCCGACGGTCTTAGATCCGACCAATCTCAACGGCCAAAAAAAAAATTTCAAACATCACAGATTTTCAGCCGTTGGATTCGCCTCCAACGGCTAGGGGGCAGAATCCAAAGATCCTCGTGATTCTGCCCCTTAAAAATATTAAAAAAATTCAAAAAAATAATAAAAAAATATCTTTTTTTATAAAAAAAAACTTTATTTAGCCTATAAAATCTACCCCCTCCCTATAACATTTATGTTTTTCAAAAACATAAAACCTCTCAATACTTTCTATCTCTCACATAAACCGTGCATCTCTCTCTCGGCCCTCGTGATTTTGATTTCGGCTTGGATTTTCGTGAAACTCAACTTGAGTTTTGAACATCAGAGCTTCCTGCGGTGCACCTTGCACGTGACTGACCTCATTGCTTTTACCGGGTATTTTATTTTACGTTTTTATTTACTTTCTCTCTCTAAAGCTTTTCTCTCTAGAAAAAACTTAGGAAAAAATAAAAAACATAAAAAATGACAAATACACCTGACACGTATTTAAATTTGGAAAATGAAAATGTTAGTGTTACACAGACGTCTGCGGCTGCTAAAACTTTGGTTTCTCCTGTCGTCGCAACCCAAAGTTCTAAAAAACAAAAAACTAGGAGGACTTCTGTAGTTTGGACACATTTTAAAATCATAACACAAGTAAATGTTAGGGGTGAGGAACTTGAAATGGCACAGTGCAAATATTGTATGAGACTTTTAACATGCAATAGTACATGTGGGACTGGGCACCTTAAGAGGCATGCCGAAATATACACCAAAAAATATGGACCCTTAGATCCTAGGCAAACCCAACTTGGCACTACATTTTTTGAGACTGGATCGAGTTCAGTCTCAAAGTTTACTCCCTTCGTATACTCCAGCGAGTTGGGTAGGGACGGCATGGCCAGGCTCATCACATTGATGGGTCTTCCGATCAGATTTTCGGAAGATCCGATGGTAGTGAGCATCATGCAGACTTATTTTCAGCCATCCTATCGTAGGATTCCTAGGTCAACATCTAGGAGTGACATACTAAAGATATATAAGTTAGAAAATCAAAAAATAATTAAGGAATTTTTGGCATATAGTGGAGTGGTGTCCGTGACGTCCGATATATGGACATGTCACGATGATTCTTCTTATGCATGTCTCACGAGTCACTATGTAGATTCTAACTAGACAATCAATAAAAAAATATTAGGATTCACTGAGATTCTTCATCCTCATGATGGCCCGGCCATTTTTGAGTGTATGATGAAAATATTTAGGGAATATAAAATTCAAAATAAAATTTTTAGTGTCACTTTCGATAATGCTGTGAATAATGGAGTAGCGATCAATATGTTTGTTAGGAATATTAGAGACGCACCATTAGGAGAGATCTTTCATGTCAGATGCATGTGTCATGTGATTAACCTGATAGTTCAAGCGGGTATGAAGGTGTGTTCCCCCGCGTTGGAAAATATATGCAATGCACTCAAGTATATTCACACTCCTCGCAGACTACAAGAGTTTGGTAATCTCTGTTTGTCTGCGAATCTTAAGAAGAAGAAATTCCAATCGGATGTGAGACATCGTTGGAATTACACGTACCTGATGTTGGAATCATGTGTTGGATACGAACACGTGATATCCGACTACGTCAATAGTAAGAGTGGCGAACTTATTATTGACGACACTGACTGGGCTTCAGGAATTTCATTTATGAAATTTCTGAAGATATTTTATGACACGACGAACATGTGTTCGTCGGTTTATACGCCCACCACTTGCATTGCACTCCATTGCATATGCAACATTAGTAGCATGTTTAGGAAGTATCGAGCGGACCCGACGCTCAGCCATATGGTTGTAGAGATGGAGACCAAGTACCTGAAGTACTGGTCCACCATTCCATCTCTTTATTGCCTCGCAGCATGCATAGACCCTATGGCTAAGGTGGAAGGGGTTGAAAACACCCTGACTTTCATTTCCTCGTGCATGAACCTGGAAGAGCCACCTGAAGGGTTCATTTACGAGAAGTTGACAAACCTGTTCACATACTACGATACTAGGTATGGTGGTGGTGGTGGTGAGACTGTGAGTACGGACACTTATACCTTGTTCGGAGATGACGATTATTCCATAAACCTAGCGAGGGGGAAACGTAGGGGTGGACCTTCACATAGGAGCGAGCTGTCTCGGTACTTAGATACCGATTACTGCTCAATCCTATCACATTATGATAATAATAATCTTGATTTATTACAGTGGTGGAAATCATATGAGTCCACCTATCCCGTGCTATCTAGGATGGCACGGGATCTACTGACTCCTCCGGTGTCGAGCGTAGCATCGTAGTCTGCTTTTTCTGTTGCAGTGAACGTGATTACGGATAGGAGATCGAGATTACATCCATATATGGTTGAGGCCTTGGCATGTTTGAAGGATTGGGAGGAATCGAGGTTTAGCATCCGTGATCATGCTGAAGCTGGGACTGTGACAGACACTGCAGTCGCATCCACATCCACTACGATGGCGGAGGAGGTGATTGCCGATGATGATGATCCATATGATACTGATCTTGATGTTGCGGCTGATGATTCTGATGATATGCCGCTTGACGATTGATGCTCATCTGCTCTTTTTTTTCGATGTTTTTTTATTTATTTTATTTATACGCTTTGTTTGTACTTTATACCATACATTGTGTTGAAATTTATACTTGATTTGTTCGGACCATCGGTTTCAAAAGCATGATTGGTAATTTTTCATTTGTGTAGTTTAATTTTTTTTTTATTTTAATTTTTACTAACATAATGTATTTATTTATTTTTTTTACGATTTAAATTTTATTTAAAAAATTAATAACTTTAAATTTTAATATATAATTAATAAATTATAAATATAAAAAAAGCTAAACTAAATTGAATTTGATAAAAAAAAAATTTCTAATATTTGTTTGTTTTATTTAATTTTAATTTTTATAATTTTTACAAAAAATTATATTTAATAATTAATACTCTATAACTATACGGTTACTTAATCAAAAAATTTACAATAAAAAAAAATTTAATCTGCCATCTGCCTCTCCGTCAGCGGTCAGCCCGTGCGGCGGTGCAGCCTCCAGGACCCGGGTGACCCGGTCCCACGTCGCGGCTCCTGCCTGCCCGGCCGTGCCGCCTGGCCTGTATGGCCAAGGCGTGCCCGAGCGGGCCCTGCACGGCCTTGCCGTGCCTACGGGCCGTGCTGTGCCCGCCTATATACAAACCGTGCCGTGCCCGGCACGGCACTGTAGCACGATCGTGCTCGTGAAAAACGGACCGTGTCGTGCCGGGCCGGCACATTTGACACCTCTAGGTGTCAAACGGGCTAGACGGCCCGGGCACGACCCAATTCAGCCAAGCCTGGCCTAGCACAATATGGTTTGGAACTATTCCGTAGGCCAGGCAGGGCCAACCCTCGGCACGATTTGTGTCATGCCAAGCCAGCATGAGATGTGCCTCATGTCGGCCTGTGCCTAGCCCAACGGCATGGTGAACCATGCCAGGGGGCACAGCTGCATTTTATTTTAAAATAGCTGGAAAATATAGGTAGGACCCATCCCAACCCGGCAAGTCCAGGCATGACCCAAGTATGAGCCAGGCTGATTGGCCGACTAACACTTCTCAAGCTGTACCATGCAAGACACAATATGGTTACTATACCAAGTTATTCTGAGCACGGCACAGTGGCTCGATTGGGCCACCAAAAAATAAGTCAAGCCCGCCTGACCCTTTTGACACCTTTAATGTGGACGTAGAGGTGTCAAATAGGTCAGGTAGCCCAAGCACAGTCTGGGGCCCTACCTAGCAACACTATTTGGAACAATTCCATGGGCTAGGCTAGGCCGACTTTTGGCATGGTTCATGCCTAGAGATGTCAAATGGGTCTGGCCGACCCAGTTTTAGGTGACCCAATCATGCCACCAGGTCGTGCCTAGCATGGATGGTATAGTAATCGTGCCTGGCCTGGCACGGTTTCATCAGAGCAGGCCTAGCACGGCCCATCAACCTAGTTGTGATGAAACTATGTTAGGTCGGGCCTGGGTAGGCTAGCTTCGGCCCGTCTGAGCTGGGTTTTAATTTTTTAATTAATTTTAACTTTTTAATTCTTAATATTAAAAGTATTATAAAATTTAAAAATTAATTATTTAATTATATACTTAAATAGTTTTTAGTTAATGTTAATAGTTAATTATTAAATTTTAATAAATAATTAATTTTTTTAAATTGTATTTTATTTATTTTAATAAAACATTAAGGTTATTTATTATAATAAATAACTAAAATTTAAAAACTAAATGTGTATGAATTAATACTATTTAAATAAAATTAAAAACCAATGCAAAATGGAAATTCACAAAAAATTAATATTCAAGCATCAATCCTCAAACTAAAAGTAATATCACAAATAAAAAATAAACAAAAACAAATACAATATGAATGAGTAATTTCAATATCAGACAGCAATTTCACCACTATAATATATCAAGATTTTTATTATCAGAATGTGATAGGATTGAGTAGTAATCAGTATATAAGTACCAAGACAGCTCGCACCTATTCGACGATCAACCTCATCATTTTCCCCTCTCTACCTGAATGGAAAAGTCGTCATTTCCGAATATGGTATCCATGTTCATACTCAGATCCTCACTATTACTACCATCATACCTAGTATCATAGTATGTAAAGAGCTCACTCAACTTCTCATGAATGAACCCTTCAAGAGGGTCTTCATGGTTCATGCACAATGATATATATGTCAAAACGATCTCTACCCCTTCCACCTTAACCCTAGGGTCCATGCAAGCAGCTAAACAATAAAGAGATGGAATGGTGGACTAGTACTTTAAGTAGTTGGTTTTCAAATCTAGAACCATATCACTAAGTGTTGGGTCATCTTAAAACTTCCTAAATATGCTACTAATGTTGCATATGCACATGAGTGCAATGCAAATTCTGGAATATAAACTGACGAACACATGTCCGTAGTATCATAACAAATCTTCAAAAATTTTATAAATAAAATTTTTATAGCTCATTCAATATCATCAATAATAAGTTCATTATTCTTACTATTAACATATTTGGATATCACGTGTACGTATCCAACACATGACTCCAACATTAGGTATGTGTAATTTCAATGGTATATCACATCCGATTGGAATTTCTTCTTCTTTAGTCCTACAGACAAACAGAGACTACCAAATTCTTGTTGTATGCAAGGCATCCAAATATATTTTAGTAAGTTACGTATGTTTTCTAAAGTTGAGGCACACACTTTCTTCCCCGCTTGTACTATCAGGTTAATGGCATGACACATGCATCTAACATAAAAAATCTTTTCTAATGGTTCATCTCTAATACTCCTAACAAACATATTAATGGTTACTCTATTGTTAAATACATTGTCGAATATGATACTTTATATTTTATTTTGAATATTATAATCTCTAAAGATTCTCATCATTCACTCATAAAAGGCTGGGTCATCATGAGGATGGAGAATCCCTGAGAATCCTAATATATTTTATTTCGTGTTCATTTAGAATTTACATAGTGGGCGGTAATGAATGCATAGATTGCATTCTCGTGACTAGTCCAGATATTGGACGTCATGGACACCACTCCACTATAATCTCTAAATTCATTAATCATTATTTTTTTTTCTATATTATTATATTTAGCATGTCTTCCCTAGATGTAAACCTAGGAATTCTTTGATATACAGACTGAAAATATGTACACAAGACTAACTATCCTTGGATCCTCCGAAAACCTAATTGGAAGATTCATCATGGTGATCAGTTTGGTCATGCATTTCCTCTATATCTCTTTGTGGTATATGAAGGGAGAAACTTTGAGACAAAACTGGATCCAGTCTCAAAAAACTCATCGCTAAGTTGGGTTTGCCTAGGATCTAATGCACCATGTTTTTTGGTGCATAGTTCGGCATGCCTCTTAAGGTGCCTAGTCCCACACGAACTCTTACAGGTTAATATTTTTTTATAATATTTGCACTGTGTTAATTCTTCTTCAGTACGCCTAATATTTTTTTATTTTATAATATTAAAGTTAGTCTAAACTACTGAAATTTTTTTTAATTTTTTATCTTTTAGATGTTTGGGTTGAGGCGATCGAGAAATCAAAGTTTCAGTAGTCTCAGACCTTTCGGTAGAATTTTTATTTTCTAAAATAATAATTAATTTCACTTTCATTATTAAAATTACTATTTGTTTTTTTTTTATTTTTTATTTTTTAGATCCGACTTAGGAGTTTGGACTAGGAGAGAGAGGGAGAATAGACTAGAGAGAAAAAGATTTTAGATATAAAACTTTAAAGCTTAAAAACTAATATATAAAAAAACACTCGTAAAGCATAATGCATAAACTTTCATTTTTTGATGTCTACACCAACATGCACCACAATCCACATAACACTTGAGTCTCGAAAAGCAAAATGTCGAAATCCCAAAACCAAAATCAAGAACCAAGAGAGGGAAAATTAGAGAGAGAGAGATATATATATATATATATATATATATATGTTTTGAAAACATAAATATTAGAATGGGGGGGGGGGAGGTTTATAGATTAAAAAAACATAATTTTTTTTTGATTTTTTTAAATGTTTTATGATTATAAAATGGGTAGAATTTTTAGGACCATTGAATTGTGCCCCATAGTCGTTAGAGACAAAATTCAATGGCTTAGATTTGAATTTTTTTTGGACCGTCGAGTCGGTTCAACCATCAAACCAACTTGAATGGTCCAAAATTCTAGAAGATTCATCTTTTGGAACTATCGGGCTCGGGTTTAGGGCTGTGAAAAATTGATGGTGGGTCAGGTTACAGGCTTGACGAAAATTCAGATCCGTCGAGCGTTGGGCTTTGAGGTGTGGCTGGGTCAGGACTCATGGCACCGCTTGGTTCGTGCCGAGAATTCCTTCCCACATGTCATGGTACTAGGCCTTGCCTTGCCTAAAATGTTACCCGGTTGCCCTAGGCACGACACATGCATGGGCCTTTACCTTATTGTGCCAAGCAGGGCTAGGCACATTCGAGTCGGGCCATGTCTTGGGCTGAGCTCAAGTTGCCCGGCCTGTTTGACACCTCTATTTGTGCCATGCTGGGCTGGCATGAGTTGTGCCTCATGTCGGGCCAGGCACGACCTGTGTGCCTGGCTCGATAGCACGGTAAACCAGCTTGGGGACCTAGCTGGATTTTTTTAAAATACAGCTGGAAAAACTGGGTACGACCCATCCCAACCCAACAAGTCCAGGCATGACCTGGGTATGAGCTGTGCCGGTGGGCCATGCCAAGCACGGCACGGTGGCCTGATGGGCCACCAAAAAAGGGTTGGGCCGACCCATTTGACACCTCTATGTGGTCGAGATGCACATCTAAATCTCCCAATAAATAAAAGAAAAAAAAAAGAAACTTCCAATTTTTTTTATTTGACACATGGTATAAAGAAAAAAAAAAGAGTGCACCTCTTCTTTCTAGTTATGAAAACAAAGAAAAAAGAAAGAAGACTCAAAGCCTCCTCTCTCAAAGTTCTAGAATATAAAATACACTAAAAACATAAGGTTCTAGTTTCTATAAAATAGTTTCAACATCCTCTCTCCTCATCTTCCAAAGTTCTATGTTCTAATTACTTGGAATAAAATTTCTACTACTTCATCATGTTGCAGTGTATAAAAGAAGATAAACCCTTATTTTCTTATATAGATGTAAAAAACTAACTAATATTGTTTTTGGAATTATGTATTTTCTTTTTTGACAAAAACGAACTCCTCAATTTGTCCAAAATTTATATATTGATGATATTTGTGATGTTACCATATTCATGTTTCCATCTTGTTGCCTTGAATTGCTACATAAATTGAAAATTCTAAAAACAACATAACATTACGAAGATAACATATGAATTGCAAGAAATTTCACACCCAAGATACCCACATTTATGTATTCTATTCAAAATTTTGGTTTTCATAAATTTCATAATATGAAGTTGTTAATCTTGGTTTAATGCATAGTTTTTTGATGTGAAAATTATATTTAGTAATTAATTGTATAATAAAATTTTTAGAATATTTGTGTATCCCTTGTGAGTTTTTCTGAAAAAAAATTTAGTTTAATTGTACTTGTTAGATATTAATCCTTGTGATTTTACATATTAAGTTTTTTAATTTTGACATCAATTATCCATTGAATTTGTGTGATTTATATTAGTTCGCACATGCCCACTCAAGCCCACTTTTAGAATTGTAAATCAATTCTAAAAATTTCCAGAAATTAATTTTGATATCTATTTACATTTAAACAAAATTTAAATAAAATAATCATTCAATTTAAAAAATTTTATTTTCCTTTGTAATTACATTTCAATTGGCTTTTCCAACAAAGTGGTATCATAGCTTTTTGATACCCAACAACTAATATTGGAGTATTTTTGATATCCCAGATATGCTGACATGTATCATATTTACTAGGGCTAACCTAGTAGTAATGAACTCTGACTAAAACATCATGTGGAAAGCTAGTCAGCTTGTCCAAACTTGGTTTTCATTTGGCCCTATTGAGCCATTTGATTTGGGTGGAAAAAAAATGTTCAAGGAATGTAAACATATAGGGTCAGGCTCTCCTTTGGAAAAGCATATCAAATATGACCCTGCCCATTTTTATAATGCTACTCAAGTTGGCCATTTTGGAATAGATCATACAACATTTATTACTAGACATGACTCATGCATCTTGTATGACCTTGGGGCAATGTTTAAAATGTATGCCTAAAGAAGAATTGTTTCTTCCCTAACAAAAATATTTTCTAACATTTGCGGCTAAATAAAATTAAGAACAAGAAGCAGGCAATTTAGCTAATTTTGAGATTTAAAATTGGCTAGGCTAGATAGCCCCACAATCCATTTCCTAACCTATCAAGAGGAAGTCCTAGCCCAACACACTTCTATGAGCCTTTATTCAAGTGATAGGGTTGCCCAAATGCCATTCATAAATGTTGTAGGCTACCAATTACTTAGACCCATTCCTAGACATTGCTCATGCCCAAGCACAAACCTGAGCCCCGACCCAATTCTTTTTGAGGGTGGATGTGTGCTTGTCATTTTGCATTAGGAATACTAGTCTTTTCTATTATACCAAATGTTAAGATCCTGAGTATCACAACAGTTACTCTGATACCAAACTCAAAAATCCAAGATAACTAGCACAACCGCCATCGATACCAAACTAGGAATCATGCTGGTGATTTATAATTTCAGTTAGAGACAAGATAACTCCATAGATGAAACACTCATGTATAAGAAAGAGATGGAGGGGACAACCACAAGAGAGAAGAGTAAAATTTTTTACTATTATTGAATACTTTGGTTACAACTACTACACACTCACTCATGCTCACTTTGATTACTTTTTCTACTCATTTTGTTTACATTTACAAGTGCATTAAAATAGATAAAAAACCTCTTAAACTTAAAACTTGAGTCACAACATCAATCCATATTGCATCTTCATTTATTCATGTTGCAACACCATATAATATTATCGTGAATAGAATCTTGAAGTAAACAAGTCACGATGACAAAAAATAGATTACAACTTCATTCTTGTCATGACACCATAGAACAAGGTCACTACTTGAATCCTTAGATTATCTAGTTGTAACAACACAAAATAAGTTGTAACTTCATTCAAGTAACAATACCATAAAATATGATCATGACTTTAATCCTTCTAAGTCTTTTAATCATAACAATGAAAAATCAATCACAACTAGTTTCATGGTGTAACACTATATAATAGGTTCATGACTTGAATCCTTAAGACTTTTAGCTGCAACAACACCAAACTAGTTGTGACTTCATTAATATCATAGCACCATAATTCAGGTCAAGACATGAAACACATGTTATAGATTCAAAAGTATGTGTCAATCCTAATATTCTCCTACTTAGTATATACTTCTTTATCTTAGTCTCAGCTATGTACCACTAGAACTTTTTTGAACCCATTGCCTTTGTCATTTAATCAACAAAGTTCTTTTCAATTACATCATTTCCTTCCAATCCAAGGGCATCTTCATAAGGCACTCAAAATTTGTTTTTCTTCACAACATCATTTCATTCCAATCTAAGGACTATTTCAAAAGGATCCTAAATAGTGCTCTTCACCAATAACTACATCACTTCTTTCACGGCTTGCTCCCACTGATTTGACTTTCCAGAGGCTCTTGCCTCCATCATAGTATTTAGTCATCTTATATAACATGAAGAGCATGGAATGCATTATCAATATTTTTTACACATAAGTTTATAACCTATGTAGAGCTCCTCAATACAAGTGTTGTCTCAATTACTTTCTCCTCAACATAATCTTCAATTTATGTCTGCACTACCTCTTCATCAAGGGAATCTGTTTCACTAGTGGGAATGTTGTCATGACATATTTTGTGATGTCCCGAATAAATGACTTTCTAATGGTACAACTGGAAGATGTTATGACTCATTGATTTCAAAAATATGACATACATCATGACTTATTGGGACTTCTCCACTCTTGCACACCTTAGACATGACATAACTGATGTAGATGACTATTTTGGTCCCTTATTTCCAAAGCTTATATCCTTTAATGCCGAGCTTATAGCCAATAAACTTTCACTTCTTTAACTTGAAGTCTAGCTTATTTTTCTTTTTCTTCATCACATAAATATATGCATCACACCCAAAAACTCAAAGGTGAGCCACACTTAGCTTATCTCCATACAAGACCTCAAAAGGCATCTAATCCTTAACTAATGATGTAAGAGTGTAGTAATTTAGGTAGCATCATATGATGTAAGAGTGCTAGTGGCTTAGAGGGTAAGCCACTAGCACTTTGATTTCTTTCAACTTCTCTAACACCTCGGATTTCTTTTGAAAAAAGTAGACCCATGTATTCTTGAAGAAATTATCCACAAAAGACATGCAATACATGGATCTCCCAAGTTATGGCTTTGATATTTCTTCGAACAAATTATTATGAATTAAATCAAGCATAGTTGTTGATCTAGTTGATGTAGATTTAAACTTCACCTACTTTTGTTTTATGTATAAGAAATCCTCATAAAAATCGAACCCTTTTGAACAATCTAGCACTTATTCCACCACTTTATTTAAAGATATAGATGCCAAACTTTTCTTACTAATATATCCTAATCTTTGATGTCACAGCATGATTCCATATATGACAATAAATTGGGTCACAACATATTGTTCCTATGCCTCGAGTTTAAACATAGTCGAGACAATGCACTATGTAATGAAATTATATTTCCATGTAATGACTAAGATTAATTATTCTCCAAGGCATGCTTGTTATCCATGGTCTACTTATTCTTCATTTTCCTTCTTCTTTGAAATAAAGCAACTAACTCGAGCACTGATGGTGCTTGTAGTAGTTTATACATGGTTCCACATTTTATTCCATGTTTAATTACAATTGCTAAATGTCATCTTATAATACTATTCATCACAATAGAATCTCACCCTACCATTAATCACTACACTCACAAAATCAAATATTTTCTCAAGTTTAGAAATTTCATTACCTCTAAAAGGAATTTTAAAGTCTCAATATGCATCTTCATTTTTACCTTCTCATGGCCAACTATCTTCACCATTGAGTCATTTCTTATAATCACATCACCTCTATCATAAGACTCAAACTTTATGAACTAGTTTGAAGAGGAGTCTTGTGTTATGATACACTTATGTCAATGAACCAACTATTTTCATCAATATGAGTGACACATGCTTCTATAAAGTGTACGTATTTAGTGGATAACTCCTTACCTATTGAGAATACTTTCACTTTGATCACGACTAGAAAGGATATTGTGATTTATGTTGTCTTATCTCTACATTTCTAGTAGTCCCTCTTCAAGTCCCTGGCTTTACCATATTTCTAATATTTCTATTTTAGGTTATTCATACTATTTGATCTTTTTCTTATATTTGATTTGTATTCTTTAGTCGTCCCCCTCACAAATAATATATCCTTTGAGAATTTAATCACACTTTGAAGCTATTTCAAGTGCTTTGGAGTCATGTTATGAATTGTGAAATCACAAATCAACCAAAATTGTAACATATTCTTTGGAGTAACAATTTGAATTTTGTAGTTGCAAATCAACAGAAGTTCTAAGATGTGCTTTAGATTCACGACCTTAATTATGAATTAATGACTCAACTAAAGCTATGACATTTATTCTAGCGTCCTGATCATGTTTCATGGTGTTGCAATACAAATAAAGTAATGACCATGTTATATGTGTAGAGAAATGGGGAGAATTTTCAATTCGATTGGAACATAAATATAGTAAAATTTATAATTTTTATTTCATAATCCACCAATGTCCACACATATTTCATAAAAATATATAAAAATGGTAAACAAAACTTACCTCTTGTAGATCAATTCATCAAGCCTACAAGTCTGTGTCTTATTTTATTTGGATCTTTAAATGTGATGCTTTTCTCAAAAGCGACCACCCTCTACTAGTATCCGCACACAAATAAATAACAAATGATCTTGTTGAATACTAGTTTAGTTTCATCTTCTCAAAAACAAAATTAGGGTTTTTCATTTTCTCTGTTTTGATTATTCTCTGAGTAAAAGATAGTGATGACTGATCCTTACCATATATGTCACACACACACACACACACACACACACATATATATATATATATATAATTTTGCTAGGGTTTAATTCAAATCCAAATTTTATTTAAAACTCTTTTAAATAATAATAATTTAAATTCAAATCTTTATCAGATAAGGAAACATATATATATATATATATATATAATATTTAAAACTCTTTTTAAAAAAACTTTATAGATTATTTTCTTATCCAATACCAAAATATAACTGATTAATTATTTGTTTAAATCATGAATTTAAATTTTCTCAAAAATAAAATTCGAATTTAAATAATAACTAATTATTTTTTTATAATTTAGAATAATCTCATCATTTAAAATTATTACAGAGAGTGAAAAACTATAACCATTATTATTCATTCTTAGTGTGTGACCCTATAGGTTCAATTAATATTAGCAATATGCCTAAATTGTATTTTGATCTTACAAGTCATAAGTGGCCTCTAGCAAGACATTATGACTACACAAGTTAAATGAAAAGCTTTTGATCCAAGACAACCTTAATATAGCTAATGATACAATCTTTTTGTCTCATGATATCATAATAGAATATTAGGCATGAACAAAGTCAATCTTATATTGTTCTATCTTTGATTACTTGAAACTCAATTTGACTGACTAAATAAATGATATTGATCTCTATCAATTCATTTGAGCATGGTCATACATTTTTTAGTCTTAATTGTCAATGGGACTTAGAAATATCTCTCTTATAATAAGAGGGACAAAATCCATCTTAATCACTCATATCTCACTACATAATTTTTATTATGTTTGATTATAGTCATCTGATTAAATAGAATGTTTGATTATATTAAAACATAATATTCCTTATGTTGAGAACTATATTGATCTCAAGTCAAAGGATTTAATGACACACCTATTAGAGATTAACGTATGACTTTGATCCATATAATAATCTCTATCCAATATTTGTTCTCAACAAAAAATATAAATTTAATTTCTATCTCATACACATATTCATCCCATGAATATCAATCAAATTTTATACTAAACTTAATTCATTATTATTCCCATAACAATAAGATTAGGGACATTTAGAATAATTAATAATAGTATTCAAGAATATTATATATAATAAACATGCAAATCATCATAATAATTAATTCTCACAAATAGTCAAAATATCAGGTCTATACAATAGGCCTAGAGTACTATTACTAACAATATGGTATTGCGACATCATTGTAGTCACAAGCTATTTTGTATTTTTGTGACTAGCCAACTTAAGATTTCAAGTCATAATCTTATTTTTTGGTGTCATGACTCAACTAAAATTATAGCATGAATTATGACGTTGCAACTCAATTAAAACTATAATATATGCTTTTGAGTCACAACATGAATTATGTAGTCATAACTTAATTGATGTTGTAAGTTATGTTTTGGAGTTATGACCTTAATTGTGAAGTCATGACTCAATTGAAACTATAACATATATTTTGGTACCATGATCCTATTTTATGATGTCATAATATGAATGAAGTCATGACCTTGTTTTATGATGTTATGATATTATTATAGTTACAACCTTTTTTGTATTGTTATGACTAGTTGATTTAATGATTCAATTGGTGATTCTATTTTATCATGTTGCAACATGGATAAAGTCATGAAATAGAAGTATAATGTCATGAATTAGGTCATAAGTTTAAAGATATTTTTTACCATTTAAGTACTTGTAGATATAAAAAAAAGTAGAGCATTGAGAAAGTGAGTGTATACTATATAGATTTATTCAATGATAATAATTTTTTTTTCTCTTTGGCTCTTATAGTTTACTTGTTTGGTCGTGTCCTTTTCCCCCTCTCTTTTGTGTATTGTATGCTTCATATATCAGAGTTCTTTTTTCATTATCTATTCCCTAATAACAATCATGATTCCTAGTTTGATATTGCAATACTAGTTATGCAAGAGATCTGTGGGATCTCTATTCTCCTTGAGATCCAACACAAGGTATTAATGATATATACCTTGTATGTTATTAGTTAATATTTAGTATTATAAAATTATGTGGTTTGTGTTAATTCACACATATGGTATCAGAACTAAACTATATTATGTAGGTCATAATATTTGGTATCTAGGAGCTAGATACCTAAGTAGCATGGGACCTAACATTTGGTATTAGAGCCAAGGTTTGGTTGTTGAGCAGAATGGCAAGTTAATATTGAAACATTTTTGGAGAAGATTTCAAACTATAGAAATTAAAGAGTTAGGATATACTTGTTGATAGAGTTTATTGGTCCACCATTGAATATGGGAGGCCAATAGTAAGCAATCAAAAATCAAATACAACTTCTACCAAGATATTTAAGTAGGACAAGGTGGATCAGAAAGTATGAGAATTGATCTCATTATATTTGAGATATGAGGTCTTGGTGAATGTTTCTAGTGATAGATTAGTGAAGCATCTCTAGAAGAAGTTTGTGGTACTCTATTTGAGTAAGTCATTGGTTAATAAGTTATTTTTTTGGAAGTAATATATAAGTTATGCTTGGAGGAGGCTAAAACACTTTTTTCAAACTTATATGAATATCATATACTAATCAATCAGTTAACTTTTATTGGTTGTGAGATCAGTGATGATGATAATGCTATAACTATCCTCTATTCACTACTAGATTCATGAGACAAATTAATTATTACTATTGGTAGTAGTACAATGGAATTATCTTATGAGAGGTGAATAAGATATTTAATAGTATGGATAGGCTAAAATCAAAGTACAAGAATTGTGGTATAGTTGGCATTCAAAAATAATTGCTAGAGAGGTGAAATCAAGCCAACTCAGGTGAGAATTATCTTAGTGAAGAAGCATACATCCATTGGAGATGCATATTTTTTAGACGCATGTATCACCCATAATGATGAGTATAATTGGTACATTGACATATTTAAATAATGGAGATACATGATCCGACTATAAAAAATTTTTGAGGATGATGCAGATTCCAAACTTGAATTTAAATCTAATTTCTATGGGCATGATGAATGATGATGCAATAAAATTATTTTATGATAATAAGTATTGCAAGATTACTAGATGAGCAATTGTATTTGCTTGTGGGATAAGGTGTGTTACCTTGTAGAAGCTAGTGACATGCACCATCATGACTCAAGTTGGTGGATCCTTTGTTTCTGAGAAGAAGGAAGCTTTGAAGAGCAAACAAACTATGGAGAATAATATAGCAGAGTCACAATATGTGATAATAATGTCGCACCCCAATTAAGTATTGTGACTGACTTCAGAATCATGACACGAAAAAATAATGTTGTGACATAGAAATATGGTATTGTGACATCAAATCATGAGGATGCATTAGAGAATGTAGTGTAAAGATGGAAAAGTCCTAGCAGGGTCAACATAGGAAAATAGTGTCATGAATGAATCTAGTAGAGTCATGTAGTGGAAACATGGTGTCATGACAAAATTTAATGTCATGACATGAAACCATATTGTAGCATTAGATACTAGGCCATATCACTAAGAAGGATTTGGTGATTGTATCCTTGAAGAGGATGTCATAAAGGGTATGATATTGTTTAGAAGGGTTGAACTTTTATAAAAAATTACCAGTACAAAAAGAAAAAGTGAGAGACTTTCAAAACTATAGCCGCCAAATCAACAATTGTTTTGTATCTGATTCATAATGATATGTTTGGAAGAATACAAGAGATATGTTACATGGGAGATCAATGTATTATTTATCATTTGTTGATATTTTGTATGCATCAATTTTTTTTCATTCTGAAGAAAATTGAGTCATTTTAGAAATTGAAGTAGTTCAAAGAATTGGTAGAGAAGTAATTAGATAATAAGATAAAAGTTATATGCATGAACAATGGTACCAAATATAGTATGGTTGATCAATTCTATGTTGAGTAGGCAATTACTATGTAGAACATGATCATGATGACACTAGAATAGAATATAGTGGCTAAAAACTGAACAAAACATTGATGGAGAATATAAGGTACGTGAAGAGTTGGGTAGACTTAAAGTTGAAGTTTTTGGTGAAATTAGTTGTCAAAGCATGTTACCTCAAGATTTACACTCCTACTTTGGAAATAACGGATTAGATACCTTTTGAAGTATTATATGGAAAAAAATTTAGATTGGATTACCATTAAGTATATAGGTGTGATGCACATGTCCATGTGCTAAAAGAAAATAAGAACAAGCAAGATTTCAAGTTAGAGAAGTGCATGTTTACTAGGTACAAATAAGACATCAAAGGTAACCAACTTTGGAACCTATAAGAATAGTTATGTACAATTTAGATATTGTGTTCATTGAGTGCAAGTGAGTCATGATGTTGGAGTTTTTGAAGAGAGTCAGTCACGACATCATAAGTAGAGCCATGACATCTTTTAGTTGTGACATTACATAATGTATCATGACTCTATTCCATCAGTAGCACATCCGTCATTAATGAAGAGGTGGTCTAGACAAAATTTCAGAATCAATTAGGAAAGAGGTAGTGAAGGCAGCACCTATATTGAGAAGGAGTATATGGGTTAGAAACCCACTTGAAAGGTATGATGATAATGCATACCTTGCTATTCATGTTATAAGAGATGAGTCAAGCACTATGCTAGAGGAAGGAGCCTCTGTGAAGTCAAATCAATGAGAGTATGTCATGGAAATAGAGCAACAAGCCTTGGAGAAGTATGATATTTGAGAGCCTCTAAGTATATATATAATTAACTCATACAAAATCATCTATTCATTATTGATTTTCAGAACTATCAAATAATATTTAAAGGATCGATATCTAAATGTATATCTACTAGAGTTATGTTGGCTGAGAGATGCTCACTCAACTAGGTTTTGTGATTTTATCAAATAACTATCCATTTTAGAATTCTCACAATATTGCAATATAACTTCATAAGTATTATTCCACTTATAGTGAATACTTCCTCATTATTGACTCAAGTCTACACCACTAGAACTTTTCTATATCTGCTACCTTTCAATTGTCTTCCGATCTAAAGGCAACTTGACAAGTCTTAAGAATTATACTTATGATATTTAGTTCATATTTTATTTGGTTTGGATGAATATTAGATTAATGTGAATATGCCCATGTTCCCTCTTGACATATAAGGTGTCCATCATCCAATGGACTATCACTACAAAATATAATCTTTTCATAGTTATCCCCTCAATATTTTAATATCGAAGCAATATATTAATCCATGCAAGGATTATTACATGTCTACTCCTTTTTGGTAATAAATTAATTATCCTTGATGATTGTTTTGAGTACATACTTTTATTTTTTAATTTCTAATTATCTTAAATGACTAGAGATAATGTGATAATGAATTCATTTGTGTTTTTAGCTTTATGAGTGACATACTCATGATAATTAAATATATATATTCTCAAAAATTTTATCATAAAAATCATACAAGCAGGAATTATTTGCAGGGTTGTATCCACCATATGAGTCTCCCACACTTGTGTGTACCTTATAACATATTTATCATCATCCACCATGACTAACACATGACTCACACTACCATGAAACTCTTAGGTAAGATATTCTACTTAACCTATATATTCTTTGAGGTTAGTTCATCTAGATATTACATAATAGATTAGTTTTTGAATACTTTTATTCTGTTGGCTTCATAAGTATCATACTCATAATGATTAACATAACTAAACATAGAATTTTTATTAATTGGTATATCTCATGTATTAAGATTTGAAGAAATATTACTTATTTCTATTTGAACCATGTAATTGTATCTTGTAATATACTTATTACTATCTACCATGGCTAACATACATAAACTGACAAATTCATGAAAATCATAATTTCTAGTTATTAAGTGTAGATATATCTACCAACATCCAAATACATTATAAACTAAATATAAACTTATTAATTCAAGTATCAATCACAACATAGATAGTATAATCAATCATAGAATTCAATTTAGCTAGATATTAGGAATAAAATCATGTGAGATGTATAGAAAGTCATCTCATGGATTTTAGAGTATCCAATGAATATTGTTTGGTGTTCAATTTAACTAATATTCTTGAGTATTTTAGTATTTTTAAACAATGTGTAGGTATAGAATTGGGATATGAATGGATACATTTTATGACTTTAGAATTTTAGTTGAATTTGATGAATAATCATGAAATCAATAAGTTTTGGAGAAGTTTGACTAATAGGTAGATTATGAAGCATTGTATAGTTTGAGCATCTATTCTTTGCTTAAACTCTACCTAATTGAACATAATATCCTTTGTATGTCATGAATCTACTATGTCATTAACATAATACTATAATTATGTAATATTTTTTTATGACTTTGATATTATCCTGAAGTTACAGCCATACTTTTATATAACAATTAAATGATTGTGATATTAATTTCATGTCATAATAACTAAGTATCTCACTAGGAAAGTCACAATCACTTTCAAGTAATATAATATTATCTTTAATAAGATTTTAGTCTCAAATCAGAGTCATGCCCATTTTACAAAATGTTTACTTTTGAGCTACAGAAAATTATAAAGCCAAAACTACTTAGTTCCAAAGCCACGATAATTATTCATTATTATGACTTTTGGAATCAAAAAGTTGTAGAGTGTATTTACTCTCACATGACCATTCCCCAAGGCTACAACTCTTTTCTTTGATAGAAGGCAAAACCATGACTTTTATGTCAGTCTAATTGATAGTATCATGGCCTTTTTAGTAGTGTCATGATCATAGGATATATAAAAGAAGTTAAACCTAGCACCATTTCCAATCCTAGTACTATAGCCAATTTAGACATAAGAAAGGCCATTATTGTGTCATGACCATGTCCTAATATCATAGCAATATGATGTACATTAAAGATAGTTCCTAATGTAGTGGCCATTTTTAGTATTACAGCTATATGATGATTAATGTAGACCAATGTTAAATTCATGATCATTCTCAATATCATGATTATATTATGCATATGAGAGGTCATTCCCAATGCTATTACTTTTTATTATGGAGATGTTAGGCCTAAGTCATAGATATTACTAATGACACTACTTTGTGTTATAAAAAGATTATGATACATTACAGAATCATGGATACTTTTTAGAGTCACAATCTCTGACTCAAGAGATGAAGGTTGAAATAGTGCATTTCTTTTGGAAGCATCATTTTTCTTCTTAAAGTGATGTAGAAATGTTAGAGTATAAAAGAGTACAAGATAGACATTGAAACAAATCTCTAATCTTTTTTTTCTTTCAATCACCAAACAAGAGCCAAAGTATAGTAACCAAATCCTAGAGGTGATTTCTATACTTTCTAGGGGCTCCACAAGCAAGAAAGGAATGCAAGACAAACAAAATCTTAGATTTAGGGGCATGACTTTCAAATCTCTCTCTCTCTCTCTAGGATAGATTCAAAAAGTATTATCAAAATAAGGTGTGGTCTAGGGTTTGTATAATTTTATTTGTGTGATGTATACATATTTTTATATTAATGAATGTACTTTGATTTATGTTATGTTATAGAAATTGATGAATGTGCGATTAAATTGAACTTGAATTATAGATTTAACTATTGATAAGTTTCAATGAATTATTATGGTGGATGATTATGTTTATAATTATGAGTATGGTACTTACAAAGTTGAAAGTGTAAATATTTTTACATAATAATCCATTGTACATGTTTTAAAAAAATTCTTGATTGCGATGGATGTTATATAGAATATTTTTCTAATGGATTCACCTTTAGTATAAAAGTTGTATTGTCACTAAGGAGAATGATGATAAATAATTCGCACGATGTGTATTAGTAATTATGACTAGTAAGTTGGTAACAACCCTCTTAGTTATTTTTACTCGTATGATTTGCACTGATAAAACTTGAAAGAAGTATATGTTAATTGTGCAAGTATGATATAATCTATTTAGAACATATATGATATATCACATAAATTAAATGAACAAATTCATGGATCAAATATTGATACCAAAATTTAAAATATCTATTTTACTAAAATTGAGTTGTCTTATTCTTGATTGACTAAACTACTGATATAATCTTTATGAGATTGATATCTTGATGTAAGTCTTTTTTACTACTTATTTGACCTATATATTTCTGGACCTTTTTTTTTATAAGATACCCTCACCAATGAGATTTTGGGATATTGTCTAACTAAAAATTTAGATAGCATAACAAAGTCACAACAAATACTCAAACTAATTTCTAAGAAGAAATATCTAATTCCAATTGATTTTGCTTATTGTTTGCCTAGATTTTCTTCTTATTGAGGTTGAGGTCTTGGCTCCTAGGCTTGGAATGCATCATGATTTTATTTTTCTTTTTTCCTTTTCTCTTTTTTTTCTCTAAGAGTAGATTTTATACTTCAAGAATTCCTGTGATATTTTAAGTTTGATGTCATAGCACTAAGTTGATCACAATTATCATGGTGATATGAATGACCATAACTGATACTTAGTTCTCTACAACACAAAATCATGACATTGATAATTATTCCTAGCTTTGGTCTTGGCTATGTTATCAAAATGTCATGATGCTGAGATTGCTCTGACTATGTCAAATTCTCTCTATACACAAAATTGTGGTATTAAGAATTGGACATGACTTTGGTGTTTGTTTTATGGGTGAAGTATCATGATGTTGTGGGTGCCACAACTAAGTCGTTGCTCTCTAGAATAAAAAGTCACGGTAGAAAATGATATCATGACCTACATCTATTGATGTTTGGCTTTGTTTAAATAAGTCATGACTTTGGAATGTACCATGACTACTTGTACCAATAAGGTACTTAATGATCACGATGTGAAAATAATATCATGAAAATTAAGTCGTTTAGATCCTGTGCAGCCATGACTCTGAGAAATTATCATGACCATGATAATTATAATGTATAGTGAAATGATTGAGTCAGCTTAGCAATAAAGTCATGACTTAAAAAGAATATCAAAACTATTTTAGCAGAGGTATAACCAAGAAAAAATGATATAACTATTTGAGGCAAATATGTATAGTATTTATAAGTCATGATAAAAAGATTATCATGATTATTCATTACTTCTTTCTTCTACAAGTTTTTATTCACTAAGTCCATTAATTTTACCTAAATTCTTTTCGATATCACTAATATTAGTCACTTCCTATTCAAAATATTATTTTAAGGAAATCTCTTTGATAACAACTAGTATTCATGTAAATATTTCATATTTTACTCTTCTAAAAATACCAATTATTTGGTATTTTTAGTACTAAAAAAACTCATATTAAAAATATTATTCATCCCCAAGTAATGAATCTCTCTACAAATATTCACACCAAAAGAAAATACATCTATGATAGCCATGATTAGGTTTGAGTATCATGATAGAATTTTATTTTGTCAAATAGGATTCAAAATTTTTGGATTTATTAGGAAATGTTCAAGTTGTGAAGTATTTATTCGTCTGACAATGCAAAAAAAAATTGTGTGTTAACTCCCAATTAGCATTTTATCTAATAGCAGTAGTTATACCTTTGTTAGAACTTTACTTCTATTTGGAACCCCAACTATCTAAGCTAGCTTCTCAATGTAATATTTTTCTTTAGCTTGTCTTCCTAATTTATTCTTTATCATCATCATCATCTCTACATCATGTATTCAACCATGGATGATGCATAATTGGGAAATGCCATGGTAGAGGTGTCAACCAGGCTGGAGGGCCTAGGCATTACTCAAGGCATATCATGGTTCAGCCATGTCTAGCCCAGAATAGCACGGTCCAGAATCGTACTTGTTCATGGATCATTCTTCCATGCCCCATGACATGGCCTATGCCATTCTAGGCCGACATGATCTATGCCTCATGTTGGGCCGGAAATGATTCATATGTCTGGCTTAATGGTATGGTCAACTAGCCCGGAAAACTAGGACTAGCTATAGGTCAAGTCCCATTGGGTGACTGCTAGATGGGGTAGGGTTATTTAAAAAAAAATTAGCCACATAAGCTAGATCTTGCTTATATGGTCAATTGGAATGGATCTACCATATAAGTCAACCATCCATTATATTTTCACGCAATGAGCTTCTGACAAACACTATTTGACATGGTATGGCACAACCTTGCATAATGAGGGTCATGCGTATCATGCCAAGCTAGCCATTTAGTTCCCATGCCATGCCTACCATGACACATGAATCATAGCATGTAGTGTCCAACATTGAATAGTAGCATGGCCTTGCCACACTTAAATTGCTCATAGATGTATGGCATAACAAATTTGATACCTCTATGCCACATTATCATTTCCTATGGCTTCTTTGTAAATTTTTGTGACTTGTTATGTGGTTGTGACTTGTGGAATGACTATCTGGATCAAATTAGTCATGGCTTTGCCTCATGCCACAATTTTGGTCATTGTTTATGTAGGAAAAGTTATAACATTCATTGAAGTTGTGACTTTCTTCATCATACTTTATTCTTTCTCATTTTCATTTGAAAGTTCCACCATTTTGTTTTAACATTGCCTTTATTCTTCATCATGTCAATGATTAGTTGAAGATTTTCTTTCACATGTATTTCTATCACCATCTCTAGAGTCTCCTCAATAACTGATGCATATTTTTTCTTTGATAACTTTATTGTTCGTCCTCTTCTCTTGCATCTTCAAAGTTATATGAATTAAAGTCCTATGAAGTTGTGACTTTAAAGAAGCTATGACTTCATCTAGTTTGCATCTTCTTAATTATTTCCACCTTTTCTTTCATGTAATGGTTCAAATTTTTTATCATTTTCTTTTCGGGCCAACACTCTTCTATGAATTCTTTTCATCTGAAATCTATCATCTATGTCATCATAGTGCATAGGAGGATGGCTATCTATTCTCTAGTAATCTTCATCACTAAAATACAGATTCTATAAGCACTTGTAAAGATTAATCTTCACTTTCTCTTCGGTCACTTGAAGCATTAATTCCACCTTCTTGACTTCAATCAATGCATGCCTAGTGACTTAAAATGAACATCTCAAAATTAACGAAGCATACTGATCTTACTTCAATGTCAAGCACAACAAAATTAGTATAAAAGATAAACTTATCCACTTTCACCAAAATAACTTCAATTACTCCATTTGAAAATTTGATAGAATAATCAAAAATTTGAAGTGAGATGACTATTGAAGTTATATCACCAAGCCTTAATCTTCACACTATGAATTGTGATATTAAGTTCACAATTGATCTTAAGTCATATAAAAGCTTACTAAATGTGTGCACCCTAATTATGCATGGAATAATAAAATATTTAAGATCTTTCAACTTTCTTGGAAGTTTATGTTGGATAATTGCAAGTCATATAAAACCTTTCAAAAAGTGTGCTCCCCAAAATACTTAATCATATTTTCCATCCTAAAAGTCTCAAACTTCCTTTTTCTACTCATTATTTCCTTTATAATATCAAGTAGAATAACATTTGGGTTAACAATTTTGTAAATGAAATATTTACCTTCAATTTTTGGAAAATATTTAAAAACTTATTGAATTACTCATCTATATATAACTTTCCAAATCATTGTGGATATAGGATATTCGAAGGGAAATTTTTACTTCAGGCATGTTGTATCTCCTCCTCCTCTACTTCTTTAATTAATTCTGATGGCAGCAAGACTTGAGCCCTAAATCATCCCAACTCTCAATCGGAACCTTAAGACAAACACTAACTAACTATGGGTTTTGTCTCTTAAAGAAAAGAGAAACCCCCTTAATCTAATGGTATCTGAGTTAATCCCATGCATCGTCACCATATCACACAACTCTGAAAAATTTATTGGCATCTGACATGGCTATTCAAATATTATGGCATTCTCTCATTGTACCGCTTCATTTGTACCATATCTATCAAACTCAACTTCAACTCAGAGTAATTAGTGTGTGCCAATTATATCCAAATCTATGAATAACTATCCATTAAGATAGATCTTCAATAATCTCACAAGGTATAGTGAGTATTGGGATTTTGGATAGCTTATCCTTTACCATATTGGTTGTTTTGATTGCTTACATTCTCCTCCATCATATTTCTCTCTTTGTCTCAAAAGTTCTTGCATTGTTCTCTCAATTTTTGGGTCTATAGAGTTTAACTCAATCTCATAAGCTATACTCATTTATTTCTTTTGGTGGCTATGAAACAACAAAATAAATAAAGAGGGTGCACTCACAACACAAATGCAATATAAACAATAAACAAAATCATATCCAAATAACTTAAAATAGAATTATTGTTTTGCAAGGATAGTTATATCAACTCAATTTAATAAATTAAAGTATGATAAGATAATCCCTAGCAATGACACCAAATACATATTGTGACTTTGCAAAGGTTCTAAAACTATTAGTTATTTGACATAATCACAATGTCTAGCTGAGTGAGGAACTCTCGGTCAATATATCTCTGCAAGTATATAGGTCATATAAGTAATAAAGTGAACATAAGTTCAGATATAGATCATAGAAGAATTTTTCAATAATTTATTCAATCGATAATAAACTAATAATTATATGAGTTAAATAGATACACTTAGTCTTAGAGAATATACTTAGACTCTAGGGTTGCAATAGGTGCTTGTTCTAGATGATACTTTTTGGTATTTGATTTATATTGTATTTGGTTATATGATGAATGATAAATTAATATGAAAATTTCAATGTGCCCTTTTAGCTTACAAGATGGTCACCATCCATTGAAATTTTACTACTAAGGATAATTTTTTCATAGTTTTCCACTCAGTATTTCTACACCAAAGTAATACATTGATCCATATAATAGTCATTATCATATTTACTAATTTTTAAGCAATATATCAACTGTCCTTGATTATTACTTCAAGTATGTACTTTTATTCTCTGTATAACTCTATAAAATATCATCATAACTCTGCCACCAAATTGACATAATTATTTCATAATATTTTTTTAGTGTCACGACTACATTATCTCTAAAATACATGATGTCCACAACATTATTCTTTCATCACGAAAACCAAATACCCCATAGGTACAAATAGTCATGATAATTTCTAGAGTTATGACTTACTCGATGTAGAGCCAAAATATCAAGTATTTTGAGTCATGATATTCTTTTGCATAGTGACTTTTCATTCCAGAGAGTACTTACTTTAGTTGTTGTCTTTCCAACATCACAACTCTATATTTCAGAGAGAAAATATCAAATTCATGATTATTGTAGTATTATGAATTTGTATAATAAAGAGAAACTATCTCAGTCATAACAATTCCACTATCATAACACTTTTCTCAGAAAGATAAGGCCATAGACATGACCAATTCAAACATCATGACTTTATATTATAAAATCAATAATCTCAGTGGTGGAAATTCTATAACTAAGACACTTTTCTCTGAAAGCAAGATCAAATTCATGGCCAATCTCATTGCCACAACTTTGTATTTTAGTGAGTAGAGATATCAATCATGGTCATTCCTAGTGTTAAGAAATAAATCCCCAAAGTATAAAAGTGATACTTAAATTAATTGAAGAAAAGCAAAAAAAATAAATTGGGGGAAAACATGAACCACAATGCCAAGAACTTTAGGTAATGTAATTTTGACTCTGGTTTAGGAAAAATCAAAGGTGAATGGAAGTAATCTTTAATTAGAAGTATAAATTTTTACGTTGATTTTCACTTAAATATTTTTTGGGAATCCTCAAATCCATGAGATGTCTATCAACACATCTCGTATGATTTTTTTTATTAATATCCATCTAAATTGAGATCTATGATTAGTGAATATATTGTATTGTGATGAATTAATGAATTAATGAATTTATAAGTTTATTTTTTTGTTTTTGTTTATGCTTGGATATTGATGGATATAAATATAAATTTGAACTAAAACTTAGGATTTTAATAAATACATAGGTTTATGTGTGTTAGCTATGGTGAATGATGATAGATAAGTCATCAAACATACTCACATTATATGGTAAAAAGGAAATGATAGCTTTTTTAATCTTAACACATTAGATAAACCAATATGTGAAGTCCCAAATTTGAGGTAAGTTTAATTATTATAAATATGATATTTACTAAATCAAAAAGATGAACAAATTTAAGACTAATTTATTATGTACTTTTTAGAAGTTAACCTTACAGTGTGAGAGTTATGTAAAACATCTAACCTAAAAGTTTTATCATGGTATGATTCATGTGTTAGCTATAGTGGATATTGATAGGTATGTCATAGGAGACATGCAAGTGGGAGAGACTCATAAAGTCATGGTAGCCCTACAAGTCTTTCTCTCTTGAATAACTTTCGTAGGTGAGATTTGTAGAAAGATATATATCAATTATCATGAATATAATGCTTACAAAGCCAAAAGTACAGATCTATTTAGCATTATATTATTTCACATATTTAAGTTAATAGAATTTAGAGAATAGAAGTAAATATTTGAAGTAATCATTAATAGAAATTATCGTATTATTCAAAAAGTGTAGATGTGAGAATGACCCCTGGCCAAAATTACGTTGCTTTGGTGTTTGAATTTTGAGAGGAAAATGATGAGGAGGTCATCATTGGAAGTTAGTTCACTATTAGTTGATCATCATGATGGATACCTTGCATGCCAAAAGGGCACATTGACATTTGCATATAATTCTTCCATTTGTCCAAAACCAAATATGATATTAACCAAATACTAGAAAAATATCATCATGCATGAGAATGTGATCTAACCCTAGAGTCTAAGTATTTTTTTTCAAATGCCTAAGATATCTATTCAACTTGAATAATAGTTAGCTCACTATTAGTTGATCAAATTATATACATAATCTCTATGAGATTGACATGTTGATTTATGCCAACTTTATTATTTATATGACTCATATACTTGTTGAGCTACATTATACCACTACTTCCTCATATCAACTAACGATAGTTTTGGAACACTCACAAAGTTGCAACATGTAAAACAAATACTCTTCCTCCTCATATCCTTAGATAGTAGTATTGAAATTACTATCTCATAGAATAACTTCATTGTACCACTACCAATTATGATGAATAAGTTATTACATTAATCTAGTAGTGAACATAGGAGGGTTATTACTTTGTCATCAATTAATGATTTCACATCTAATATATGATACTTGAATGAATAGTATATGAAACTATTGTAGGTGTGAAGTAAAAGTATCAATCCTTTTTATGGTGTTAATTTTAATAAATTATTTAATATGAAACATAGGAGCATTTGAAGCTTCTTTTACAGATCCTTTGACTATCTCTCACAAAAAATATTTACCAAAACTTTATTTTCCAAACAAAAATAGATCAAGCCTAGTATTCTCCGATCCAACTTGTCCCATTTGATAATCTTAGCAAACGTTATCTATGATTTTTAATCCTTTGCTTTTGGCTTCACATATTTGATTGTGGAGCAATAATCTTTTTCAACAAGAGTATCTTCCATCTTTTATTTCCAAATTTTGAAATTCTACCCCAAGAACTCGATTTGAACCCTAGACATTGTCGAACTTGTCATTCTCATATTCACACTCTACAAATCTATTAACCCTAGATCTCATCCCAAACCATGCATATAACTAAACCTTGGGCTCTAACTCGAAATCATAGCTATGATATGAAATTTTGCCTCTGATACAAAATCATGGCTCAATAACCAAATGCTAGGGATCCTAGCCTTTCCTCGAATACCAAATGTTAAGATCCTAGATATGTTATCATAGTAATTACTCTGATACCAAACTTGGGAATCCAATATAACTAAGAATCATGATGATGATTTAGGGTTTTGGAAAGGAGAAAATAACTCTTATTGATGAAACACACATGTATGAGAGTGAGAGTGAGAGAGACTGGAGAACAACCATGAGAGAGAGAGAGAGGTAGGGGGACTGGAGAGCAACCACAAGAGAGAAAAAAGGGAAATTTCTTGCTATTATAGAATACTTTTGTTACAACTAATATAGACTCACTTTTGTTCACTATGATAACTCACTTTTCTTATTTTGTTTACTTTTACTAGTGCATATAAATACACAAAAAAATCTCTTAAATGTGAGACCTGAGTCACAGCATCAAATACATATTGCAACTTCATTTATTCATCTCATGACACCACACAGCAAAGTCGTAACTTGAATCCTTAAGTCATCCAATCATACAACAAAAAACCTGCTATGACTTTATTCATGTCAAGACACCATAGAATATGGTTGTAATTTGAATACAAAAGTAATCTAGTCACACCAACATAAAATAGGTTGTGACTTCATTCATGTCATGATACCATCTAACAAGGTCATGATTTGAATTCTTTAGACTTCTAGTTACAACAACATAAAATTGATTGTGGCTTTATTCATGTAGTGATGCAAAATTTAGGTCATGACATAAAACACATGTTATACCTTGAAAAGTATGATCCAATTTTAACATTTTGGCTAGGCTAGATCAAACCTAGTTCTAGTTTAGGACTAGCCAAAACTCAACTAAACAAACTCTATTGTTATTCAGGGCACAACCATAATTTTTTTAGGTTGGATATGATGCGGATTTATCTTGACTTGACAACAAAAATTACCATTATTATCATTTTATTAAATGATATCATATACATATCAATGTTTGTTTGATCATTTATGAGAATCCTTATTGTGAGAGAATTATTGTTGAGTTAGTAATGAACTTCCAACTATCGATACTAGCTGCCTACTATTATGTTTGCTAACAACATATCATGTAGTATACAATAGAAAAAAAAAATAGAAAGAAAACAATCCTTGTGAATCTTGTTGGATCATAGAAAATAGTTCAAATACCGAGGAAGACGTAGAGAACTTTATATGTTGGAAAACCCAATAAGTAGATCTCCTTGTGGGGTAGATCAGTAGCAATGCTATTGATCCAAATTACCACCTCTAATAATTTGTTTATTCTATCATTAATTATAAAGTTTAAATCCCAAATAATTTGCACAAGTTTGATTTTATTTTACTTCAATGAGAGTGAGTGAGTGAGTGTGTGTGTGTGTGTGAGCTTGTGTGCGTTGAAGCACAAACATTAATTTTACTTTTAAAAGTATACTAACTAAGCTTTTTTGTGGAAAAAAAAACTAAATCAATGTAGACTAATATTTTGATAAAAAATATTTGTTGTAGGAAACTAAAAAAAATGTTTCATGATGAGACATTAAAAATATATATTTAGTTCATTAGATTGTAGATTTATATGTTTATGATTTTCAAATAATAAAAATATTTACATATTTTGAAATATTAAGAATTTGAAAATTTTTAAATTAAAATTTTTATTCCACTAATTTCTTGCAAGTTCTTTTTTCCACGTGCCTTTTGCAATACTTTTTAATCAATAAGCACAAAACAAGATTTATGTAGACATTAACTTCATTATAAGTGTAGAGTAATCAATGCCTTTATTGTTCTAATTGATGTTTAATATATTTTGATATAATCTAGTGAATATGTTGGTTTTTTTATCTTTCTTCTATTTCATTTAACATATTCATTATTAATTGTTATATTTTCAATATCATTTGATGTGCCTCAATAGCTAGGATAGGATCTTCAATGCATATATTGTTATTATTTTTCAAAGAAATTTATAACAATATCCATGATAGGATCTTCGATAAAGAAACATACAATGAAGAAACCTTCACTATGAACACATCACCTCTTCAATGAAAATTGATTGGTAATAATTAACATATTTTGACAAACAACATCATCAAGTGTTGAAATCATGTTTTCGAAAAAAAATTTTAATATTTTTTTTTGTAATTTATCGACATAGTCATTTTTTCTATAAATATGTTTTCTAGCTTTAAAAAGTGTTAGCCACTATTTTTATTTTCTTAAAACCCATTAACACGAATTATTTGTGAGAATAATTTTCATAAATATGTGTCATAGAATATTTTGTTGATGAATAAAATAATCATCAAAGATACCTTTTCAAGAAAGAAATCCCAGATGGAGTGTAACTTAAGATTTGACAATATCAAAATGGACCAAAAATATTTATAATGAACATACTTATGTAATACATCATGAAAGATATCAACATAAAAAATCAACAAAGATTACTATGCAATCCAATTTTCCATGACATATATATTGTTGTTTTAGAAATGTAAGTTATAAAAAATAAGATAATTGTATAATGTTTGTGAAATATTTCGTAAACATTATTTCCCAAGCATTATGACAACATTAAAAGTTATAAAGATAATATATATAAAACAAATTAAATGAAAATTCACATTAAAGAAGTATATTGTATTTAGTTGTATATAGAATATTACAAAAAAATAAAAATCAAAAAGATTATTAGCATCAACATCAAATGACCCATTACACATGTATCCCAACTATTGGGGATTTAGAGTGTGTGCTACCTTGGGGCACAAGTTTGATCCTCACGAACTATACCTCTGAGTGTGAGGACTAGATTAGCCCTACTCCCCTCTTAGTGATCAGGTGATTATTCAAGATGTCAATCTAGTTTGAAGAAATACCAAGTTAAAAATCATCAATATTAAATGATTAATCATGCTTTGTTCATTATCATCTATCAGAAGTCCGCTTTGTGAAAACAATTAGAAATAGAAATAGCCAACTTATCTATGTGTAATATTTTTCATTGAGATTCTTCGAGATTCATTTAATTCGCATCTCATAAATTTGGTTTGTTGAAGTTTGTTACATCGTCCAAATGCTTTGCATCCCTATTACAATTTAGCTTAGCAATTTTTTGTACCTTTTGCTTCAACATTAAGTTAGGTCAATTAGTTTTCCACTTATACATTCAGTTTTTGAGTTGGGGTTGCCTTCGTATGTTCCATTGATAGTTGTTACCATGACTATTCTTTGGTTGGGTATCTAGATATGTACATGAGCACCTCATCTCAAACATTAATTCTTGACTTTGCTTACTAATGATCAACATATGAACCAAGTGAAATACTACTTCGTGGACAAAACTAGATAATTGATCAACATGAGAGAAGATTCATCTTTGACTCTAATTCTCAAGACTTTACATGAATTATGTTATGCCTCATTAAGAAATACAAATTTCTTACAAACAAACTACATAGTTAAGGATAAATAAAACATGAATAAAATAAAATAAAACATGAATTTTGACTCTAATTCATCTTTTTCACATTAACTACATAGTTAATGTGAAAAAGTAATACTTCAAAAAGTATTTGATCTTGTTGTTTCTTTATTAGTGAATCAAATATAGATGTGTGATTGTAAGCAGTACAAACAGGTCACTTGAATCAGCTACCTCATTGAATAACACCTTGGCAACACGATACCATTTTATAATTATAAACCTACATATGTATGAAATAAAAATTTATAAAAACTTATTAATGACAATTAAATCAATTGTAAATAAAAAAGTTTTGTAAATAAAAGCCTTGTAGCATCATGTAATTTATACTCAACTTGCTCGTCATTTAAAATAATAAAAAAATATACTTCAAAAAGTATTTGACCTACATGATACCATTATCAATAATATATTAAGTTTTCATGTCAAAAAATTAAAAAATTAAAAAATTAAACAATTAAAAATTAAAAAATTAAAAAATTAAAAAATTAAAAAATTAAAAAATTAAAATTATTGTCCTACATATTCCTCTTCATCATCATCAATGTTTGATTATTCATCCATTATATTTCTCCAACATATTGTCAAAATCATCACCATCAATGAAATCATGTTCAAAGTGAAAATAATCTTCAATAATTATAGATGAATCAATTAGCTCTTATTAGATTATTTCATGTCAATAATTATTAGATTATTTCAAAAAATTGGTATTCAATATCTTATAATGTGTTATCTTATTAGATTACTTCAAAAATTGGTATTCATGTCAATAATATTCTTTATGAACAAATTAATTATCAAATTATTCACATTTCAAAAAATTATCTTACAATTTTGCACGTATCATAATTCCATAACTTTTTCCAGCACATCAATGAACTCATATCCATTAATCTCATTGGTTGTAAAAATGAAATTGCCATCATTATGTATGTTTTATCAATTATTTCAATCTATAATTTGAAATGATAATTATGTTGGCGAAACTATTGAGATTTGAATAAAATTAATAGGGTGAACCACGCGCCAACATACATAATTCATATTTAATTATATATGATCTGTTGAAATGAAGCATCATTATCTATTGATAAAAATGACAAATGCATAAGAATCTAATATAAGCTTTTGTATTTTGAGAATAAAATAAGGTATTTAAAATGCCATGCTCCTAGAATCATTTGAAAAACTTATATTTCTATTTTCATTTGAGTTGTTGAGATCATATGAAGTTTAGTGAATCCTGCAATTTGATATGTTATCAAAATTGAAAGCAAGATCAAATGAAAATAAAAAAAAATTAGAAATATTCCAAAATTATTCAAAAATCAACGAAGTAATAAAATACTCAATGGAATATTTACTACAAGATCCTATTTCCTCAAAATTATTGAGCATCTACAAGAAAGCCTTATTATATCTTTGGAGCCATGAAGAAGAAAATATTTTCTTTTCAGTTTCTCAACAAACCATTTTAGAAAAAATCGAGTTGTGCCCTGGATCTTTGTTCTTTGTGTATTTTGTCAATTTTTAAAAAATTTTTCAATAGAATACAAATTGTAATTGCATGCAAATCCACATGATATTTAATACACGGTAAATAAAAAATGCACTCTCAAACTTACAAAGGACAATCATGATTTTCATAATAAAAGTTTCTAAATTTGTCACATTAATTGTCTAAAGAGATAATTATTAAAAAAAAAACATCATCAACTTAGAGATGGTTTTTCCATCTTCTTTCCTTGTGCATGAATGCTTGCGAACTAGTAATATATGCTGTAATAAAATAAAATAAACATAAGATTTGAAGTTGAAAATTTTGGCATTCATCATTAATATAATTCTTATATTATTTGCCACAAACTCATCAAGATATTTGATATTTTTCAAAAGCACACGCTATTACTTTCTTTTTTTTTAGTACTTATTACATAGACAACTAATGATGTAGTCCATAAATACCTATTCTTCTTAAGAACTAATGGTTTCTGAATTCAAAATAATGCTCTTTTTGTTTCCATTAAAATTATGAAACATATCATATTCCTATAGTTTTGCTACCAAAATAGAGATGCAATTTTACAACATTGTTGAAAATTCTTAGTGATGCTTTCATTCAAACTTTCCCTTGAATCTTTTGTTATTTCTCAAGGGATGGTCATTGGAAAGAATTTGTTAAAGTCCCACATTGTATAATTGACTCGCTATACATTTTGATACTACTTTTTGTTAAGACTCACTATGCAATAGTCTTTCATATTCTAAAGAAACCACATATCATACAATTTATAAATCTCAGGCTTTATGATATAAAATTTTGATGATTCATGAACCCACAAAATATTCAATTTATCAACCAATAATCTTAAATATACATCTATATCTTTTTCATATGTATCATGACAAGGAATCAGCAAGCTCAATATTATGGATGATGTTTTTATACACAATCATTCTAGAAAGCATTGACACACAAGTATCAACAACTATATACTCTACACATTCTACTTAATATCAAATGGATTGAAATGATCAAATAATTAAAATTTCACATCATGAGGTTTTTATGAAGATAAAGAATATTGTCCGACAAAATATTCTTTTGCTTGGTCAATAAATTCAGCATCTCAATAAACCATTTTTTTAGTCCCTAAATCTCTAATCATGCCATATATTGCACAATATATATGGATTGATGTACTCATTACAAACCCACCATTAAATGAACATAATAAAGAGTCTTATATTGAGTTTTTTTACTTTTTGTTTTTATACTAAAGAGCCCTCACTTATATCATTAACTAAAGAGTCTATAAAAACAATGTCATAAATTATTCAGGAGTAGGATATAGCTCAACATTAATATCACGAAATAAAGCATTTTCCTTATTATTTTTTTTTAAAATCCAATGTTTCCTAAAGCCAATTTGACACAAAGAACAACCATCGGGGCCCTAAGGTGGGAGCAGGGCTACCCTCATCCCCACATTCATAGGTGTCTACTAACCTACAAAAAAGTATGGATTCAGTATCCCCACCAAAATTATCCTTATTGATGTCTACTAAATATTCAATTTTCTCAACATCATTATTGTCTTTAATTTTCATTCACATCTTTAATCATATTCATGATCCTATTTATGAACATAAATCACATTCCTTTATTAAGAGATCTTTTTCATTTAAAATAAAAATTATCATGGGAAATGATTCTTCATGGTCAATATGAAATGGAAAGTCATGTAAGATTGTACAGAGTATGTATTAAATGAATGAATCTTAATTATACTTGATTTCTACATAGTGCACATATATAACTCTGCTATTTATACATTTGTGCACCACTTTAATAAGTGAGGTCACTCCAACTATGTTTTTGCTAGAAAAATGATCAAGATAAGTGATTCAACTGTTTTGTTCCATCTCTTTGAAGTAAGATAAATTAAATGAATATTGATTAAATTTGGATATACTTTCTAATATAAAATTATCAAATTTGTTTAGTAAGAAGCTCAAACTAGCATCTAGAAAAATATTATATGTAATAGAAGTTATCTAGGACGAATAACTTCTATTGATTAAATTTGGATGTACTTTCTAATATAAAATTATCAAATTTGTTTAGTAAGAAGCTCAAACTAGCATGTTTCAAAATTAAAGATTTTGATGGGTATAAAAAGTACCAATTGAATTGATAGATAAATACCAAAAATAAAATGCATTAGCCCAATTCATGTTTGCTTCCTTCTCAACATATAATTGATGATGTTAATTTGAAGTACAATCATTAAGAAAAACTTTGATGAACAAGTATCATCAACTGTATGAAGTTGGTGAATCAGTTCAATAAAAATTCAATCAAAATTCATGTTGCACAATATGAAGTTGCCATGAAATTAAAGAATGTTGTCAAACTGAAATTAGTCCATGCTTGACCAGAAATTTAGAATCTCAACAACCCATTTAATTTTTAATCACATTATATCAAAATTGATTTATACGACAATGTTAAATGAACATACCAAAGGTCTTATTTTACATCTAAATGAATACAAATATTATTATCCACTTCAATTAATTCATACCATAAACAAGAGCTCATAAATATGATGTTACAGCATAACATAAGAATACAACTTAATTTCTATAGGCAATGTTTAAATAACTTTTAAACAAAAAGCTCATAAATATTACAAAAAATTTACAACTAGGACATATGTCACCATTAATATCACAAATTAAATCATTCTTCACATTTACTTCTACTAAAGAAATGATTTCCTCGACATCATTAGTCTTCAATTTTCTTGGTCACGTCTTCAATCATATTCTTGATCTAACTTATACCCCTCAACATAACTCACATTCCTTTCTAGTCATCATTTTTCTTTATAATAAAACTTGTTTTAAAACTTTGTTTCATGTTTAATGTGAAATGCGAAGCTGCATAAGATTGTAAGAACCTTTTATAAAAGAAATGAATGTCAGCAATACTTGATTTTTTTTTTTGATAACTTTGATTCCCACATACTGTATATAGACAACAAACTCCTCTATTTAGAAATGTCATCCAGCTTTTATGCTCCATCTGTTTGAAGTAAACCTAATGAACAACATAATTGTTATACCATTTAGAAAAGATAGTTAGAAGAAAACTTATATTAATAATATAATTACTTTATTATTAGGAAAAGCTTGTAGAAATAATGTTACATGTGAATGAAGTTATCTAAGTCAAATTACTTGTGTGATCATTTTGGAGTAATTTCTGATATAAATATATCAAAATAGTTTAATAAGATGCACAAACTATAAGGTTTCATAATGAAAGATGTTGATAGGAATAAAAAAGTACTACATCAATTAATGAATGAATTGGTAAATCGCAGCCATATGACACTAGCTAAATTTATATGTGATCTTATTTCCTTCTAAAAATATTATCAATGATGTAGTTATTGATAATGGGACTCAGCCTTGTGTTTGATGCACTTTGGCTCTAGATCAATTATGGCTACAATTATGTGTATGCTTACATAATGGCTTGTAATGGATCATTGTGTCCTCTGCCACATCATAAATGA
This sequence comes from Sapria himalayana, assembly GCA_029783825.1. Taxonomy (NCBI): domain Eukaryota; kingdom Viridiplantae; phylum Streptophyta; class Magnoliopsida; order Malpighiales; family Rafflesiaceae; genus Sapria; species Sapria himalayana. The sequence goes on along the minus strand of JAREIK010002415.1, from coordinate 404,992 downwards.
AAGCATGTCTGATTACTCATTTTTAAAAAAGTAGCTTATGACTCTTACCATTTTTTAATATGGATATTTAAGCATTATTTTTATTATTATTTTTTTAAGTGAATGTCATTTTTTAATATTAGATTTTACTATTCTTTTTCTCTCTCCCTGGCGATCTTCTTCTTGTTCTCATTATTTCTTTTCATCTTTACCTTCTGATGTCCAGTAATCCTTGTTATATCAAGGAAATATAATCTGAATACAATATTTGGTAGCAGAGCATCATTTTAATTTGAGATTGAAATTTATTTTAAAATGATTGTTCAAAAATCTTTTCCAAATTAAATATTATCGAGTTCCTATTCTGACCTAAACAGAAATTCATAGATCTAATAGATCTATTGTAGATCTGTTTAGATCTAGAAGTTTTGTGTTATATTAACACCAATTTTTACAAGATGTCTAAATTTTTTGCTCAGATTTTTTAAAGATTTTTTGAACATAATCATTATGACAACCACACATATGAGTTCCTCAAGGATAAGATTTATCCCTATACCCCTGTTTGATGGAGAAAACTTCGATTATTGGTTTGATAAAATAAAAACATTATGTATATCACAAGATATATGGGAACATATAGATACTAGTTATATACAACATAAACTACTTTTCTCTAAAAGAAAAAGAGGTGTTAAAGGAATGAGAATTAAGAAAATATAATGTCAGAGCATTACTGTTCATCCAACAGGGTATTAATAATATCATTTTTTTCTCGACTATTGGGTTGTACTCAAGCTAAACAGGCTTGGAATCTTTTTTAGGAAGAATTCCAGGGAGATAAAAAATTTAGAGGTGTTCTTCTCAATTCATTAAGAAGAGATTTTGAGAATCTTAGAATGTGTAACTCATATTCTCTCACTGAGTTCTCCACTCGGTTTCTAGATATGGTTAACCAACTAAAAATTCATGGTGAATGCATTATAGAAACTCGAATAGTAGAGAAACTACTTATATGCTTGTCTGACAAATTTAACCCCATTATTATAGTTATAGAAGAAACAAATGACTTTTTTGAATTGACAACTCAATAAGTTTTCTGTTCACTAAAATCTTATGAGACTCGATTACTCAATAGAGTAGAGTTTACTGTCAAATCAACCATGCAATCAAGATGGTAAACTCAAAGTGCAAAAAAAGATAATTAGGTAACAGAAAATCAAAATAAAAAGAAGATATTCAGGTAGATTTCTAAAAATAATTTTAGAGATAAGAATAGAAGTCATGCATCTTCTGTATCTTCCAATATACCTCACTTGAGAGGTTCACATATATTTTGCAACATATGCAAGAGAATAAACCACACTGAGAAAGAGTGTTGGTTCAGAACAAAGAAATAATGGCTAAACTATAAAAGTTTGGGTATCTAACTAAAGACTATATGACAAAACACATTCAATATGCTAGCTGTGCAGAGAAAATATTCTTTATAGAGCACATATTCTATGTGACAGAAACCAAAAATAATCTCTCTCCAAATGTATGATTTCTAAATAGGGCTAGTTCAACCCACATGCCTGGAAATCATGATATATTTGTGAATTTAACGTCATTAGTAAACTTCCAAGTCAAGCTAGGAAATGGTGACTTTGTCCAAGCAAAAACAAAGGGCGAGGTCACTGTCTCCACCCCCACAAAAGATAATATCATAAGTAATATTATGTTGATTCAAGCATTGAACTAGAATCTCATCAGTATAGAGCAATTAATGGAGAATGGATTTAATTTGGTGTTCAAAGATAATTCATCCAATATATTCAATCAAGAGTCTAAAAAACCCTCTTTGGACAATAAATTTGTCTAGTGAAGGAGTTTTCCATAGACCTTGATCAGAAATTGAATGTAGCAATAACCATGAATGCTGAACAAGAGGAAAATCTGTGGCATGAAAGGTTAGGCCACATAAATTTACACAAGTTTGAAAATATTTTTTCAAAAAAAAGTTGTGAATGAGTTGCCTTCTAATCTAAGCATTCTCTCTTCATGTTGTGAAGAATGTGTCATGAGTAAATAATCCAGATAAATCTTTTTTAAAAGAATTGCCTGGAGAGCATCTCAACCTCTTGAATTAGTTCATGTAGGTGTTTGTGGACCTATGTCAGTTCTGCCCTTAGAAAACAATAGATATTTCTTTTTGTTTGTTGATGATTGCACTCAGATGATATGAGTATACTTCTTGAAACATGAGGTTGAATCCTTTGATTACTTCAGAAAATTTTTATTCCTAACGGAGAAACAATCTGGTCTATGTATAAAAACACTTAGAACATATAGAGGTGGTGAGTTTCTCTTGTAGAAATTCGACAACTTCTATGAACATAGAAGAATTCAGAGATACCAAACCACCTCCTACTCACCACAACAGAATGGTATTGTAGATATAAGAAATAAGAGTGTACTGGAAATGGCCAGAACACTATTAAGTGAGAAAAAAATACTTAAATATTATCGGACAAAAGTTGTAATACAATAGTATATCTACTTAATAGATGCCCAACTAGGGCATTAAGAAATCTCACTCCATTACAGGCTTTGAATGGTAGAAAAATGAATGTAAAACACTTAAAAGTATTTGGGAGTGCTTATTACTCTCACATACAGAAACTTGCTAGATCAAAGTTAGACTGCAAGAGTCTAAAATATATTCTAGTTGGATATAATCTACAATCCAATGGTTATAGACTTTATTCACCAAAAATAAAAACATTTTTGATGAGTAGAGTTGTAATCATTGATGAGAAAGCTAAATAGGAATGCAATATGCAATATTCTGGTATGCAAAATATTAGCATACAAGGTTGGAATTTAGAATCGTCAGCAAATGATAACATTGAAAGCAAGCCAAGGTATGTTTCAAGTTCTCATTATGAGTCTGAGTCAAACATAGAAAAATATGATGAGATTATTATACCGGTCAAGTATATGTCATTAGAAGAGATATATCAATGGTATAATTACTCCTTAGTTGAGCCCCACAACTATGAAGAGATAGTAAGTTATCAGGTATGGATTGATGCTATGAAGATATAAATGTCTATCATAGAAAAAAAAACAATTGGACATTAATAGACTTACCCCAAAATAAAAATAGTATAGGAGTTGATTGCCTATTTAAAGTTAAGAGTCAACCAAATAGCAATTATCCCATATACAAGTCCAATTTATTGGCCAAGGGTTATGCCAAATGGCTAGCACAAATTATTTCAAAACCTTTACTCTTATAGTAAGGTTAGAAATTGTGACATTCTTAATAGTCTTAGCTGGACAGAAAGGTTGGGCTATGTTCCAACTAGACATAAAATCTACCTTTTTGAATGGTAATCTGAAGAAAGAAATTTATTAGAACAACTATTTGGGTTTATAGAACAAAGAGTTGAGCACTATGTTTACAAATTAAACAAGCCTCTTTATGGGTTGAAACAAGCTTCGCATACTTGGTATCAGCAAATAAACTCATACTTGATCAATCAAAGATTCAAACGAAGTATGAGTGAGCCAACACTATATATTAAAAAGGATAAAAATTATAGAATATTGTTTGTGTCAATCTATATAGATGACATAACATTTACAAGTAACAAATTTGAATTGATTGAAGTCTTTAGATATGACATGCAAGATAAATATGAAATATCAGATTTAGGCTTACTAAACCATTTCTTGGGACTTGAAATCTTTCAAGACTCAAGTGGTGTGTCAGTATGTCAATTAAAATATATTCAGTCAATATTGAAATATTAGGGCATGAATGATTGTAAACTAATTTTTACACCATTAATTGTAAATCAAAAGTTAATTTATGCCCAAGGTAGAACTATTGATGGTAAATCGTATAGAAGTCTAATTGGTCGTCTATTATATGTATCTACCACAAGACCTAATATAGCATATGTAGTACACCTTCTATCCAGATTTATGCATGTACCTAACCATATACATCTTAGTGTTGCTAAATGAATCTTAAGATATCTTAAAGGGACCTTAGATTTAGGACTAAAATATTCTAAAATTAAACACACTAAGATAACTGATTATTGTGATAGTGACTAAAGAGGATGTCCAGAAGACTATCGAAGTACTTTTGAATACATCTTTACTCTTGGAACTATGGATGTATATTGGTCATCTAAGAAATAATCCATAATTACAATATCCACTACTGAAGTTGAATATGTTTCTGCCTCAGTAGCAACCTTACATGCATTATGGATGAGAAAGTTGCTAATTGATTTGGATGAATCCTTAAAAGAACCAACTGATATATTATGTGATAATCAACCACTATATTCATGGCTAGTGATGTTCTAATGCATAACAGAACAACCCATATGGGGCTAAGTATCATTTTATTATATATGCAATTGAAACTAATGAAATTAAGTTGATTTTTTGCAAATCTAAAAAACAGCTGGCTAATATCTTCACCAAATCACTACCTAAAGAAAAACTAGTCTACCTAAGAGAAAAGCTAGGACTTGTATCAATTACAAAAAATGAGGGAGAATGTTGATAATGGACCTCAGCCTTGTGTTTGATGCACTTAGGCTCTACATTATATATGGCTACAGTACCATGTATGCTTACACAATGGCATGTAATGGACCATTGTGTCTTCTACCACATCATAAATGAAAGCACGTCCGGTAACTCATTTTTAATAAAGTAGCTTTTGACTCTTAATTTTTTTAATATGGATATATAATAATTGTTTTTATTTTTGTTTTTTAAGTGAATGCCATTTTTTAATATGGGTTTTACTGTGCTTGTTTTTTCTCCCTGGCGATCTTCTTCTTCTTCTCATGATTTCTCTTCATCTTTACCTTCTGATATTCTGTAATCCTTGTTGTATCAATAGCAGCCATATGATAGCTAACATAATGTGATCTTGGTCAATCATAGCCATATGACACTAGTATTATGATGTGAGGATAATATTTGTTTTGTTGCCATCCTTATCATTCAAATGAGTGCTGAAAAACTGAAAATTGATGATAATAGATTGGAATTATATTTTTTAAATGAATATGATATTTTATTTCCAATTATGTTAGTTGAAAAAAGAAAGCTTAATGGCATATAAGAATCTCTTTCATGATGTGATTTGAATAAAAACAATTATACACTAGATGTCATTTTATAGACAATATCATGTCATAGATCAATTTTGTAAAAATGGGTTGAGATCATGACAATCACAGCTTGATCTTATAATTAATTTTATTAATTATGCATGATTACTTTAGCTTGTTTATTTTTAATTATTAGTATTTTGTTTTTCTTTTAAAATTTTATTAGAATACTCAAACTTGTTACATGCATATATTCTAAAATAATTCTTTTGAAATGATAAATGTTATTTTTTAAAAGATTTCATTGGTAATCAGGAAAATGCAACAACATGTGCATACTGTTTTTTAAGTGAATGCCATTTTTTAATATTGGATTTAACTATGCTTGTTCTCTCTCCCTCGCAATCTTCTTCTTTTTCTCGTGATTTCTCTTCATCTTTACCTTCTAATATTTTGTAATCCTTATTGTATCAAGGAACTATAATCTGAATATAATAATAGTACTTTTTTATCATTCAATAGCAGCCATATAACAGCTAACATATTGTGATCTTGGTTAATCGCAGCCATATGACACTAGGATTATGATGTAAGGATGCGATTTGTTTTGTTGCCATATTTATCATTCAAACAAGTGCAGAAAAACTAAAAAGTGATGATAATAGATTGGAATTATATTTTTAAAATGAATATGATATTGTATTTCCAATTATGTTAGCTAAAATAGAAAGCTTGATGACTTATATGAATCCATTTCATGATGTGATATGAATAAAAACAAATATACACTAGATGTCAAATTATAGACAATATCATATCATAGATCAATTAAGTAAAAATGGGTTGAGATCATTACCATCACAACTTGATATTATAATTAATTTTATTAATTATGCATAATTACTTTAACTTGTTTATTTTTAATTATTAGTATTTTGTTTTTCTTGTTAAATTTTATTAGAATACTCGAACCTGTTGCATGCATATATTTCTAAAATAATTTTTTTAATAAAAAATAATTTTGAAATGCAACTATTTGTTGCATAACATGTCTTTCTGATAGTAAAAAAAATAGCATTGTTAATATGTTGGCTCACACAACTTTGCAATGTTCTAAATTTTCAAGTAAATTAAAAAACAAAAAAAAAAGATTTACTTTCTTCAACCAAAAAAATGGTAGATGACATTTTTTAGTTCCATTTTTATAATCATGAATAAATAAGAAAATTTATCATTTTGAAGATTATTAAAGATGATAGTCAATTATCGATGCATACAAAAGATATTTATTAATCACAAATGTGTGTGTGTGTGTGTGTGTGTGTGTGTGTTAATAAAACTCACAATGATAATTTAAAATAAAAAATTCTAAAGTAAATAAAATAAAATAAAGAATAAAAGAAAATAAAGAGATACAAGATATTACCACATAGGATTGGGTTGATTACAAGAAAATGAGGATGTGTTGCAACTTTATTATGCCACCTAATTTTCTTAGTTGGGCAATATCCCAAAAACTCTTTATCGAGAATATTTTGTCAATGGAAATTCATGTACGAGTTATACAAGTTGTTAAGTAGACTTTTATCCAAATATAAATCTCATAGGAATTGTATTGATAGTTTGGTTATTCAACAGGAAGATAACTCATTTTTAGTAAATTGAATATTGAGATTGAAGTCCATGGTATATTAGACATAGAATCTCAGTTCCATGGGCTTATTCATTTAATTTATATGATGATGTTTAAGTTGCTAGACTTATATTATATTAGACATAGAATGAAGGTTGAGGTATTATATGATGAATCCTTGCACTAATGGTATACAAGAAGGTTATTACCATTGAGCATATCCTAGTAGTGGTTCCCTCACTATTATTCCCTTGGTATATCATCACTAAGGCAATAATTCATTTATGCTCGAAAGTTATTCACAATCATAAATCATTTAGACAACTTCATCAACTATTCTTGATGGTTGCTTCATATATATACTCTTATTATATATCCTTCTGTATCAACTAAAGATTGACATGGTGTGTAAGTTTGTATACTTTTCAGCTTCATAAGCACTATGATCACACAATTAATATATGTTTACCTCAAGTTTCATCAGTGGGAAGCAGATGGGTAAGAGAAACTCATAAGGGTTATCACCACCTTGTGAGTCATCACACACCCATATATGTTTCGAGAATTTCCTACCACCATCATTACCGGCGAAGATGTGTCATCCACACTAAAGGTGAACTCCTTAGAAAATATTCTATATAATATCCATTCTAATTGATAACTAGTTCTTTTAAGATAAGTATAATAGATTGAAGTGTAAAAATATTTGCACTTTTAGTTTTGAAAGCATCATACTCATGATAATTAATATATCCAAATTTTAGGTTTTAACATATAGGTTTTTCTTATACATCATAATCAGAAGGGCTATCACTTCTTTCATACCATATGTATAAGTGGGCCTCATGGTTTACCATTCACCTTCCGCCATGTTAATCTCGCATAAACCTATTATTAATTAAAACTCTAGTTCAAGTTATATTTAATCATCATCCATCAATATTTATAACACAAAATAAATTAAACATATTCATTCATAAATAAAAACCAAGGGCACATCATATTTATTCAAATTATAGAAACCCTAGACCCATGCTATTTTGGTAAAAATTTTTGAATCTACAATAGAGATGAGGAATTTGAGAGCTGTGCACCCCCCACCCCCCCCCCCCCCCCCCCAACTCTGATTGCATAAAGTCTCATGTCCCTTTTTTACTTGTGAAACTCCTAAAAAGTATAAAATTTGTCCCTATAGTTTGGTAGTTGTCGTGGTTTTTCCTTTTGCATGGAAAGAGAGGAAGAAGAATGAAAGAGATGTCTGAATTTCTTTTCTATTTTTACTCATATGATTTTACAATTCTCCAGTCAAAATTCATGACTTTCAGGAGAAAGACATCACTTCAGCCTTCATCCCTTAAGTTTGAGATCATGACTCTAAAAATTACTACAACTCTAGACAACATCTCGATCATTCTACAATGCAAAGCTACGGCACCAACAATGACCACAACTTGGGCCTGATGCCTTTATAACAAGAAGGCGTGACACTATAAAGTAGCTATGACTTTTGTGCATTTGTATTCTTATCTTTAATAAGGACCACGGTGCCAAAAAATAGCCACAACATAGCGAAAGGCTTATTATATTAATATATGGATACAACACTATGATAAAAACATGACATTGGTATTTGTCCTTGTTATATGACAGCAATACTATGATATAAATGTGATACTAAGAATGTCTTGTATATCTTGTGACAACAACATTGGAAATGGATGCGACACAAAATTTTCCCTTCAAATATCTTCAACTGTCTACAGCACTATATGTGCCCATGGCACTGACATTCTCTTCTCTCATATATCATGTTTATATGACACTACACAGATATCATGACACTAGCAATTAGCTTCAACATAAAATTCATGGTTTTGCATTCCTTTATAAACAAGAGTCATAGCCTTGAAAAAAAATTCATACTCGAGTAATTTCCTCTATTACTTTTAGTGTTCGAAAAGTCATATATCTGAATAATTATCATGATATTTTCATGATTAGTTTTGGCTTTGTAAAAAAGTCATGGGTCTTTCTTGAGATGACTAATTTACATTAAAATAAAGTTATGATACTTGGACTTGGTCATGACCTTGAGAACCAGTATAATACTTGATTACTACAACATAGAATTAATATCATAACCATTTAAATTTTATGGGATAGGTATAGTTTCATCTCCATGATAATATTGTAGCCACTAAAAAATATCGTTCAGTGGAAGTATTATGTCAATGAATTGGTGGGGTAATGTCATATAATGATTTTCATGACCAATTAGTTTGATTTTTTACTAAGAATAGATGTCAAAACTATCAATGACTCATTATTCTATTCCATCTACCAGACACTTTCAAAAACTTATTAATTTCATGAATATTCATTAAAACTTGCTAATACTCTAAATTCATAAAATCAATCCATAGTTTTTCTCATTTCTTTTTAGGATCATACTTCTTATAAGTAAAGTCTAACATTGAATACTTAAATGGTAGCAGATAAGTGCATTTTCTTTTTGTATCTCTCTTCTATGTCTATAAACCATCTAATATCTTCACCAAAATATCATAAAGTACCACTTATATTTGACCAATCAAGTTCAGTGCACCTTCAGAATATCTCATCAAAAAATAAAAGTCATTTTGGTTTACACTCTACTTTCCAATTTTTTTTCCATCCACTAGCACTCCTGATATGTCATTTCTTTTCTATTCTCTGTCTCTTTCCTATATTACTCTTTTCTAATTCGTCGTGATGGCCTCATATAGCATTCTAAATGATTCAATGCTTTCCATCTAGCCAATATTCATGCATCTCATCCCTTTCTCAAAGAGTTAGTAGATTCAATCTTTAAATTTTTTTTGCTTTAATGATATAAACCATCTCTATTTGATAAAGAAGCATTTCCCACATCACACCATGTTTTCCAACCAATTTCGCTACTCCCATGTGTAGGGAATGAATCTTCCCTATCAACTATTCTTTGATTTGCTTGACACTTCATTGCACATTTTCCATAATATGAAAAATATTCATAAATATACCAACATGTACAACTAAAGAATGGCCTATGTGGAAAAACTCATGTTCTCACATTATGCCCCTTATTTCCATCTCTTGTGTGCCATCTATGGTGAAGGATGAGCATTCTTCCCAAATTTTGGATGGTCCTTCCCCTTCAAGCATAGACTTATTTTCTTTTCTATCTCTTTATATTTTTCTTTTTATGATCGACAATGTCTTGGAAACATCATCAAACTCATTGCATTAGTTTTTTTTATCTATAGGGACTTTTTTGGCTAGACAAAACAAAGTAATAAAAGAATGGTGAGTTAGTTGACCAAAAAATTAACTTTTGAGGAACCCAAAAATTAATTTCTCCAAAATATTTCCCACATAAAAATGATGCCCAATGAAAATGTCATATAGCAAAATAACTCTTTCTATTATAATCATATAAACATGAAGCGGCGACAAAATAAATGAGCATATAAAATACAACCAAACTTTATACTCATCCATGAGCTTTCTCCTCATCAAATATCCATATATATTCTTCAACAACACCTTTCATGTATCATTTCTATTCGTTAACAATTGAACAATAGATAGAAAATCTAGTTGCATGTGGAGAGATTTAAAATCTACACTATCTATAGTGCCCAAGAATCCAAGTAGCTTGTTAATGATAATATCAGCCACATAGCATATTTTCTCCTATCTATCCTCCAAATTTATATAAAAATACTTCACAATTGAAATATTCTTCCATTCTATATGCATACAAAACAAAATCCAATTTTTTTTCTGATAATATCTTTAAAAGGAGGGAATGAATTTGTTAAATCCTCTCTTTCTAATAAACTCCTTTTTAGACATCATATAATGCATTTATTTCTGCCTAATTTCTAAAACATCATGGGCATTGTGACTTCAAGTGATATTTTTATAGTGCTAAGTTTCGGTCTCTTCTTTTTCTCCTTATTGCTTATTTATGCAATATTTTTATTCAATGATCATCTCCCTTCAATTGTCAAGTCAATAAACTAAAAATATTTAGGGTGGATTATCATGACATTGCTAGAAATTTAGGATTTTTTGTAGAAGAGATTTGAGGGTTAGGTTTTTCTAGTCACGACTTGGTAATTGAATATCATGAATATATGGGTTTGTATTTCTTCTATAAAGGAAAAATCATTGTATTATGGAAAGCTGTTCCTTCAAAGTTATGGTATTGTATCAAAGTTGTGACTTCTCCCTATAGCTTTTATAATGTTTTTTTCAATGTAACACAAAGGTTGGCTTTGAAAAACTAACATGACATTGTTATGTAGCCTTTATCATGATTTCCTTTCTTTAACACTAAAATCATGGCTTTGAAAAACTACAATGGTTTTTCATGTAGATTCTGATGGGTAATTACTATATGTAGTACCAAAATCATGACACTATAAAACTGTTGTTGTATTTAGTTTGTTTTGATAAATTGTTTTGTATAACTAGAATGTATTCTGTTTCAATTTTTTGTTAGTGTAGGAAATAAAATATTGAAAGGTTGGCAATATAGCAATAGCATAATAATGGGGGTCCCACTACTTGATCAGTGGGCCAAAGAATATTTGGAACACAACCCGGTTCATCCAACTGATCTGACCCACTCCGTTATTGATATCGAGAAATTATTTAATATAAATTGATTTTTTATTTCTATTTTCATGCCGCTAGCATTTTTTTTGGGACTATTCATTTTTCGTCTCTCATCTCTGCATAATTTTTTTCGTGACTACTGCTCACAAACTTAAAGAACATTGATTTTAATTATAATATGTAAATATATAAGTATTTTGTTGGTGGATGTAGCTAATCATGCTTAATGACTAGTGAACTACATTATTTTCTATATTTTAGTTGTGGTTTGATTTTCAGTCATGGTTTGTTGGATTGTGTTTTGATATACTGTGATTGTGGATATATCGTTTGTTGTCCTCTTCTTCTCTTTCTAATCTATAAAATTACAAACGTTGGAAGTGGAATTACCCAATAACTATCATTACTTTAAGAAAATTTTTAGAATAATAATTGATTTGAATCTATTATTTTTGTGTGAATAGGGGGGTGTTTAAGTGTAATTATGTAAATGTAAAGTTTATTCTCATAATAATCACACTCCATCACACAAGCAGCAAAAAAAATTCTTGCATTCCGTCCCAAGAAGTGTTATATTTATTTTCCGTAGCTAGACTTTCAAAACTTCTTTCTCTCTATTAGATATCTAGCATTTTCCTATATTATATTACTTCTTTCATTCTTGCATTTTTTGTATCAGTAGTGAATGCTAGTGTTTGTAATTATCTTGAAACCATCATCCACACTAATAACTTGGATAGTGTTCCTCTTCTTTGTTTTTTCCCTTGCTTTGACATTGCCTAGTGTCTTGGCTTTTTTCAACCTCTTGCTTATATTTCTCTACAATTTTTTCTATTTCAGCTACTAAAACTTCAAAGTTCAATTCATCTTATTCTTCTTAAATAATTAAGGTCATATCTTTGATTTCCTTTTCAAGTTTTTCAACCACAAGTGTCTTCGTATTAGCTATAGAGATCTCATCACTTGCTTAATCTTCTTCTTCTTAACTAATTGAGGCCATATCTATAATTTTATCTTCAGGGTTTACTACCACAATTCTCTCTGTATTAGCCATAGAGATTTCATCATTCATTTCAGCTTCTTCTTTTAGAATAATTGAGGCTATGTCTTCAATTTATACTTCTTGATTTTCAGCCACAAGTTTCTCTATATTAGCCAAGGAGGTTTTATCACTTGCTTCAGCATTTTCTTCATGAATAATTGAGTCGGTATTATCAATTTATTCTTCTAGATTTTTATCTATAACTATTTTTGTATTAGTCACAAAGATTTTTGATACATCACTTTATTCATACTTAACCCAATCCATGAATTTATATTTCTCCTTTAATTGTTTCAATGTTTCTTCCTCAATAGAGTTGTCTCTACTCATTTCTCTCAGTACTTCTTCAAGTTTAGCTGACAAAAAAGATTTTGAAGATGGTTGAGATTCATAAAATATCTTTTCCTAGTAGCTTCCATAGCTCCAAATTTTATAACTATCTACTTGATGATAATATGATTGATAATGGTTTCAATAAATTCATAATAAAGGTCACTTCCTTGAGCATGATAAGCCTCATTGTAATGATAGTTTGGGATCATCTCGCTCACTTATGTTGTACATTTCCCAATATAAATTTCATCTTCTTTATTTTGCTCACATAACTCTTAAGGTAGTTCATTAGCTATTTAGAGAAAGATAAGCTAAATATTTTACTTAGTAGATTGGTGACTAAAAAAAAGAAAAGATACATGTAAAAATCCAAAATACAACTATCTACTTTTAAAAAAGTTTACAAGACTTAGTATTTGGATTCAGAAAGATTTATCAAACTTAATATTATCTAAACTACTAAAAATAAATTATCCTTTTACAAGTTAACAAGAATTCCATAACGTTTAGCTTCAAGTATTTGTCTTGTTGTCTTTAATAAAGGGTTGTGACATTATGAAATGAATGCATCATGGTGAAAAGCTGTTCATATTAATATATGACCATGACGTTGTGATTAAGCTACAATATTAGCATTGATCCTTCTTGATTATTATATGTCCATGACACTATGATATAGATATGGCACTAAGAATATCTTGTATATCCTATGGATGTAGTGCTGGAAAATGGCTGTAGCACTGGAAAATGGTCGTAGTGCTAGAAAATGGTCACAACATAAAATTTTTCATTCATTTGTATTCAAATGTCCATGGTGTTGTGTGTGATCATGGTATTAGTCTTCTCTTATCTAATATATCATGCTACTATAGTACTATAAAAATATTGTGATACTGGTAATTAGCTCTAACATAAAAGTCACAGCTTTTCTTTTTTTGAGAACAATAGTCATGGCTTTGAGACTGCATCTAAATGGATACCTATCATCTACTACAAGTTTCCACTCAATGCCACCCTTCTTTTCATACCTTTGAATGAATTTCTGCATCACAACAACTTTTTTTGTGCTACAATTATCTTCGAAATTAGAGTAGGTTGAAGCTTTAAACTATAAAGACAAACTGAATTTATTAGGTCATCTACTTGCAACCCAAAGTCTTCTACAAAAGCTATTATTTTCTAATGTTGAAGTCTCAAAGAAGCTAAACTTTTATGATATTTTCTACTTTATGCAACAGCCACAGTATCAGCTTTGCCCAAATGATATTACAACATAAGGTCATATTCCTCCAAATATTTCATTCATCACCTCTGCCATAGGTTGCATTTTTCTAAGTGAACAAGTACTTGAGACTCTTATGATTCGAGTACACTTCAAATTTCATGTCATACAAGAAACATCTCCACATCTATTGATATCTCAACTTTTCGAGTACACTTCAAATCTTCAAATATATGGACTCATAACTAATGGCTCTTTCATTCTGCTTAAGCACACAACCTAAGTCATTTAAGGATACATCAATGAAAATCACATATGATCATGTGCCATCTGACAAAGTAAAGATTGAGGTTAAAACTATCTTATTTTTTAAATCTTTGAAAGTAACTTCATACTTCTCATCTCACTCAAAGTGATGATAATAATTTGTCAACCCCAAGAAACTATGTACTTCAATTACTAGTCGGCATCAGCCACTCAAACATAGCTTTCACATTCTCAAGGTTTATAGAAATCCCTTCCTTGGTCACCATATGACCCAAAACTTGAATACTAGTGGATTATAAGTCACACTTTGACTACTTTGCATACAAATGATACTTACAAATAGTTTGCAAAACTAATCTAAGATGTTGCTTATGTCCCTCTTGTATCTTTGAATACACCAATACATTAATATAGACGATGATAAATGTGTCAAGAAAATGTCAAAAAACATAGTTCATTAAATCCATAAAAACTACTTGTGCATTCATCATACCAAAAGGTAGTATCAAAAATTCATAATGACCATATTGAGTATGAAAGGCTATATTGGGTACATCATCTTTTCTTACCCACAATTGATGATATTCTAATGTCAAGTCCATTTTTGTGGAAAATAGGGCTTTATCAACTAGTTAAACAAGTCATATATATGAGGAAGTGGATACTTGTTCTTAATGTCACCTAATTCAACCTTTTATAGTCTATACACAACTACAGCAACCCATTTTTTTTTTCAAAGCGAACATGAGATCTCCATGCTGACATACTAGGCTATTTGATCTCCTTATCAAGCAAGTCATGAAGTTGACTTTGTAACACTATCAATTCTATTGATACCATTTAATAAGGAGGAATGGAAATATGCTCGTTTCCTAAGACTAAGTCACTAAAAAATTCTATCCTTCTTAGAGGCGACAAACTAGGTAGCTCTTCGGAAAATAAATCATCAAACTCCTTCACTATTGGCACTTGTGACCAAGGAGTATTAGTTTCACCCTCTACTTTCAATTTGTTTTAGATAAAAAGATACAAAGCTTTGTTTACCATTCACGATATAAGTCTAGCCATCAAGTTAAAGACATAAAGACTAGCTCCACTTTTAAACACGAGAGTTTGTCCAACTCAGAATATGACTTGCATATTGTAACAATGTAGTACAATACCAAACTTTGACAATCAATCCATTCACAGGATTATATTATAACTAAAAAAATTTAAGAGTTAAAGATCAATACAAAGACACATGTCTTCAGAGTAGATCTCATAATTTTTACACATTATACTTACTACAATTGAATTTTGCAAAGGAGAAGTAATACATAAACTAGTGTCTAACTTTTTAGGTTTCACACCCAGAGAGTATTTACAAAGAAGTAGAAGATAGAACAATGTGAAGCATCTGTATCAAACAAAATAAGTGCCCAAGTACTAGAAATAAGCATCATATCTTCTACTGCAATATTTATGACTAACTCCTCCTCCATAGTAGGTAAGATGGATAAACCTCATCCCTAATTCATAGGTGTATTTCCTTTACTCTTTTTCAATTGTGATGCACTAGTAGAAGAGGAACCTTGTTGGCTAGGGTGATTTGAACCATATGAAGGCCTATGAATTGAGTTAGATGAGTTCCCCTTGATACTGAAGTTGTTTCTCGCGAAATCATTAGGTAGAAAGGCTGAGGGCAATCTTTTCTCAAGAGCCCTTCTTGGCCACAACCAATATATCTAAATGATTTAGAATGAACTTCACCCCAGAAATAGCTATCACCATGTGATCCACCAATAGAAACTAACCTCATAGTAGTCTAGTCATGATGAAAAGTTTGTCATCCCTTCTTCTACATGGAAGCTCCCTTTAAACCACCTTTCTTAGTTATTTTATGTTTTTATTATGATTTTTTTGGATTCTCATTGCATCATTTCTATATCCACTAAAATGGCACTTTCCACCAAGCCACGATAATCATGAACATGCAAGGTCACCAACATCGAGTGGAGAGATGGCTTGACATCTTGCTCTAAGTGTTGGGCTCTCATTTTTTATATGGTAACCAAGTAAGGAACAAATCATGGCAACTTAAAAAACTTTGTTTCATATCCGATAATACTCATTATTACCCTACAATAGCCTATTGAACTTTTTGACTTTTACTTCCCTTGTAACCTCACCAAAGTTCTTTTTATATAAGATATCTTCAAACTCCAACCAAGTCAAATGAGCTAGATCTTGAGTTATGGAAACATGTTTTCACCAAAAGTCTACTTCCCCCAGAATAAGAAAGTCACAATAGGAACTTTGAATTCATCTAGAATACATACATTATCCATCTTCTTCTTGATGAGGCATAGCCATGATTTTGATGTTGTCATGTTAGGATCACTAGTGAATGAAAAATGGCTTTGCTTTTGAAATTCTACGAGGCACCATGTTGTCCTATGAATTCTTTCTTGCTCTACTGTGAGTTGGAGATTTATTGGTGCACTAGCTTCATACTCGCTATAATTACCTTGTACGTCTTGGCCATTTATGTCAGTCACTCCATGAAAAGCCTCAAGCATGTCCTTTCATGGAGCATATCAAGAGCTACCATTAAAGATGTCGAACGGAACGTGTCGGGCTGGGCCGGCCCATTTTTTGCCGGCCCGACCGTGCTTTCGTGTCAGTTCTGTGGAGGTTAGCTCGGCACGAGCCCACGGCATGAATCCGCCGAGTTCGACCCGCCTAATATAAAAAAAATTAGGGGTTCGGTTGCCCGTCATTGCGTCGCCGTGCGCCGAACCCATAATTTAAAAAATTAGGATTTTGGTCTCCCCGAAACCCTAATTTTTAAAAAAATTAGGGTTTCGGCGCCCCCAAAATCCTAATTTTTAAAAATATTAGGTTTTTGGCACCCCTGTAACCCTAATTTAAAAAAAAATTGGTTTCTCGGCTCATGCCAACTGGTCATGGTACCATGCTGGGCCAAGCACTACACGAGGCCTAGTTGGCCTTGGCATGGCACGACACGATTGGTGTCGTGATCGTGCAAGACACGAGCTCGAGCACGATAAATTTTTGTGTAGGGCCGGCCCAGGCACGACCGAATCGTGCCGTGCCTCATGCCGGGCCGGGTCGGTTAGGCTCGATTGACACCTCTAGCTACCATGCCAAAACTGTGGCTATTAAGGCTCTTGTGTAGCACTTATTGCCAAGGATGCACGTACCACACCATGTCCTCTCTCTTTTGGTGCTCATAATTTGCTTCTATAAACAAATAACATATGCATAGATCCAACTTTATTAAAAATCATACTAGCTATAAAAAAATTCAACAACTCACATTCCAAATAATATGACAATCAAATCTAAAAGTACTTAGTACTCAAAATACACAAACAAGCGAGTTTAAATGACTTATCACACTAACATGCTTAATAATTTATGCACGCACAATGCAACTTTGGAAACTTTATCTCTGATACCACAAAATCTGTCATGACCCCCTGGAATCCTACTCAAGAGTCGCAACATGCTTGGCTTGAATAGTAAAATTTAATATGATTTAAAATACTTTAAAATCTAATATGAGAGGTTTTATATTTTTAATGGTGAGCTTTTATAAATTTTATATTTTTAATGAGAGGTTTTATATTTTTTAAAATGACTTATCATAAAGTACATGTAAAAATAAATGGAAGGGGATCTATTAAAATATTGATGTAAAATAAATGAATTTATATTAAAAAAATCAAGAAAATATATACTATAAATAGTATTTTCTATGGTTGACTACATGTCTGGAGAAAACTATAGGCAAGTCAAAAATAAATTATTCCCTTTCTATTTTTCATATTAGTTTCATTTTCTAAAACACTCAGAATATCAAAAATTTGAAATCTCGTATATTAAAAATAATTAGACATTTGAACAAAAATAGGTCAAGATCCCATATATTTAGACATTTGAAATAGATTGAATTCAAGAGAATATAATGAATAATCATAAACTATCAAGTTAAAATAATTACATATAAAAGTAATATCATTTACAAAAAATATCTCTTATGATTAAATACATAACAGGATTTCAAAAAACTCATCTAAATGATCCACCAAACCCCTCACATAAATTTACAAGCTTCAGAATTGGATTTTGGTCTTCAATATTTTTTCCACCAAGGGAAAATAGGGGTGAACAAATAATGTTTAGTAGGAAAATATCAAGAAAATATAAAAAAAAAATTTATGTTTTGCCTCCATAGTCATATATGTTTACCGATATATAATATAAGAGTTCAATCATATATTTTGAAATATATATACATATATTTATACATATATGTGGTTATACAAATTTATGAAATCATTATATGTGGGTATGTGTAAGTTCTCACAATAATCATTTTTAAATCCCCACTCAATTTTCAAAAAATATTTATAATTTATATGTATCAATGCTCCACTAGACTACAACAAAATATATACAAGGAAAAACTAACCTACTAGCTTTATCCTAGCTACCACCCCTACTAGGGGAACACACACACTCACTATCATGATCCAAAGACTCATGAGAGATTTACTAGTTTCCATCCAGACAATAGCCACCTCAACATGGTGGAACTTCACCATAATTGCACACGAGTTTAGAATGATTCTCACAAAGGAATATCTAATACCATCCTTTAGGAATATTCTTATAGGTGAACCAATTCTACCGTCTAGATTCTCCTTTGACCACTAAAGCAATCCATACTATCTTCTCCATATACTTTTTTCTTCTTTCCTTATTGTGTTCTCCATGTTTTTTGTAGATGATTTGGGTAGAGATATTTTCTCCCTATTTTCTAACACAATGTTCTTTATGACCATCACTTTCATAATTTAGCATGTTCATTGAATTTGGTTCCTTTCACTAATGTCATGACTTAAGAAATAGTCACGACATTATTTATTGTTCTTCATATGAATTGTGTCATGACAAGAGAAAATGTTATGGCTTATTCATGTAGCTTATGTTTTACCAAAGTCATAGCCTTTCTTTGGCCTTGACTTTTTTCTACATATGTTTAGTCTCTATAGTTGTGATTTTTTCAAATGTCATGACTTCCATCTACATGATAACCCTGTCCTCTTCTTTTTTATCATCATTGATAATAGTTGACGCCATCTTTTTTTCACCTAATACATTGTCAATCAATAGTGGATTTTCTTCCCAATAAATCTCTTTTTTCCTTTCATTTTTTTTCATGACTTTGAAAAATATCATAACATTATAATATGTTTTTTCAAGGAAAACTTAATCTTCTTCTTGTTCTAAAATATTCTTTAATTCTTCAACTTCTTCATTTTCTTTGGGCCAAAAATTATCCAATAAATTTTTCTATCTAAGTTCTATATTTTATCTTTCGGCTATATGGATTAGGCTATCTATTCTCCAGTAGGTTTCCTCATCATCATCTAAAATTTGCAAGATTTTATCCAAGTTAAATTATATATATTCATTACCCCCAAGAAATATCAATTCTTTTGTTTTCATATCAATCAATGAATGCCTAATTATCAAAGATGATCATCCAAAAATTAATAATGCATATGAGCCCTCTTTTATGTCCAACATCAAAATTACATCATGTAAAATAAATTGTTCAACTTTGGCTGCACATCTTTAATAATTCCCCTCAAAATTTTGATTGATCTATCTATCATTTATTGACAAATAGAAGTTGGAGTTATCTTACCTAGATTAAACCTCCATACTATGAAAAATAATATCAAGTTAATTCTTGCTCTCAAGTCATATAATATCTTCAAAAAGGAGTTCTTTCCAGTAATGTATGGAATGGTAAAACTTTCTAGAATTTCAAGTTTTTTCTTAAGTTTTCATTAAATGATTGGGTTGTGCTTCTTGGTCTCGCTCACTATGTTCTAAGTTTCTAATTTCTTCTTACTACTCATTATGTTCTTAATAAATTTTACATAATGTGGTATTTATGATAAGACTTCAATGAGTTGTATATTGACTTTTAACTTTCTAAAGATGTTGAAAAATCTTTAAAAATTTTCATCCAATTTTTCTTTCTAAACTGTTATAGAAATGGAAGAATATGTTAGAGAGATTGTTGACCATCTATATAATCATTATTTGACACATCATATTTTATTTCATTGCTTTAATTCATTTGTTTCTCCTTTTTCAATTCTACTTTTTAGTAGTAATAACTAGTGACATGAGTTGGGCAGTAGGGTCTGGTAGTTCTGCAACAATGTACAATGTCATGGTATTAGAGTATGTCACAGCACTAGGCATCATAAATTTGGTTGTCACAACATTATATGTGGCACTTGTATCTTTTGTATTAGTTTCCCCTTATGATTTTTTTTTCTATTTTATACCTTTCTATTTCTTTACCACTTCTGAGTGTTATGGGCATATATTTCTTCGCATTTTCCTTAGTATCTCTAGGAAATATAATTATCCAATTTGATTATTAATAATCTTCATTGTCACATCTGTGTGATCTAACCTTGTTTTTTATCAATCCCACCAAGTTCTCTTGTTTATCATTTCTCCGTGTGATCTTAGTAAGTTGTGCTAGGGTACTCTCTTCAAATGATAGCTTCTCTACTTCCTTTGTTTTGTTGTAATTTTATTTCATAGTTTGTGAAGCAAATACAATTCAATTTGGGTCGCATCAGCTTGCCTTTTCAACACTTACATCCTAACCATTGTTTTTTCCAAAGCCCTTAGAATAAATCATCAAGCATGCTTCACATATTTCGCACACTTATTTAATAAATAAATTGGTAAAAGTTCCAATAGGCACAATTATTTTAAAAATCATTATTCAAAGTATTTCCACATTCATTTCAATTGGAAAATCAATTAATATAATGAAATTTGCCATAAGAAACCAAATATTTTGTATTTATGGCTCTCTTGCTGTAATTTTCCTCTACAATCTGATACATATTTTTTAAAAGTAAAAAATATTTGTAAACAAGTGAAACCATAAATCTACTAACCAAATGATGTACATTCCATGTAAATAATTTAACTATATCTTAGTTTTTTAGTTCATGGGATTAAAGTTGCAAAAGTATATTATAATATATTTTCTACTTATCAAAAATACAATGCGCTTTCATTTTCCAACATTCATAAACAAAAGTAAATATTTTTAATATTTATGGAATAATTTAATAATGGACTTATAATTTATAAATGGGTGTTTTTCCATTCCCTTATACTCTACAATTTATATTGCAAGGTTTTCATATGAATGGGCATTCACTCAAATATTTTTCTCTTGGAATAGTTTTTATTTTACTCTTCATTTAATTCTATTTTTCATATATTTAGCACATAGCCCAATTGAATCATTAAAACCATGATTATGTTTTTAAAAAACATATTTGGATTTTAAACTTTAAAGTAGCAACAAAAAATGAAAAATGACTAATTATCATTTAATTCACAATGTGGTATTTTTTAATTATTAATATTTTTTAAATTAATATGTAATTAAAAGAAAAAAAATTCTAAGGTAGTACTATAAAAGAAAAATAAAAAACTAGTACATATCACAACTCGCTTTATTGTAAATTTTAACCTCTAGAGTCCAAAAAAGTAAGTTGTAGTATTACATTGGATGACAGGCACACCCATACCATCATGAGCCATCTATCCCATATGCACAAGCATTAAACTAAAATTTGAATAAAAAAATAGTATAGTATGTGTATAATTAATATTTATATTACAAAACAAAAGATGAAAGAGAAATTATATAAAAAGTTAGAAGTGAGACAAACTAAAATAGTAAGAGAAAGGAGAAAAAATTGAGAATAAATATCTAAATTTTTTCTTCTCTATATATAGGCAAAAAGAAAATCCAAATTTATTTAAAAAATATTTTTTTTTATTTTTTATGATTTTTTTAAAATGATCAGAATCAAGATAGTCATCAGATTTTGGCTAGAGTAGTCATTGAATCAATCTAACAAATGCTATAATCTTGGATCTTACATTTATTGTTTTTGTTACAATGGATGGGCTTATATGAATTGTGATAGGCACGACTATCGTTGTCTATGTAGGAAGATCATTGCAAGAAAAGGCATTGGGTGACAGGATTACGTGGCTAAATAACTAATTACAATCGACCATGTAAGTGATATCATACTTATGTGGCAAAATTAAAAAACCCACCCCATCAAGCTGCCACCCAACGAGACTTGACCCATGACCCATGATCCAACCATAGCCAATCCTAGGTTCTCGAGCCAATGGACTATGCCATCGAACTAGGTAAGTGGGTCATTCCTATTCAGCATGAGACACAACTCATGCTGGCCATCACAACATGAACCATGCCATGGATGCCACAATCTAGGACTAGGCACAGATCTGAACCATGTTGTGCTAGGCCAGGCATGACTGATCCATGTCGTGTAATGGGTTGTGTCTAATCCACGTAACCAATTTTACACTTCCATCCTAGACTTCATAAGCCTCTATAAAGATTGAATTTTACTTGCTACTCAGCAACATAAAAAGTTAACATCTCTTTCTTGACAATAATAAGGATTTGTCTAATAACTAAAAATAGTTATCTCAAGATCAATAGTTCATATTGATTTTTCTTCATATCTAAATACAATAAAATATGCTAGAAAAATAAATATACCAACCATAATCAAATCATCTTCAATATTACTATCTAGGCACTTGATTGTTACATTTAAAGTGAGAGGGAGATTAAAGTAATTATTATAAGACCCAATCTTTACAAAATTGACAAGGGCATTATGTTTACATTTGATCCCAAGTCACATAATTTCTTCCAAAATGTGTGATCACCTATTATACAAGTTATAGTAAAAATTTTGGGATTCTTCAATTTTCTTACAAGTATTCATTGAATAATTACACTATATTTCTCGATTATATTCATGATTCTATACATCTCCTACATCTTCTTGCTACACATGATATTATTCATAAATTTCATATAGTTCGGTGTTTGATCTTGAACTTTGACAAATGGTATATTTACTTCTAGTTTTCAAAAAATATACATACATTTTGAAACTATTAATCCAATTTCCTTTTTCCTAAAATATTGTGGAAATTGAAGATTCATAAAAAACTTATTTAGTTTCATTCTAATTCATCTATTTATTTCCAAATCCTTTGGTAATCTCCAATCACTCTTCTATTTCTTCACTTTGTTCATTCACAATTTGGAATAAGAGCTAGGCTCATACTTCTATCGGAGCCATAGCTTTGGAATGTGTTTTAGTGTTGTAGTCTTTATCTATGAAAAAATTCACAATGGGAGCTATGACCTTTGTGAAACTCTTTATGGGAGCAGTGACTTTTGGAAAAATCATGGTGCTATCAATTCTAAAATTTCCAAAATCACATTGATCCATTCATTACCCCTATTGCTCTTTTCTACTACAAAGAAATATCAATAAGAATATCTTTGGGTTTACCTTGGTATTACTTAGCAATTCATTAATTCATTTTTTTTATCGATAACACTAATTCTCCAATTTGATTCTCTTTATTTCTCATTATCGAATCTGTGTGATCCAATGTCATCTCATCCTTTCCATCTGAGTGTCTTGGTGATCATTACCCTTTCTCAGTTCTATATATATAGCATTCAAATTGTCTTCTATTGTTGTCTTTTCTTCTCTTCTTAAATATTGATAGCTCAAGCTTGATCCTCCTTGATTATTAAAGCTTGTCGAATTATTCTCAAAATTTCTTGAAGTTTTCCTAACATTCTATAGCTCACTCTAATAGCTTCTATATAAAAAGTTTTTGTAATTTTCTTACATTTGGATGATAATGCATTGGAAAATTATTATTGGGTCAAAATATATACTATTTTTTTTATAATTCATTGTATTTTTCCATTTTATTACTTCTCCATTTGAAGTAATTTTGATGTTTCGTGTGGTTGCAAAATGATAATTTTTTTCAATCCTCCTCTCTTATCATCTCAGGTTTCAAGCTTCCTTAGAAAGCCTTTATTTTCACTTTAATTGTAGAAAACTGATCCAACTCCTATACTATAAATTGTTCTATGTTTCTAGGAATCATAGAATAATAAATGAGAGTTTGATAGTTGTTCTTTAATAACTCCTTAAATATAAGTAATGTGCCTTTTTTAGTAATTTATTCACAATTAAACTACATGTGGCTGTATTAATTGTATATCTTATCATATAATTTGGCCTATTATAGAAATTTATGCTTGAAAGTATAAGTGAAATCTATGTTGAGGGTACCTCCTCAATAATTCATTAAAATAATCTTAGGCATCATATAAAGTCTTTTTCTCTTCCTGCTAGAATTGACTTATCTCACTATGTAATTGAGAATTGACTTGAGGTGAGAAAAACCCTCACAAGTTCATCCCAACTTTCTATGGAGCCATGAGATAATTACTAGAACCAATTCCATACCTTATCCTTAAATGAGATTGAGATTAGACATAATCTTATTGCATCGTGACTAACTCTAATCATCTTTACCATGTCGCATAGCTCCAAAACACTACATCATGTTTATTAAGATCCGCTGATATTCTTATGTTATACTAATATTGGTGAATCATCACTATCAGACTTTATTTTAACTAAAAATAATTTTCTTCCATTAGTTGTATTCTAATACCCGAATAACTATCCATTATTACTAGCTATCAATAATCTACCAATATATAGTGGTTATTGGGTTGTTCAACAACTTGTCCATCATTGCCTTGGGATCTATATTACTTGTAGTTCTATCCATAGGCTCTATGTTAGATTTTTACTTTGAAATATCTTTTCTAGTTCTATTAATTTCTAGGTCCAGAGTAGTTAACTTGGTCACAAAACTTATACCATTAAAAATGTGAGTTGAAAGAGAGAAAAAAGTGGACAAGAGAATTATAGATCACAATATATCCACAATTCAAACAAGATAATAAGAAAAGTTATTGGATCCAAAAAAATCAAAATAGCACTATATAAACTACTAGGAAAGAATTTTTCTTTCTCAAAGATAATTTATCAACTCACATTGACTGGCTAAACTAAATAATACCCCAAGAATAGTACCAAAAACTTATTGTGACTTTGTTATGTTGTTCAATCTTATTAGTTAGTTAGATGGATTCCTAAAAATCTCATTGGTGAGGATATCTCATCAATAAAAATCCACAAGAATATTAGTCATACAAATAGTAAATGAACTTATAAACATATATCAATCCCTAAGATTGTATAAGTATTTCGATCAACCAAGAGTAAGGCAACACAATTCTTGTAGAAGAGATATTTTGAGGTTTTGATATGATTCTTAGATCTTAGGATTTGTACATTTAATTCGTATGTTGTATATTAAATAATTTGATTTATATTGGGTTTGGATATAGTAATGATGTGACTCCTATATCAATGGTTAAACTCTTAAGAGAAAATTCTATAAAACATCTACACCATACAAAAACTAGTTCTTCTAAGACAAATGAAATGGAGTTACATGTATAATTGTTCATGCTTTTGGCTTGGTGAGTATTGTACTCACAATAATTAACATTACTCAATTTTGTGTTTTAAGATATATATTTATTTCATGCATCATGTCAAAAGGGATGTCACTTCCTTTCTACCATATGTGTAGGTGAACATGATGGTTGTCTTGTCACCAACCACCATGACAACATGCAAAAATCCACCATGGGTTAAATATCTAATTCAAGTTCTATTAATTTATCACCATTTCTATTAATTTTTATTCCATGATATAAATCAAATATCTCTATTACTCATAAAACCATTCATACATCATATATATTATATTTATATAAACCCTAGATATCAATTTCATGACTTCTAAGAAAGATATCATAACTTTGGCCTTGGTTTCTTAAGCTTCAGGTCATAATTTTAGGAAGTGACCATGAAATTGGAATACATACTCATCTTTTTGTAATAAAAGTTACAACATTGGAAATTAACTATGACTTGTTTATATTATCTCTATAACACAAAATCATGACATTAGGAATAATAACCAAAGCTTTGACTTTGGTATTCTTTTTGGATCCAATGGTTGTGGCAATGGGAATGATCATGACATTGACCTTGGTCTTGTTTTTTGTATCAAATAGCCACAATGCTGGGAATGATCATAACTTTGGCTTTGATCTTTCTCATGTATCAAATTTTTAGGTACTAGGAATGGATGTGACTTTGACTCTAGCCTTTCTTTTGTACTAAATGGTTTTGGTGCTAAGCATGACCATGACTTTGGCAATTAGCCCATATATCCAATTCATGACTTAGGAAATTAGCCCATATATCCAATTCATGACTTTGCCTTCTCTTGAGGGCAAGATTCATGGCATTTGAAAGTGGTCATTGTAAAGTAATATCTTTTGTAATATTAAGTGTCCAAATGTCATGGCATTAAATAATCATTGTTGCTTTCGCATGAATAGTTTTAGCTCTTTAACATTTTATAGCACAAAAGTTACCATTTTGAGAAAAGTTCATGGCTCAAACTTGAGAATATAAAGCTTTGGTAAATATAAAATCATGATACTAGAAAATGATTGTGAATTTTAGTACTAGTAGGGTATTTGGTTACTATGATATGAAATTAATATTGTAGTTAATTAATTGTTATGAGATAAATATTACTATGATTCAAAGATAATACCATAGCCAAAAATAATATAATGCATAATTAAAGGATAATGCTAGCATTGTGGTGGAGTCATGGCATACAAATATTTTTATGACTAAATAAGTAGAGTTTCAATCAAGAATTGACACTAAAACTACTCGATGAACGACACATCGCCAAGTCAAAAATTATATCCAAAATTATACTAATTTTATGATTATTTATCAAAATCTACCAAAACTCTAAATTCATTAAATTAATCTAATTATGACTTATTTTCATGCTTACACAAATATTTAATATCACCCCAAATATACAAGAATATATGATATTTTATACACCAAACAATATTCATTATGAATCTATATAATGAAAAACTATGTTAGCATATTCTTTGTTAGACCTAACAACCTAAATATTAGATTTTAATGTAATACAAATATTATTTTAAGTTCAAATAAGAAAGTAATATGGCTCATATCATTCCTAGTTATAATAAGTTTTCATATCATTCCTAATTATAATTCCACTAACTTTTTAAAATTATAGAAAAATGATTTTCTAATGTGTTCTTTATAAATATTAGACTCGCAAGAACAAAGAGATAAATCAATATATGTCATTTAACTAGTTAGAGATTCTCTAGACACCATGTGATCATGGGAAAAAGTATTTACAAAACTAGAAGAGTTGAACTTAAGTATGCCTTGTGTTAAATCCCTCATACCAAGATATTTTGTTGCATTCTCAATTGCAATCTCTATTTCTTCAATTTCTCAAATATTTATCATTGAAAAAGTTAGAGAAAGTAGAAAATAAATTATGTTGAGAGATTGAGTGAGGATTTAGAGAAAATATAGAGAACTTTGTGAAAAAACAATAATAAATAGAAGATATTTATTATTTATATTTGAGGAGTTTAAAAATTTTTTTAAAAAATTAGTCTTTGGCCATTAGCTTGTGGGCGATCGGGTCATTAATTCTTCGTGGGAAGCCAAGTGTTCAACATTAAAAATATCAACTTTTTTGGGCTTTTATTTACTATTTCCATAATGTGTTTGTATGGAATATAGGTTTTACATGAAAAGATTTTACTAAATTATGATTTTTATGGAATTGGTTGATTATAGTGAAATCAAATGTAAATTGAGTTGGATTAGTTGATTTGATGGAAAGCTAAAATGGGTGGCAGGACTACAATGTAATGTCATGACATTTCCAATCTCAGAACTTGGTTACACTAGTACATGCTTGTTGAGAAGTCATGATAATCATTCTTGGTCATGACTCTACAAATAAGCAATGATAATATTTTTATGTCATGACTCTACAAATAAGCAATGATAATATTTTTATGTCATGACTCTACAAATAAGCCATGATAATATTTTTATGTCATGACTCTACCATTTATTTTTTATAATATTTTTATTGTGTAATATATTCTTTGTGACCGAGATATTATAATGGAGTCATGGCCACACTAGTTCTTAAATACCAATTCGAATAAGATATTATTTTTACTTATTAATAACCAAGTTACACATTAGTACAATAAGTCACATCAATTTTCCAAATTCATGACATATTCACTGTAGAGCCAAAAATCATATGATACCAAGTAATTTTTATTTGTTGCAAACTTTTCTACCATGACTATATCTTCAAAAGAAGAAATATATTTTTCGTGCTCATTCTTTCCTTCATAACTTTGTGTTCTATCGAGTAATTACCTTAGTTGTAGCATTCTTGTTATCATTACTCTATGTTCTAAAAAAGAATCTCATCAGTCATAGTCATTCTTGCCACTTTAAATATGTGTTCTAGAAAAGAATTACTTTAGTTGTTGTATTCCTTTGTTACTGCAACTTTGTGCTCTATGAGAGATTTAAAGAAATGAAATAGTCATGATATCAACACAATGTTATGATATACCAACTTGAAAATCCACACAATAGCTTGATGGGACCTCAGTGATATAAAAGGAAGACTTTGAAATTTGTACAAAAAAAGAGGTGCTTTAGATTTCCATGCCAAGAGCATTCAAAACACTAGGTGATGTGACTTCCAACCCATAATTAGGAATAGATTCAAGCCAAACACAATCAATGATTGGTAGAAAACTAGATTTGAGACATATATCTCATGCTGACCATCATTGGGAGCTCTCAATTCAATGAGATAAAACATTGAATATTTCATATAAATTTTTCCCCAATGTTAGGCTAAATATAGATTTATGGTTGATTTATTTATAAGTGTATAATGATTTATGTTAGTATAATCTTTTATTATGGTAATGTTATGTTTTGGATATTGATAGATATAAATATTATTTAGAATAGAGATTTTGGGTTCTACTCTAACATAGATTTATGCATGTTGGTCATGATAGATAGTGAAAAATATGTCATGAAATACACTCATGAGATTTGAATTAAAGCAAGTAACAACCATTCTAATCATATCCTATGAAAAGAACCTATGGGTGGAAACCTTGAATTTATATAAGTTAATTGAAGTGAGTATGATGGTCACGAAGCTAAAAACACAAATAAATTTATGACCATGTAATTGTACATATTCTTGAAGAACTAACATTTAAATGATGTGAGTGTTATGTAGAACATCTAACCTAGGATTTCACCATAGTGTGAGAATAGTGAGTTGATTATAATGGATAGTCACGAGTAAGTCATGATATAATTGAAAATGGAGGTGTTATGTAAGATAGTGACTACTCTACAAAGCATTTCTTCTTATATGACTTTCATATGTATAATCAATATAAAAAAATATTAACATTGAAACAAGTATGGTGCTTACAAAGCCAAAAGCTTAAACATAATTATTACCATATCATTTCTCATCTAATAAGATTATTGGGTAGAGTATAGAAATACATATTCGAGTTTGAAGTTAATGACATTTGATGTATTATCTAAAAGGAATAAAGATATGATTAACTCATGAATAGAGTATGTGTGATTTTGGTAATAAAATATTGAATGCACAACTATGAGTGAACCATCCACACTCTTGACAGTGCAAAGTTGATAATTATCTTGTAAATTAAAAGGCTAAGGGGAAAATCCACATCAATTTATCATTTGTCTAATAATTAAATATAATATTATTTTAATATTAAAGAAATCTCATCATACATAAAGAAATAAGAAAACCCTAGAGTCTAAGTATCTATCCGAGACCTTATTTTATCTACTCAATTCGAGCAATAATTAATTCTTTATTAGTTGATCAAATTACTCATACAATCTTTATCAAATCGATATCTAAAAGTACATCCAACTATAGTACTTGTATGACCTATATATTTGTATATCTCCATTGAATGAAATCACTCATCCAATGAGCTTTTTGGGTCATGTTACAAACAAAAAGTTTTAGAACTATAATAAAGTCACAACAACTTTTTGGGTTTATTGTTGGAGATTATTTTAGTTTGATTAGTCAAATTTGAGTTGACTTAATTATCTTTGCAAAAGGATATTTATATTTCTAGTTGGTTGGATAATTATTTTTTCTTAGTTTTTATTTTATATTCGTGTTCTTTTTATTTCTATTTATTATGTAGCCACCACATCATATGAACCATAGATTTGGGATAGAGCCAATACTTCATCACCGAGAAATAGAAAGAACAAAAAGAAATATATTGAGATAAAGTTGAGAAAAAAAATATGAAGGATAATAGTAGTAATGAAAATAACCAATGAAATGCAGAACAATCTGTCCAATAGGTCATTCTTCATTGTATCTTGGTAGATTATTAGATGCCAATATTGATGGACGGCTACTCTAAAATTTGGATACAACTAATACATACAAACTACTTTGAGTTGGAGTGTAGTCTCATAAATATGGTGCAATAACATCAGTATGGTGGATAATTTTTAAAAAACCTAAATAGATATGTCACTACATTCATGGAGTTGTGAGACTCCGTGAAGATGAATGGAGTTAGTTTTAGTGTGATAAAGATGAGACTTTTCCTTTTTTTTGAGAGACAAGATCATGAGCTGGTTCTAGTATTTACCTTAATGATCTATTGAGAGTTGGGATAAATATGTGTAAGTTTTCCTAACCAAGTTCTTTTTAAATCAAATTATCTCTAAACTAATGGGAGGGATAAACCAATTCGGATATGAGAAGTAGAAACTATTATATTATGTTTTAGATTGATTCAAAGATTTATTGAAGAGATGTAAATAACATAAATTTTAATTATGGTCCAAGCTCAAACTTTCTAAGATTATATGAAATATAAGAGGAGATGCACAGTTGATGTGGCCTCAGGTATCTTTATCATGAACAAGTCGCGTGAGAATAATCATTTTTTATTTGAAGAGCTAGACATGAATAACTATTAGCCTCCAAATTAAAAAGTATTTAAAAGGAAACAAGTTGGAGTATTAGAGTCAGATAGACCGACCATGATAGAGACTAAACTTGATGTATTTTTCAAAAAATTTGAATCCCAAAGTTACAAAAGGCCTGGTGTGGGAGAAATTGTCAGCTTGCAACAATAGAAAAATGACCAATTTCAACCTCATTTATCAAGTGAATGAAGCCAATATTATGCAAAATAAAAAGTATATGTTCTAACCTAACAACAATGCCCCTACACACTATTAACCAAATATGAAAAATAAAAAAAATTCTATCATATAGAGATAAGGGGAATATGTAGCAGAGTATTGGACAATACTAAAAAATTTTTGAGAAAAACTCAATGGGATATAAAATGTAAGGAGCTTTGAGTTTCAATTACAATCACTTGAAGAGAGCAGAAAATTTTCCATGTGAAGAAATCATTCTTGAACTACTCACGAAGATATAGATGAGGAATGATGCACAAGAAAACCCGATGGAACGAATGAAAATAATACTTGATCTAACATTTGCAATGAAGAAGACTTTTGAGAATTAACTTATAAAATTAGCATTATCAATAAAAAAGAACATTAATAGATTACCAAGTGATACAAAGGTGAATCTAAAGAGAGTAATGCCCATACCAATGATAAGTGACAAATAATTAAAAGGGTCAAAAATAAAGAGAAATCCAAATGGGATGCTGGTGACAAACAATGAAATTGTGACTGGTAATGTTGTGACAAACAATGCATCCTTTCTAGCTCAAGGTCATCAAAAAATCCACCATTAATATTCGTATCTAACCACTATAGTTAATATTACTAGTTATAATAATTACTTCTAGCACTATCATGAGCCATGATAACCTCCATAAGTGACATCACTGAAATTAGTTACCACTTTCGACTCCATCTCACATCGCATCAACTTCCATAGTTTCCATCACTTAGAACAATCACCATATCTATCATTTCTGATCACCACAAGAACTTGTATAGGCGGCGTCATCGAAAAAAGTCACCATCTCGAGCATTTACAATCATCACAATAACCTCGACAAGTAGCATCACCAGCAATAATCACCATCTCTGGCATTGTTGATCACCTTGACAACCACCATGGGCACCATTTTCGGTCGTGGGTTTCTTAAGATTTATAGAAAAAAAAAGTACATCTCAATTTAAAATTTTAATGCAACATTTCATACAATAAATAAAATTCATCCAAATACATTACCACACTCCATAAATAAATAGCATCAGTGTTCAAGTGAGTCAATAGAGATTAGAACATTACTATTTTAGTTAAGCTTTTAGATATTCTTAAAAATATAACACGTTCATGCATATTACTATTGAAACATCAATCTTTCAATACCATTGTTGAAGAATCATTAACTAAAAATTTAACATGGCAATAATACTCATGGGATGTATTATTATTTTTTTCAAATATATTTGAGTGAGAAATTACCTAATTGTAAGAGTACAAACAACTTCAGTCATCTTCCATAATGCCTCCTCCAGCTTCATTTCATTAAGAAGACAATGCTACTGTGGTGTAGCATCATTGAGCCATATATATATTTAAAAAAATAAAAAACTAATTAATTAATGCATGATTAAAATTATCCATTTTGGTTTATTATTATATTAAATATCCTATTAAAGATTTAATGCATTTATTATATATATATATATATATATATATATATGTATGTATGTATGTATGTATGTATGTATGTATGTATGTATGTATGTATACACACACATATATTCAAAATCAATTTAATAAAAATCAATTTTATTTGACAAGATCAAATTTTTTAATCACAATAAAACTAATTATTATGATTATATATGCACGTATATTTTAAATAAATAAACAAAATCTTAATACTTTTATTTTGATTCTGATTATATATGCAAACTAATTAGCCTAGACATGAATAAGATCTCGAGTTTCTAATGTAAATTATTTTGCACAAAAATTTATATTAATTACAATGTATACTACTATAGAATATAATTGTAGTCTCTCATTATTTAAAATAGTGTATGTCTTTTGTTACTCAATATTAATTAACTCATCATATTAAGATTATATATACTCATTGATTAAATCTAATCAGTGATAATCCAAATGAATTAATCTCAAATTATTTTTTTGATACTTTCTTCTTAACTTATTTGAATTGCTAGATTAAAATCCTCCTACAAGTTATTGTAATTTCAATATATATTTATTATAATATATATTGATATTGTATCATCGATCCTTCTAATAAGAAATGAATTCCATTAACAATCAATATTTACTATATGCTTGATAAAGTTATCCAATTTATAGAGTTCTCAAATCTATTCCTAGACTATACTCTTTATGAATCAAAATAACTATTAACAAGTATATGTAAATAATAACTACTTCATGAATAATAGTTAAATTAATAACAATGTTGTATTTTATTTTATAAGTTAGTACAAAATTATTACACCATGTTTGTCTCATTCAATACACTTAAGTATACTCGTACTAGAAGTTAGATCTTTACTATTCATCATAGTCAAGATGGACCTATTAAAATCTAATACTATAATTTTTCCAATAGTTTGTCCAATTCTATCTAGATTATGAACAACAAGCATAAGTTCCACGAGAACTAATGATTCAATTTTTTGTGCATACGCTAATCTCTATGAATCAAATCATATACAATGTATAATGATAGACATGTTTTTTTATAATTTTAGCTCATTATAAAATATTTTATTAAAATAACAAGATGTAAATCAAGAAAACAATCACAATTAACTTTAATTATAAATTAGTTGCAACAATATCTCACTTAGACTAAATCCATGATGCCACATGTCTGTCTTACATTCCTTCCACAAATCTATCAAATACTTTAGCTAGAAGGCTCTTCATAAATGGATCTACCAAGTTGTCTCCTGATGTTATTTTTATCACCATTATATCT
Source organism: Sapria himalayana (assembly GCA_029783825.1). Taxonomy (NCBI): domain Eukaryota; kingdom Viridiplantae; phylum Streptophyta; class Magnoliopsida; order Malpighiales; family Rafflesiaceae; genus Sapria; species Sapria himalayana. The sequence continues at coordinate 370,687 of JAREIK010002415.1, read as the reverse complement.
CAATTTTTAATAATAACTTTTATTAGATGATATTTACACTTGATATGATTTACCTTATTTTGGATTCTAGGTTCCTTCGAATTTGCAATTGCTCCACAATGACCATAATAAAGTATAATTAGTAGTTGCATGGAAGGAATAACTCATAGATCAATCAAAAATTTTATGAGCCGTATAACCTCTTTGGCTGCTTCTGAAACTACCACGTGCTCAACCTTCATGGTGGAATTAGCAATACAAGATTGCTTGATACTTTTCTAGCTTATGGTGCTAGTTTACAGGGTAAATTTATAACCTAAGGTAGATTTTTTAAAATTCTCATCTAATTAGAAATCCACGTCCATATACGTTATAGGCACAAGATTGTCGACTCAGTACACTAACATATAATTACTATTCCTTTTCATGTACTTAATTGTATGTTTCACTATTGTCCAGTGTTCTTATCCTAGAGAAGATTTATATTTTTTTTACCATGCCTACAACATAATAAATATCAAGTATGATGTGAAGTATTGTATACATTAGGCTTGCTATTATAGATGTATAATAAACTACATTTATCTTCTCTAAGTTATTGGGTGTTTTGGGACACTTTTTTTAGATAGAGCTATTCTATGTTTGAAAGGAATAAAATCTTTCTTAGAATCTTGCATGCTAAATCAAGTCAATATTTAATCGATATAAATAGTTTGAGACAAGAACAACATTTTTTACTTGTGATCTCACAAACACTTAATTCTAAGAATATTAATAGTTTTTCCTAAGTCTTTCATATTGAATTGACTAGATAATCAGAACTATACTGTAGACAATGACTCCATATTGTTACCAATGAGCTTTATATCATCAATGTATAATACCAATAATATCATACTATTATCACCTCATTTATGTATGAGTAATTAATATCTAAATATTTGTTTTAGTCCATAAATAGACTTATTCAAATTACACAACATATGTTATATGCCTTTTTCTATTAAATTATGTAGTTGTATCATATAGATACATTCTTCAAGATTTCCATTTAAAAATATTATTTTTTAATGTCCATTTGCCAAATATCATTTTCATAGTGAGTTACAATGGATGAACAAATTCAGATTGGCTTCAGCATGCCTAATAACAAAAATATATTTTCATAATCAATTCTTTTTTTCTAGGTAAAACTTTTTGCAACAATCTTATCCTTATAAGTCTCAATGTGACTATCTATTCTTCTCTTTTCTTATATATCCACATATACTTTATAATATATTTTATTCCTTCAACTGGTCCCATAAGATCACAAATATGATTGGAGTGCATTGATTATATTTCTAATTTTATATCTATTTGCCAATGTTCTACATATTTACCTTGAAGTACTTTATTAAAATGAGCATTTTATTGCTTATATAAACTAATGAAATGACAGATGCAACATGAAACTAATACTATAAAAAAGGAACATGAGAGGAGGGACAACTCATGCACCATAGTCACTTCCTGAAAATGAGAATTTTTTCAAAAATAGGAATCATTCCCTTTTTAGTTTTTGTTTTCATGGAACTGTGATGGCAATTTATCCAATGTGTGTGACTCTAGTGAATTTATGTGAACTAGACATTAAAATCTGAAGTGTTCTTATTTTTGTGTGAATAATGTTCATGGGTGAAAACACAAAACCTTCCCATTTTTTCCATGAATTTAGTGCATGCACATGTGTGGCGAAAATGGGAACAAGTCCCATTTTCTTGTTAAATTGCTTCACCTATGAATCTTTAAAGTCTATGTAATATTTAGAAGCATAATCACGCCCCTATTCTTCGATTTATGATGGTTGATAAATTTATGTAAAGTTTGTGTCAAGTTTTTGCAAGATTGGAGTGAAATTCATATATAATTTATGTGGTGTTCAAGAGAAGATAATTCATGTGGTGTTCAAGAGAAGATTATTCATGTGGTTGTATGTTGTGTTCATATTGTGTTTGTGCTATGCTCATGTTGCGTTCATGTTGAGATCATATTGTGTTCGTGTTATGCTCATGCTGAGATCGTGTTGTACTTGTGATGTGCTTTTGTTGTGATATTAGTGCTTAACATTCTTCAAGAATTCCAGATCCAGAATCAAAACATAATTCTAAATAATGTATTTACAATTACATTTATATTTCATTTGATTTGTGTTATTTGGAGGTTGTGATATTTTTAGTTGTGTTTTAATTGTATAAATATTCTAATAGTTTTTAGGACAAAATATTTACTGTGATTGTATAAAAATTATGGTAATTTATTTTTTTTATACATTTAGGCAAAATCATATACACATATATTTCAAGCAATTTTAAATATGCATATTTTCACAAGTTTGTTAGAAATTTTTGAAAGTCTGAAATATTTCCTCCATTGTACATTTTGGGTAAATTTTCTAACTAATATTTACAATATTTTAAAAAAAGACTCAAATTGCCAAAATAACCTAATTGTTGAACTAAGAATTTGCTTCGAGACTATTCTTTATTTTTTGAGTTATATCTTGATCAGTCCCAACAAGTTAGATGTAATATAGAAAGTTTATTAAAATTAATTTTGCTATAATTTTGTTATTTTTATTAAGATGGTCAAACACAAGTGTTATTTTTATATTAAACAAATTTGCTCATTGCCAATATCATTGACTTTGTAGATATAGATGATAAAATATCATTATAAGAGTTCACCTATAATAATATATATGAATCATCGACAAAAATCACATCTTACAATTATGTTATGATAGAAAATATAAGTCTCTAATTGGTTGTGATGTAGAAGGTGAAAACAAATTTTGAGAATAAAAGTTATCAAGGAAATTATATATATGAATAATTTAACATAAGTGAGAATGCATAAGTCTAAAGTAAGAAGAAGAGTTATCTAGGTAATGGAGACACCCATTTAAATTATTTTTATGAATTATAATACTTTCCTGATAATTTTTTGGGATAGAGCATTTGAGGAAAAATAACTAAGCAAAAAAATCTTAGGCCATTTAAAAATTTGGAAACAACTAGTGATAATGCTTAACAACTTGTCTTGGTTCAATTTTATCCAAGATTCATGACATATTTCATGTATCAATATTGAGAAAGAAAGGGGAAGGGCTTGTTAATATCCAATGAGAAGAGTTAGTTTAAGTCATATAAGACCTTTGATCATCTTTCCAATGTAATAATGTTTATTCATATATTAGATTAAATTTTTTAAAATTTTAGAATATTAAGATGAAATTAGTGAAAGGATGACAATAAAAAGTTAGTTTGCTTTGTCCTCTTCTAAAGAGAAACTTAGGATGATTTTGACTTTGAAAATATCAAACAAAAAAAAGTAGGTTGGGACTTATATATTCGAGTGGTCTAAAACATAAATTATTTTGGTGTTGATGCACTAAAAGTAAAAAAATAAAAAAAAAAGAGGCAACAAATGTCCAAAAAATAAGGGTTTTTGGGGAAAATTATGTTTTGGTGTACTCCCTATAAAATAATTATTAAAAAATTAACCCAAATTTTAATATTTAAAATGATACACCAAACACTTAATTAATTAATTTTTTGTGCACCATATTATCCTAATACCAAAATATTCTTAACTTTTAACTAATTAATCATTAATTAATATTTACTCACCCCTCTCCCCTCGCCACTCCCCCTCACGTGTGTCTCCATCAAGCTCCTCGGTGGAGCTCGATGGAGCTCCTAGAAGCTCTACATGAGCTTCCAATGAGCTCCACTGAGGAGCTCGATGAGCTCCAGAGAGTTTACTAGAGCTCTCATGAGCTCCTCACTAGAGCTCCATCAAGCTTCATGGTGGAGTATTTATTAACGAGTTAAGGGCGAGGAGGAGGGACAACATCAGAGGGGTGAGTGAATAATCATTAACGATAAATTAATTAAAAGCCAAGGGTATTTTGGTATTAGCATAATAGAGTGCTTTAAAAATTAATTAGTTAAGAGTTTGGTGTACTAAATTTTTTAAATATTATATTTGATGTGTTTTTTCAAATATTTTATAAGGAATCCACTAAAAAATAATTCTTCTAGATTTTTGGCTTAGTACCCCTTACACATAATTTTTCCTTAAATAAAAATTCATAATATAAAATGTTTATGTTTTTACCAATATTTTCTAAGGATTTGATTTATATTTATATCTATTTTTAAAAAAATACATATGAATTATTTGTAAATTATTGTGTATGTTTTTTTAAATAGGATTACTTTGACTTTGACAATAATCTTGGAAAACATTCATTGTAGTTTTTTTATTTTTAGCTTTTCAAAATATATACCTTGTTTTTTAACATTGTTTTTTATTATCAATTTCTAATTCATGATCAATTAAATTTTCTAATTCATAATTTTTCAAAATAATAATCACCACTTTTTTTCTAAATTAAGGCATTCTATTCTTCTTTATCAATTTTTAGAGTTAATTGATGAATGTGAAATCCCTTATAAAAGGCAATTCAACTTAAATTTTTTTTTTTTTTTGCAATTGACATGAAAAAGTGAGTCAAATGCAAAAAATAAAAAATAAAAAAAAATAAAATCAAAGATAAAAATTTTCATAAGAGTTATAAATATTATTTTACATTGAAGTTACTTTTTTGGCAATAATAAATTTAGAGGGAATTATGTTTTGGAGTACTCCCCCAAAATTTTTAAAAATTAAAAACTAAACTTTTAATACTTGAAAAAAAGTCACAAAAATAATTAAAAATAAGGGCACTCAAATTCGTAAGTCCTAAACTATCCTCGCCCCTTGCTCTTGCCCGTCTCCCCTCACCATTACCCCTCACCTGTCTGCCCTCACCCATCACCCCTCACTCTTCTTCCCTCGCCCCTCTCCCCCCCACCCAACTCCACGAACTCCATCGTGGAGCTCAACGAAGCTCCATGAGCTTCACGATGGAGCTCCTCTATCTTCTGTGAGTTCCATATCGAGCTCCTTGGAGCTCGACATAGCTCCACATTGAGCTCACCAAATCTTCTCAAGCTTCGTCATGGAGCTTGACGGAGCTCCATGAGCTCTAGTAAGCTCTGTCATGGAGCTCCACGAGCTCGTAGAGAAGGCCAGGGGGAGAAGGGATGCGGAAGAGGGGTGAGGGCAGACAAGCAAGCGAAGATGGGTGAGGGCGAGGGGTGAGGACGAGGGCGAGTGGTAAGGGCGAGGGTGAGTGGCAAAGGTGAGGACGAGGGCAAATGAAAGGGGCATGGGAGAGGAGTGAGGGTAGTTTAGTACTTATGAATTTGAGTGCTATTATTTTTAATTTATTTATAGTATTATTTCTTTTTTTCAAATATTAAAAGTTTAGTTTCTAGTTTTTAAAAATTTCTGGGGAAGTACCTCAAAATATAATTCCCCCATAAATTTAAATTGGAAACACCCAAACATGCCAAAATATTATTATTCTAATGTATACACTAATTAAATGTTTGATACATCTAAATTAAGTAATTTTTAATTGTATCAAACATGTTTAACTAAGTAAAATAGTTTTAGTCTCATTTGAGTGAGTCTCGTAGTTATGTAAATTAATCAAACAATTGTGCTTAATCAAGTCAAACAATGTGTTTATAAAATGAAAGAAATTAATTTATTTTGATTTTGATGACAAGTTATTTTGAGATACATTAAGTTCAATTAGAACTAGATTAGCAAAATCACACTTTTGATTAAAGTAAACTTCATTTGAAATATCATCACAATTATTTATAATTGCTAGATCACGTTGAATAAACAAAGACAAATATCATCTACTTAGTCACATTAAACAATCTTTAATTTGAGTAACTTCATATTGACAAATGTCAAGATTTAATGATGCTTAATTGTTTTCTCTATGATTAAATAAGATTTTTATTCAATTTGAGCACATAAAAAATAATTCTAAATTAAATCATTTACTATAAAAATTTGCATAAATTTGATTACATGCTCATGATTTTTTGTTATCAAGATGTAAAGAAGAAAAATATCATAAATGTTTAGTTGTAACTTGTATATTTAAAGCAATATATATAAATGAGTGAGCTAATGGTTTTATAATTGCACAGTTCTCTTTATAAATGTATAATTGTTACTAAATATGAACAAGTATCTCATTAAATAATTGTTGAATTATTTTCAATTTTATGTGAATGGGGGATCACACATTGAAATTGTTCTTCACATCAATAATGAATTTCTTTGGTGATGGGGGCTTTATTAGTGCATTATTTGTTTAGTCATAACTTAGTGAACTAAACTTCTAAAGTGTATTTTTATTAATTTGACCCCGAACAAAGTGAAAGTAGATTTTAATATTTTTCATCCTATATTGGTTTTATGTAATTTTGGTTTTATAAAATGTTGCATTAATCCTTAATGTTGCTTCATCCCATTGTTGGATGTTGCTTAAATTTTCAAGAGAGCAAGTTTGATCCTTGAAAAATTCAATGAGCTCCGACTATTCTTGTAGTATCATGGTCAACTATCCAGTTTGAGTTGAAGAAAGTTTGATCCTAAAATATATTATTTAAAATATATTGTTAAAATATTATATTTGAGGTAGGGAAGCATTTACTTGATGACTTGTTGATGTGGTTCAAAATGATTATACATAAACATGCTAACTTTGTGGTCCGCAAAGGTGGAATCAAGCCTTATAAAAACAAGATTTTGCATGCTTCCATTGATGCATCTTCTGAGAAAGTCAAACTATGTATTACTCTTGTGTGAGAAAAATACCTTGGTGCCTCCTAAGAGCCTCGGCACTCAGAAACTTGATTCAATTATTAATATATCATGGATATAAATTAAAAAGAAAATTATTATAGTTTTTGTTTAAAAATAAAAAATGATGTAGCATCGTTTCTTTCATAAAAATTCAGTGATTTGAGCTTCTATTAGAGTTTTCAAAAAGCTTGCCAAAATTCATACAATGATTTATGAAACTTACTCACATGATTTGGAAATTTAAGATGAACAAAGTTTTGTGTATGAGTCACGAAGACTCATGTTGATCACCATGTGAAAATGTATTTTTTACATCCATTTGTTTTATGAGCCAATCCTAGGTGAGTGATGACCATAAATGAAAGAACCAAATAAAATTAAATTAAATAAAAAAAAAATTAAAAAAAATTGAGTGACCGCAATTGAAAGAACCAATCTAATTGTAGCATGTTTGATAACCATACTAAGTTCTTACCAAAATTTGGAACTTCGATTGGTGAGATGTTGAAGTCGTGCCTCATTTGAGGTTGAGTTCAATCCTCAATAGCAACCATCAATTACTAGGACAGTATATAATGCCTCTTTGGGCTTAGGTATACCACTCAGTTAAAAAAATAGACTCTTAAGGTTTTTTGAAAAATCAATTCTTTCTTGTTGATGAAAACCTTTGAAGTGTAGTTGAGCTTTGTGATGCTCAATAATCTCATAAGTTTTTTTTAATTAAAGGAACCCACTAAAAACCAACAATATTTGTATTTGAGGAATATTCAAGAGTGAGGATGATTATTGTAGTGGAACTTTAACATTTTGTTCAACTTGAACTATTGGAAGAGACAAAGAAGGTGTCAAAATATTTCTAATATGGTAATGCTTAGATAACAAACTATTGGAACTAAGAGAAGGGGAGGTATTGATGTTATGAGACATTGGAATTAAATGGAGTTGAGGGCGGAAAAATATTTTTGATGTTGTAAAGTCATAGATTCTCACCAAAGATTACATGCATTGAGAAATAATCTTACTAGCTAGTAGATAATCAAATCATTTGCAACCTTGATGAGCAAGACTATAGCCAATAAATAGACACATTTGGAGCAAAAAATCAGCATGTTTGAATTATGAGAGCAAGGATTAGGACAACACACAACTAAAATACACATAAAAATTTGATATGTTGTTACAAAAGAATTTTAAATAAAGATTTTTACTTTAAAATGGGTCCGTATAGCCTATTTATTAGAAACAATATAGTTTGAGCTTCTTCCTGATAAAGCATGAGTAAATTTGGATGTGCCAACATGCTTAGGTCAACCTTGACAATGTGATGTTTTTTATACTTATGTTGACACCAAAACTCATCACCTAAATCAGATTGAACATATTTAATTTTGCATTGGAAATATTTTTCACCATATTCTTGAAATTGAAGAAAGATAGATTCATTATTAGATTTGAGTTGCATTAAAAATAATCAAACAAACTTGGAATAAGCATTAAGAAAAGTAACATTAAATTTTTTGGTATATGAAATATTGAATATTTTTGTGTATTTGTGATGATATTAGATAATATGTAAGCATGGAAATAAGTTATAATTAGATTGATATCATAACTTTGGAGCTTTGGTAGATTTTAATGAATATTTATGAAATTATTATATTTTAGAAGATAATTGAGAACATGGTGCTATTTCGTTCATCGAGTACTATTGTCGATTATTGGCCAAAGGTTTTTATATTTAGTCATGGAAATCATTGTATGTCATAACTTTATATACCTCATTAGTACAATTTTTTAACTATATAACACATTCTTTTTGACATATATATTATCTTGGAGTTACAATCATATTTATCTTATAATAATTAAATAGATATGATATTAATTTCATATCATAAAAACTAAGTATCCCAATAGTACTAAAAATAATGATCACTTCCTATTATTGTGATTTTATCTTTACCATTGCTTTGTATTTTCAAGTCATAATTTAGGTCTTTTCTCAAAGTTGTGATTTTTGGGCTATAGAAAGTTGCATAGCTAAAACTACTTAGGTTAATGCCATGATAATTATCTAGCACTATGAATTTTTTTCATATTAATATTATAAAAGATATTACTCAAGCACAATCACTTCCAATGCCACAACTCATGCCCTCTAGTGAAGGCAAAGCTATGACTTAGATGTATGGGCTAACTACCAAAGATATGGTCATTCCCACCATGACCATATGATATAAAAAAAAAGACTAGAGGTGCCAATGAGGTGGGGTGGCCCAAACACTACATGAGGCACAACATGATTTAGTAGTGCTTAGCATGACACAACCTAGTTCAAAGTCATGCATAAACTAGCCTCATGATGGCCTATGGCATGTCTCTGGCTATGTCAAGCCAGAGTTCCTAATATGGGAGGCATAACATAGCATGATCTAGTACAACATCTTAAAGGTGTCAAACGAGTTGGGTGGCCCAGGCACAACCCACTTTTCTACCTGATTAGTCATGCCTAGCCTAGCCATATGCTATCCATAACCATGCCTCGTGCTAGGCTAGGATGCCCTATGGCATAGTTTGTATCGTGCTGGGATGACATGAGTCGTGCCTCGTGATGGGCTAGGCATAATTAATGTTCCTCACCTAGTGGCATGTTAAACCAATATGAGTGATCGCCCAATGGGGTGGTCTACTATTTTTAAAACAATCGACCACATAAGCAAGATGTGCTTACGTGGCAGATTGTAAATGGTGCCCATGTAAGCTGGCCACCCATTGTGTTTTCACGCAATAGGTTTTATAGGCACCATTCGGCATAGTCCGACATGGTCATGCACTCAATTTTGCCACCTATTCATGTTGGACTGATGAACCATGCCACCATGTTGTGCTGGGTTAGTGGACCGTGCCATCGTGTTGTGCCTGGAATGACATGGGAATTTTATGATGTAGTGTAGCATGACATAGTGGCATGGTCATGCCTTGTCAACATGGTGGCATTGTCGTGCCTACTGGTAAGGCCCGTTTGATACCTCTATGACAATCCATCTAGGCTAGTTTCATCCTAGTTGGCCAAATATGCTAGCATAGTCATGGTATTGACATTGACCCATGCTATCCTGGCAAGGCATGCCTTAGTTTGACATGACATGGCATGACCTAGCATGACTCATGAAAAAGGCATGCCAATGGGTCATGCTAGCTATCCTTTTTTAGAGCTATGTTGGCATGGCCTAACCCATGTTAAAAATAATGCTATGTCGAGCATGACACGACCCATGCTAAAAATCATGTTGGATTGGGTATGGCATGGTGGCCCAGATGGGCCTAAAAATTAGGTCAACCCAGCATGGCACATCTCATTAGACATCTATAAGAAGGATAAAAGTCAAAGTCATAGTTATTCCTAACATTAAAGTCATTTGATATAAAATAAAGACCAAAGTCATGACTCATTCACAAAGTCACACTATATTTTAAAAAACAAAATGCATAAGTCATGGACACTTTTCAACATCATGACTTTTTATTATAGAAGAATTCAAAGGTATTCCAAAGCCACGGCCACTTTCCATAGCCACAAACTTGAGCTCAAGAGATAAAGGGTAAAGTCATGACATCTTCCCAAAACCATGACTTTCTATTCGGACAAAAGCTAGATTTATAGAGTATAAAAGAAAGGAGGAGCAAGAGAAAAAAAACATCTTCTTCAATCTTAGGGATCAAAATGCAAAGTGTAATAACATGAGAGATCTTCACACTTCATAGGGGATCAGTGAGCATGTAAGTGTTGTAAGGTAAAAAATAAACTTTAGAGTTTGGGGGCACAATTCTCATATAGCATTGGATTAAGGTTTGAATCCAAGATTTTCGTGAGGGTTGTCATTGGGAACTCGAGAATTATGAGACTTATTCTTTTGTACCTCATATGAATCTCTTCCTAATATCATGCTAGTCTATGTATAATTGTGATTTATGTAATGTATGAATGGTTTTAAGATTAATTAATGTATTTTTTATGTTTTGGAATAAAAATTGATAGAAATAGTGATTAAATTGAACTTAAATTAAGGTTTTAACTAGTATTGGATTTGTGCAAATTATTATTATGAATGGTGATAGATAAATCATGAGGCTCACTCATGCATATGATAAGAAAGAATAGATACCCTTTCCAACTATGATGTATGAGACAGCCCTATAAATTAAAGTCTAAAATTAAGATATATTAATCATTATGAGTATCACCCTCATGAAACTGAAAGAAAGAATGATTTTACACACCACTCCATTTTACATGTTTTAAAAATACTAATCATTGATTGATATAGATGTTTTATAGAATATTCTTTTAAGGGTTTCACTTTTAGTGTGAGTATCACATCATCATTTAGAGGATGGTGACTAGCCATCCACAAGATGTGTGTGTGTGGTTGTGACTCACAAAGTGGTGATAGCCCTTTGAGTTACTTTTATTTGTATGGTTCTCACTAGTGATATTTGAGAGAAGCATGTATTAATTGTACATGTAAGGTACTTATAAAACTAAAAGTATAAACACTTTTTAACTATATCAGTTCTTAGTCTTCAAGACATATAAGGTCAAAGAATGAGAATATATATATGAAGTAATCATCAAAGGTAATTGATAACTTGACTAAAAGATATGGAATTATAAATGACTTTAGAGAAAAGATGATTTATTATCTTGATGATAAAGTACCAAGAAGATAACTATGAGGGGGTTATCATTGGGATGAGATCAATGGTAATAATCACTTTTTAGGGAAAAAGGGTATCATTCTAACAATAATCCAAGATTTATTATATAGCAAAATCCAACCTAAATTAAATTATTTGAATATGCATCCTAAGAATCAAATAGACAAACCCTATGACCAAAAAGTCATACCAAAATATCAAATTATCTTTTTTACTAGAACTATATTATTTTACTATTGGTTGAATAAACTACTCATACAATATTTATGTAGCTGATATTTGGATGAAAGTCCTCTTCACTATTTATTTGACTCATATACTTGTGAATCTTTGTTAATGAGATACTCTTGTAAATGAGCTTTTGGAATACTATCTAACCAATAAAATTATGTACTATAACAAAGTCACAACAAGTTTTTAATTCTTTTATTAATGAATATTTAGTTTGGCTAGCCAATGTGAGTTGACATAATTATCCTTGAGAAAAGATATTTTTTAGTAGTTTTGATAGTGTTATTTTGATAATTTTCTTGAATCTAATAGTTTTTCTTATTATCTTAGTTGAATAATGAAAATGTTGTGCTTCATACTTCATTTGTTCATTTTTTTCTTTATATGCCCACCAATCAATAGAATGAAAATTTAGAACTAAGCTAATACCTCATGACCAAAAAAAATCAAAAGAGCATGTGAAAACAATTATTTGAGAAAAATCTCAATATATTTTTTAAGAAGTTAAAGTAGAAAAAAAATATAGTTGATTATCATTTAAGATGAACTGAGAAGGGAATAAGTGGAAAGAATTGAGAGGAATCTATGAATATCTCATTTGAGGGTAATGAAGAAAATGTATGCATATAAAACTCAAATAAAAGCGTAAAAATTAGCACCATGGAAAACCTTGATTTTTCCTGTGATTGTAATAAAGGTAGAGACTTTGAGGTGTAATAGAGAAGATTTTAATGAATTTGAGAACAAAGCCATGACTAAGGAAATGAAAGTCATAGTCAACATGAAAGCTGTGTTGATCACCAAAGACACAATGCTTGACATCGGCATAACTTTCGAGAAAGTAATGGCTTTAGGAGGACAAGACAAAGCCAATCATCTTGGTGATACTAACAGATGATATGAGAACCATATTGGATATATATAAATAAAAAATTATGAGGATGTTATTGCATAGTCACTATATCATGACAAAAAAATTTACCCATCAATATGTATGCATAAGATTTTTATGGAGAAAGATGTTAAGCTATGGTTGAACATATGTTATGGTTGAATCCAATCACAAAGGATGTAAAAAAAAGATTGAAAAAGCTCAACACATGTATTATTTATGTCATATCTAATAGTCCATAGGTGAGCTTGATACATCTTGTGCTAAAGAAATGAAGGTTGGAAGTGGTAAAGATGACAAATGATGAAGAGATTTCCATATGTGCAACAACCATATGGTGATTATGTGTTGATCTTGATTATAAGAAATTTAACAAAGAAAACAAGGAAATATCACTTCTCATTGTCATTCATGGATCAAATATTAAACATAAACTTCTCCCATTCTGATTTTTAGATATTTCGATGGATATTTAGGTAAAAATTAGATTCTGATTGATCTTATAGATCAAGAAAAATGATGTTCACTCGCCCATATAAGATATTTTCATTTAGAAGAATGTTATTTGGTTTTTGTTATGCACTAGCCAAATTTCAAAGATATATGAATACTATCTTTGTCGATCTTAATGAAAAGATTATAGAAACATTCATAGATATTTTTTTAGTTTACGAAGATTCATTTGAAATATATTTGCATAACTCAAAAGTTGTATTGAAAAGATGTAAGGAGTGAATTATCATTTTAAACTAAGAAAAATGTTACTTCATAGATATCAAAGAGATTATATTATTTTGGGTCATTCAGTTCCCACTAAAAGATTGGAGGTTGATGACACAAAACTATCCATCATTAAAACCATACCACACCCAAAGATAATCAAAGGGGTGCGAAGTTTTCTTAGGCACATAGAGTTTTATTAATGATTTATCAATGCCTTTTTAAAAACTATGAAATCATTGTGTAAATTATTGGAGAAAGATAAATTATTAACCTTTGATCAATTATTTATCAATATTTTTGAAGAACTGAAGAAAAATTTAGTTGAAAGTCCAATTTTGATTATACCAAGATATGAAGAACCATTTCTTATTATGTATGATATAAATGCATATGCCTTGGGAGCTGTATTGGGGCAGAAGTATGATGAAATCTTTTAAGTAATTTTATATGTTAGTTATACTTTGAATGAAGCCCAGGTAAATTATATAATGATAGAAAATAAAATGTTATTTGTGGGTTTCTCTTAAGATAAATTCTAGCCAAACATCATCAGAGCAAAGGTATGACTTATATGAATCACGGAATAAAATGTTATTTGATGACAAAAAAAGGAAGCTAAACCGAGATCAATAAGGTGGATACTTCTTATCCAAGAATTTGATCTCAAAATCAAAGATAATAAGAAGAGTGATAGTCAACCACGTATCACATTTAGAACCCAAGGATTAAAAAAAATGAAAAAGTTGAAATTTTAGAAAAATTCTTGGATAAGAAACTTATGATAGTAGAGACTCAACTTCCATGATATGATGATTTTGCTAACTATTTAGCATGTTACGCCTTATCCCTTTTATAACGTCACATCAAAAGAAAAAATTCCTTAATGATGAAAAAAATTATATTTGTGATGGTTCATTTTTTTTTTCAAAATATGTGCTAATCAGATGATAAAGTATTCCTAAAAATGAGCAACCAATGATTATCCTCGAATGGCACTCTTCCCCATATGGAGGGTATTTGAGAAAAATAAAACTACTCAAAAGGTATTACAATCTAATTTTTTTGACCATCATTATTTTGAGATTGCCAAAGCATGACACAAAAGTATGATAGATGTCAATGATTTGGGAACATATCTAAGTGATATGAAATGTCATTTAATTTTATTTCTAAAGTAGAAATCTTTGAAATATGAAGAATTGATTCATGGGTTCTTTTTCACTGTTTTGTGAGAAAGAATGTATTCGATTAGTAGTGAATTATATATCAAAATGGATGGAAATGGCTATAATGTAGAAAAATGAAGCAAAGACAATTTTGGAGTTCTTATGCAAAAATATTTTCACCTAGTTCAGAGCAGCATGATGTATCATAAGTGATGTAGAGAGTCATTTTTATAACTGTATATTTAAGGCATATTTGGGAAACCATATTACTAAGCATAAAAAAGACTCTAATATCATCTACAAATGAATGAGCAAGTAGAAATCTCAAATAGAGAAATAAATAAAATATTGGAAAAGATAATTAATGTATATAGGAAAGATTTGTCTTAGTGCTTGGAGGAGGCACTATAGGCCTATAAAAATACTTTTAAGATGTTGGGAATGTTCCCTTTTTGACTCGCCTTTGGAAAGACTTGTCAATTGTCAATTGAACATGAACATAATGTATGGTGGGCTACCAAAAAAAATTGAATTATAATTTGAAGGATGTAAAAGAAAGAATGGTTCTACAAATGAGTGAATTGGAAGAGTTAAGAAATATAACACAAAAACTTAAGAATTTATAATGATAAAACAAAATAATAGCATGATAAGAATCTACAAAGGAGAGAGTTAAAAGTTAACTAAAAGTATTTGTTTTTCTTTCTTGGCTAAAGCTATTCTTAAGATAATATACATGACTTTCTATGGGGTAGTCATGGTGAATCAAAAAAGAAAAGCGAATTTTAAGATAAATGGACAAATGGTGATACATTACATAGGTGAGATAAATTTTTGGAGCGTATGAATAATGAAAAAGTTGTGGCCAAGCAGAGTGTCACAACTTTAGTGTTACATAATGAAATGGGCTAAGAGAAACTTTAGTACAAAGCCACAACCAAGTACAACACCATGACTTTGGTGTCACATAAAAAAATTGTACATCATGAGCTCAATGACAAAGTCTTGATAGTGCACAGTGTCATGTCTTTGGTGTTACAGAAAAAGAAGACCAAGAAAAGCTTAAAGACAAAGTCATGACTATACTCAGTAATACATATTTGGAGATACAATAAAAGAATGGCTAGGCAAGAACTAAAAAAGAAGTCATGGTAATTTTCAAAGTCACGACATCTAAGGAGGGAAGACCCAAAAAAGGAAGTGCTACTAATGTATAATAGAAAGAAGAAACAAGGTAGTGAAAACGTACACTAAAAAACTAGCATTATGGTAGAGATCACCAACAAAGGTGAGAAAGTTTTCATGGTCTAGCTATGGACATTACATGTGGCACTATTTGAAAAGTAATCCAAGAATTTTTTTTCTATATCTGATGTAATAAATATCATATATATACCCATGACATGAATCATTATACACATTTAACTTACCCATAGGTATAGTCCCAGAACTCAAAACCCACCATTACTATCAATATGTCGACAAAAACAACAAAAAATAAGTTGACCCACTATTTTGAGACACTATGACATACAACTTTGTCATTAAAAATATTTTATTTGAGATGATATGAGAGATTATTATTTAATTGAGGAAGTTATTGCTAGAGGATGAGTAATAGTTTTAGCATGAAAGTTTATTCATTATGTAAAATACTAAACATTATTATATATTTATGGTGATATTAAATAAGTATGAAAATAAATAATAATTTGATTGATTTCATGACTTTGAAGTTTTGGAAGATTTTGATGAATAATCTTAAAATCATTATGTTTTTTGAGGTAATAGGTAACTTATTAATAGTTAGTTTATGAAAGAGTTTTAGTATTTATTTTTGGCCGAAACTCTATGTATTTAGTCATCATAATCTTTGTACAGCATAACTTTACATACCTTGTTAGCATAATTCTTTATTTGTACTACATATTCTTTTTAGTTATGATATTATCTTGGAGTCATAGCTATATTTATCTCATAACAATTAAATGATTCCATGTTAATATTACATCATAGTAACCAAGTACCTTCTTGGTGCTAATTTCTAAAAGTCATGATTAATTCATAATATTGTAGCTTTATCTTTAATATGGCTTTGTATTCTCAAGTCAATATCATTAACTTTTCTCAAAGCCATGACTTTTGGGCTATAAAAAGTTATAGACCCAAAATTACTCAAGTCAAAGTAGAAGATATTGTCCAGCACCATGACTTTTAGTCACATTAAGTTAATAAGGATATTACTCAAGCATCGCACAATACAATGTAATATGTCATATGTCTTGGACCTATACCCGAAAGGGGTCCCATAACGGAGTGAGATAATCTCAGTAGAGGTAAACTCATACTGAGTTACTCTCTACCTAAGTGCACGTAAAATATCATACATATATATCAACACTCATTCAAGTACAATATTTATATGATGCAATTATGGATGAAATATTTATATACTCATATTCCAGAGTCTCATCGACTCTCACACACGTGCTGAAGCCAAGTGTGACATATTATATATATATATATATATATCTATATCTATATCAATAAAATTTTTATTTTTTTGGAATTATTCCGAAAAATATAGACCTCATCTGAAAAACATATTGGACATTTATCCGAACAAAATATACTTTTTTTAGAATTACTTTGAGAAATATAGACCTCCGAAAAATATACTAGACATTTTCGAGAAAATATTTTTTTTCCTTGGATATTTTTCAAAAACCACCACGTAACTCAGCTTGGACGTTGTCCCAATTCGAGTTCGCAAATTTATATTAGCTATGCTCCAGAAAAATACCACACAACTCAATCTGGACGTTGTCCCAATTTGAGTTCGCCAAATATAATCCATATACCTATATGTGTGTGTGTGTGTGTGTGTGTGTGTGTGTGTGTGTGTGTGTGTGTGTTTATATATATATACATCATACACCCACCCATGTATATGGAATATTCACATGCATATGAAATGCAATTATGTCATTTATAATTAAACAAAATTTTAGACACAACTATAACAATCCAAACCCAATTCACTTGTACTAAATTTTACTATACAAAACACATAAACTTTTCATCAATGAACCACTTCCAATGATATTTCTAACAAAACAAATTGAAATATAAAATATGATCATTTATAGCCTTGAAATTAAAAAAATTTCGATATGAGAAAACCACTACCTTTTGGAAAATTTCATGAAAACTTTATAAATTTGATATCAAACTGAAGATCTCGTTGTATAGAGCAATATTAGTTCTTGGACTATTCTATTCCGACTCCAAAATAATCCGTTATGATCAAAAAAAATCAACGAACCATTTATATTTTTTTCTTCTGAATAGTGACTCTCTCTCCCGAAGTTTATTTTTATTTTTCTCCCCATCATCCAGTTTTCCGAATTCACGACATTTTTTTTATTTTATTAAAAAAATTATTATTATTATTATTTTTTTTAAAATTTTTTTTTGTCAGATACCTGGACCACGCATGCGCAGCCATGTGCTGATGCCATGGCACAGTCTTTTTGTTTATGTGTGTTTTTATTTATTTATTTATTTATTCTAATAATTATTTAAATAAATAAAAAAATAACAAAATTATAATTCCCTCAGAATTTAACAAAATTTGTCACCGAAGCTATATTTTCCAAGACGAATTCAATAACGAAATCCATTTTATCAATGTTTTAAAATTTTCAGTTTATTTTTTTTATTACAAAATTACTATTTAACCCATTTTTTTCCAGAACAAATCATGTTATTTATTTCTTTATTTTTTTTCGGAATTTCACATAACAATTGAATAATTCCAATGTTAATATCACATCGTAGTAACCAAGTACCTTATTAGTGCTAATTTTTAAAAGTTATTGTCAGTTCCTAATATTATAGCTTTATCATTAATAAGCCTTTGTGCTCTTAGGTCAACATCATTAATTTTTCTCAAAGTCATGACTTTTGCGCTATAAAAAGTTATATATCCAAAATTACTTAAGGCAAAGTAGAGGAAATTATCCAGCACCATGACTTTTAGTTACATAAAGTTAATAAAGATATTACTCAAGCATGATAACTTCCAAGGTTGTGATCCTTTTCCTCAAAGAAGACAAAGCTACAACTTGGATGTTTGGGCTATTTGACAAAGCCATGGTCATTCATAACACTACAATCATTTGATGCAAAAGAAAGATCAAAGTCAAAGTTATGTTCATTCCAAGTATCATGGCCATTTGATACAAGAGAAAGTCCAAAGACGCAACTAATTCAAAAAGTAATGATATTATGTTACAATGACAAAATGAACAAGTCATGAACATTTCTCAATGTCATGAATTTGTGTTGTAGAAGGATTCAGAGGTGTTCCAATGCAATGAAAAATTTTTTGATCCACAACCTCAAGATCAAAAGACAAATGAAATATTCACATCATCTTTCCAAAGTCATGACTTTCTACTTAGAAAAATATTAGATTTACTGAGTATAAAAGAAAGGAGGAGTGGGAGAAAAATTATTCTACTTCAATATTCAAGACCAAAATACAAAATGTAGCAATAACCTTAGGGAGATTTTTGTAATTTCTATGAGATCCATCAATATGCAAAGGATGCAAACCAAAAGCTAAATCATAGAGTTGGGGGTGTGATTCTCAACCCACCTGTCTCTCTAGGGCATATTCAAGAAATCAACAAAAATAGTATAAGATTAGTAATTGAATCCTAGTTTTTATTAGGGTTATCATTGAGAACCCAAGATTCATAAGGCTTCTTTATCTTATATCTCGTATGAATCTCTTTCTAAAGTCATACTAAATTAAGGTCTAATGTTTGTGAAATAATGATTTATGTGATGTTTGAATTGTTTTATGATTAATTAATGTGTTTGTTTTATTTTCTAGAATAGAAATTGATAAGAATTATGATAAAATAGAACTTGAATTACAGTTTTCACTAATGATGAGTTTATGTACATTATCAGGGTGGATGGTGACATGTAAACCATGAGGCTCACTCATGCAAATAGTAGGAAGAAAGTGAAATTCCTTCTAACAGTGATGCATGACATAAACATATACATTAGAACTTGAATTTGAGATTCAATGGAAGTATGTGGATATTTTATAGAATGCTCTCATAAGAATTTCACCTTTAGTATATTAATCACATCAACTTTTTGGAGGATGATAATAGGTTAATTACATGACATGCATGTGTAGTTGTAACTTAAAAAGTGATGACAACCCATTGAGTTGCTTTCACTTGCATAGTTTCCATTAGTAAGATTTGAGGGAAGTATGGTCTAATTGTATGAGTACGACACTTATGAAGATGAAAGTGCAAGCTCTTTTAAACCACATCACTTTTTGATCTTTATAACATATGAGGCCAGAGAATAAAAATATACATATGAAGCAACCATCAAGGGTAGTTGATGAGTTGCCTAAAATATATAGAATAATGAATGACCCTCAAGTAGATATGATTTGTTATCTTGGTGGTAAAGTATCGAGGGGACATCTATGAGTAGACTATCATAACGATGAGTTCAATGGTAATAATTATCTTATATGCTGCTAGGACAAAAAGACATTCTAACATTAATACAATTTCATTATATATTCAAACTCAAGATTAATCAAATTATTTGAATGTGTGTGATATGAATCAAATGGATATATCTCGTGATCAAAAATTCATACCAAACTCCCGAATTATTTTTTTTTACTAAAATTGTGTTGTCTCAATATTAATTGATGAAACTATTGGTATAATTCTTGTGGAATTAATATTCAAATGAAAGTCCTTTTTACTACTTAGATAACCCATATACCTGTAGATCTTAATTAATAAGATACTCTTACTAACCCACTTCTAGAAACTATCTAATTAATAAATATATATAGCATAACAAAGTAACAAGTATTTAGCACCATTACTACGAGAAGAAAACTCATGGACTCGATTGGATAATTGATGATTGATTAGACTTTGTTGACAATTAGTTTGGATCATGTCCAATATGACAATGACAATCATGATAAGAAACACAGATGATAAAGAAAACTTTTGGATGGTTAGACTCAAATATGAATTAGTAGAGTCCGTTAATAAGTTAGCCTTCATGATGGGCATTGTTTAAGTAATCATTCATGAGAAAGTTGTCAAAAAATTTAAAGTAGACATGATTAGCAAGACAAAAGGTTTGGATAGATAATATGTTTTTATGAATTTTAGTAAGAAAGTCATTTTTTAAGAACAATGGAAATTTATAGATGTAAAATGTTTAGAGGGACCAACTTCTGAGATTTGCAAACCTTGACCATTGCCTATTTGAACATGCAATGAACCTTAACAATTATCATTCCCAATGTTCAAATTATTGAGATTATTAGTAACATGATGTGTGATACAAGTGTCAATAAGCCATTTTGATGTTTCATGTGCTAGCTGAGATAGTAATCATGACTTTTTTATTTTCTTATTTTGAATCTTGGTAAGATAAATCAAACTAAAAATAGTATTTTCGAGCTGAGAGTCCAAATTTATTACAAACTTGGCATATTGTTGGATTATGAGCAGTATTTTGTGTGACTAGGTTGGAATCAACATGATTAAAATGACTTTATCTCATATAATATCCTTTGCCATGTTTTTGAGATGGATCGTATTGTAATTAGGTAACATTGATAGAGGTAGGTTAAATGTGATATGACTATTGGTGGTGAGAAATTCTAGCATTTGTAGTGAGAAAAAACAAATAAATTTTTATATTGTTATTTTGAGTGCGAGCTAGGATTGATGTTACAAAGTTTTTATATTTGTGATATAATTTTAAAAGACTATGAGTGGCAACATCTTCACAACTTATAGGTTATCCTAAAATATCAAATTCTTCAACGAGTTTCTTAAAAAAAAAAATATTTTCATGGCATACTTGTTGACTTTGGATCGTGTAGCAAGTTGGGTTCAAATAGATGTGTCAACCGGGCCGGGCCGGGCCAGCCCGGCACGAGGTACGGCACGGGAAAATCCCATGCCCGGGCCCGTGCCGTGCCTAGGTTAGGCACGGGTCATGCCGTGCTGTGCCATGCCTGACCTAGCACGGTTCGGCCCGTGGCACGGCACACCGGCACGGGTTCGTCCCGTGTCGGGCGTCCCCCGAGCTTGACCCCGCGATCACTCCTCCCGCAAAAAAGACCACGGGTCGGGTCTGATTGGACCCGACCCGCGGTCCCACGATGCCCGAACCATATGGCCATGCCAGGCCCGAGCGGGCCATGCACGACACGGTACGGCCCGCCGTGCCTGCGGGGCATGCCGGGCCCGGCTTTTTTAAACCGTGCCTGGCCCGGCACGAAGGCACGCTCGTGCTCAAAAAAAAGGGCTGGCCCGGCCTAGCCCGACTTGTTTGACACCTCTAGGTTCAAATCTACATAGTTCGTGCATGATATTAGAATGAAAAGTTTTCATCTTTGGGATGCCACATAGTAGACAAAGTAGTGTTGTTTACTACTTGAGCAAGTATTCCTTCGTTGAGTGATTACATAAGAGTACTAAATATAAGATTACCTTAGTGTAGTCAATGCAAGTAGGTAAGATTGAGAGTTTTGGAAGTGACATGAGATCCTTGATGGGAGATATAGATAGATTTAGGAGGTTTGAGAGTGGTATCAACAAGATTTCAAAGAAATATATGCCATTATATATCCATTCCAAGCAATGTAATTATTGGAATTGAGTTTCATAGTGACAATCTTAGACATAATCAAAATAGAGAGAGATTGAGAATATTGAATATTAATGGTGCTGGAGGAATCATAAGAAGAGGAAGACATGACTCACAAACATTGGCCTTTTAACAACAAGTCTAAAACTATGTTGATAAATAGATGTAAAGAAGAAAAGTTTGAGATTTATTCTACATATTTACAAAATATATGCACAAATGAGTGAGCTTGTCATTTTTCATCACACAATTATTTTTATAAGTGTAAAATAACACTAAATATCATCAATCGTCTAGTTATATAATTATTATATTAATTTTTGGTTTATGCAAATAATTTACTAGAATTAATGTGCTAATTTTTAGGTGTGATTTTTGGTGAAATCATCTGGTCTTCTACATTCTTCAGTTTTTAAGATATGTAGTAGATTTATTTTAAATTTCAGATCTCAACATTGTTCCAAATTTCATTTAACATTTTCACAAGTTTCAAAAGCAAAATTAATTATTTTTGAAAATCATCATTATTTGAAAGCAAAAAAAAAAAGACATGTCTTTATATTTATATAAAGACATGTCTTTACATTTATATAAAGACATGTCTTTACATAATTTGTTCATATAAAATCATTATTGAAGATCTCTATATATTCATGCACAATGTTGAAAAAAACAAGTCAAAATAAAAAAGATAGAAAACATCAACAAAATAAGGTTGGCAAAAATGTTATATTATCCAAACAATTTTAAAACTTTTTTGTTCTAATTTTTTCAATTATTAAAAAATTCAAAAATAATTTAACTCATATTCATTATAATCACTAATTAATATTTTGTTTTATTTTTGATCAGGATTCTTGGTTTAAAATAAAAAGAAATTATTAATAAGGATGAGATGAGGTAGATAATTACTCTAAATGATAGTGAAAAACTATGATAATTTTCCTATAAGATATTTTTTTTTTGTAAAAATACCACATATAACTAGCCTTATACAAATAAAAGCTCAAGTTACAACCTTCATGAGTTTTGTTGGGATCACAATGAATCACAAAACTCATTATGTACTACTCCACTCTACTATCACATTTATCTTCTACATACCGTTAAAATGTGTTTTTTGTGGTGGTGATGGAGAAGGGCATTTTTGGCGTGGCTATGGTAGCATTGGTGCTAGAGAAAGATTATTACTCAAAAGCTTAGTCACAACTTACAAGTAAGCCATTGAGACTAATGCTAATGTGCTAGCCTACCCTAGAATATCCAATGGGCAAGGCCTGAAGGTTGGCCTGAGACTAGGTGTCCAATTTTGATCCAGTCCAACATAACTCACTTGTGGGTTGTAGTGTGGCATAGATAGCCCAACTCACTAATCTAAATATAGGCTATATATATGAATTTTAAAATAATATTTTTTAAAACTTTAAACAATAAATATAATGTTGATGAATATGTTAGGGAAGTATCAATATCATAATGTCATTCTATATAGTTTAGATCATCATAACTTTAAGTCTTAGTTTTGTCATTTTTTAACATGTCATCATTAACTTGTAGCTGTTGGGCTGTACTCGAAGACACATTTGTGCATCCTCCTAATCTTTTAAAAATGAAAAAGGTTCAATAATATCTAGTTATAGGCTAGTTCTTGTATATGAAATCACATTTACAATTAGAAATAAATTTTGATACTATAATTGACGCTAGATGGGTCAATACATCACGTGTCATTTTTGATATTATGAGTGAATTAATATAATTTTTATCAACTTAATATATCAAAACTTTTTAAGTCATTATGAGATAATATGAAGTAGTAATCATTGTCTATGTATCTCAATAGTTTATTCATATTTAATGGACTTTCTCATTATTAATCAATATAGCTAACTAAATGAAAAAATTACTATCTCTTAATATAATATCAATCTTCATACTTTGAGACTTGTCAAAACTATCATACTTATTTTTATTATATTTAAATATGTTATTTAATTTTTCATAATTCTACAATCTAGTTCTTGTGATTGGTTCATGCAAGTTGATATGAATTTGATAGTATTTTCTACTACTTTGACTTTAACCCTAGATCCATATAAATAGCTAAACAATAAAAAGGTCAAATAGAGGACTAAAAATAAATAGTATTTTAAAGGCATTACTTATGTTGCTTATATATCAAAGTGTGATTCATGATGTGAGAGTGTATACAAATAAATATATGTTTGTCTTATCATAAAAAAATTTATGAATTTTAAAAAGAAAATTTTTACGTCAGTGTTTAGTTCATTAGTTATTATTTTACTAATTTTACTATTAATATAATCATATATCACATATTAGTAGTTAAAACATGAATTCAATATCAGATATGTAGAATTCCAATAAATTTTGACAAGTGATTGGAGTTTCTTCTTTTTTAGGCCTATTGACTAATATTTACTGTAAAAATCTTGTACTTTACTAGATGTCCAAAAATATTTTAATGCATTTTATATATATTCTAATGAGAAAAATTGTTTTTAAGTTGACTTATGCTATTAAGTTTATTATGTGACACATACAACTAACATGAAAAAGTTCAGCTAAGAGATCATCTCTAATAGTTTCAAAATAAATACGTATTGGGATACTATTATTTGAAATATTATCAAATATTTTACCATATATTTTATTTTATATCTCATGCTCTCTGAATAACCTTGGTATATACTCGTATATGGAATGAACACCATGAAGATGAAGAATCTCACAAACCCCTAATATTTTTTTATTTAATATCTAGTTAGAATCAACATTATGGATTGTGATGCATGTGAATATATTGTGATCATGATTAATCTATAATAGATGTCACCGAGACCGCTTCACTTTATTTTCTATGTTTTTAAATTACTATTTATTTTTTATTTTATAATTTTTTATTACATCATCTAGGGATCTTAAGATAAGCAAGCTAAAGTATTTCTATCTTCAATGAACTAGTCTATAATTTTTTATAAATTTAAATGGAAGACTAATGTTAATAATGAACCTAGTCATGTCTTACCTTGTAAACTCATCGTGGTAAATAAAGGGACAACTTGACCTGAAGTTCATCCAAATTCAATGATCTATCACTTTGTTGAGTTTTTTTTGGGATCCAATACATGAAGTTTTTTACTATATTATTTGACGTCTCCTACTATTGCACACACACACACACACATATTTATATTAAGTTGAATATTCTTCGACTCTCCTAAAATTTTTATTTGTAATAGTATTAAAGTGAGTTCATACAAAAAATATTTTTTAATTAATCCTATATTTTTTAGGTGCCTAGGCTGGCTTATTATTGAAAGATGATATTTGTCTCTAAATTTTCAGTCAAGTTGTTATTATCTAAATCAATATTTAATCCATTTTCATTATTATCACTATTTTATTTGTTTACATTTTTAAAGAGTTTTGAATTGGAGAGATTTATTTATTTATATAATTATCAACTAAAAAAATAGTTGTGCAAAAAAAATCATGTGTCTTGCAAAAATTCAAACTCAAATCATAAGTTAACCAATCACAAGTACACAATTGCAACTTATTTTTTTTTTAATCGTGAATGCAAGACATATGACTTGCCAATAAAATTTAACACAAGTATGTGATTTAAAATAAAAAAAAAGTGCAAACCACCATTTTGTAGTTTTAAAATTTTTAGAGAATTAAAGAGAAAATAATTATAATTTGAGTGTGAAAAATTATAAATATTAATTGCCTATTTATATAAATTTATTAAAAATTAAAATATATATTTTTATTTCTTTATAAAATAACTCCAGTAGCCATTGAATTTATATCTAGAGCAGTTGGACAAAATCCAATGGTTGAGATTTAATAATCTTTAAAGAAATATAGGCATGTGGACTTCAAGTGCCTATTTTTTTTAAATAAATTATGAATTAGCATGTGAAGTCCATATATTATGTTGTGCTTTAGTATGGGGGCTGGCCCATGCCCAATTATGACATAGTTCTTTCCAATGTCGTGTCATGAATCATAGGCTTTTGTGGCTCATGTCAATAGGCGAGCTCAGGTTATTGTTTGATACTGCACATAATGATTTTTTTTTGTTCATTTTGGTATGTATTTATTATTGTGTTTATATGTATTTGAGTATTTAATTAAGAGATTTCACTAAATGTCTATTTTGAAGGGATTTAATGAATGTTATTGAAATTATAATTATTTTGGGTAGAATTGGTAGACTTGGTGGAGTGATTATTTGGAGGGGAGAAAAGAGATAGAGAGTTATGATATTTATCATGTCATGATTTGGTTACACTTTCCATATTCTTATGAAGTAGTTGAGGTATAATTTTTTAGTCATAACTCTATAAAACTAGGCATGATAATTTTTTAAGTAATTGAATTTACTAATACGTTGACATAATTTTTTTCACAATGCAATATAATCTTCATGGTCATAATTTTTTCTTGGAGTTACGATAGCACTTTGTCATGGACTTAGTCTTTTTGCTAAGTTTTCGTGTGGCACTTAGATTACTTAGCCCTTAAATATTGTTAAGTCATCCTTACTTTTGCCTTGCTTGTTATATTTGGCATTTACCCACAACTTGGAAGCAAAGAGAATTTGAGAGAATACTTGAAAATAAAGAAAACACTTTATTGAAAATTGAAATCATACAAGAAAATCTCAACTTGGTGGTTTACAAATGAGGCCACCTCCTCCTTAAATACATGCATAAGGGAAGGGTCTAGAACCTTTGAAGGTTCCCTAAAAGTTTATAGAATTCTATTACATATATCCAAGAGAATTCTAGAATAATCTAGGATAATCTCCTTCCTTCCATATAAGTGTGGACTTCTTCGAAATCTTCTAGAATATTCCGAAATCTTTGAGTGAGGGTGTGACATTCTCCCCCACCAATGCTATAGACATCCTCGTTAATTTTCCTGCTTGGAACTGCTCGATCTATTTCTGAAACTACCACAAATTGTTAGCTGGCTCCCAACTGTCTTCACTTTCTGGTAGTCCCCTCTATTTTACTAAGTATTCCTTATTGGGCCGAAAGTTGATATTCCTTAGGTCCCGATCCACCATGATGTAGTCCACATTCTTATCATAAAAGGTCACTACTACTGTGTGGGCCCTCATAGAGACTTTTTGGCCTGGATCTTTCTTATCTTTGTGATAAAGCTTTGGATTTCTAACATGAAAGACATGATGAATCTTCAACCTTGGTGGTAACTCAACTTTGTAAGATACCTTACCAACTCGTCAAAGTATAGGAAAGGGGCCTTCATAATTCCTCACAAGTCCCTTGTGCACCTTTCGAAGGGACTTTAATTGTTACGGTAGAAGCTTGACAAGTACTAAGTCTCTAACTTGAAATTCTACATATCTTCTTTTCTTGTCAGCCCATTTCTTCATCCCCTTATCATTCTTTCTTAAGAATGAGTGTGTTATATCAATTTGCTCATGCCATCCCTTAGCAAATTAGTAGGCTGCTGGACTCCTCCTTGAGTATCATCTGGCTAGGGTGTGAGGAGTCATTGGTTGTTGCCCCATGACTATCTCGAATGAACTCCTCCCATTTATCTCACTTCTTTATAGATTGTAAAAGAACTGAGCCACATCTAGCAATTTGGCCCAGTTAGTCTGATTGGCACTCACAAAGTGCCTCAAGTACAGCTATAGTAATGCATTCATTCATTCTGTATGCCCATCAGTATGAGGATGAAAGCTAGTAGAGAAGGCCCGTGAATTTGAAGAGTTCTATCCAAAACTTTCCAGTAAAGTGTGGGTCTCGATCACTAATGATAATATTCGGTAGCCCCCAATACTTTATCACATTCTTGAGAAATAGTTTGGTCATCTCTTATGCTGTGCAATCTTTAGGGGCTGCTATAAATATAGCATACTTTGAAAATCGATCAACTACCACTATGATAGATCCTTTTCCCTCAGACTTGGGTAAGCCGATAATGAGGTCCATAGTGACACTTTTCCAAGGTTGCTCTGCTACAGGTAGTCTTTCAATAGTTCCTTGGACAAATATTGCTCCACTTTATCTTGTTGACACACAAGACAAGTCTTCACATAAGTCTCCACATCATTCCTTATCTATGGCCAGTAGTAGACAAACTCTAGTAGTGCATTTGTGCATCATTTTCCTAGGTGTCCAGCTCATTTGGAGTCATGACACTCTTTGATAAGATTCCTTATAATACTTTCCCACTTTGACACATGGGGTCGCTTTCCTTTTATGTAGAGCAAATCATCCTTTACCCAAAACCATCTAGTCTTTCCCTCGTGAGCCAATGTGATGGTACTCTTGGGCATTGCATCAAGTTGCAATCTCTCCTTTATGAGATCTACCATCTCTTCCTGAGTTTGGCTAGTCATAGATGCTAGCTCTACTTTGCAGCTTAAGGCATCAGCTACGTGATTGGCTATGCTTGACTTGTACTCCAACGTATAGTCAAACTCTGCCAGGAAGTCTTGTCATCGTGCTTGCTTGGGACCTAGTTTTTTCTAGATCTGGAAATAGCTAGTAGCAACATTATCTGTCTTCACTACAAAGTGTGATCCTAACAAATAGTCTCCACATCCGCAAGCAATAGATGATTGCCGTCATCTTCTTCTCTTGGACTATGTACCACTTCTTTGTATCATTGAGCTTGCGGCTTTCAAAAGCTATGGGGCATTTCTTCTACATAAGAACCCCTCCAATGGCAAAGTCGGAAGTATCAATGTGTACTCAAACACCTTGGTGTGGTCAGGTAGTACCAATATCGGCTCCTTCATTATAGCCTTCTTCAAGTCTTCAAATGATTTTTGGTATTTTTCATCCCATGTCTGTGCTTTACCCTTTTTGAGAATGTTTGTTAATAAAGATGCTTTTGCCGAGTATCCCTTGATAAACCGTCGATAGTAGTTAACTAGGCCTAAGAAAGACCTTTGTTCTGACACCTTAGTAGGGGGATCCTATTCCTGAATGGATTTGATCTTGCTTTCATCCATCATGAGCTTGCTATCCTTGATGCAGCGTCCCAAAAAGCCCACCTCCTCAAGGGAAAAGAACATTTCTCCTTCACGTATGACTTGTTTTGGCTTAGTAGCTGGAACACCTTCCTTAGATGGTTAACATGCTCTTCTAAGGTGTTGCTATATATAACAATATCATCTGGATATACCACCACAAATTTATCCAAAAAAGGATGGAATATCTTGTTCATCAAAGTGCAAAATGTCGCAGGTGCATTAGTAAGACCAAAGGGCATCACTAGAAACTCATAAGAGCCATACTTTGTTACACACATGATCTTTGTCTCATCTTCTTTAGCTATCCTTACTTGGTAGTACCCCGAACGAAGGTCTAACTTAGTGAAATACCGTGCTTTACCAAGTTGGTCAAATAAATCAGCAATAAGAGGAATTAGATACTTGTTCTTGACCATTGCCTTATTGAGCGCCATATAATTGATGCATATCCGCAATGACCCATCATGCTTCTTTTGGAATAAGATCGGCACACCATATGGAGCCTTAGATGGTTAGATGAAACAGGCATCCAGTAATTCCTTCAGCTGTCTTCTTAATTCCTCCAACTCTGGGGGTGCCATCCTGTTGGTCCCATGGCAGAGGGTTTTACTCCTTGCTCCAACTCCATCCTTTGATCTTCCTCCCTCTTGGGTGGGAGCCTTTTGGGTAGCTTTGGTTGCATTATATCTTTAAATTCGTCTAACACATTCATGACTTCCATAGGCATAGAATTTTCCATAGGGTCACTAGGGTCTTCCTTAAAGCCCGCAAAGTAGGGCAACTCTTTCTTTTTCAACCCCTTCTCTAATTGCATAGCCAACAGCATAAGCATTTTAGCTTTACCTACGATGATTGTGTAAACCATGCATGGTGCCCCCTCTTTTAAGATAGCCTTCGAACGTAGAAAAGGCATTGGCACAGCTTTTACCTGGTGAAGGAAATTCATCTCGATCACTATCTGGAAATCAACCATGGGTGCCACCATGAAGTTGACCTTGCCTTCCCAAGGCCAAATCTTCATGGTCACCCCACGAGCTATTCCGTGTGATGGTTTGGCAGTGGAGTTTGCTACCTTAAACCATCCTACTTCATTGGATATTGGGAGCTCGAGTCTTCTTGCCTCCTTCTTTGAGACAAAGTTATGTGTGACACCGGTATCTATCATGGCCTTAGTAGACATCTCATTCACCTTGGCCTCCACGTATATGAGTCCCCAACTTTGAGGCTTCTCCTTAGCTTGCTTGATCTTGAGGGTATTCAATAGCTGCAATGACCCCAAGTGAGAGGCATCATCTTTTTGTTCAATCTTCCTCATGATAATCACATTTAGGGCCTTTCTTTTAGGATATTCACATGCTTAGTGTGGTCCATCACATAGAAAGCAATTGGTTTTTGGCTTGAAATTCTTGTGCTTATCCCCACCATTGCCTTCTTTGCTGGTAGAAGTCGCTCTTGCTCCTTCCTTAGCATTATAGCTTTTGTATCCCCTGTCTACCCCACCTTTGGCATGGCTACCCTTGAAGGATGGCTTTGTTTGAGAAGAGTCTCTCCTTCAGAAATCCATGAGTGACTTTTCTACTAACATGACCATGGCTAAGTCTTGGATACCACGTCTCCTCAATTCTTGCTCATCCCTACCTTGCAGGTTATCTATAAAATTGAAGAGGATTTCTTTCTCATTCATATCAAGAGCCTCGAGCTTAAAGGAAGAGAACTCCTTGACATAGTCACGAATAGATCCCATGTGCTTGAGATGCATCCTGCATCTTCTGGATATAATTACTTTTTTATCCCTCTTTCTATATCCATAAATTTTCTACTCCACCATAGAGTTGCATTATCAATGAGATAGAAAGTAGCAGTGCATACCTTTGTTGTCTCATCAGTTAGTGATATTGCCTCAAAATATATCTCCATGTGCCACAAATAGTTGTTTAGCTCTTTAGCATCCTGTTTTCCCATAAAAGTGTGAGGCTTTGGCAGATCCACCCTTTGGGCCTCATGACTGGACATAACTCGAGCCGACAGTGTCATCTTGTAGATTGCCACTTCTTATTTCAACTCCTATTCATGCTTGGTCAAGACCTCCACCCTTGATTCTAAGCTAGTGAGCATGTCCATGACCTTCATAAACTTCTCATGCGACACCACTGGGATTGGCGAGCCTTGCATCCCTTCTTGAAGGTCTAGGATCTGCATCTTGAAATCCTCCATGACCTTCTTCATGCTCTGCTCCATGAGAATGAACCCCTCGGTGTCTACCATGGCGACTTCTAACCGGGTCACTCGACTGTCCAAGCTAGTGAGAAGATCATGAGACTTGTCCTTCTTTCCCATTCCCTTTGCGAGAGGGTCAAGGTCCTTTCCTCGAACTTGCTCGGTAATTTCCTCCAAATGAGAGCTCAACATCATATCCACCAAGTTACTCTCACATGTTGTAACCTCGCCTCTGATACCAACTGTCATAGACTTAGTCTTTTTGCTAAGTTCCCGTGTGGCACTTAGACAACTTAACCCTTAGATGTTGTTAAGTTAGCCTTACTTTCGCTCTGCTTGTTATGCTTGGTGTCTACCCACAACTTGGAAGCAAAGAGATTTTGAGAGAACACTTGAAAATAAAGAAAACACTTTATTGAAAATTAAAATAATACAAGAAACTTGGTGGTTTACAAATGAGGCCACCTCCTCCTTAAATACATGCATAAGGGAAGGGTCTAGAACCTTTGAAGGTTCCCTAAAAGTCTATAGAATTCTATTACATATATCCAAGAGAATTCTAGAATAATCTAGGATAATCTCCTTCCTTCTATATAAGTGTGGACTTCTTCGGAATCTTCTAGAATGTTCCGCATTCTTTGAGTGAGGGTGTGACAACTAACTCTAGAATATAATAATAACTGCGACTTTATTTTCACGTCGTAATAGCCAAGCATCCCACTGGTACAATTAGTCATGACAATTTTCATTGCCTATACTTATTCAATTTAGAGCCAAAATATTAAGTTTTTTGAGTTATGATAATATTTTCAACTATGACTTTTTATTCTAGAGAGAATTTACATAGTCATGGCCTTTCTAATACCATGAATTTATACTTCAATAAAAAAAACACTAGAACCACGACCCTTCCTAGTGCCTTAATTTTCTATTATAGAGAGTAAATTTAATAATCATGGCTACTCAATGTCATAATATTTTGTGTTCTAAAGAGAACTTATCTTTGTCGCAACATTCCTAGTACCATGACATCATGCTCTAGAAAGAAGTTACTTGAGTTATGATATTCATTACTATCATTACTTTTGTACTCTAGAGAAGATCTGATGAGATAATAAAGTCATGACCTCAAGCCAACTTCATGACTTTTAGCTTAAAAAATCATGTGGATCCTCAAAATATAAAAGTACCACTTAGGAAAATTCGAAAAAAATAGAAAAGGAGAGAAGAGGGGAATTGTAATTTGAGTCAAGAGTACACAAAAACCCTAGGTGATGTAATTTCAACCCCCAATTAGAAAAAAAATTAAAAATGAATGTGAGCAATATTTGATTGGGATTAGTTTTTAAACTTAGATCCTCATTTAT
Organism: Sapria himalayana; assembly: GCA_029783825.1. NCBI lineage: Eukaryota > Viridiplantae > Streptophyta > Magnoliopsida > Malpighiales > Rafflesiaceae > Sapria > Sapria himalayana. The sequence continues at coordinate 337,852 of JAREIK010002415.1, read as the reverse complement.
GTGAATTCTAAGATATATCTCTCAAAACATCTCATGTGAACTCTTCTCCATTTTCATTCTAAATTGAGATTTATAGTTAGGATTATGTAGTTATGTAATAGTGATTTGATTTTATAAAGTTTATATTTTTTGTAAAGTTGTGGTTTGAATGTTGATGGATATGGTTATTATTTAGAAATGAAATTTAGGATTTTCACTATATCATAGGTTTATTTGTGTTTGTTATGGTGGACAATAATAAATAAGTCATGGGACACACTCATAGGTATGGTAAGAAGGAAATGATAGCTTTTCTAATATTAAAATAAGAAAACCTATGTGTGAAAACCCAAGATTGAAAAACATCTTATCATTATGATTATTGAAACCAAAAGCACGCACATATTTACAACCTATCCATTGTATATATTATACAAGAATTGTCCTTCAAGTGAAATAAAAGTTAAGTAGAACATCTAATTAATCTAAGAGTTTTACTAATGTGTAAGAGTTATGTGTTGGCTGTGGTAGACAATGATATATATGTTAATAGACACATACAAGTGAAAGAGATTCAAATGGTGGTGATAGCCATTTGAGTCATTTCTCTCGTATGAATTTCATATGTGAGATTCATGGTAAGATATATATTAATTATCATGAGTATGGTGCTTATGAAGCTGAAAGCACAAACATATTTAATTAGTACCATCTTATTTCACATCCTTGAGACATTAGAGGTCGAAGAATAGAAATACACATTCCAAATAGTCATTAAGTCAATTGATGCATTGCCTTAGATATGTGAATTACCTATGAATGAAATAACATGTGGTTTTGATGATAAAATACATAAGGCACAATTACTAGGGGATCATCCTTGGTTGTGATAATCCAAGGTTGATAGCCACATTATATGCTAAGAGAATACAAAAGGATTTTCATGCTCATCTACCTTTTGTCAGACATATAAACATAATATTATATAAATTTAAAAAAACATCAACATACAAATAAGTGAGACAATCATGGAGACTAAGTATTTTTCTAAAAACTGAAGTTTATTTACTAAACTCATGTAGTAATTAGTTCACTATCAGTTAATTAAACTATTATTGTGACTTTACTATGCTACCTAACTTTGTTATTTAGGTAGTTTCTCAAATGCTTGTTGGCAGAGTATCTTATCAATAGAGATCCACACAAGTACATAGTTTGTATAAGTAAAAAAAGATGTTCATCTATTAATCAATCTCACAAAGACTGTATTGGCTATCTAGTTATTCAATAGTGAGAGAACTTGATTCTAGTAAAATAAATCTTTCAAATTATAGAATTAATCTTAAATACATTGTTTTGTTTATTTAATTTATGTGATATATGTTTAAATTAGTTTAAATTATATTATGTTTGGGCACAAAATAATAGATGGGTTATTGTGCAATGACTTCTTATCTTAATGTCATATAGCATAGTTATCACCATTAAGTCTATCTTAATAGTGGGCTCCTCATACTTATTCCCTTAGGTAAGGCACCACCAATAAACAAATCATCTATGCTTGAAAGACATTCATAATCCCACAATTTTTAGGCAACTAATTAACTGCCTTTTTATGGTTACCCCGGGTGATTGTTAATGGTTAACTATGATGGACAGTTACTCTAGAATTCAGATACTATTCAAGCAAATTACTTTGAGTCGAAGCATAGTTTGATAACTTTTGTGCAACAACATCAGTATAGTCAAAGATTTTCAAAAGATCCAAATAGTCATGTTGCATCTTCCATGGAGTTGAGTGACATAGTGAAGATGAATAAAGATAGCCCAGATACTTTAGAATTATGACTCTTTCCTTTTCTTTGAGAGACAGAGCTCAAAGCTAGTTTGTACTTTTTGAGAAACATGATTGAGAGATAAGATGGACTTGTGTAAACCTTTCTTATCAAGTTTTTCTCACCTTAAATTACCTCTTAACTAAGGGAAAAAATAAGCTAATTTCGACAAGAGAAGCATGAAATTGTATATGATGTTTGAGATCGATTTAAAGACCTTTTGAAGAGATGCACATAATATAGATTTGAATTATAGTTCTAAGCATAAACTTTTTATGATGGGCTAAAATATATGATGAGATACATGACTAATGCAACCTCAAGTACTTTTATTATAAACAAGTCACCCGGGGAAGCATATTATCTATTAAAAGAGCTAGTAAAAAATAATTACCAAACTCCAAAATTATCAAGAATTTGAAAGGAAACAAGTTGGTGTATAGAAGTTAGATTGACTAAAATGGAAGCCATGATAGACATGTTTTTCAATAAGTTTGGAGTCAAAATAATAAATTTTAACCTCATATATCATGTAGTCAAAGCCAATGTTTTATAAAATAAATGGGTTAATTGTAGAAATTAAAATATGTTTTATAGAAAATGGAGCCCAAATTGTGTTTTATAGAATACATTTTCCAACCAAACAATAATATTCCTACATACTATCATCCAAATACGAGAAATCACAAAAGCTTATCGAATGGGAGTTATTAGAGTGTGTAGTATAATATGGGTTGATTATAGAAAAATTTTGAAAATAACTTAGTGAGATATCAAATACAAGGGGCCTCTAGCTCTAATTACAACTATTTGAATGGAGTAGAAAAGCTATCACTTAAAGACTATATATTTTCCTTGCAAATAAAGACAGAAAAGAATTGGTCTTCAAGATAACTAAATGGAATGAATTGAAATAAGACTTGAACATATGAACTTGACAATAAAAATTATTGAGAAACAACTTGGATAACAAGCACTATCAATGAAAGAAAAGAGCATGAATGGACTATCAATCAATACCAAGACAAATCCAAATAAGTGTCTATCCATCACACATAGAAGTAAAAAAGAGTTAGAAAGAAAGCAAGTAGAAAAGAATGTCAAAAGGAAAGCTGAAAGAGAGGACGAAGCTATGAAGATGAAGTCATGATTTTTTTCAGAAGTTACAACATAACCCACCACTATAGCTCCTGATGCCATGCCACTTTTTAAACTTATAGCATCTATTAAATTTATTGCCCAACTCATGTCCCCAACCATGACATATGAAGAAGTATAGAAGAATAATGAAAAGTAAATTGCTAGAAGCTATGAACAAAAAAATGTGTTAGAAGATGAATAAGAAATGGGAAACATCTCCCACCTGACCTTCTGTTTCCATCCTATTTTAGAAAAGAAAAGCTAGATGAGCAATTTGAGAGATTATTCATAACTTCTATAAGTTGAAAGTTAATATTCTATATATTAAAGTCTTATCTTAGATGCCAAATTATGTGAAGATCATGAAAAATATAATAAGTAGTTAAATAAAGTTAGACTTGTGGAATGGTAAACATGATCGAGAAGTATAGTACTATCATCTAACATAAGCTCTCGAAAAAACTAAATGATCTATAAAGTTTTATGATTTCATATATTATTAGAGAGCACACGTTTCGCAAAGGGCTATGTTATTTAGGATCAAGTGCTATTTAATGAAAATATCCTTAGTACAGAGCTTGAACCTAAGCAAGATTACTCCAATCACTCTCTTACTTAAAATGGTTGATCATTTATTTAAGATTCTAAATGGAAAATTATTAAAGATGTATTGGTGAAGATTGGTAAATTTATTTTTTCAGTAGATTTTGTTGTACTAGATGTGGAGGAAGACTATTATGCTTATTGATCTTGGGATAAGTATTCTTAGTCATTGTACATGTGTTAATTAATGTCAATAAGAAAGAATTTATACTTCATGTGAGCAAAGAGCAAGTGAAGTTCAACTTCTATAAGAGCATACAAGATCTAGATGATGAAGAGGAAAATTATTAGAGAATAAATATCCTCCTACGCACCACCGTGAAACAAGACATATGCTTCAAATGGAAAGACTTTGGAGAAGATTATTAACCTAGAGATGTTGGAGAAGATGATGAATTACAAGAACTTTGAATTAAATAAAAAAAAATAGAAGTGACCATGAAGAAGAAGAATACTATGAAGTCACAACATTCTTCAAGATATCGACTTTTGGGAGATCCAAGTCAGATTACTATGAAATTATAAAGGAAGAAGTGGAAATAATGAAATTCTCAATTCAATAACATGGATAATTTACTAAAGAAATTTTTTAGATTGCAAAATAAGTACAAGTGAAAGAAAGTTACCCACTGATTATTGATTTACTAAAAGATAATGATAAGATAGAAACAACAAACATGGAACATCTAAAAATAGATGAAAAAGAAGTAGATATAACAAAGAAAGTCATGGCTTCAAAAAAACTATACCTCAACATGCTAGATCAATGAAGAAGGTCATTCCTTTTTTAAGCCATGACAAATGGGATCTAGAAAGAAATTTCACATGCAACAACTTCTCAATAGCTTATAGCATTTTCAAAGAAAATTGTAGGCAATGATACTATGGATGACTTGATGCTGGAAGAAAGATGAAAAAGACAAGTTGAAGATAAAGGCTATATGGAGAAGCCTGGACTACTGAAATAACTAACCAAATTGGAGATCTAATGAAGTACTAGATATGGATGTTAAATTATTACTTCTTGGGAGGCAACCTAAGTATGTACTTTTTCTGTAGTTTAATGAATAAACTTGTTGCATCCACTAATTCATATACAAAATAATAAATCCTTATATTTAAGATTCTATTTCCAAAAAAGAATAGTCCATTATGACACTCAAACCCACTCGTATTAATCCTTTGATGTTGGTTATATTCTTTTTATGATGTTGATGATGAGATTCAAAATAGATAGATTCTTTACTCAAGGGTGAATAATACTTTATGTATGTGAGCTTATTTGACACTCCACATACTAACTTATAATGCTCATTTGAAATATGTTCATTATTATGTTTGTATGTATTTTAGTATTTATTAGAGAGATTTCATGAAATACCTATCTGGAAAGAATTTGATGAAAATTAGTGAAATAAGAGTTATTTAGGGTGAAATTAGTAGACTTGGTGAAGTATTGTGACTTTGTTATGCGATCCAATTTTGTTAGTTAGATACTACCCCAAATATTTGTTAGTAAAGGTATCTCATCAACAAAGACACACAAGTATACAAATCATACAACTAGTAAACAGGACTTTCAACTAGATATCAAAATCAAACCCACAAGGATTGTGTTAGTAGTGTAGTCAACAAATAATAATACAACACAATTCTAGTAAAAGAGATAATTATGAATTTTGGTATGACTCTAGATCATAGGGTTTATCTACTTAATTTATATGATACATATTCAAATATTTCAAATTATGTTAAATCAGGATATATAATGAAAGTTGAATTATTGTACAATAACCTTTTATCCTTACGACATACAAGGTGGTTATTACCATTGAGTCTATATTAATGATGATTCTCTCATAGTTATACCCATAAAACTTTACCACCGAGAATAACAAATTTTATCTACTATAGAGTCATTCGCAAGCCCATATATTTTAGGCAACTCATCAACTATCCTTGATAGTTACTTCATATATATATTCTTATCCACTAGCCTTAAACATCATAAAGACCAAGAACTGATATGATTTATGCATATTTGTACTTTCATTTTCGTAAGTACCATACTCGCATAATTAATATATGTTTCTATCAAGTTTCACTAGTGGGAACCATACACGCGAAAGCAACTCAAAAGGTTGTCACCATCTTATTAGTCATACACTTGTGCAAGTCCCATGGATAACTTTTTATCACCCTCCATAGTGACAATGAAGCTCTCGCATTAAATATGAACCCCTCAGAAGAACACCCTATAAAATATTCATCTTAATTAAGAATCAATTATTCAAAGACATGCATAATGAATTGTCATGTAAAACCATTTGTGCTTTCAGTTTCATGAGCACCATATTCATAATGGTTAACTTACCATAATTTTTTAGTTTTAATGTATAGGTTTAGACTTTCACATCATGGTCAGAAGGACTATAACTTCCTTCCTAATAAATGTATGAGTGAGCTGTGAGGCTTATAATTTATCTATCATAATCCATAACAACATGCACAAACTCACTAATAGTCAAACTTCTAATTCATATTATGTTTAATCACCACATCAATCAATTTTCATTCCACAACAAAAATCAAGCATCTTTTTCAATCTCAAAACTATTTATATATTACATAAGAAAAATTACATAACACCTGAATCTTAATTTACCCTAACATTGAGGAAAATTTGACAAGTTACATGAGAAGAAATCTTATGAAACTTGAATTTCCAAGGATAATCCTAATGAGAATATAGGACACACCATTCTCATACTATTTTTATTGATTTATTTCGATCTACCCTAGAGAAAGGGGGGAGGCTTAAAAGTCGCTTCCCCAAATCTAGGATTTAGCTTGTCTTATGTCCATTGCTTGCCTATGGATCCTCTAGGTAGTGAGAAATTTGCACTTAGAAAGTGTGAACATTTTTTTAGGGTTATTTGTTGCACTTTGACTTTGTCCTAGTACATAGAGAAGAAGAAGATCTTTGAAGATCTTGAAAGATGTCATAACTTTGGTTCTCATCTCTTGAGCTCATGGTCACAACTCTATAGAGTAATCATTACTTTAGAATATATCCTAATCTTTCTATAAATACTAAGTAGTGGTGTTGGAAAGTATCTATGACTTTGACTTATTGACTATGTAACAGAAAGTCATGACAATGAAAATGGTCATGACTTCGACATTGGTCTTTCTAATTTATTATATGGCTAAAACATTAAGAATGTCTATGATACTAGAAATGGCCTCTCATGTACATTATATTATTATGATATTATGAATGATCATGACAATAGGAATAGTCTTTCTAATCCATAATATTACCATGATATTGAGAATATCCATGGTACTAAGAATGATCTCTCTTATGTATGAAATGACCATAGTATTAGGAATGACTATGACTTTAACATTTACCTTTCTCATATATCACATAGTTTGGATACTACAAAAAGCCATAGTATTAGCAATTAGCCCATAAATAAAATTTTTGGCTTTTCCTTCTCTTGAGGAATGATTCTTATGAGAAAATAATGATTCTTCTTTATCTAGTAAATGCTTATTATAATGTTTGTTTAATTATTATGAGAAAATAATGATTGTGACTCCAAAATTATCTCGTAGCCTCAAAATGTATTGAACAAACAAAAAGATTATTCTAACAAGAATAAAGAGTCATGACATACAAAGATTATCATGTTTAAATTAGTAGAATTTTAGCTAATAATAGATGTCATAACTACTTGATAATCTATAAAGTACCAAGTAGCCAAATTTTTCCAAAAACATATCAATTTCATGACTATTCATCAAAACCATCAAAACTTCAAAATCATAAAATTAATTCAATTGTATCTTATTCTCATGCTTACATATTATTAAATAGTATTAAAATACTCAAGAATATTTAGTAATTTTAACACCAAACATAGAGAATTGACTGTGAGGGGGAAGAGTTAAAGATTTATGATATTTTTTTTGTCACTTCTTGGTTACACTTTCCATGATCTTATAAACAAGTTGTAATATTCTTTTTTGATTTTAACTTAACAAAACTTGTCATGACAATCTTTGTATAAGATGACTCTACCATCAAGTTGACATAACCTTTTCACAATGTAATATAGTTTTCATAACAATGTTATTTTCTTAGAGTCATAGCCATACTTATTCGAAAACAAAATAATGGCCATGAATTTTTTTACATCATCATAGCCAAGTATCATACTAGTTCAATTAGTCATGGAAATTTCAAGTATCATGACTTATTTAATATAGAGCCAAAACATTTTGTTTTGAGTTGTGGTAATATTTTTTTCCATAACTTTTCATTCCATAGAGTATTTACTATGGTCATGGCTTTTCCAACACCACAACTTTATGCTCTAGTGTGAAAACTACAAAACTATGATTATTCATAGTATTTTGACTTTGTGTTCTAAAGAGTAAGTATATTATTTATGATTATTCTTAGTACTATAATATTTTTCTCTAGAATGAAAAGATTATAGTCATAACCATTCTTGATATCATAATTGTATTTGAAAGTGAATTGTTTGAATCATGACTTTTCTAGCACCATGACATCAAGCTCTAGAAGGGAGTTACTTGAGTTGTGGTATTCATTACTAGCATAATTTTTGTAGTCCCTAAAAGATTCAAAGAGATAATAATGTTGTGACCTCACGTTAACTCTATGACTTTTAACTTAAAGAACCATGTAGATCCTCAAAATATAAAAATAATATCGAGACAAATTCAGAAAAAATGAGAAAAATAGAGAGGAAGGGAATTGAATTTTGAACAAAAGTAAGCAAAATTCCTAGGCAACATGATACCAATGTAAGGAAAAATCAAAGACAATGTGAGTGATATTTTATCGAGATTGGATTTTAAAACTTATAAGTTCTCTTGTGCTTTTATTCGGAACCCTCGATTCCAAGAAATGCCTCTCAAAATATCTAATATGAATTCTTCTCCAATTTCATGCTAAATTGGTATATAGGGTTGTTTTTATGTACTTGTGTGATGATGATTTGATTTTATAAAGTTTATTTTTGTTATAATATTATAGTTTGATTATTGATGAATATGGATATTATTTAGAATTAAAATTTAGGATTTTCACTATGCTATAGGTTTATGCATGTTGGGCATGTCGAATAATAATATATAAGTCATGGAATACACTCATGTAGTATGATAAGAAAGAAGTAATATCCACTCTAATCTTAATATATGAGATAGACCTTTTATCATAACCAAAAATTGAGAAAAGTTTAACCATTATGAGTATAACACTCTAAAATCCAAAAGAACAAACATACTTAAGAACAATCCATTATGTATATTCTAGAAAAAATATTTTTTGAGTGATATGAAGGTTAAGTAGAATGTCACATCTAGAAGTTTCACCATAATATGTGAGTTATGTGTTGGTTATGATGGATGGTGACAACTATGTCATGGAACATATGAAAGTGGAAAAGACTTATTTGGTAGTGATAGTCATGTGAGTCATTTCCTCTTGTATGACTTCCATAAGTGAGAATCATAGGAAGATATATGTTATTATCTTAAGTATGATGCTTATGAAACTGAAATTACAAACATATTTAGTACGACATTAGTTTGCATCCTTGAGATATTAAAAGTCAAATAATAGAAAATACATAGTCAAAGTAGTTCTCAATAGTTGTTAACATATTACCTAAAAGGAATAGTTATATGAATGACTCATGAATAAAATGATATATGGTTTCAATGGTGAAATAATGAAGGCACAACTACTATGGAATTATTTTTGGTAGTAATAATCCAATCATAACAACCAACTTATATTCCAAGAGACATAAAGGCCTTTTTAAGCTCATCTATCCATTATTTGACAATAGGCCAAATATTAAAAAAATATCTTTATACACAAGAAATTGAGTTAGCCATATAGTCTCAGTTCATTGTTGGTTAACCAAATAGTCGATCTAATTCCTCTAAGATTAATATCTAGAATTAAGTTTACTTTATTATTTGTATGACTCATTTATTTATAGAACTCAATTAGATGAGAGATAATTTTTCAATGAGCTTTTGGGATAATATCATAAATGAGAAGTTTTGATACCATAACAAAGTCATAATAGATACTCAATTTGTTTTCCATTGCTATTCATCATCAATTATATATATATATATATATATATATATATATATATTATTGTGCCCTACTAATTGGGACATATAGTGGTGAGGAAATGAGTGGTGGAAATGAGTGTATGAGATAATAGTATGGAAATGAGGGTATGAGATAATAACATGATGCTTCTAGCACCAAAAACTTGCCTCGCATGGAAATGACTGTATGGGATAATATTATTTGAGGTGAGGAATAAAAAGAAAATTAATCAATAATAATACACATAGAGGGTTCTTTGTTGAATATGGACTTGGTCTTTGAATACCTAGTCTTTAGAGTGGTTAGTCTCTTGAAGACCAATTCTTTAGGAATTTGAAGTACTCCACTTGCAAAGTAAAGTATATATGGTAATTTGTGAGCTATTAATGTAAATACTTGAATCATAAATGAAATATAAAAATGTACTCTACTTTCATTCAATGTATGACATTTTTATTCTCTTTATCTTCTCGGATGTCTAATTTCACTTGATATCATATATTTTTCTCATGATCTAGTATTCCATTTAATATTATTTACCTTTTTTTTTGTTCCTTATGACTTTTGAATGAGATGTTTTGCTTCAATCTATCAGTGCTAGATTGAAAGAACAAAATTATTCCTATTGAAATTATGTGATAAAAAAAATTTAAAGGAAAAAAATTGTGGGGATATATTACTAGCACTACTGAAGAACCTAAATGTGGTGATCACAATTATGCTATTAAGATGAGCTCATGAGAAGCAAATAATGCAAAAATTATTACTTGGATTAATAACTATGTCGAGCATTCATTAGGTTCAAAATTGGAAATGTATGAGATGACAAATAAGGTCTAGGATCATATGAAAATGTTATACACAATCAAATTTTGCAAAATAATATTAGTTAGAAATCAATATATGTGCTCTTCAGCAAAGAAATATGAGTATTTAAATTTTTTTTCTATGACATGTCTTTATAATCAATTCGATGTTACATAATAAGATGAATTGAATTCATGTCATGCCTATATTACATGTAGAGATGAGCAATGATTAGTATAGTTCTTGGTGGCTCTTCATAGAGAATTTAAAGGACTTAAGAGGTTCAATTTTGTATCATTCTCCACGTTCATCTATTGATTTAGTTGTCAATGAGTTATTGACAGAAGAAATATGTCTCAAGTTCTATTCTGAAAATAAAATTCTTTTTCTCCAAATCTTTCAATGTTGGCAGTATCTTCTAAGTCATCTTTCAATAATTAGAATATGACATACACAAAAGTTGCTTATGTTGAGTTTAGTTTTTGTAAGCAAAAACATCATCGGAAGGCTTAAAGTCCTTAGTTAAAAAACTATAATTAGTTGTAGCAATAATATCAAGCTTGGAAGCCTAGCAACCAGACATAGTCTAATGCTAATAGACCACATGAAAGACCACCACAATTTGATACTATAGTGATCATAACATCAAGTTCTTTGATTGATCCTAGTACTTCGGCTGAGCAATTTCAGAAGTTTCTCACCCAACATGTATGAGCTAAGTATACCTCTTCTTTCATAGGTCATTTACCTAATAATCCTTTAGTATTTCATAGATCTTAGATTCTTGTACTTCTCATCATATATTTCTGTATTCATCTTATTTTGGATTTATGTCTCATTTATCATCTATTCCTATCATGATTACTGATGACACTCCTCTTCCTTCAATAGGGGTTAGCTGTGTTACTTGAAATCTATCACTTTCTAATGTTTAACATATTTTCAAACTTAAATTGAATTTACTTGAGTTAGTCAATTATGTGATTCTGGTAATTTACTAACAATTTTTTTTTATACCTATTATTGCTATTATTGATTTGTCATCTTTTCATTTGATATATTTTTCTTCTAGTTTTTATTTATAAGATTCTCATCTTGGTCAGATTTCATTATCTCATATAAATTTTGTAGCATTTTTGGGGGCTTTAGAAAAGCTAAGGTTTCATGATATTTCTTATTATAGTAGATGTGAATTGCCAAAAATTTCAGTATTATCTTTTAGTAGAAGTGCTTCTATTTTTTTTCTTCATTTAATTTAATTCATTCTAATATATGAAAGCCTTCTTCAATTCATATAAGAGAAGGGTCTCAATATTATGTCTTTGTTATAAATGAACATACTAACTATTATTGGGTTTATTTGATAAAACATCATTCTGAATTATTTGAGATACATTATATTTTTATTGTTCTTGTAAAACTCAATACTCTACTATTATCAAATATTTTAGGTGTGGTATGAGTGGGGAATATACTTCTAATACATTTTTTGAGTTGCTTGATATGTGAAATAATTCATCAAACTACATGTATAAAAACTCTTGAGCAAAATAGTGTTGTTAAAAGAAAACATAGTCATATTATTGAATTGCTCAAATTATCATCAACTTTTGTTCCTCGTGAGCATTAGGGTGAAGTTGTTCTTACCACTATCACTTATATTAATACAATTTCACTCTTTTATATTTCAAGTATTTTTCCTTTCAAAAAATTATATGGGTACACCCAAATTATTCTTTAATAGAGTTTTTAATTATGTTGTTTTATTCTTCATCCTCATATAAAATATATCAAGTTTGCACAATCTACTATTTATGTCTTCATTGGCTATGGTGATGGTCAAAAAGGGTATCATCATGTTTTTATCATCAAGTTTCTGATTCAATTGCTCAGAAACTTTATGTCTCATCATGTTATTTTTCTTGAAAATATTCATTGCTTTTCTATTCCAATTACCACTTGTGACTTAATTATATATGATCTTATTCATATTGATCCTTTTTTCTAGGGATTCTAATAGTTTGTCTGCTAATAGCATTTGTTTTTATAATATTGTAGGTACCAATAGTTTGGTCTCTAGAACACATGAAGCTTACCCTTCACTCGTGGTTCCTCAAGTTTCATCTGAGATGGTAGTGTTGGATCTAAAAATTAATTCGGCAATATTGCATATAAATAAATTCATTTTAATATTTATCTTCTTATATTAAAATTGGAACAAAATGATTTAGTGCATACCTTAATTATTCATGAAGTTGTAATACGTTAGAACCATCTCTCGTGTTGCTCGCTCCTCCATTCATTGAAAGGAAGAAAATGATACTAATCATGGGCTATTTATCTATTTGCCAATTTTTTTGAGTGCTTCCATGCTTTTTTCCCGTCTATTCCCTCTTAGTCCGTCTAGTAGATCGAGTTAATGTATAAAACATAATAAATAAAAAAATATAAATAAAACATATGTCACATCATTTTACAAAAGTGATGTGATATATCCTCCTTATTATTGATTATTTAAATTATATTTAAGATTCAATTTAATTTATTATATATATATATATATATATATAATCAATTAATCAATTCAATTTTATTCTATATTGATTAATAAGATTAATTAATATAATTTAATCAAACTAATTATCATGATTTTATATACATTATACTATAAATTAATAGACTAGATCTTCAATTATAACTCTTGTAATTTTTATGGCACTACGAAAATGACCCTGACCCAGATAAGATTTCGGGCTCCCAATGTGAATTATATATACAATAATTCATATTAATTATAATTCAAACTATTATAAAATTTTAATTGTATCCTCTCACTTATTCTAAATGAGTCATACTATTTGTTATTTAATACTTATTCAACTCTTCATGTTAAGATTACAAATACCCATCAATTGAATTAAATTATTGACGATTCAATTCAATCAATCACTTATCTATTACCTTTATATCTTCAACTTAATTTATTCAATATGTTGAATCAAAATTTACATGTAGGAATTAATAATATCAAACCTTTTAAGCATCTTCAAGGGGGTATCATCAATCCATTTTATAAGACAAATTCTATCAATAATTAATATTCACCATGCAATTTAAAAAAAGTTATCTAACTCACTGAGCATATTGATCTAATTATAAATCTTACCTTTTATGAGGCAAAATAACTATTAACAAGTATACATGTTTATCAATTATATCAAACTTGAGAGTAATAGTATTTGTAGTAATGATAATATATAGTTATTTTACATGTAAGTATAGAATAATTATACCACTTTAATCATGTTCAATGCACATAAGTGTACTAGCACAAGAAATTAGAATTTTATCATCCCTCGTAGTCAATATAGACCTACTGAAATCTTATGCAAACAATCTTACCAATAAGTATCTAATTCTATATAGAATGAGAATAATAAACTTATGTTCTATTAGAATCAATGATTTGATCTTCTATATATAAGCTGAACTCTATGCACCAATCATCTACTACATAGAATAAAAGATGCATATATTTTATATTTTAAACACAGTTTCAACTCATTGCAATTCAAAAAAAAATCAAAATAAATCCAAACAACATTAAGAGGAAAAAACAATAAAGAATGACTTTCAGTATAGATTGATTCCAACAAGTAGATCCACTACTATGTCAATCCACACATGTTTGTAAATCCACAAAGTTATTAGATTTTGATTATTTTTGTTTTTCCTCATCTTTTATATCTTTTTTAGCTTGTATTCATTATATCTCTAAGCCATTTTCTTATAAAGAGAACATTATTGATCCATGTTGGCAATGAGCTATGAATGAAGAACTTTCTATTTTTCATAAGACAAATACTTGGGATTTGGTTCCTCTATCTCCGAGCAAGAGTGTTGTTAGTTGTCATTTGGTGTATAAGACAAAAGCTAATTCTAATGAATCTATTAAGTGTTTCACAGCTAGGTTGGTTGCAAAAAGATATTCACAATGGTAAGGTATGGATTATGAGACCTTTGCTCATGTTATGAAAATGACAATTGTTCATACTCTTATTGCATGTAGCTTCAATTTAACAATGGTGTATTTCTCAACATATTTTAAAAATGCCTTCTAAAATGGGGATCTCCAAAAAAAAAGTTTATATGAAATCTTCTCATAGTGTTTCTCATACTTATGGCTATGTTTGTAAGCTAAAGAAAGTTATAAATGGTCTCAAACAAGCACATCGTGCTTGGTTTGATAAATTCTTTATTCTGATCTTTTATCTTGGATTTGTTACTATTATTCATGATCATCCTCTCTTTGCTAAGTGTACTAAAGTATGTCATATTATACTTTCTATATATGTTGATTGGCATGATTATTACTAGTGATGATGTTGATGGTGGGTTAGTTTTGAAGATATAATTGGCTAAACAATTTGAAATGAATGATTTAGGTCATCTATAATATTTCTTGGGTATAAAAAATAACATATTCGCCTGGAGCTTATCTTCTTTCTCAGTCAAAATATGTTGCATATATTCTTGAGAGAACTATATTTGATGATAATAAAACTATTGATACTCCTATTGAGATTAATTCAAAATACTATTCTTATATTGTCGTGCCTTTGTCAAATCTTATATTATATCATACTATTGTTGGGAACTTGATATTTTTGACAATCACTCATCCTGCTATTACTTATGTTGTTCATGTTATTAGTTAGTTTGTTGCTTCCCCCACAGCAATTTATTGAGCATCTATTCTTTATATTTTGAGGTATCTTCGAGGTACATTCTTTTAGAGTCTTGCACTTTCATCCACCTCTCCTATAGAGCTGCATGCATACTTTGATGATGATTATGGAAGTGATCCCAAAAATCACAAGCTTATTATTGAATCATTCTTTTCTCTTGGAAGAATAAGAAATAATTCATTGTTTCCCTTTCTTCAACTAAATCATAACATCATGATATGGTAACTCCCAAAATAATTGTGTAGTTAGGTTGGTTACTTAGATTATTCATAACACTCCTATGCATATTTTGACAATCATAACATCAAGATATGGTAACATCATGATAGTATTTCTTTCTCATCCCACTCCTATGCACCGTAACAACAGAGTGTTATTTAGATTATTCACAATTTAATTTTATAAGAATAATCCAAACGTATTGAAATTGATTGTCATATTATTCATCATCATCTCAAGCATGACACCATCATAGTATAATACTAAGTTGTAGTATGTTTTTCATTTTCATGTGTAATCATAAATGGACTATAAAGTATTTTTTTCTCTTTATCTTCTTGAGTGCTTTATTTTTACAAGAATAATTAATTATCATCCACTTGAAATAGATCTTAATGGCATTTGACATTGCAAATATAAATTTTGTTTGAGGAGAAAGATATAAGAAAAAATAAGTTTATTGGGAAACATACACTATGCAAGTACACATTATAAAGATAACATAGATCTTAATGTTTACTACTTATCTATAAATAAAGCAATGGTAAACTTTAATCTTATAAATTTGCCACTCTTAAAAATAATTATCATGTACTAGTATTATTGCCCTTCCAATTAATTATCCGTTTTATCTCCCCAATTTTAATAATTTATCATTTAAATAATAATGTTAGAAACTATATTTGATAATTAAAAATCAAAGGTAAAACTTTACATCCCCCGTTAGGTTTGTCCCACTTATTAATGATGAATAGAGGCATTTTGACTTTGGGCTAGTTTATGTACATTTCATTTCAAATTGTTCTAGTCTCCCAAATTGAATTTCATTATAGTTTTGAGAAATATGTTTTCCGATACATGTTTAAATCTTGCCAAGGCCAACCCTTCTATGCTTGTTGCTGAGCACACTTGAGCGTTTATATTGTTCGGAGCCTAGGGCTAGGGGGCAACACACGATCGGGTGGAGGACCTCACGATCCCAACTCGCAGGTAACATTCGTTGTCCTCCGTGTAAATAACCATTAAAGTTGGACGCTTCTTCGTAAGAAGCAACAGGTCCCATGGAACTAAACATCGCTAGGTTGTTCGGGATGTGACGAGATGCAAGTCTCTCTGATATGCGCCCCACGAATCACGTGCAATGCGAAGTTCCTTCCCAGTTTTTACTCGCTGGTGTAACTGCGTTCCTTGCTGCCTCATTTCCAATTACGTGTTATTTTCTGTGAATGTTAGATCCATAGAATTCAGATGTTAAATTAATATTGAATAAAATTGCAATCTCAATTCTGAATTTTCCTTCACCAACAGCACTTTAATCAAAATTTTGTACTCATTTTTTGGAATGAAGGTTGCTACCTTCATGTTGGTTCTTACGGCTTGTTACTGCTTCCAGGATATGGCATTGTTATCGGCAAATATTATGTCAAAGGGAATTAGCAAGTTTCCTTCTCTGTCTATCAGAAAAGTACGCAATATAACAATCAGTCAGTTGAATAAGATAGTTCCATGGTTGCATTTTCCCTGGGTCTATATGAGCGTCGTTATTGCTTTTCTGTGGTTTTATTCAAAATGGGTTTGCAATTTATGATTTATCCATGTTATTTGGTTGATATTGCATTTCAAAACTTTTTCTTTGTATTTTCTAAATTCAACATCTTCAAAGATATTTATGATATAATTATGGTTGGTTGTATGAATTTTAATGCTCCAATCAATGTATTTATTATGTAAATACTCATATAAATAAAATTCATGCATGTGACCTTTATTTGTATCTTTCTAAACTATATGTTAAAAATTAGAATTGTACATTTTGTGTTTCTTCATTTTTCTTTTCTTAGTTTATATTTTTTCCATATAATGCTCCTTTAGTTGTATGCATGAAAGTGAAATTGGTCTTGCTTGATCTTGATGCTGGCTAAGATATGGTTGTGGTGCATAAGCTACCTCAAAGAAAACATAAAGTTTATGAGTTTGATCAAAGTCATCTTTATTTATACTTTGGTTTTTGTCTCTTTTTACAATTGTAGTGGTGCAAATAATAAGAAAAAGTATATGATAGTCTTATGCAGTTTTTGTATGCTTGGTATCATATTTTTTTAAAAAGTAAAAATAACACATTCATTTAGGATCCGTTTGTTTTTTGATCTCTTCTATCTTCGATGTATTGAGGAACAAAAGGAATGTTGATTGTTTGTCTTTATTTTTATATTTTGTTTAGCTTGGATGATGCTTAATCTCATCAAGCATAACGAGGCATTGTATCATGAATATGCATCCTAGTGAGCAACTCATTAATTCTTTAATGCTATTTTTATATTTCTTTTTAGATGGTAATAAAGAATAGATAAACATAAAACCTTTTCTAGTCACATTATATCTTTTTCCATCAATTATGAATTATTTTTACCGTACCTTGGGGCCACTCTAGTCATATTAGATTTTTGTTTCTTGGTGAATTTTAAGGGGAGAAAGAGTAGAGAGGAATTAGAGAAAAAAATAAAAAATTTTTATTAATGAAAAAATATGTTTAATGAAAATATAATAATCACTATAAAAACAACGCCATCATTTAGGGGCATTGCATCACGAATGTTGATTGTTCTTTTTTTTTTTTTTGATTTTTTTTATCCTCATTATTTGGAGAAACAAAAAGAATGTTGATTGTTCTTGTCTTTATTTATAATTTGTTTTGAGCTTGGATGATGCTTAATCTCATCAAGCCCAATGAAGTATTGTATCGTGAATATGCATCATCCCTTGTATAGAATTGATAGTCTAATGAGGCAACTCATTAATTTTTCTATACTTTTTTTATATTTCTTTCTATATGGTATCGGAGAATAGGGAAAATTTTCTCTAGTTATATTGTGTCTTTTTTAATGAATTATGAATTGTTTTTACCTCATTTTGGGGCCTCCCTATGTTGCTTAATGTGGAGGGATGATTAGGATTTTAGCTTTTGGTGGATTCAGGAAGGAAGAGAGAGATAAGAGGAAGAATTAGAAAAAAAAACATAAAATATTAATTAATGAAAAATGTGCTAATGAAAATATAACAATCATTATATTATATTGTCTAGGGAAATCATTTGGTGCTCTCAATCAATGAAAAGACAAAAAAAAAGTAATAAAAACTAAGCAAATCTTAAAACTCTCTTTAAGCTGATCCATATATGTTACACTCACCCAATTTGAAATAAAAGAAAGTAACATGTAGTCATTTGTAGAGGTGTCAAACGGGCCGGCCCAGCACGGCACGGCCCATTTTTCACGTGCCCAGCCGTGCTGCCGTGCTTTGCCGGGCACGGCACGGTTTTTAAAATTCGGGCACGGGCGCACGGCAAGGCAGGGCAGGCGGGGCGGGGCGGGTCTGTTTGGACCCGACCCGCGGTCTTTTTACCGGGGGCGGGGCCCGGTTGGGTCACGAGTCACGACTCAGTGAGTCGTGACCGTGAGTCGTGACTCGTGACTCGTGAGTCGCGACTCACGAGTCACGACTCAGGCACGCGGGCCGACGTGCCGTGCCAAGGCACGAGTCGTGCCGGGCCAGGAACGGCACGGCTCGTGCCGGGCACGTTTTTTTATCGTGCCGGGCCGGCCCAGGCACGGCCGAACCGTGCCGTGCCTCGTGCCGGGCCGGGCCGGCCCGGCCCGTTTGACACCTCTAGTCATTTGAGAGTTTTTGTAAAATATTTGTATTATGCTTTTTGATAAATACAAACAAAAATTATTGAATTATTTTAGATATTCTTTCACATAAAGTAATAATTAAGCTTAATATATTTTGTTTATTCGTAGGATATTAGGTTAACATTAATTTGTTGAGTTGCTTGATTATCACAGTAAAATATTATCAATATCTAAATTGATAAGAGTACTTATTAATTTAGAAATTGATAATATTTTATTGTGATAACCATTGTACTAAGAAATAATTATTCATCTTTTATTTTTTTAGGAAATAAAATTATTTTTAGGAAAATAAAAAAATATGACAAATTTCTGTGATCCTTGGAGCCTAATTGAAAATTAAATGTCTCTACTTAGCTATTTCTTTGTTATTTGAATAAAATTTCATGTCTTAGAGTCATTCCAAATAAATAAGAATCTTGATAAATATGTTCATATGAATTTATTTGAGAGAATTTAAAAAATAAATAATTATATTAATATCATAAATAATATTTAATTTTATCACTATTAGATAGTTCAATTCTCTTAGGATTTCCTTATACATGGTGGAATCAATTGAGGAATTGATATTGATAAACAAGTTTTTATCTAGATCAAGTTGTGAATTGATATGTTCAAATTTTATCATATCGAGGTCAGATAAAATATTCAAAACATATCTATTATGATAAAAAATATTATGCTCATGAACATCTAACTTTAATACTCAAGAAAAACTTAAAATATTTCAAATTTTTTGTTTTAAATTTGGTCTATTAAAATAATTTTAGTTGTGGTATATTAAATTAATTTTTTTTTATAATTAAAATATCATTGATATATATTATTAGTATTACATAATGATATTTTGATTAATATTAAAAATAAGAATAGTCTAATGTACATTTGATAAGTCAAATGTGGTAAGTGCAATAGAAAATCTAATAAATTGTATTTTAAAAGATTTTTTCTTGCCATAAAAGATTTTTCATTATCTGCATATCATGCCTAATATCTTAGGAATAATAAATTTTTGTAGTTATATAAATAATTTTTCTTTGAAATTATTATGAAAATATATTTTTCACAACTAATACATAATTCACTTATGAGATACAACAATAAAAAATAATAAACTAATACAAATAAATTTGGTTAAAAGGAAAAAAATATTCAAATAATTAATATTATAATTTTGTAAATATTTTGGCTATCGAGATGATCTTAAGTGGATCTAACCTTTCTTTATGTTTTATTTTTATCATGAATACTCATTTATATTTTATTATTGATTTACGTAAAGGGTTTGGATCTAGATCCCAAATATAATAGAACATGATTGTACTTAGTCTATCTCACATAATTTGATGTCATCCTGAATCATGTAGATATCAAGAGAGAATATTAAATCAAAATTCATATTATCAAAATTAGAATAAGGGAGTACTCATGATAACGAGTGTTGAGTAAAATGCATCTTTTATTTTTCAAGTAGTATAATAAGATCCAAATTATTACTTCAAATTGAATTAGTTGACATAATGGGAGATTCATATGAAGATTACTACAAACATATATGGAATACTCACAATATGCTCCTCCTCAAACATAAGAGCAAACATAAGAGCATTGTCAATGGTTACTCCTTTATGAAATTTAATAATTGGGCGTAAGAATAATCTTACCACTATAGTGTTTGAAAGTGTGTTTACTTTGATTGAATCCTTAAGAAATATTTGTCCAAAAATAAATTGTATTGGCACTTGTAAAAATCATCTCTGTCTTTGATGGGTAATATATATACACACACACACACACAGACACACACACATATATATATTCTTTTTGGTTATGAGTACCTAAATGTGGCAAATCAGTCATGCATGGTGTTTGATACTAAATGTATTGAGTTTTTATGGTTATTTTTAATTATTTTTTTAAAATGAATATACTAAAAATGAATTTTAAATTTAAATATTTTATAGAATTATAATTTTGGTGAATTTAAATAAATAATAGTAAAATTGATCATAATTTGATATAAATGGTAGACTTTGGAAAATTGGAATAGAGGGCATAAAAGTAGAAAAAAAGTTGATATTTTTATATTAGTAGATATTTATTAAGAAGTCATGTAACCTTTTTTATCAATAATTTTATAAGTTGTGATTTTCATTGTGCGTCATGATTCTATTACTTGGTCATTATTAAATTTTATTGTTCAACATATTTTTTTTTGATTATGATATTATTTTGAAGTTATGATCATATTAGTTCTAAATATAAATTTAGTCACGATGTAACTTATATATTATGACAATCAAGTACCAAACTGGTATGAAAAGCTATGAAACTTTATATTATTATGATATATTTTTTACAGAATCAAAATCATACAATACCAAGTGATTTTTAGTCATGATATTTTTTGCATTCATGATTTTATATCTTAGATAGAATTTTTCTCAATCATGATATCTTTGTCATTGCAATTATTTGCTCAAGATAAAAATTTTCTTAATCATTGTATTCTTTACCATTATGAATTTGCATTATAGAAAATAATTTTTTTAGTCATGATAATTTTGTTAATGTGATTATTTGCTATAAAGCCAACTTTCTTAGTCATGGTAATTTTGTTATCATGATTATTTGCTTTATAGAGGAATTATCTATAAAGAACAAGATGATCATGGCCTGTTACATAAAAACATAATGGCCACGAGGCATGCCAATAGCCAACCTTTTATTTAAAAAAAATTTGGACTAGGAATCATTAGATTGCGATTCTTGCTGGTCACAGGTCATGGGTTGCTTGTGTCTGGACCATGCTTAATGTGCCATGCATGTGGGTCATGTGCCATGTTGACATTGTTTGTTTTTTGTTAGCTTAGTTGTGTCACCATGTCATGTCGTGCATGACATAGTAAAGCAGTACATGTTGTGCTGGGAATGACACAACTTGATTAATGTCGGCCAGGCATGGCTCGGCTAGCTTGGTTTTGGGTAGATCTGGGTTGGGTCGTGCTGGGTTGTGCTTGGCTATGTTGGGCCTTGTTGGGTCATGCTAGGTCGTGCTGGTTCATGCTGAGTCGTGTTGGGTCGTGCTGGGTCATGTCGGGTTGTGTTAGGTCGTATCGGGTTGTGCTGGTCATGCCGGGTTATGTCAGGTCGTGCTGGTCATGCTGGGTTATGTCAGGTCGTGCTGGTCATGCTGGGTTATGTCAGGTCGTGCTAGTCATTCTGGGTTATGTCTGGTCGTGCTAGTCATGTCGGGTTATGTCTGGTCGTGCTACTGTTAGTCATGCCGGGTTATGTCAGGTCATGCTGGGTCATTTTTGGTTCACCCGGGTCATGCATGGTGGTGCCGGGAGGTAGTCCGTAGCCTGTTGCAAGCCTAGTTGATAGTCGATCGGTCACTGGTTTATGATTTTAATTTGTAATTTTGTAAATTATAAATTTTATGTTATTCATTATGAGTTATAGTTACCTTTATGATGTTATTTCATAATTCATATAAATCATAAATCACAATAAAATAAAATCATTAATAAAAATTTTAATAAAGAAAATAACATAAAAAAAGTCATTCAATTCAATCAAAAATAAAATAACATAAGTACTAAAATATATATTATAATAATTGTTAATCATTATTAAGCTCAATCCCAATGCTAATTAATGTAAGTATCTAATTGATCATTATCACCTAAGTGTTTGATGAAATCACTAGAGGTGGGCATATGCTCAATATTCTCAATATTTTATGAGTCATCATCTGCCAGTAACTCTGTTTTTGTTCCAGCCTGATCCTGAATATTCAACCTTAAATTCTTTCAATCTTTTAAGCATGCTAGTATCTCAATGATATCTGGATTTAGTTTCAATCTTCTACATAAAATGATATTGATTGCAATAAAAAGTTGATTTCGATACTACGTTTGACAACGAAAGAGTCAATAGATCCAATGTCATCTTAGATAGCATAGAATAGGTCAACTTATATGAAATTTATTATTATAAAATATTAAGGTTTTTGTTATGTAATATGATGAACAATAATTGATATTAAAGTACTGAGATAGTTCGCTTCTATTTAATGGAGAAGCCATCATCAAGAAAACACGCATATGTCACTGTATAGTCATGTCCACGTGTTCAACACGTGGACATGTATAGATACGCGTTGGATATGTGTCTGATACGCCACGTGGCATATCGTTAGCCAATTCGTGTCTGATACACCACGTGGCATATCAGACAGACGCATCGGATATGTATCCGACGTGTCAGTTACTAATCCGATGCGTCTGTTACGATTCCGATGCATTGGAAATCTTCTGAGCAACGAGAGATTTCGAAAAGGAAGCCTATCTTTGCTTCGAGATTTTTGAATCCCAAAGCATGGGGGAGCAATAACGGGAGGGGGGAGACGTAACGGGAGAGGAGAGTAGTAACGGGAAGGAGGGGAGGGTGAGGGGTTCAAAGCAGTAAAATAGGGGGTTTTAATTTAAAACCCCCTATTTAACTACTTTGAAATTTTTAAATTTTTTATTTTAATTTTTAAGTATTATTATATGTTTAATAAATATGCAAAATATTATAAATAAATAATTTTAATTTATGTAATATAATTTATTTTAATTTTAAATGTATGATTTTAAGTATAATTATAAATATGTTTATCTAAATTACTGTTTAAGAATAATATTGATATTTATTTTTTTTATCATGCCGTATTCTAGTCATATTCGTATCCTAATTTTTTAGAATTTATGGTATCCTCGTATTCTGTCGTATCGTATTTTCGTGTCCTTGTTCGTGTCCGTGTTCGTGTTTCTTAGGTCATCTCTAAATATGATGTTCATGTCTGTATTTGGAGCTTGGTTACAATAACTATTATACTTAGTATTGTAGTATATAAATAATTCAATTAAAATGTTTTCTAGTTCTTTCATCTTAACATTCGGATTCATGCAAATAGTCATACAATACATAGATGGAATGATGAATCATTATTTTAAGTATTTGGTTTTCATCTCAACAGTCATGTCATTAAATATAATGTTATCTCTAACCTTTTAAAATATATCACTAATGTTGAATATATACTTGAGTGCAATGCAAGTGATCAGAGTGTAAACAGATGATTATATATTTATCATATCATAAATAATCTTTAGTAATTTTATAAATAAAATTTTTGTATTTTAATATCTTTCATCAATAATAAGTTAGTCACGCTTACTATTAATTTAGGCAGATATCATCTGTTCGTATTTAACATATAACTCCAATATAAGGTAAGTATAATTCTAATGATGTTTTGCATCCGTTTATAATTTATTCTTTAGTTCCGGATAAATATAGACAATCAAACTTCTATTGTCTGCTAAGTATCCAAAGATATTTTAGTGAATTTTATATTTTTTTCTTAAGTAGAAAAAATAATCTTAATCATAGCTTATATTATCAGGCTAATAATGTGATACAAGCATCTAATATGAAAAATATCTCTTAATAACTTGTATTTAATAGTCTTAACAAACATATTAAAGATTTTTATTATTAGATATATTATCAAATGTGATATTAAATATTTTATTTTAAATATTATAATTTTTAAAGATTTTTATCTTGCACTCATATATTGCAATGTCGTCATGAGTATAAAATATCTAAAAATCTCAAAATTTTTTTAATAAGTATCCATTTAGAATCGACTTAGTGAGCCGAAAGATATATAAAAGATGTATTATTATGATTAGTCTAGATATTAGATATCACAAATATCATATCATTATATTATCTAAATTTATTAGTTATTATTTATTTTTTTAATTTATAATATTTAGTATATTATTCTTACATGTTGATTTAGAAATCTTATGATATCTAGGTTAAAAATTGGTTTGCATGATATTGACTATTATATGATTCACTAAAAATTTAATCTGAAAACTCATCGTGGTAATTAATTTAGTTACATATTTTTTTTCCTAATTTATTGTGATATATTAAGGGAGTCAACAAAGAATTTGTACTAGATTTAGTCTCAAGCACTCTACCACTTAGTTAGGTTTGTTTAATATCTAATATATTATATTTTTTGGTGTAATAATCGGCATGTCTCTTTAGGTGCTCAATTTCACACGCACTATCATATTTATATATTTTTTATATAATACTTGCATTATGCTAATTTTTAATTGATATTTCTAGTATTTTTATTTTGTATTATGTTAAAATGGGTATAAATTATAGATATTTTTCTAGTTTTTTATTTTTTAAATATTTGAGTTTGGGTTGAGATCACGAGAAAAAATATGATTTTTGTCTCGAATATTTTCATAGGATTATCATTATCTATGTATATGTTAATATTAATTTTGTTATCATTAAATTTATAATTAGTTATTTTTTAATTTTTTTTTAGTTTATGAATTATGTTCTAAGTTAACAATTAAATGATATAAAAAAATTATATAAAAAATAATTTTTTGTTTATGGATTGGGAAGAGAGAGAGAGAGAGAGGTATAGGTCACACCTAGTAGGTTAGGTAATGAAATTGAAACACAAATATCTATAGCCTAAGAAGCACGAACACGGGGATATGACACGACGAGATAAGGGGATGGTAAATTTTTAAAAATTAGGAAACAGATACGGTTAGGATACAATAAAATAAAATAAAAATAATTATTTTTTTAAATATTATTATTAAAAATAATTTAAATAAATAAAAATTAAGTTGTTAAACATTATTTTTATAAATAATTTTTTAGGTTTGAAATCATATTTAATAAATAATCATATTAAAATTATGCGTTTAAATCCCCCCCCCCCCATTTCAGCTTTGAAATGCCGAAATTATCCTTGTGTCGTGTATCCAGTCATCTCTAAAATATGTCGGACATGTATCTAAAACTTTGACCTGCAATTTTGGTCAACAATATGGCACATGACATATCAGACATGTATCCAATGCATGTACAGCTATATCCATGTATCCAACAGATGAACGCTCTTATTCATTGTCGTATTCATGCTTTATTCGCTATAGCAACTAAATATCCACTCCATGTCCATGTATTTTAAGTTTTAAACAAATATTCTAGATCTAAAACTAAAAAAATTAACTTTAGAGAGAGAATTGAGATTGAGAGAGGAGGGAGAGAGAGATAGGATAGAGAGAAGAGTGAGATTTAAATTGAAAACCTCAAATCTATTAATTCATTTATATAGAATTTTTTTATTAAAAAATATTTTTTACTTTTTTTACTTTTTTTTAAAATTTAGAAGGGTAGAAACCTGACAACTAGAGGTGTCAAACGGGCCGGGCCGGCCCGGCCCGGCACGATAAAAAAACGTGCCCGGGCCCGTGCCGGGCCCGGGCGAACAAACCACGTGCCGGGCCGTGCCCGGCACGAGCCTAGCCGTGCCTGGCCCGGCACGGCTCGTGCCTTGGCACGGCACGCCGGCCCGCGTGCCTGAGTCGTGACTCGTGACCCAACCGGGCCCCGCCCCCGGTAAAAAGACCGCGGGTCGGGTCCAAACAGACCCGCCCTGCTTGCCCTGCCTTGCCGTGCGCCCGTGCCCTCGCGGGCCGGCACGGCACGGCACGGCCTTGCCGTGCCCACGGGCCGTGCCGTGCCCGAATTTAAAAAACCGTGCCGGGCACGGCACGGCAGCACGGCTGGGCACGTGAAAAACGGGCCGTGCCGTGCTGGGCCGGCCCGTTTGACACCTCTACTGACAACCATTGAATTTTCTGCCTTAGTTGTTAAAATTTTATCCAACGGCATGTATCTTCTAACATTATTATATATGTATATATATATAAATATTTTTTTATGTGGGTTAGCCATTATAAGCTGAAGCTTTTGGACGGTCTAGTAGCTTTTGCTTTAGGGGGACTCGAGGGGTGTCGACATGGGCTTGGGTTGGGAAGGGGGGTGTGTCGGCGTGTGTCTGGGTCATGCCACGCGGATGTGCTTAGCCAACCACATGGCAGTCTAATTAAAAAAATTCGCTATGTGTATTAGCAGGGGCGGGGTGAGTTTTTTTAATTGTTATATTTTTAAAAAAATGACTGGGTAGGGCCGGCACGGTTTGATTGGACCAATCTAGATTTCTTGTCTGAGATTCTAAGCCACTGTACCTGTGCTGCTGGACTATGCCTACGGACAAGACACTCGGGTCGTGCCTGGCCCGACACCCCCTGGCTGAGCAGGGCATGAGCCGTGCCTCGGGCTGACACAACTCGAGTCAGGGGATGGTTTTGGATTGTGTCGGGCCAGGCCGAGCATGGCTCAGTTGGGCCATGCCACTTATTGTGTCCAGCCGATTGGTCCACTTGACACATCTATCTCGGGTCATCATTACCTCGGTCCAGGCATGGCTATAGAGTGACCGGATCAGGCACGACTATTTTTTTTGTGCCTCTGGCATGCCCATGCCACCCAGCCCGCTTGACGGCTCTATTCGATATTATTTTTTTCCTTGAAGTATGGGCCCACCTAAATGTGCTTAAGCTTATTAGTGCCCATTACCATCTTAACTAAATCATCACAAAGTTTGACTATTTCAAAGATGCAGAGCTGATTCCCTAAGTGTTGGAGGTGGCTTTGGCAAAGACCATTCTTATTCTGGTGATGATGACCCCCCTATGCCAAAATATCTAATTAACACTTGTTGTAGGATCAGTTTTCTTATTTGGATTTGATCTTGTTTTCTGGTCAACAAGGTCACTGGTGTAAACATGTATGGATCAAAAAAATGTTTGTTGTGATTGATGGATGTATGATGGAACTTATTTGTCCCAAACGTTGTGTTGCTTGTCATCTCATTGAGCTAGTGTCTCTTGCACTACCAGGTGCAGAAAATGTTACTTTTGAAATTGTAAGCCCAGTCAGAAAATTAAATGATTTCCATTAGTAGCCATTGTCAATGTGGCAACAAATAGTTTAACAATGGTCGTCCATATAATAGCCATCTTTTAAAATGACATTGTATGGACAATTGCCATTTTTATTAATGGTTGCACCATATTGGGTTGGGTCATGGATTGGGTCATGATCCTTTTGTGCCCGTGCTCATGTCTTACTTGAGCATGAATCATCACTCATCTGTTTGTGCCACATGATATCTGATCATGGTTGGTGGTTTATGGGGTGCCTGCTAGTGATCCGAGCTTGGGAATGGTCATGGGTCAAAGCTGGTATGCCGGGTTGCTCTTTATCCGGGTCATGTCATGTGTTGGGATGGATCTTTGCGCCCTTGGACACCTCTAGGTTGTGTCCCAGCACGGGTCTTGCTTGGCAATTTGTGACTCGGGCCTCATGCCATGTGGTGCATTACTGTTTGCTAAACATGCATGTTTAGTTCTCGAGCACCTGGGAGCTGACATTTAGCCTGCCCGCCTGTTACATGACATTAGGGTGCCATGCCAAAGGCAAAGATTTAATGCTGTTGGCATGGGTCATACCCTGATCTTGGGTGTTGTCCTGACATCAGTTCTGCTCGATTGCCCTTGGCTCGAGAACCAACTCATGACCTACTCGAGGCTGACTATTGGGCAAGAATAATTTATAGGCATGATTATTGACCAACTCATGACCATACAGAAGGATGTTGTGCTGTCAGCAGAAGTCCTGCCCAAGTATGGGTCGTACTTGGGCACTCTTGGGCTGACTATTGACCTGTGAGGCTGTGACTTGCCCAACTTGACTAGTCACCATGGTGTTGTGCGAGAACCATGATCCATGTGCCTAGGCTCAGGTTGTGCCTACTCTTGAGTCATGCCAATCTAACTCGACACCTCTAGCACCTTTCAGTGTCCAACAACCAACTTGCCATGCAAGCTTGACATGATGGTTTGATTCAGTCCCAAATTTCTATTGTTTATAGGTAATTTATGAGCTTCTTGACACGTTTATATAAATCACCTATCAATTTTAATTGTGGTTATCTTGGCCACACGGGAAACTCAGAAGATATGATTGTACAAAGTTTAGTCAATATAATTTGTTGTCATTCTAGATGACTAAGAATCTCACAGAAGATATTATGGAGCTCGTAGCTATCGAAAGAGGATTTAAAATTAAAATATATATTATCAAAATGAGAATAAGAGAATAATTATGATAATGAGTATTAGGTTGTTCTTGATTTAAGAGAGCAATTATATGGTCCACATCATTATATTGATTTGGATTAGCTGACATGACGGAAGATTCATCTAGAATAAATTATGGATATTTCCAACTAGTATATTTATTTAGGTTTAAATTTTCAAGTATTTTCAAATCTTATTTTTCCTTGGAAAGATTTTCATCTTGTGTCCAGTGAGATGATACTAACACTAGGCTCCTCTTAAATTACACAAATCTCATGAGAAAATCTTAGCATTACTAGGATGAGAAGTCTCTCTATCTTCCTAAAAATTAATTGTGTTAGTAATGTCAGATATATAAATATGAATAGTTGATACCCCTTTACGAGGAGTGACAATCATACACTAGAAGGATCTTATCATTGTGGTGTCTAATATTATGTTCTTTTGGATTGAGTCATTGAAGAATAATTTATTCTCATAGAATTACAATCACACACACACACACACACACACACACACACATAATATGAGGTAATCCATATGTCGAGTATTTTTAAATAATATTTAAATAAAAAAATAAAATAAAACTACGCACTAAAATAAACTTCAATACTTATTTTATTTGAAAATATTAAATTAATAAAAAAATAAGAGAGAATGTGATATAATTTAAAAATGATTTGAGATAGTTGAGTTATTTTTTATTTATACTATTCAAATAAAATATTATTAATAAATTAATAATATTACAATAACATTTTAAAAAATATATTTTTAAAGATGTGTGTATGTGTATATATACACACACACAAAATTTGGGGTAGCCCATATGTTGAGTGCTTCCAAATAATGTAATAATAAAAAAATAAAATAAAACTACACACTAAAAATAAACCTCAATACTTATTATTATATTTGAAAATCTTAAATGTTAAAAAATAAGAGAGAATGTGATATAATTAGAAAAAAAAATGATTTGAGATAGTTATCTTTTATTTATACTATTTAAATAAAATTTTGTTATTAAAATAATAATATTTCTAGAACATTCTAAGATATTTGTTTTTTGAGATATGTGTGTGTGTGTACATATATATATTTTTTAAAATGCATGATCCTTCTATGATTTTGCAACACACAATTAGGCTAAGTAGGCCTCGTCTAGAAGAAGGTGTAAGTCAGGCACCTTGGCACACCGATGTGGTTTGCCATGAAACCAAGATAGAGTACAACCTCACAATCCCAGGTACTATCTAGAGGTGTCAACCGGGCTGGCCCGGACCGGCACGAGGCACGGCACGGTTCGGCCGTGCTTGGGGTTGGAACGTGCCATGCCTGGCCCGGCATGGCGGCACGGGTTCTTCCCGTGCCGTTTCACGCGGGCACGCGTGGGCGTGACCCAACCCTCCCGAAAAAAAAGACCGCGGGTTGGGTCTGATTGGATCCCGACCCGCGGTCCCGACTCCCGACCCGGCACGGCACGGCACGGCCTGCCGTGCCTACTGGCCGTGCCGTGCCCGGATGTTTTTAAACCGTGCCGGGCCGGGCACGGTAGCACGTTCTTGCCCGAAAAAAATGGGCCGGGCCGTGCCATGCCGGCCCGGCCCGTTTGACACCTCTAGTACTATCTCATTGTTTTCCTGTTTAAACAACAATTCATGATAGACTTTTCTTCACAAGTGGTCAACAGCTCCCATGTCTGCATGATATATTTTTTACATGTAATGCAGAGCTTCCAATTTCTCAGTTTTCACTTATTGATGTAACTGTGAATTCAAAAAAAATGGATTTTTTTTATTTTTATTTTATCTTATATTATTTTTTTAAAGAATGGTTAATTCTTTATTGCTTTATTTGTAATAAAACAAATAAAGCATGAACTATTATGTGTTTATTTTGTGCATGTTCACATTTTTTTAGTGTGTTAATTTTTCAGTATGTTTGCATGTTTTGTGAATTCTTAAAAATGTTTCCCCACTGCTTTATTTGCAATCATGTGTTTGTTTTGTGTATGTTCACTTTTTTTCAGTTTCTCGGCAGATTGTTCTTTTTGTTTGGCATGATTAATTCAAGAATTTCATCTGTGAAATCAATGTTGAGTTAAATTGCAAATTCATTACTGAATTTTCCTTCACTAACAAGAAAATAAATCGAAGTTCTCATCTAATTTGGTGGAATGAAGGTTGTTAACCTTCATGCTAAGTTGTTAACCTTCACTAACAGTTTGTTAGTTCTTGCAGGCTATGACAATGTCACCATCAAATATTATATTGACTGGAATTAACAACTTGCTTTCTCTATCCATCAAAAGAGTAAGACATATAATTTACAGTCAGTTGCATATGATAGTTCCATGATTGTGTTTTTTTTTTTTTTTTTTTGAGATTATATGGGCACTTTTAATAACTATCACGTGGTTTTATTTTAAGCAATTTTGCAATTTATAATTTTCCATGTGGTTTGATTGATAATATATTTCAAAATTGGAACTATAATGACTTTAGAGGTGAAAATAAAAAATGACATCATACAAAAAAATGAAATACAAACTCATATACAAATAAAATGGCTTGGAACACTTCTGACAATGTATGAACATTTCTACCAAAATAACTTGATAAAATATATAAAAATAAAACATAATCTTGACAACATTTTCATGAGTTGGTATGTATATCTGTTTCTTATCAAATTTGAAAGATAAGAAAGAAAATTATATCTTCAATGTATTTCTAAAAATATTGGATGATTGATTATTATAGTAAAAAGTAATGAGAACTTAAATTAAAATTTAATCTTAACAACTAAGTATATGACCAAAATGAAATTCCAGGTTGGAGTAGTCATGATCTGATCTATTTTTATACTAGAATGAGAAATAAATATTTTGATTTTATTTTTCTAAGAAAAAAAATTGTTTTTTAGAAAAATATAATAATTTTAGGAGTTTTAATTTCTGTGTAATATGGAATTCAACTAAAATGCAAATAAACAATTGGTTTTTTATGTAATAGATGAGAATTATATTAAGTTTAAATGATTTTTTTCATATTAAAATGTGCAAATAATATTTATATGAATTTATTTAGAAAAATATAAGAGATGATTAAAATATACTAATAACTTATGATATATCTGATCAAATGGCTGATAGATAGTTAAATCTTCTTTTAGTGTTTTTATGTTTAATTATTGAAATCCATTGAAAAAATATCTAATAATTGTAAGAAAAAAATAGAATACATATATACATTAATATTCAAATCAAATGAAACAAATTTTAACTTATAATTATATAAAAAAGTTTTTAGGGTAACCCACGTGACAAATGCTCACACTAAATAATAATAATAATAATAATAATAATAAAGATAAGTTTAATTTATATTTCTTAAGTTACTTAAGTATTTAGAATACCAAAATTAAAAAATAAGAATTAAGCTAGAATCTTTTAAAATAGTCTTTGTAAATATATTTGGAAGCTGATATGTTATAAAAATATGTGCTTTATTTGTTTGCTATCTGACCAACACTAAAAATATTAGTAGGATAAATGACTAATATTTTAATTTGCTCAAGCATATGTGTGATCCAAAGAATCTCATATGTAGTATTGACTATAACCAAGTCCTTTGCTTATTACTTATCTTCACATAAGTTAGTGCCTAACTAGAGTATGAATATCTAATCATTTGAATATGAATTATGATTATGAATCCATGATGACCAAATGTGATGCTAACCAAATGTAATATTAAAGAATAAGTATTAAATATAGAAGATTTGATAATAGTTAGTATATTAAAGTCTTAAAGATTCTCATATGTAGTTAGAGGTGTCAAACGTGCCGGGCCGGGCCGGCCCGGCACGAGGCACGGCACGGTTCGGTAGAGGTGTCAAACGGGCCGGCCCAGCACGGCACTGCCCGTTTTTCACGTGCCCGGCCATGCTACCGTGCCGTGCCGGGCACGACACGGTGTTTTAAAGTCGGGCACGGCTTGGCTTGGCCAGGCGGCACGGGCGCACGACATGGGCAGGGCAGGCGGGGCGGGGCGGGAGCCGCAAGGCTGGACGCCTGGACCGGCTCAACCGGGGTCCGGGTCCCGAGAGCCAAGCAGGGGCACGGCCCGTGCTTGGCACTTGGCAGATTAGAAAATTTTTTTTTTTTTTTAATTTTTTTATTAAGTTTCTGTTATTCTGTATATACTTTAGAGTATATGTAATAATTAAAAAATATAATTTTTTGTAAAAAATATTACATTTAAAATTAAATGTAACAAACAAATATTAGAAATTTTTTTTTTTTTCAATTAAGTTTAGCATATTTTATTATTATAATTTATTAATTATAAATTAAAATTTAAAGTTAATAAATTTTAAAATAAAATTTAAATTGTAAAATAATAAAAAAAAACATTAAGTTAGTATAAATTTTAATTAAAAAAAATTAAACTACACAAATGAAAAATTACCATTCATGCTTTTGAAACTAATAGTCGGAACAAAACAAGTATAAGTTTCAACACAACGTATGGTACAAAGTACAAACAAAGTGTATAAATAAAATAAATAAAAAAACATCGAAAAAAAATAGCAGATGAGCATCATTCATCAAGCGGCATATCATGAGAATCATCAGCCGCAACATCAAGATTAGTATCATATGGATCATCATCATCGGCAATCAGCTCCTCCGCCATCGTAGTGGATGTGGATGCGACTGCAGTATCTGTCACAGTCCCAGCTTCAGCACGATCACTGATGCTAAATCTCGATTCCTCCCAATCCTTCAAACATGCCAAAGGCCTCAACCATATCTGGACGTAATCTCGATCTCCTATCCGAAATCACGTTCACTGCAACAGAAAAAGCAGACTCCGATGCTACGCTCGACACCGGAGGAGTCAGTAGATCCCGTGCCATCCTAGATAGCACGGGATAGGCGGACTCATATGATTTCCACCACTGTTATAAATCAAGATTCTTATTGTCAGAAGGTGATAGGATTGAGCAGTAATCGGTATCTAAGTATCGAGACAGCTCGCTCCTATGTGAAGGTCCACCCCTACGTTTCCCCCCTCGCTAGGTTTATGGAATAATCGTGATCTCCGAACAAGGTATAAGTGTCCGTACTCACAGTCTCACCACCACCACCACCATACCTAGTATCGTAGTATGTGAACAGGTCTGTCAACTTCTTGTAAATGAACCCTTCAGGTGGCTCTTCCAGGTTTATGCACGAGGAAATGAAAGTCAGGGTGTTTTCAACCCCTTCCACCTTAGCCATAGGGTCTATGCATGCTGTGAGGCAATAAAGAGATGGAATGGTGGACCAGTACTTCAGGTACTTGGTCTCCATCTCTACAACCATATGGCTGAGCGTCGGGTCCGCTCGATACTTCCTAAACATGCTACTAATGTTGCATATGCAACGGAGTGCAATGCAAGTGGTGGGCGTATAAACCGACGAACACATGTTCGTCGTGTCATAAAATATCTTCAGGAATTTCATAAATGAAATTCCTGAAGCCCAGTCAGTGTCGTCAATAATAAGTTCGCCACTATTACTATTGACGTAGTCGGATATCACGTGTTCGTATCCAACACATGATTCCAACATCAGGTACGTGTAATTCCAACGATGTCTCACATCCGATTGGAATTTCTTCTTCTTAAGATTCGCAGACAAACAGAGATTACCAAACTCTTGTAGTCTGCGAGGAGTGCGAATATACTTGAGTGCATTGCATATATTTTCCAACGCGGGGGAACACACATTTATACCCGCTTGAACTATCAGGTTAATCACATGACACATGCATCTGACATGAAAGATCTCTCCTAATGGTGCGTCTCTAATATTCCTAACAAACATATTGATCGCTACTCCATTATTCACAGCATTATCGAAAGTGACACTAAAAATTTTATTTTGAATTTTATATTCCCTAAATATTTTTATCATACACTCAAAAATGGCCGGGCCATCATGAGGATGAAGAATCTCAGTGAATCCTAATATTTTTTTATTGATTGTCCAGTTAGAATCTACATAGTGACTCGTTAGACATGCATAAGAAGAATCATCGTGACATGTCCATATATCGGACGTCACGGACACCACTCCATTATATGCCAAAAATTCCTTAATTATTTTTTGATTTTCTAACTTATATATCTTTAGTATGCCACTCCTAGATGTTGACCTAGGAATCCTACGATAGGATGGCTGAAAATAAGTCTGCATGATGCTCACTACCATCGGATCTTCCGAAAATCTGATCGGAAGACCCATCAATGTGATGAGCCTGGCCATGCCGTCCCTACCCAACTGGCTGGAGTATACGAAGAGAGTAAACTTTGAGACTGAACTCGATCCAGTCTCAAAAAATGTAGTGCCAAGTTGGGTTTGCCAAGGATCTAAGGGTCCATATTTTTTGGTGCATATTTTGGCATGCCTCTTAAGGTGCCCTTAAGAAGTATGTCGGTGTATATAGACTATCACCATGTCGGTGTATGTAAAGAGCTACTTCTAAATGTATATTTTTTATAGAAAATATTGCAAATAACTAATTATATTGATTGTATAATTAGTTACTTAATTTTTATAATTATCTTATATGTCATCAATTCAATCAGAACAATAATGTTAGACAAAAGATTATTACATATCTTAATAGGTACATCTACCATAGTGCAACTCAAAAAATCAAACTATAAGAGTATCAAATGAATATCTCTTTGGTGATAATATAATATATTTATGATTATATATCATTTTAATTTCAAAAAAAATATGAGTTTTTAAGGTCAGTCATCTAAAATTATGGTTGAAGGCTTTTGTCTGAGTTTAATAATTTTCAACTTATAATATATCATAATTAAAATATCATTTATATACATGTGCAATTTGAATGAGATAATTATAGCTAAAAATTTAGCAATCCAAGCTTTTTATATTTTGTACTTTATTTACTCTTGAAAATTAAGTGGTTGCCTTTGCTTGTTGCATAAGACTTTTTATAGTTTTCAAACTAAATTATTGTATTGTGTTTAGTCTTGAAAAGTAGATGATTATTTTATATTTATCTTATTCTCAAGATTATCATAATGAAAAATATTTTTTATATTTAAGTTTGAGATACTAGTTCTTATGTCCCAAACTCTATTTAAAGTATTAATAACTATAGCTAACTTCATATCTTCTTGGTTGAGGTACTAGTTATTTCATCATAAACTTTTGAAAATTATTTTAGTTTGTATAAACTCTTTTATATTTTATAAATTGAATCTGAATGTTCTGTGTAGATTGCAAAAACTAGGCAATCGCTCAATACATATCTCCTCTTTAAGGTAAGTGTTAAGAAATATATTTTTTACTTATGATTGATATTTTATTTATTTGTGAGAAGCTCTTGATGATATGAGTATTTGAATTAAGAACATGTTGATTACTAGAAAAAATATATTCTGATAAATAACTCAAAAAGTATAAGTAAATCTCCTTATAATAAGTATCACATTCTGCTATTATATCTTATTATTAGTGTATCTGTCCTAACTTTCATATAGTAATACCTGATATTTTAACCTCCATCTAGTTGTGCAGCAATGAAAATAACAACGGTTCCTACAACTGCACTATACTGTGTATGTGCACCACAATATCACATGTTCACAACACACCACACTGCTCCACTGTCACACACACTGCATGCCACACCGGCCAAGCTCATGCACCATCGTTGCAAACATCTCTTTCCACACACATTATGCACTTTCACAACTGCACTGCATACACTGTTTTTATCACATATGCTTGTCACACCATGTACCCACATTCATCGGTGCCTTCTTAAACATGCATTCTTGCACATTCATATGCCAAAACACACTCACATCTGGATTTTGCATGCACTTTTTCCACCTTGCATGTCATGATTACTATACACGAATGTACTCCCACACCTTGCACATGCACACTTGTACTTGCCACACATGCCTACATTATCACGCATGTAGGGCACACCCTTTCTTTCTTTAGGGTGAGTTAACCCTAGCTTTGATACCATGTAGAAACATAACCCTAAAAATAATAAAAAACTCAATTATGAAACTTGCAAATATAAAGGAAATGCTAATCATATATATATATATATATATATGAGAAATTGGGACAGCACACATGTTAGGTCATGTTGCTTTTATCAAAAAGATAACAAACAATAAAAACCCATAACGAATACAATGGTAATAATAATAATATAACAGCATGGTGAAAACTTTATTGAAGGACTTTCACATGTAATTGGGTCTAGGAACACATCAAATGTTATATAATGTCGATGATAGATTGAGGATACAGCTCCAATCTTCATCTCTGTCTATCTTAGCAATCGTCGTTCTTGCCAGAAAACTTTGTCCGAAATCATCAGTCTGTAGGGTTTGGTTCAATGTCAATTGCTGATCCTGTTTTTTGTTGAATTGCCTTTACAGTTCTCTGCACAAACACATGCTATACAAACCTGGTCGGAAAACAAAATTACACTTCAAACATCTTTCACAGCACCGAGTTCTTGCTGCATGCTCTGAGATCATGACACCCATGAATGACTGTTCTAGGGATGGCATAAAATGGCTTATTGACAATGCTATTGAATGATGGCTCCAGGGATGGCTTAAAATGGTTTGTTGACAATGCTATTGAATGATGGTTCTAGGGATGGCTTTGGCTGGTCTGCTGGTGGGGCAATGGCCCATGGTTGGCATTACTAGGGATGGGCTATACTAGCTGGTCCGTGGCTGGTAGCCATCGTGTGGCTGACTGATGGCTAGTGACTCATGAGATTGTGGTCATCACCAGTGGGCATGCTCACACTTGCTCATCCTGGAATGCACATATTAGACTTGATTGGTGAATACCCAACTAGAAAATAACAACGAATAGTGTGAGTTCTCAACACTTGGCCCACTGCTCTTATGAGTTATCTGTTATAGTGGGTGCATTTGAACTGGTAAGTTCCTACACTAGGGCAACAATGATCTCAATGAGAATGTAAGAACTGTCATAATACCTGGTAAATGAACATGGTAATTATGACTGTTAGCCCTACACTGTTCTTTTTGCTTTTTAATGAACATGGTAAATGAGAATATAGACATAAACCAGTCTGTTATTGCTTTTTAATGTAGCCATATGGATTCATTCAAAGTCATGGAAGGAGGAGCTTGGCTACTGTGCCTAATGATCCTGACACACACAAT
The DNA here is from genome assembly GCA_029783825.1 of Sapria himalayana. Lineage (NCBI taxonomy): Eukaryota > Viridiplantae > Streptophyta > Magnoliopsida > Malpighiales > Rafflesiaceae > Sapria > Sapria himalayana. The sequence continues at coordinate 299,293 of JAREIK010002415.1, read as the reverse complement.
GATTTTCAACCAATGAACAAGCTGAAAGATTCAGAAGCATCCTTGATGGATATTGTAAAACAGGTATGTTCCTCTTGTCAATGGAGTTGGAAGTGATTTTCACTGTTCATTGAGAGATTTTTTTCCTATTTGCAATAATTAACTATTGACGTAGGATATAATGGACAACCCAGTTATAATTTATATGAAAGGGGTGCCTGCTCAACCTCTTTGTGGGTTCAGTGCTCATGCTGTGCGAGTGCTAAATCAATACAGTAAGTCGGCAGTGTATGGTTTATATTATGATAGTATATACTCTTTTGAGAATGTGTATACTGGCTATTCATTAATTTTGCAAATATTGTTTATAATATAATGATGGTGCTATGTGTTATTGTATTATAAATTGTATTAAGTTTTTCTTATGTCAAGTATGATGTAAGAGGGTAGGAGGGAATTTTGTATGCTGCCTTAGGTATCAACCTTGCTTGCAAAGCATTGTCTTGGTGCCACCCAGGCACTATGTGTTGGCGTGTCTTGCTCCTTTCATGGTTATGGCCACAACAATATTTCTCATTGCTATATATAAAATCTTTTGCTATCAATTTGAATTTAAGGCAATCTATTATCTCATTGTGATTAATTTCCCATGCAAACACTGGTTTATAGCTTACCATGAGTTTTTTTCTTTCCTATTATAGAAGACAAGTTCTCAAGTACCAATAACATTACTAATATAGTTTTTCTATTATGACATGATGCCATGCTAATTATATTATAACTTTAGAAATTGAGCTTCTATACTTTAGAAATATGATGGTGACGTGATTGGGACATTATCTTGATATCTTACATAGAGCAGTTAGACTATCTAAAGTTTATTTTATTTAATTTTGTAGTCACATGCTCAACTGGAGTGATATCTTCTAGAAACATAGCCATCCTACTGTTATTGTTATTAATCTTATTGAGATTAGAAGATAGTGAAATGTCATGTTTGGATATGTCACGATTCTCTTCTAAGGAGTGTTCTATTTCTATTAGTGCTAAATCTTTTGAAAACTCTTGAGAAGGCATGTCCTAATATTAAGATTTTATGTTACTAGAATTTTTGAAGGATTCCTATTAGGACATGATTAACAGTTAACTTTAAATGATCTTTCAAGATCATGATTAACAAAATGAATCCACTAAGTTCGTTTAAAAAAATGACATCACTAATACTTGTATTTTATAGTTGATGGTTGGACAAAATATGTACACTTAATACATGAGTGGTAAAAATTATGATTTTTCTCATGAATTTTATTTTTGATATGTAATGTAACTTGAAAGAACATAAGAAAATTTTTGGCTGATCAAATAATTTGGGATCTTAATTAAATTTACAAAAAAAAAACCTAAGAATACTGATATGTAATAGGAAATTATTAATTATATCAGTTAAATATGTATTTTTTTAGTCGTCACATTTTTTGGAGAAGCATCAACTCAAGCTTTCTAGGATACCAAGAGTTGTCATATTTTGATCTCTCCCTTTTTTCTAAAATCATGGGAAAACTTTTAGTGAGGTATACTCTAAAGTATGGTTGCTATTAATGATTTTAATGTTTACATTCAAGTGGAAGTTTGATAATGATCTAAAGAGGGTTTTTCTCTAGGATTGGGTCAAGTTGTCCTCAATGGAAATTAACAGGTTGGATGGATTGTCAGTGAATTGCTAGTATTCCTAATTGGTTTTATGAGCAAGAAAGAATAAGCATTTAATATCTATCAAAACTACTGATTGATAATGTGAGATTGTAATGGAAACTGATTAATTTATAATTATAATCTTTGTAACAACTGATGATTTAGTTAAAGATTAGTATTTCCCATTTACTATGTGTCTCCCTCAATTTTTAACAACTCAATTCTGACCTGGAAATGAGTCGAGTCATAATTATTATCCTTGTTAAAAAAGGTTGCCTGGACATTTTTAAGCAATCATTGATCTTTCTGATACTTCATGTTGTAAGTTGTAACCAACATCGGGAAGATGTATGTTGTCACTTTCTAAGGAAGTTAGCTTGTTTTATATAAAAGCCAAAGGTTTCTTTGAAAACAAAAACAAATCAATAGGGTACAAGACATGAGAGTGCATGATATTTGATTTGACTAAAAGGTTTTTGTTCTGGGTGTGCATGTTTGGAACCCTACGTAACAATTCCTTTCCAATTGAGTGACCACTATCTCTTTCTATTGTAAGGTCATAGCACAAAATTATCTCCCATCAAATACATGCTGCTTTGTTGGTAGGCCCACTTGGTAGGCTGCTTGGTAGGGTATGTTCCCTCAACCATTTTTGGTATGTAATCCAATTGACATGTTAGTTGCTTCAACTCTGTGGAAGAAGAATCATTTATTTCCATAGTTGTTCATTTCTTTTGTTCATAATGCTTAGGTGTTTCTTGGTTAACCCATCAAAACTATGAGTATTAGGAAGTGAAGACTTGCATTTCCATTTTTTATGAGACTCCCTTCATTTTTGACAACTCAACTCTAAATTGGAAATGAGTCCGATCATAATTATTATTTTTATCAGAAAAGGTTGATTAGATATATTTAAGTTGTCAATGACTATTCAAATCCTAGTTGTCCATTTCTAAATCAATTGGCTTGTTTTATTTCAAGAAAAATGAGTGATTTAAAAACAAAATCAAATTGTAAGTGTAAGGAATGATTGCTTGGGCCTTGATTCAACTAAAGAGATTTTGTTCAAGGGGCCTAGGTTTGTGACCTTACACAACATTTCCTATCGAATCAAATGACAACTGGCTCTTCCTACCGCCAGGGCATTGCACAATTTGATCTGCCATCAAATTCATGTTATTTCTTTGGTTGGTTCACTATATTGGGCATGTTACCTCAATCAAATTCTAGTGTGTAATCAAATTGACATGTTGCTAGCTTCAACTTGGTGGAAGATAAATCCTTGATTTCTTTTGTTGTCATTTTTTTTATTCATTCATAATGTTCGGATAGTGTTTCTTCTACTCATCTAATAATGAGCATTAGTGAATTTGAAAACTAGTGATTGTTTTTTCATTTTCTATGAGATTCCCTTCATTTTTGACAACTTAACTTTGATATGGAAATGAGTTGAATTATAATTATTATCCTTATCTAAAAAAGTTGTTTACACATTTTTAAGCAGCTACAACTACTGATATTTGATGTTGTAACCAACATCAGGGAAGGTGTTTGTTGTTACTTTCTAAGTCAGTTAACTTGTTTTATATTAAGGCAAAAAATTGTTTTGAAAACAAAAACAAATATATAATGTATAAGACACTTGAGTGATTGAAGCTTGACTCAACTAAAGGGCTTTTGTTTAGGGTGCACATGTTTGGAACCCTACACAACATTTCATTTCCAATCAAATGAAAATTATCTCTTTCTACTGTTAGGGCATTGCACAAAACCATCTCACTAGAATATACGTTGCTTCATTGGTATGTGCACTCTTGATGGGGCATGTTCCCTCAACTAACTTTCGGTGTTTAATCCAATCGACATGTTAGTAGCTTCAACTTGGCAGAAGAAGAATCATTAATTCTCTTAGTTTATTTCTTATTCATTCATAATGCTTGAAAGTTATTCCTTTCTCTACCTATCAAAATCATGAACATTAGGAAAGCCTATATAGAATGGAAATACTACTAACTGTAAGGACTGTTCTAAACAAGAGTGGATGAGGGCTCAACCTATCAAGAGCAACATTGTTGCTTGATTGACAGAGTGGAGCATCTCAAAGTATGCTCCCAAGGATCCAACATTATTGACTTTTTACTTGAGATCCACCACAGGTTGGGTTTGAGTGAGAATCGTGTAATCAGTGACTATCCAACACAATTCGTAGAGCACTATTAGTCTATGCTGGTGAGTGAAGTGCTTATATAAAGCAAAAAAAAAGTGGTTCTTTCCATGTCGAAGTCATTGCTGAATCAATTTATTATTCCTGTAAACAATGTTTCGAGATATCAACCTGAGATCTTTTTTCAGTTTGATATGTCCACCACAAGACTCATTTTTAACTTTCATCTTGGTTAATGTTTTATTTTACATATTTCAAAAATAAAATTCATTTATTTATTTTTGGATTCATTGACCATGTCATAACAAACAAGAACCCATACCACTAAGAAAGGATAAGAAGTAATGCTATGGATGATTGGATTCATTTTCCATACCACTAAGAAAGGATAACGCATACCACTAAGAACTCATACCACTAAGAAAGGATTCATTGTCCACCACTAAGAGCTAGTGGTGGACATTTGGGAAAGTTAGGTTGATCATGTGTCTTCATTCAAGCGACTAGAAAAGTAAAAAAGAAGAAAAAAAAGCGAGAGGTTGAGGGGCAGTAAACAAATTCTAATTGATCAAGCTCGATGATTGGCAGAAGAAAAGTTAAATAAGTATTTTGCCACAAAAGAAGTAATGCTATGGATGGCATGATAGATCATCATTGATCAAGAACACGCATTTAATGATGCCATCGAACATCTGAATGATGATGAGGTTATAAATGACATAAAAAAGTTCAAGTTCTTTTTCCCAATGAAGATCCTCTCCAATGGCTCGGTAAGTCATGTCCTTTAAATGAAAAGTACCATCACCATAGTTATCTTAGCTTGGATTTTTTGTTCATGCCATATTTCTTTTATTATAAATCCAAAAATTCATTTTGATCTTGTTGTAGTTCGCAATCATTTTGTGGCATTAGGCATGACAAAACCATATGCGATGGGGGGAGTGAATGTACATGAAATAAGTTTCAATAAGTGTATGTTCTTGCATTACTTTTTTTTATGGAAATCTCAATCAGCATGAACCAAGGTTTTCAAAGGCATTTTCGAGGAGTGTCATGAGGCGTGCTTTAGGGTGAGGCATGCATTGAGGTGCATTTTCGAAAATGTTTTGAGGTGTTCGTAAAAAACACCACACATGAAAGGAATCTGCCTTCTTCAGTGGATTATGATTGAGGTGCATTTTGATAGCCTTTCAAATATTAGTGTTTTTTCTAACCCTTTAATTGATTTTTTATGTTATTACTTAATGTGTATCCTTTTAAATCGTATATCATAAAGAAAGAATATTTAGATTGTCTCAGAGTTTTTGGATATATTTATTTTATTTCCAATTACTTTCTATTATGGGACAAATTGATATCTAAAATTTTGAGATATATTTTTTTTAGATATTCTGGTACTCAAAGACGGTACAAGTGTTTATTAATAGAGATAAGTCAAATTTTAGTGAGTGTAAATATTATTTTTATATAATTATTTATTTGTTAATGATCTTAAGAAGAGTATAAATTCATATATTATACACAGATTCATTATTTTTATTTTCTTATCTATAATTTTGCATTGATCATTAATTAATAAAGAGAGTTATCTATTAACTATATTTTATATATGATGTTATTTTAAAATGATATTATTTTCATGATATTATTATGTTTATTAATAAATTTAAATCATATTGAGTGAGAAAAGTGAGCTTTCTTGAGTAGTAGGATCTCATTCATGGCTAGACGACATATTAGTACAAGACCAAGAGTTTGCATTTGTATAAACTCATTTATTGGGTTTATAATTAGGAAATTGGTAACCCGTGACTTGAGATTTTTATCAAGAGAGCAACTTGCCCATCCTTCTCAAATTATTTATAAAGATGTTAAATAGGCTTTGTCATGTTAGTACGGCTTATACCCTTAGGCTCGTTTGTGCTTCCATGCTGTGATGGGCATGATATGGTTTTTAGCATGAGTCGTGTCATGTTGGCATGATTCTGAAAATGAGCAGCTTAGCAAAATCTATTGGTATGCATTTTGGTTGAGTTGTGCTAGGTTATGTCAAGTTGGGTGATACGTGGTTCATCTTAGGCTAGCTTGGATTAGGTTTTGGTTAGCTTGGAACATACCGCAAGTTGGTTGGGCCAAAACCAGCCCAAATAGGACATTTTGTGCTGGTTGTGCCATGCCTTTCATGCCAAAAAATTTGATTTGGCATGACTTAGTAGATCCATGCATGGTTCTAAACTATGTTGTACTGAGCATAGTTGAACCTTGTTGTGCATACTCAATTAAGTCCAATTGATATCTCTAATCATACATGAGCTTATCGAGGGGCTAGATGATCTTGTAGTCATTTCTCAGATTTTGACTTTCCAATCTTTCTCCAAAAGGGATGAAAGAGTGATGCTCAGTATATGATTTCATAAATTTTGTTATATCCTTGTCTTGTTTATTTTTTTATTATTTTCTTGGTAATGTTAATATAATATTTTTATTTAGGTCATTATCTCATCCAAATTGATGTTTGATCATGATGAAATAATTACATGTTTTCACTCTAATGGGATTTAATAACTAATATAATGATTTTTAGAAAAATTTATTTTGTTTTATGTGAGTGTTTACTGCAAAGACATATCCAGATAAAAAGATAGATCGTCCTAAAATAAAACTTGTAATAATGGGATATACTTGTATATTTGATGTGGTTTATTAGGACACTTACTTTTTAGTGGCTAAGATGATTTTAATATGCATTTATAGTTTTATTAAATCTCATAGTTTGAGAATATATAAGTTACATATAAAAAATATATTTTTTCATAGTGACTTTGAGGATGATGATATGACATTAACATTGTCATGATATGAAAATAAATATCCCATTGGAATTTGGTATCGTGATATGAAAATATGGAGCAACGATATTAAAATATAGTGTCATAATAAGAGATCATGTTATACAAATTACTTGGGGCATATCATTGAGGAGAACCTTGGGACTGTACCTTAGAAGATGATGGTGGAAGAACTATTAGATTATTTGAGAGGATTTAACTATGCAAGCATTGCCCGTACAAAAAGAAAAATTGAGAGAAATTTAATGATACCGTTACAAGATCAACAATAATATAAGACTTGATACATAGTAATATGTTTGGAGAAATATTAGAAGCATCATTTGAAAGTTCAATGCATTATATTTTTTTTTTGATGATGACTTCTCCAAATATGGGAGTTTTTTTTTTAATTTGGAAAAAAAAACTAAAGTGCTAGAGAAATTTGTAGAATTCAAAATACTATTGGAAAATCAGTTCACCAAGATAATAAAGATTTTATAAATAAATAATGATATGATGTATTTTTTAGTTGATCAATTTTTTGTCAAATAGAAATTATAAGGCATAAAATACTGTTTGAGATTTTATCATAAATAATGATATGAAGTATTTTTTGTCGAATAGAAAATCAGTTCAACATAATCGGGATGATATCATGAAGAATCACATTTTCACACTAACAATGAAGGATAAAATACTCTTTGAGATATTACATGAGAGGAAGCTAAGCATAGCTCATCTTTAAGTGTTTCAGTGTGTGTATGTGTCAAAGGAAATGAGAAATAAGTTGAATTTCAAATCAATAAAATGTAAGTACCTTGTTGAGATGTTCAACGAGTGTAAGATTAGAGTTCTTAGAAGTTATTACAAGTTAATTATTCTAAAGTAATGGAGTCGCAATAGGGAAATAATGAGTTATGATTAGAGGTGTCAATCGGGCCAGCCCGGCACGAGGCATGGACGGCACGGGAATATCCCGTGCCCGGCCCCGTGCAGTGACCGGGTAAGGCTCAACCCGTGCCGTGCCGAGGCCAACCGGCCTCATGCCGTGCCTGACCTGGCACGGTTTGGTGGCTCGTGGCACGGTCGGGGTCACCGTTCACACTCGCCCGGCGACCCGTGCCCTCGGTCTCGCACCCTCACGAGTCATGGGTCATGGTGGGTTCATTGTGACTCAGGACACTCGGGTCAACGCCAATCCAAGCGTCCCGTTCCCCTTTTCGCAAAAAAGATTGTGGGTCGCGTCTGATTGGATCCGACCTGATTCCCCCCCCCCCCCCCCCCCCCCCCCCAACGAGCAAAAATTAAAATTGTTGCCGTTGGATCTCGCCTCCAACGGCTAGGGGGCAGAATCCAACGGCCCTCATGATTTTGCCCCCTAAAAAATAAAAAAAAAATACTTTTAAAAAAATTATTTTCTTTAATCTATAAAATTTATGCCCCTTTCTATAATATTTATGTTTTTCTTAAATATTTGTTCTATTAAATATCACATTTTGCTCCTCTCTCACATGACACGGGAAGTTGAGATTTAGTCATTTAACTTGGTTTTTTGGGAATCTCAACTTAAGTTTTAAATTTTGAGCTAGACTGTGGTGCACCGTGCACGTGATCGACCTGACTACTTTACTGGGTAATTTATTTAAGTTTTTTTAATTTCTTTCTTTCTCTCTCTAGTTCTCTCCAGACTTAAAATAGATAAATTTAAAATCTATCATCTAGTCTCCAAATAAGTGTCTTGTTTAATAAAAATCCTAAAAAATGACAAATACTAGTGAAACATATTTAAATTTAGAAAATGAAAATATTACACAGAGGTCTGAGGCTGCTGAAACAAAAAACTAGGAGATTTCTGTAGTTTGGACTCATTTTAATATAATAAAACAAAAAAAATATTGGGGGTGAGAGAAGAAATGACACAGTTTAAATATTATTTGAGCCTTTTAACATGTAAGAGTTCGTTTGGGACTGTCCACCTTAAGAGACATGTCGAATTATACATCAAAAAACATGGTCGATTAGATCCTAGGTAAACCCAACTTGGCACTGTATTTTGAGACTGAATCGAGTCCAGTCTCAAAGTTTACTCCCTTCATATACTCTAGTGAGTTTGGTAGGGACGGCATGGTCAGATTTATCACATTGTTGGGTCTTCCAATCAGATTTTCGGAAGATCCGAAAGTAGTGCGCATAATGTAGACATATTTTCAGCCTGCTTATCGTAGGATTCCTAGGTCTACATCTAGGAATGACATACTAAAATTGTATAAGTTAGAAAAATAAAAAAATAATTAATGAATTTATGGCATATAGTGGAGTGATGTTCGTGATATCCGATATTTGGACAAGTCACGTTGAATCATCTTATGCATGTCTCACCATCCACTATGTAGATTCTAACTGGATTATGAATAAAAAAATTTTAGGATTCTCTGATATTCTTCATCCTCATGATGATCCGGCTATTTTTGAGTGTATGATGAAAATCTTTAGGGAATATAAAATTTAAAATAAAATTTTTAGTGTCACATTCGATAATGCATCTAATAATGGAGTAGGAATTAACATGTTTGTTAGGAATATTAGAAACACACCATTATGAGAGATTTTTCAGTCAGATGCATGTGTCACATGATTAACCATATTGTTCAAGTGGGTATGAAGGTGTATTCCCCCACGTTGGATAATATACTTAATACACTAAAATATATTTTTACTCCTCGCAGACAACAAGAGTTTGATAGTTTCTGTTTGTCTGCAAATCTTAAGAAGAAGAAATTTCAAACAGATGTGAGATATCGTTGGAATTACACGTACATGATATTTGAATCATGTGTTGGATACGAACATGTGATATCCAACCCCGTCAATAATAAGAGTGACGAACTTATTATTGACAACTTTGACTGAGCTTCAGGAATCTCATAAATGAAATTCCTGAAGATTTTTTATGACACGATGAACATATATTCGTCGGTTTATACGCCAACGACTTGCATTGCACTCAGGTGCATATGCAACATTAGTAGCATATTTAAGAAGTATCGAGTTGACCTGATACTTAGCCATATAGTTGCATAGATGAAAACCAAATACTTGAAGTACTGGTCCACCGTTTCATTCCTTTATTGTCTCGCTGCATCCATAGACCCTATGGTTAAAGTGGAAGTGGTAGAAAATATCCTGACTTACATTTTCTCGTGCATGAATCTGGAAGAACCACCTGAATGGTTCATTCACGAGAAGTTGACTGACCTGTTCACATACTGCAATATTAAGTATGGTGGTGGTAGTAGTGAGACTGTGATTACGGACATAGATACCTTATTCGGAGATGATGATTTTTCCATTCAGCTAGTGAGGGGGAAATGTAGAGGTAGATCATCACATAGAAGCGAGCTTTCTCGGTACTTAGATACTGATTACTGCTTAATCCTATCACATTCTAATACTAAGAATCTTGATATATTATAGTGGTGGAAATAATATAAGTCTATCTTTCCCGTGCTATCTAGGCTGACACGTGATCTTCTGACTTCTCCGATGTCGAGCGTAACATCAGAGTCTGCTTTTTCTGTTGCAGTGAACGTGATTTCGGATAATATATCGAGATTACGTCCAGATATTGTTGAGACATTGGCTTATTTGAAGGGTTGAGAGGATTCGAGGTTTAGCATCCATGATCGTGTTGGAGCTGAGACTAGGACATGGATTGCAGCCACATCCACTGCGAAAGTGAAGGAGTTGATTCCTGATGATAATGATCCATATGATACTGAACTTGATATTACGGCTGATGATGCTCATGATATGCCAATTGATGATGATCTACTGCTTTTTAATTTTGATGTTTTCTTTTTTATTGATTGTACGCTTTATTTATACATTATTTTGAAATTTTAATTTGTTTGGTTCGGATCTTCGGTATCTAATGGCTGATTGGTCATTTTTCATTTGATTTCTTTATGTTTTTTTTACTTTTTAATTTTTTTTAACAAAATTTATTGATTTATTTATTTATTTGTTTTATTTTTTTCATTTAAAAATTTATAACTCTATTATTTAATTCTAATAAAATATAAAATATAAATTAATTTTATTTTAAATTATAAAAAAAATTTAAACTTTGTAAATTTAATAAATTTTAAATAATTTTCATTTTATAGATTTATTATATTATACATTATCTATAATTTTATATATAATTTAATATATTATATAATTAAACTAAAATATAAAACTATAAAATTAAAAAAAAAATTTACTTGCCCGTACGGCCAGGTTAGGCCCGACCGGGTCTGGCTTTTATAAACCGTGCCGGGCTAGGTACGACACGATACAGTAACCGTGTTGTGCCTGACCCGGCACGAAAGCATGGCTGTGCTCTAAAAAATGGGCCGGTCCGGGCCAGCACGGCCCGTTTGACATATCTAGTTATGACTTATCCTTGTCGCAACATCACAAATGGAGGCACAACACTATTCTACTTATGACACAAAATCTTTTGATGAAGAAGTGAAGTAGATGAGGTTTAAAAATTTTGTTGAAGTCGTTGTAGCTGAGACAACTCTTATATTGAGGAGGTTTACATGAGTAAGAAACTCATCTGAAAGGTATGTGGACAATGCATATCATACTCTTTAGGCTACTAGAAAGGAGTCATATACTATAATGGAATTGAATCCCTGGGGGATCCAATGTAGTTAGAGCAAACTAAGGAAGATGGATAGTATAATATTTGGGAGTCTTGTAAAGTTTGTTTTGAATGCTAAAAGCTTTCATTGGTGCATACTTAAGACTAGAAGGAAGAAAAAAATATTTATCAAGTTAAAGAATATTAGGATTGACAAATACTCTTTATGTTGTTGCTCGTATTGTAGAGTTGGAATCCTATTATATAGTATTGTGTTTGGACTAAAGCTAAAGTATTTGTCGAGGACTTGCTATTTTATTATGCAATGTCGTGACTATATTAAAATAAAGGTGTCAAGTATGTCATGAACCAGAGCATGACTCGACATGATGTCGTCCATAATCATGCTTGGAATAGGGTTGTGCTAGCTTGTGGCACGACTCATGTCTTGCTGGGTTATGAGTAGTCGTGCCTCATGTTGGGCCAAGCATGATCTGCATGCTTGGCTAGGTAGGCACTGTTCACAGGCAAGTGACCTGTAACACCGAATTAGGCTTGGGTCATGGATCACGGACTCATGTGTCCCATGACTAATTTTTTTTTAAAAAAATTGGGTTTATCTAGTCGTTAGATTTGTTTTTGTGTCAGCAAAAATATATATATTTTAAAATTCAAATGATTTATAGCCGTCAGATTTTTTTCCAAGGGCTACAGCAGAAATCAGATCTAGCTGTTGGAATTTTGCCCATTAAAATATAAAAAAAAATTCAAAAAATTAAATAATATATTATTTCAATCTAAAAAAAAGTATAAAAGTAAAATAGAGAATATATAAAATGTTCCTTTTATATTCTCATATTTTTTAATTTATTCTTTTAGCTCTTTTTCTCTTCTCTTTGCTCTCCCAACTTTTATGATCTAAGTTTTATTATGTTTTTTGAAGTTATGGAAAGTAAGGTACAAACTCTACTCATATAAATTAATGTAGTGTAATTGTGGTTATGATATATATATTTTTTAGTTTGTAAAATTTTATTTTTAGTTTATTCATTATTTCATAATGTAATATTTTCAATATAAATAAAATAATAATAAATAATAAATTTAATGATAATAAAATTAACATAAATTTAGATAATATTGATAACCTAAATAAAAGATACAATATCAAAATTAGGTTCTCTTTAATGGTCTTGGCTTAAACCTACATGAGTCAAATGAGACTTGTTGGGATGACATGATTCATTTTTTTAGGCTTGATCGGGCTGATGTGTTGTGCTTGACAAGACTTGCTACAGTAACCGTGTCATGCTTGGCATGACATGCTACAATAATCGTGTCGTGCTTAGCACTATATGGTTCATTGGAGGCTAGGCTCGACATGGCCTATCGCTTGAAATTAGTTTGGTTTTAGGTTGTTCCTACTGGGATTTGGGAATATGGGCACTCCCCAAACTCGAGTGGGCATTTTTGCTCAGCTCGTCGCATTGCCATGCCGCCCATCGGGTGTCACGCATCATGTGTCGTCAGGCATCGCACCATTGTGCATTGCACCATTGTGACGTGTGCATTGCACCATTGAAATTAGTTTGGTTTTACAGTAACCGTGTCATTGCGACGTCAGGCATCACACCATTGTGCATTGCGTCGTTGCCCCATTGGGCGTGGCTCGTCTGGCTTCGCGTCATCCTTCGGGTGTCCCGTCATCACACTGTCATGCCGTTGTCCATCGAGCGTCACTTGTGTCTCGTTTGGTGTTGCTCGTCGAGCATTGCATTGTCACCTGTCTGGCGTTGCTTGTCGTCACTTGCTGTGCTCACGTGCTAGGCACTTGGGTTGTGCCTAGCATGACATACAGACTGATTACCCTCGGCATGACACAGGCTCATGCACGGTTCTGGACCGTGCTGTGCTGGGCCAGGCACGACTTAATCGAGCCAGGCTCTGTGCCGGGCCCGAGCCCTCCGGACTGATTGACATATATTCAAATATATTTATCTAAAAAAATTTAAAACTTGATAAATTTTAATAGTATGAACTTATTTTAAAATAATAAAAAATAAAATTTTTAAGGATATCGAAAAAGAATCGGTATAACTATAATATATTTTTTGTAGAAATATATATAGTTAGGAATGCAAATCCAATTTAGTGGCAAAATCTTTTAAGTTGGATAAAATTCAACTTCATCGATTCTTTTGTATATTACAAAACTTTGAGAGGAAAGACATGATTAAATTAATTATGATAATAAGTTCCCCGATTAAAATTTTGGAGAATTATAAGGTAATTGATTTTATGCAAACCTACTTCTATCTTATATATTGTAAGATTCCTAGATTTATTAGTATGAATGATAACAAAATATTATTAATTATAAAAATAATTAATAATTAACAAATTTAGAAAATATAATGAAGTGATGTATATGATGTCTGATACACTGATTAGTTATGATAATGCATCATTTACATATCTCATTGTTCATTATGTAGATTCATAATACAATTTTAATAAAAAAATATTAGGGTTTTTCAAGATCCTTTATTCTCACGATGACAATGTCATATATAAGTGTATGATGATTTTTAGTAAATATAATATTTAAAATAAAATTTTTAGTATAATTTTTAATAATATTTCTAATAATAGAGTAGTTATTAATATATTTATTAGAACAATTATCGATGAGTCGTAATGTGAAATTTTTTATATTAGGTGTATATGTTATGTTATTAATCTAATAATATAGACGAGAATGAAAATTATTTATCTCGCTATAAAAAAATAAAAAATTTATTAAAATATTCTATGATGTCTAGTTGATAACAAAAGTTTAATGATCTTTGTTTTTTGTTACACTTAAAAAGATAATAGATGGTAGATACCATTAGAACTATATTTTTTTATTTATGTTAGAGTTATTTGTTGGTTATCAATATATAATATTTGACTATATCAAAAATAAAAGTGATAAATGTATTATTGATGATTTGGATTATGATATAAAAATTTTATTTTTGAAAATTCTAAAAATTTTTTATGATATGAAGAATTTGTATTCGTCTGTACATATTCTTACTACTTGCATTGTAATTAAGTGTATATATAATATTAATATAATGTTTAGTAAGTATAGAGGATATTCTGTATTTAGTAGCATGACTATTAAGATAAAAATTAATATAATCTTTATTAGTTTTTTAATTTTAATTTTGTATTGGTTGGCTGTTTCTATGAAATATAAGGTTAGGGTGGAAGATGTAGAAAATATATTAAGATATATTTTCATCTTTATGAACCAAATAGATGAATCATAAGATTTTATTCATAAAAAAATAAGTAATATATTTACATTTTATGATATTAGTTATTATAGTTATAGTGAGACTTCCATTATAGACATTGGCATGATATTTGGAAATAATATTTTTATTTAAATAGTTAGAGGTAAATTATGGATTGGTTTGTCAGATAGGAGTAAGCTATGTTGATACTTAGATATTAATTATTATTTTATTATTTCACAAGATGATAATAAAAAGTTGAATATTTAAAGTTAGATTGTATATGAATTTATTTATCTAATGCTATCGGAGTCTATTTTTTTCTGTTTTAATCAATGCTATTTTAGATCGAAGATTGAGATTATAATCATATATTATAAAGGTACTTTTATGCGTGAAAGACTTAGAAAATTTGATGTTGGACTTCAAGATAATACAAAAAAGTTACTGAAGGATGATAATTTATAAGGCATAGAAATCAAGGACATTGAGATTATTATTGATAATACTTTTAGATGTATACATGATGATGACGAGTTGAATATGCTTCCGCACTATCATACTACAAATATTAATTGATGATGATGACTCATATTATTTTAGTTTATTATTTTTTATAAAATATGATATAATTTTTTGTTTTTTAATTTTTGCTGCTTATGTTTCATTATTATGTTATGTTATTTATCATATTGATATCATGCTTATAATATCAATATTTTATGAAAAATATTGAGTAATTATAATTTTATGAATGTAAAATTATGAATTATTTTTTATTTTTAGTAATTTTTTTATGAATTACTCAACATGACCCAACATGAATCTTCCTAGATACGGGCCAAATGGGTTGTGCCTAGCCCTAAACTAATAAATAACATGTCATGCAGTGCTAGCATGACATCTATATCACTTTGTGCCTAAATGGCATGGTGGCACAATTGGGCAACCATTCCAATATTTGTTTAACACCTCTAAACTAAAGCTAGAATATCTGTCCAGGAGTTGTGATCATGTTCTATGGAATTATAATTGGATTAAACCTAGAAAGCTACTAGTGTTCAAAGTCATGCTTTGGATCTTGAAGTCGCGACCTAAACGAAGTCCCAACCTATTTTTTTCTGGTTGTGACTAAAGACTTTTTTGGAATCAAGTTGACTCATCTTAAGTTATAAGAAGTGTTTTGGAGATGCGAGATGGAATTGTGAAGTTGTGACTTAATTTATGTTGTAACATATGTTATGATGTTGCGATCTTGTTTTGTGGTATTGCGATATCATTATAGTCATGACACATTTTTTATATTATTGTGACTATTCAATTTAAGGATTTTAGTCGCTATAATGTCTTGTGGTATCATTGCATGAATTAAGACATGACGTGTTATGTGTTGTCACGACTTGAGATTTAGATGTAAGATATTTTATTTTTATTGTTATAATATAAAGACTCGTATATAAAATATAAAATATAATAAATTTATCTGCCACAATGCATGATTAAATAAGAAATATATTATTCTTTATTAAGAGTGTATTTTTTTTTCTCTCTTTCGTGTGAGAGTGCTTCTTTTATGAGTG
Organism: Sapria himalayana; assembly: GCA_029783825.1. Classification (NCBI taxonomy): domain Eukaryota; kingdom Viridiplantae; phylum Streptophyta; class Magnoliopsida; order Malpighiales; family Rafflesiaceae; genus Sapria; species Sapria himalayana. The sequence continues at coordinate 283,127 of JAREIK010002415.1, read as the reverse complement.
ATTGATTCTTTCTTCAAAATCCTAAATCAACATCATAGAATTAATGCATCGATTCCTAGTTTGGTATTGGGGGGAAGTTATGTTAGCAATCTCAAATTCCTCCTTTGTATCAAATATATTATTGCATAATGGTATGATTTACTTTTTAAAATTCATCATTGGGTATTTGAGGTATTGGATTTGGATACTCAGGTTTCTAATATTTGGTATCAAAGACAAGTGTGAATATTGAGGTTGTAACATTTGGTATCAAAAGGATTGTCTATGGTACCTAGGATTGTAATACTCTAGCAATATCTTATTAGTAGAGGATACACAAAGTAGATGTGAAGAATATATATTTTTCATGGTAAACTTGAGGAGGAAGTCTATATGGAGCTTTCATTAGGGCTTTGAGTAGTACATTCAAGTGTAATTTATAGATTGTGGAAGATATTATATGACTAAAGATAGTCATTGAGAGCTTTGTATGTGAGCTTTTTAGATAATTTCATATGAATGATCTTAAGATACTTAAATATTTTTTTGGTATATAAAACTTATTTTATGAGTGATATCTTCTTGTCATAGAGGATATATACATTTGATATTCTTGTAGAGTAGTCTTTTGAGCTGTGTTATAACAAATATTTTTTTTGATCCTTATCTTAATTTTATTTCTGATGCGATGCATCCAGTTAACTCTACTATTTGTAATGTAATTATAAAAAATTTAATTATCTGAATATTTTTAGACTATACGTTAATGCATACTTAGTATAATTAATCATTTATTTTATTCTTTTCAATATGTTTACCTTGACGTAGCTTTTCTCATTTTGAGGTATGTAAAGTAGTAATCATAATTTAGAATATTTTTTAGAGATCATAGATATTTGTAGAGGTGTCAACCGGGACGGCCCGGCCCGGCACGAGGCATGGCACGGTTCAGCCATGCCTGGGCCGGTCCGGCCCGGAAAAATTCCATGCCCGGGTTAGGCACGGTTCGGCCTGCTGCATAGCACACCGGCACGGGTTTGTCCCGTGCCGGGTGTCCCGTGAGCCCGACCCCACGATGGCCACTCCCGCAAAAAAAGATCGCGGGTCGGGTATGATTCTACCCGACCCGCGGTTCCCCTGAATCCCGATCCGTACGTACATGCATGCCCGAGCGGGCCAGGCATGGCACGGCCCGCTGTGCCTACGGGCCGTTCCGGGCTCGGTTTTTTTTAAATCGTGCCCGGCCCGGCATGGAAGCACGATCGTGCCCTAAAAAATAGGCCGGCCCGTCCCGGCCCGTTTGACACCTTTAGATATTTGTCATTTGTTGGGTATTCAAATTTGAATTGGGCATCAATATACATAAAGAGAAGATCTTTAATAAGATTTTATATTTTTTTGAAATAATCTTGTTTCTTAAAAAAGTAAGAAAATATTTATTTTAAGATTAAATATAAAGTAGAATTCAGAGTGATGATGATTACTTGTATGATATTTTAAATATGATATTTACTCAAGGAGATCCATCATTCATTTAACTTTTAATCTAGTGTTTCATGAGCAAACTATACGCTTTGAGTGATCAGTAAATATTTTTACTAAAACTTTGAAGATGTCTCGACTTATTTTTATTTCCTTCAAGTTAGATCTTTTTAATTTATATGCACCGGCTTGAGTGGGGTGGGGGGTTGAGGTTTTATTGAATTTTTTTATTTTCTTTTATGTTGTTTGATGAAAATACTCAACTTTTGGGCTATTCTAATTATTTTTGCCCATCATATAAGAGCGACATGTAATTTGTTATTAACATTCAATGATATTGTAATTTATTTTACTTTGAGTTTGAATTTAATAGTTCTTAAGTCTTATTAAAGTAAATGATATTTATTATTTCCAATATGATTTGACGTAATTCAAGCAGAGATGTCAAATGGGTTGTGCTGGATTATCCTCGTCGAAAACCCATTGCATGAAAATGTAATGTGTGGTTGGCTTTCATGACCTGCTAATTGTAATTGGCCATGTAAGCAAGATTTAGCTTATGTATCAGGTTTTTTTAAAAAATAATCTACCCTATTGGGCGGTCACTAGACAAGACTTGGCTTGTGACCCGTAGCCTGTCCTGGGTCCTTAGGTTGGTGGACGGTGCCACCAGGCTAGTCATGTTGGTCTTGTTTGGTCCGACACAAGGCATGGCTCACACTGGCTTAGCATAGTTTTAGCTATGCCACCAGACTGCATAATTCGAGACTAGGCATGGTTTTGGACCTTACAATGTTGGGCAAGACACAATTGAACCATGTCGTGTCGTGAGTTATGCCCGTGTACCTGGTCTCGTTGACACCTCTAAATTCAATATGAAATTTTATCTCATTATGAATTGAACTATATTATACTCTTAATACTATGTCATTTAGATGTGAGGTAGATTTTTTTTTCTAGCAAGTTTCATCATCTTTAGAGTCCATATGATATATATTTTTTGTTATATATCTTAATTTCATATGAGTGATATTGTAATATTTACTAAACAAGTTTAGATATAATTGATGAATAATTCTTTCTTCATATTAAAGGTTCAAACGAGTTTATAGAAGATAAAAGAAAAACAATGAGTTCGGATATATCTTATGAACTCTCACTCTTATTAGACTTGTCAAAAAATATCTTCTCAAAAACATTGTATATGTGTTTTTAGTGAGAAACACTAATATTTTTTTTGGATACTATAATAATGTTGAAATACATATCTCAAGGTCTTGAGTGTTATCTTATCTCATTATATAAGAGATTATGAATACAATAAATATTTTTTAAAGGGAATATAATGAGAGAATAAAAGAGTGCATGTGAAAATCATGTCAGTTCACATTTTCCGTGTTGTCTAAAATGACACGAGATCTATTGACACTTATGGTATCGAGCATAGAATCAAAGTTTATTTTTCTCTTGCAGTGAATGTAATTTTGAATAGGATATCAAGATTGTGGTCAAATGTTATTGAGACACTAACATGCATGAAAGATTGAAATGACTCGAGCTTAGAAATTAAGATCGTACTGCAACTGTAACAAGAGCGGATGAGTTGGTGGTAGATAATATTTCATGTGACTTCGTTGAGGATTGAGATTGAGCCTACCGCTATTGTTATTATTAGATATTTACGAGATTGATTATTGATGTACTGATTTTTAAGCTTACATCATTATTTTATATTTGCATTCGAAATAATTTAAATTTATAATATTTATTTTATATTATTTTATGAGTTGAGTTGACACTTGTGATTCTAATTTTGTTTTTCTGCAATATTTAATTAATTAATTAATTAATTGTATATTAAAATTTATAATATTTAGAGATAACCTGAATGGGCTTGCAACTGCATGCCCCAGCACGAACCAGCCCGAATCCAGCAGACTCTTTCTGGTCAGGTCGTGCTGGGTCTGCCTTTTTTGAATCGTGCCGTGCCTAGCACGGCATGTCTTCTATACCATGCCGTGCCTGACACGTTATAGTGGTCTTGAGTGGTTGTACTGGCCCGGCACAACCTGTTTGACACATCTATCTGTAAGAATCTTTGACATTGTGCAGTTTGTTTTTGGGCAGAATATTCTCTCTGTGGAATTGTGGTGTTTGTTGTGCAGTGAGTATTTGATTTTTTATTCTTCTTGGGCAGAATATCATAGTGGTTCAGTGCAATGTTTTTTATATGATTAGGCAATATATTGTGTAATATTTTTCTTCCAACTCTATTATAGAGTATATTATAATTCTTGTCATTATTTTATGGAAGCTTGGAAATTAAATTTACTCATAATAGGCTATTGGAGTCTGGACTTGATTTTTTGGTCAGAGTATGCTAGACCACCTAACAATTGAACTATATAGTGATGATGAACATGAGAAGTATCTATTGGCATGTTCTCATCTTTTAATTATGATGTGGTGATTCATCAAGATAGAATTGATATTAGTTTTTTTATCTTGCAAGAATTTGTGAGAGTTTGTAATATTATACTAGTCTCAAACAACACAAGTAAATGATATATTTCTTCATTTTTTTGGATTCAGACTAAAGAGTATCACTATATTAGTGAGCTCGGGTAGTTTACTATATATTTTACATAGTTCACTCAATTAATTACAAAGTTTATGAATGCATTTTTTAGTCAAGGTTGAGATTAGATAAAAGATGAAACAATTAAAGAGGTTTGTGGGCATGATGTTCTCATATTCATTGCTCAAAGAGTTTTTTAGGCTCCACGGTTAAATTTTGGATGATTGAGAGTTCCCCCCATCAGACATGAGTTGAGTTTTTGAACAATTTAATTTATACAAAAGGAGATATTTTGTTTACTAAATGTAGGAAAGTTAGTTGCTGGCAATCAAGGGAGAACTAGTCAAAATAGAAGTAAAGGTTGGAAAGTTAGTTCAGTATACATATTGTATAAGAATGAGTCACATCATAGATATTTGTTGGGAGTTATTTTTTTGAGAAGAGACCGAGAGCACTACTTACAGTTGAGAGAGACATGTCATCTACCAGATTCATTGATGAATCATCATAGAGTTATCTCATTGTAATCTCTATTGATGGAGGATATCTGGGATTTCTCCATATTGGATTAAATTGTATTTCTCGGCCCTCAGGCACCAGATTTCTTATATTTCATTTCTTCACTTTGTATTTTTTGATTATTGACATAGAAGTCGACATTTATTTTATAAGTGATTGTTTTTTTGTTATTTATATTTTTTATGAAGTGTTAATTACAAACTACTTTGTAATTAATATAGAAAGATATCTTGTTTTAATCTGTCATTTCTTAGTGTGTTACCTTAGATCTTATATAATAGAGAGATTGTTAAATTTTTTCTCCTAAAGTTTTTTTGTGAATTTTTATTTTATTTATGATCTCTCTCTAGAATGAGATAAGATGATACTTGACATCTTGAGATGTCTCTTTCTTTGATATTTTAGTAACTAACAAATACACACGTATTTTTTATTAGATTTTGATTGGATTTATTGAGTTTTGATGATATTTTTTTTTGAATATAATTTATTTTTTATTGAGTCTAGAAAGAGCTATACTTAGATGACATATTTGAGCTCTTTTTTTATTATTATTATTTCTTTGTAGTTTTGTTTGAATTTCTAGCTAGGAAAGAGACTAACCCATTGAATACAACTGAACTTATTAGTTTACATTATGATGATACTCATGTCAAGTCATCATATGTATCAATAACTATATAACTAGTTGTTTTCAAAGAGAGTAAAGTTTCTTAACAGAAAATCTTTCTCTATTTCAGATGGCACAATTGTTTGCATGTATACTCTAAATTAAACAAATGATGAGTCTAGTGAAAGGAACATATATAGTGTGCTTTAATTAGAGATGTGTCTACTAAAAAGCAAGATGATCCTGCATTAGACCCAACCCATCTGTTCTTAATATTCTAATTGTGGAATAGATAAAAGAGTTATACTCAACACCCCTTCTCATGAATACCTTGAATAAATCTCAATCTTTTTTTCTTAAAGTTGCTTATTCGTATTATCTAAACACCAGCTTGAATTAGTATTATAAATTCTTTTTGTTATATAATTTTATGTAGGCTACTCTAGGTATCCATGTTCATATGTAGGTTAGGATTTTATTTTTGATTAAGTTGGTTTGTATGATATTTTCTGATATTAGATGTACTTTTCAGAGGTGAAAAAGATGCTGCAAAAAAATAAAAATAAATGCTGAATAATGTTAACTGTTATAAACCTCTGATGGATATAATTTATATAATCAGGTTTTTTATTTCTGAACTGTTTGCAGAGCCAGACTCAAATAGAAATCGCTGCAGAAATCAAGTTTCACTTCAATCATAAGCTGATTCAATTTCGTGATTAATAATTAAACTGAAACGACGATGATGCTCAGCACTAGCAGGGTGTGGTAGCAGCAACAGTAGTGATCTCCTGAACAATGTTGCTGACATAAACTGTAACAACATGTGCAACAACAGCAGGGATCAATGCAGAGATTGGTTCGACTTAAAATTGATTCAGGCTTGGTTAACTGTGGGGCCTAATCGGGTTGAACTGGTTTGATCTGTTTGATTTGGTTCCTGCGACAGCAATGATCACAAAAAAAAATGATTATTTAGGCATTTGGGATGGACTGTTTTCATTGCTATCTTTTTCTTTGTTCTCTGATCATGCATGGCATCCTGCTAACTCATGGGCATCATCATATTTCTATGCAGATATTTCTTTAAGTGCTAGAAATATTTTGGAGAATCCAGAGCTGAAAAATGCAGTAAAAACTTACAGGTATGCTGAATTAAATATCTTCCTGGAGTTCTGTTGGGGAGCACTTTTGGAATCATCACTAAAGTCGGAAAGTTGTCTTGTGCATAAAAACTTTAAAACTTGCAACTTACAGAGCATGCCTTTTTCAAAAATTTTACCAAAATGCTGCATCTAGACTCTGCGATGCATTATGTGTTCACAAAAAACTTATTCATCATGTTGACATGATTCTGGGAGATGGACACCATGTAATGCTTTTTACGTGAGTGTAGAGGTGTAAAACAGGCTGGGCTGGGCTTTTTTTGGTGGCCCAATTGGGCCATCATGTCATGCCTGGCATGGCACGGCTTCTTCACAGCCGGCCTGGCACGGTCCGTTGGCCTGGCTGTGATGAATCCGGGCCAGGTCGTGCCTGGATAGGCCGATTCTGGCCCATTTGGGCTGGGTTTGGTGGGTTGGGCTGGTTGCAAGCCTACTTCGGGACTTTAATAAATTTTTTATTATAAAATATTAAAATTATTAAAAATTTTAAATTTTTATTATTTAATACATCAATAGTTTATAGTTAATTGTTAAATTAAAATAAATAATTTTCTTATTTTTAATTTATTAAATTAAATAAAACATAAAGTTCAATATAATAAATAACTAAAATTTTAAAACTAACAATGTCTGAATTAATAAAACTAAATCTTTAATACAAACTTTTAAAATCATAAAAAATATAAATGAAAATTTAAGAATCAAACCTCAAAGTAAAATGCCAAAAAATATATAAATAAAGATAATGTTAATCGAAAAAAGATAAATAAAAATGAAAAATATTATGAGTATTACAGTATATGATCAATGATGATATAAGATAAGTATTAGTTGCTCAAATCATCAATCGACATTAATATTATACGGATCATCAGTAGAAATCAATTCCTCTGTTTTTGCTATAGTCTCGACAGGATCCTGGATATTAAAGCTTGAATCCTCTTATCTTTTATACATGCTAATGTCTCAATAATATCTGGCCGTAATCTAGATCTCCTATCCTAATCACTTTCACTGTAATAAAAAAAGTAGACTCCGATGTTATGCTCGACACCGGAAGAGTTAGTAGATCTCATGTCATCTTAGATAGTATGAGATAGGTAGACTCATATAATTTTATCACTATAAAATATTAAAATTTTTATTATCAAAATGTGATATAATTGAGTAGTAATCGGTATCTAAGTACCGAGATAACTCGCTCTTATTATACAATTCACTCCGCTATTTGAATGAAAAAATTATTATCTCCGAATATGATATTAATATTCGTACTCGAAGTCGCATTACTATCATCACCATATCTAGTATTATAGTATTTAAATAGCTCAATCAATTTTTTATGAATGAACCATTCGGGTTGGTCTTCCTGGTTAATACATGATGATATATATGTCAAAATATTTTATATCACTTCCACCTTAACTGTAGGTCTATACGGGCAACCAAATAATAAAGAGATGAAATATTAGGTTAGTACTTTAAGTAATTTGTTTTCATCTGTACAATCATATCGTTAAGTGTTGAGTTATCTCATAATTTTCTAAACATGCTACTAATGCTGCATATATACTCGAGTGTAATGTAAGTCTTATGATTATAAATTGACAAATACTTGTTTGTCATGTCATAAAAAATTTTTAGGAATTTCATAAATAAAATTTCTTTAATTAATCAGTATTGTTAATAATGAGTTTGTTAATCTTATTATTGACGTAGTCGGATATCACGTATTTGTATCCAACATTTGATTTAAATATAAAGTATGTATAATTTCAATAGTTTCTCACATCTAATTGAAATTTTTTCTTTAGTCTCGCAGACAAATAGAAATTACCAAACTCTTGTTGTCTGCGATACATGTGAATATATTTGAGTTACGTATATTTTCTAAAGTGGGGATACACACATTTATCTTCGATTGTATTATCAGGTTAATGATGTGATACCCCCATCTGACATAAAAAATTTATTCAAATAGTTGATCTCTTATATTCCTAATAAATATTAATCGCTACTTTATTGTTAGATGAATTATTGAATATGATACTAAATATTTTATTTTAAATTTTATTTTCTCTAAAGATTTTTATCATGCACTTAATAATGGTTTTAGAAGATTTGGCTTCTGAAATCATTTGGCTCGAGCTGTGGGGGCTGAGAAAAAAGATCACGGATCAGGTAAGTCGGGTTATGGGATCAATAGAAATTTGGATTTGTCGGGCTCAGGGTCGGGCTTATGGGGCGGGGTAGGGTAGGGTTGGGGCACGATTTGGATCGTGCCAATTTTGCGTGCCCACGGGCCATCATATTAGGCAATGACTTGGGCTGGACCTGGGCTGTCCGACCCATATGACACCTCTATATGAGTGTCAAATTGTGTGGCATCTGATTAATGCCATGGTCCCTTTTTTTTATTTGGAATAAGAACATAGACATATAGGTGTCAAATGGTCAGGGTGACCCTGGCCTGACATAGTTCAGCCATGCCTGGACTGGCATGACATGCTACAGTATCGTGTCTATGGCTTTTGGTCCACATGTCGTACTAGACATGGCACGATGGACCTGGCACTGAGTGATGCTCGAAGAGAGAAAGACATGGCATTGATGGGCGATGGCTCGGCATACTTGACAGGGGATTGTGCACCGCTCGAAACCTTAATTTTTTTAAAAAGACTCGAACTGCTATGAGTGACTCGGCCTGAACCCGAGTGGATTTCGAGCCATCGGCCATGTCGGGCCTACCCTCTAAGAAATTGTGTTGTGCTAGGAATGACACACCAACCTGATCTGGCTTGAAAACAATGGCCTTGCCCAGCCCAGCCCGGTTTTAGGTGGCCCAAACGGGCCCTCTTGCCATGCATGGTCCGGTATGATTTCTTCAAGCCAGGCTTAGTTCGACCTGTTGGCCTGGCAGGTGAAAAAACTATGATGGGTTGGGCTCGTACGAGCTGATTTTTAATTTTTAATAAATTTATATTTTTTTCAAATTATTATAATTTTATATGTTTTTAATAATTTAAAAGTTTTTTTTATTTTTTTTTAATAATTAGTTAATGCTAATTGTTAACTATAAATAAATAATTAGATATTAAATTTTTATTTTATTAAATTTAATAAAACATTAAGTTTATTTATTATAATAAATAATATAAATTTTAAAAATAAATGTGTATCAGTGTAAATGTATGAATTAATAAAATATTAAAATTTAAATATGAATAAAAATTTAAAACTAATGCAAAACTAAAAATTCACAAAAAATTAATATTCAAGCATCAAATATATTAATTCATAAATGCACAAACTCAAGGTTCAAAATAATATCACAAATAAAAATTAAACAAACACAAATATAATTTAAATGAGTAAATTGAAATCAAATATCAGACTTGTAATCCGGCAATCGTCAACTGTCAATGTCATCAATTGTCATATAATCCTCAATATCAATATCACGTGTATTATCATTAGTTATTAATTTCTTTGTTTTTGTTGCAAGCGCAGTATGATCTTGAATGCTCAAGCTCGTATTCTTCCAATCTTTCATGAATGCTAAAATATTAATAATATCAGGACGTAATTTTGATTTCCTATTCAAAATTATATTCATTGTAATAAAAAAATAGATTTCGATGCTACGCTCGACACCGGAGGAATCAGTAGATCTCATGTCATCTTAGATAGCATGAAAAAAGTAAATTTGTATGATTTTTATTACTGTAATATATTATAATTTTTAGTATCAGAATATGATAGAATTGAATAATAATCGTTATATAAGTACCGAGATAGCCCGTTCCTATTCAACGGTTTATTCAATTATTTCCTTCTCGCTAACTGAATTAAAAAATCATCTTCAAATTTAGTATCAATATCCGTATACGGAGTCTCATTGCTATCACCACCATGCTTAGTATCGTAGTATATAAAGAGCCTAGATGATTTCTTGTGAATGAATCTTTCGGGTGGGTCTTCTAGGTTCATGCACGAGAAATTATAAGTCAAAATATTTTATATCCTTTTCATCTTAACCTTAGTTTCCATGCATATAACTAGACAATAAAGAAATGGAATGATGGCGAGAGTATAAAATGACGAACACATGTTCTTCGTGTCATACAAAATATCTAAGAATTTCATAAATAAAATTTTGTAGCTCAATTAATCCGTCAATAATAAATTCATCATGTTTATTATTGATGCAGTCGAATATCAAGTGTTCGTATCCAACACATGACTCTAATATTAATGTATAATTTTAATGGTGTCTCACATTCGATTAGAATTTTTTCTTTTTAAGATTCATCGATAAAAAGAGATTATTTGACTCTAATTGTTTGCAAGGTGTGAACATATTTTCTAAAGCGATGGCATACACATTCATCTCTACTTGTATAATCAAGTTAATCATGTGATACGTGTATCTAACATGAAAAAATTTTTTTAATGATCCATCTCTAATATTTTTAACAAAAATATTAATCGTCACTCTATTATTAAATATATTATCGAAATTGATACTAAATATTTTATTTTAAATTTTATATTATCTAAAGATTTACATTATTTACTAAAAAATAACTGGATTATCACGATGATATAGAATCTCAGAGAAATCTAATTTTTTTTTAATTTAATATTCATTTAGAATCTACATAATGTGCAGTGATGTATGTATAAGATGCATAATCGTGACTAGTCCAGATATCAGACGTTAGAGACACTACCCCACTATATTCTCAAAATTTATTCATTATTATTTATTTTTTTTACTTATAATATTTTTATATGTCGTTCCTAGATGTGAATCTAGGAATCCTATGACATACAAATTGAAAATAGGTTAGCATGATACTAACTTTCCTTAGATTCTCCGAAAATCTAATCGAAAGATTCATCGTGGTGATCAATTTGGTTATGTCTTCCATTCCCAACTCATTGTGGTATATGAAAGATATAAATTTTGAAATTGAACTGGATACATCCTCAAAAAAGTCATCACTGAGTTGACTTTGTCTATGCTCTAATATACTATTTTTTTTGGAACATAGTTCGATATATCTCTTAAGGTACGTAGTCATACATGAGCTCTTATTGTTTAAAATTTTCTTATAATATTTGTATTGTGCTAATTTTTCTTTGAAACCTGTAAAATTTTTTTGTTTTATTATATTAAATTGAGTCTAAACTATTAAAGTATTAGTTTTTTTTTTAATTTTTTAGATGTTTGGATTGAGGAGATCGGTGAAATCAAAATTTTGGCAGTATCTTCCTTTTCGTAGGATTTTTATTTTTTAAATTATAATTTATTTTATTTATGTTATTTAAATTATTATTTGTTATTTATTATTTTTTTTTATTTTTTAGACTAGAGAGTAGAGAGAGAAAGAGACAGACTAGATAGAAGAATATTTTAAATTTAAAACTTTAAAACTTTAAAAACTAATAAATAAAAAATACACCTACGAACCAAAATGCATAAATTTTATCTTTTTTATATCTGTTCCATGCCTTGCACCACACTCTATACCAAAGGCCAAAGCTGAGTCCCGAAGATTGAAATGTGAAATGCTGAAATTTCGAGAAAGAAAATGAGAGAGAGAGAGTCAAGAGATTTATGTTTTTAAAAAATATATATTTTATAAATTTTTTAAATTTAAAAAATGGGCAAAATTTTTAGGACTGTAGGATTCTGCCCCATAGTCGTTGAGGCAAAATCCAATGGCTTTGATCGACTTTATTTATTTATTTTTTTATTCTTTGTTCAACTGTCGAACAGACCCAAATAGTTCCCATTCTAGAAGGTTCAGCTTCTGGAATGAAATGGATTCGGGCCTTGGACTTGGGTCGAAAAAGACCGTGGTAGAGTTTGGGCCTGATGGAACTTTTGGATTCAGGTCGGGGGTGTCGGGCTTGGTGCGTCGGTGCATATCTTGGCTCGTGCCAGATACCATGCCCACGGGCCTTTGTACCGGGCTGTACCTGGTCCGGCACGTGGCCCAGTTGGCCTCGGCACACTAACTCTTGCGCCGTGCCGTGAACATGCCAGGCAAGGGCACGTGCACTGGTCATTTCTGTGCCGAGCTGGACAGAGCCGGCTCAGCCTGTTTGACACCTCTAATCGGATCTCATTAGAACTTTTAAGTTATAAAGTATTGGGTAAGAATAATACTAGAATGAATGATCACTTAGAAGGCATTATGCATGTGTTGTAGGTCTTGTATTGCTATGATGATAAGTGATTGTCCAAAACCAGTAGGTTTGAGTTAGAGACTATTGAGATATTAATCTTTCTTAGGCCTTACTATATGGTTAAAGCTGGAGCCTTGTGTGTTGGATACAAATACAACTTGATTTTTGTGGAGTAAAGTAAAATTTTGGTTTCTCTTTCTCCCATGGTCTCATCAGCCTCTTAGATCTCACGTTCCACACATGCACACAAACAGCTATGTTTTGGGTGACCATTCCTTTGAACAATATGTTCATGCAGCAAATGGCCTACATTTCCTCAGATATTTGTGAAGGGTGAATTTATTGGTGGTTCAGATATTGTCCTCAGCATGCACCAGGTCAATTATACCTTTTCTTGCTCATTTCCCACATTATTATTGGCGTTGGCCACCATAATTTATGTCTGGTTTGCTCTTGGCAGAGTGGGGAACTAAAAGAAAAGCTCAATGATATTGCAGCAGATGTCATTGCCAACTAAAGGGTAAGTCGTGCAAACTTGAATGAGCTCAAACTTGCTTGTTACTGACCCTACAATATGCTTTGTGCGCTTCCTCAATAGTACCCAATTTGTGTGATGTGTATATGGTTTCCAGTGTTTCTGCCTCACCTGTTTGTTTTACATAAACGAACACTGCATCATACACATGTTTCTTCATTTTCTTTTAGTTCTTTATTTTGATATTTGTTTTGGGCCAGTAAATGACTTCATGTTAAAGGTACTGGTGATTGTGTTCTTTAAACAAAGTCGCATTGTATCATTTGCATTGGAACCAGCATAGTTATTCCAAAATTTCTCACTCTTGAAAATTGTAAATAATATATTTGATTTCTTTAAATTTTTTACATATTGAATTTTTGTAATTTTATTGTCTAGGATCTTTCGATGCATGTGATAGAAACTATTGATGATTTTTAATTTTTATATTTGATGTCATTTATTTGATTATATTTTATTAATAAATAAAAGTTATAGATAGTTTTTAATGAAAATATAATGTGTGTGTGTGCGCGCGTATGTGTGTGTGTGTGCGCGTATGTGTGTATTATTTTGAGTACATCTTAATAAACAAGCAAGTGTTTTATTTGTACTTTTTCAACCCTAACAATGCAGTTGCCACTTGGCTCAATGCAGTTTCTTCCCTAGATTTGATTTTCTGGCTAGCCTCATCAATAGGCTAGCCAGAGCTAGGTGCTTCAAATAGTGGTGCTTATAACAAGTAAAAGTTTGTACAACTTTAAAAAATATGTTAAAAGATTGTGGTTTGGAGCTACTATTTTTAATTATGTTTTCGAAAACATAAAATATATTTTCAAAGTATTTATTTTTGTTTATGTTTATATGCATTTTATGCATTATTAGTTTATAATTGGCCCCATCAATCTTGCAATAGATGTCCCCAAGCAGCAGTTTTCTCATTCAACAAGATAATCTAGTAATCTGTCGTAATCAATGACAGCCCCACCAAAACCATTACCTATTTTATTTGTCTTATTGATGCAATAAATATTTTTGAAAAGAAGACTTCAATGTAGGTCAAAATGATACCCACTTGAAAAACAGGTATTGCTATGGGATACTAGGACCAAATCACTACTGCTGATAACTGGTCTGTGCAATAATCAACTCATCATCATCCCAACAAGTAATGTGTTTGTAGATTAAAAATTTAATAAATTTGTAACAAAAATAGGTACTACTGATGGTGAGATCAAGGAAATTCATCAAGAAGAATATTAAATGTCACAACCATGACAAGATGAGACGTCAAGAGAGTATTGGAATTTCAATAGGAGCATGAAATGCAATAAATAATCAGGATAAAAAATTGTGGTAAACTCCAGATAATTGTAAAATACTATACAAGGCAACTATTGATGTTGAGAAAAGAACGATATGTAGCAAATCGCAATACTAAAGTAAATTTAGATAAAAGATAATCACTACATTGATACGCAGGTAGGATATACTTGCATTTGAGTCAATAAAAAAATGATAACATTGCAGAGAATTATTAGGCAAAGGGAATGGATTCAAACAAAAAATTAAAAAAAAAATCCATGCCACCACCAAAAAGGAACAAATTTGTGCCCTGGTAAGCAAAGAAATAAACAAGAGAGGAGAGTGATATCGGTATTTTTGTGCTCCAAATTTACCTGAGAGATTAAATTGTTCATTGTTGCTTAGTGATCATCTTCATCTTCGTGTCCATCAGGAGGTCCTCCTGGTCCAAGCACTTCCAGCTGCAGACGCAGCAGCCAGCAGCACGAAATTAATTATACCATAGAATACAATAAAGCAGTAAATTCGGATCAATATTTACTCACCACGAAGTACTGCGAGCAAACTGGGCATTCAAAAGGCTCTCCTTTCTTCAACCAAAACCAGACAACGTCATGCTCATCCTCTGCAAATTAGACACGCGAGGGCACCAAATTTCTTGTCCTTTCCATCAACAATAAATAAATAAAAGGTTGTTTGTGTCAATGAGAGTTCACCTCCTTCCCCACCAGGGCAGCCAATAATTCTCCAGTCATAGTTCGACTTGACCACAGCAGGTGCTTCCTACAGTTAAACACAGCCAACCATTAATAAACACGTGCACACAGCCTCTCCCTCCCTCCCTCCCTCTCTCTCTCTCTCATAAGACCAACTAACATGCTTGCCACAATTTTTTCAAATGCAAACTCTAATATTTGTTTCATAAGAGTGAGCATATTCTAAGATATGTTTTAAAGTAGGCATCAATTTTCTTAAAAAAATTGAAAACATATCTCATTTTATAATATATATTATGATACATGATTCAATACATAATATTAAGATTCACCGATACATCCTTAATTATTTTCTATAATTAAAAAATCAAATTAATTTTTTGTTATAATAATTTATTATGTTAATTATTAAAATATACTAAAAATAAAAAGTAATCATTATAAAAATAGGAAGAAATATATTTCGGTTATTTAATTTAAAAATAAATAAAAATTAATATTATATTAATCATTACACTAAAAAAAATTATTATGATTAAGAAACTAAAATAATGAGTACTACCTTAATATACTATAGGTATTACCTTAAAAATAAATTTAAGATAGTACCTACCGCATTAAGATGGTACTCATCACTCTAGCTCCTTAATTTGTAATAATTTTTTTTCAAGTATAATGACTGATATAATATCAATTATTAGGACCTTATTCTTATTTAGTTTTAAATTAATTACCTAATTAATACATTCATAAAAAAATTAATCTTATACAAAAAATTATATTTTTTATTATCAGATGATTCAATTTATACTTTCATAAATATTTGTGTAGACATATTTCTTTATATTTGTTTTTTACTATATAAAAAAACTTATAATATACGATATAAGAAAAAAAAACAATATATGCGATATTTTACAAGTTAACAATTACAAGAGTAAGGAATGCTTGAGGTGACATTATTTTTTAGTGAAGTGAGACACGTCCTATTTAAAATAAAATATTTTTTTGTGATATAGTCAAATATAATGAACATTTTTTTATCTTAATTAAGAAAAATTACTAGAAAAAAAACAAAATTTAATGATACACAGACACACACACATATTTTATCTATAATTCAAAAATATCATTCCAAAACATCATAAAAATCACTTGAATTTGAATAACAATTTTTTTCACAATAATTAATCATCACTCATTCTCAAATAACAAATTTCAAAAAGATAATTTCTCATCCTTCTCATGATGTATATCAATCACTTTTTTAAAAAAAATCTTTAACTTGATTTAGTAATGAACAGAAATACAGTTGCCCACAATAAAAGTTGTCCTACAAAGTTATAATAATTGTTAAGCCATTATATTTCATACCCACCAATCTCATTCTATGGCAGCTAAGTCATAAGTTATACATTATTAAGTCTAAGACTGGAAAAAATTAAGCAAAGAAACAAAATTATAAAGCATGTATTGTTTTCTATGAATTATAACTTCCAACATTATTAAGTATATATACATTATAAGATAGTTTTATGCTTTATCATTTCCACACTGATCAAATTCTCACACAGTGTTGCCTGTTTACCACCTATTCTATGACATTTCGGACTCTTAAATTATAGACACATTAGTTATTACTTGCATTATTGATAATATTTCAACTGTCATTAGGTGTGAACGTATTTTGATTGGCTCCTTGATTTTCATATATATATTTCACTTATTCCTAATTATTTTATTATTTTTTTTACGTAAATTATCTCCCAGGCAACTTAATTTTTTATTTTATTTTTTATTTTTTGGTTTGATAATCATAAGACTCCGATGAACATTTTCATTAGGTTTGAAAAAAAAAGAATTATGTCTTTTCGTTTACGATAATATATCATATTGAGTGAATAAATATTTTATCATACTCTTAAAGATATTTATTATATTATTTTTTCTGCTTAAATAAGTAATGGGTTTCATAAAACTATGCAAGATTGAGTACAATTATAATCACAATAATCGTTCAGGAAATTTTGTTCATGATTAGTAAAAAAATATCATATTTCAAAGATTTCTTCACATATCACAATAAATAAAAAAAATATTTATATTCTATATAAATTTATCTAGAAAAAAAAAATTGTGCATACAAGTACAACTAACTATATAGACAATATAATGATATACCTAATCAGATAATTATATTTTTCTATATTTTTGTAAATCTAATTACTTAACAAAAATATTCATTATATACTTTTGCAAACACAATAATTCTTCCTTAATTATACACAAACTCAATCCAAAGAAGATATATTGGAGATGAAGATTATATCTAATATACAAAATTTTCTTCAGCACGAGGTCTAGGAGAATTAATATCTCGACTGCCCTAATCCCAAAAATCATAGAGACCAAATCTATTGAGTCTCGAACCAAAGACGTGTCGCTCTTAGACAAAAAATATTTATTATTATATCAAGACCTATCTCCAACAAAATTAGAAATATCAACCAAGTCGGGTAGCATGAGTACAGCCTACGGCACGGCATGATTCAGGATCATGCGTGGAAGTGTCACATGCCGGCATGACTTGAGCCATATTGGGTTAATCTTTTGGCACGGGATGCTCGGCACAACACGGCCCAGCAAAATGGCTCATGTGGGCCAGTTTTGGCATGGCTAGCCAATCCAACTAGCCTGGACTGAACCCAAGCTAGCCTGATCTGACCCACCCAAAAGTCGTGCCAATGAGTCATGTCGGGCTGTCCATTTTTTGAACTGTGCCAGTACAACATGACTAGTGATAAACACCGTGCCCTGCTGAGAATGACAATGAGGCCTAGATGGGTCAAGCAAAATAGGTCATGCCAGCATAGCACGACCTATTTGAAACCTATACAACATATACATGCAATTAGAGATATCAAATAAGTCAAGCAGCCCGAGCACGACGTGGTTCAGCAGTGCCTCCTAGCACGATACGGATTGGAACTGTGCCTCGGGCTGGGCCCCCTCATTGACATGGTTCGTGTCGTGTTGGGCCGGCATGAGCCGTGTCTCATGCCGGGCCAGGCATGACCCGTGTATCTGATCCAATAGCACGATAAACCAGCCCAAGTAACCTTATTTTAAAAAAAATTCGACACCCTGTCACTGAGCCATCCATTTTAAAAAACAGTCACGTGGCCAATTATAATTGGTCACCCACGTAGCCATTTTTTTTATGTTTGACACGACCATGCACTTTGCCGTGCCCACCATGTCATGTTGGGCCAATGGACCACTCACTAAGCCGTGCCTGGCATGCCATGGGAATGTCCCGACACGATGGCATGATCATGCTGAGAAAAAATAGGTTGTGCCAGCATGACACGACCGATTTGATACCTCTACATGCGATACAAGCGGATAATCAGTCATCACAATATTATTCTTATAATTAATGAAATCTAATGTATTAACATTTATGCAATCACACACCTAAATAAAATACATTAGTCTCTCCAAATTATTCATTTAAAATTATGGCACAAACATTTTCAATCGAATAATCTTTTACTCACTATTTTTTATAAGAATAAATCATTAAAACAAACTAATAAAAGAACACTCTTATCATGTAAATCACCCTCTAAATACATTCCATATTACCCCTTGGCCCATATATAGGCCTTGGGACTCCATGATCAGAGCGGGTAAGGCCTAAATCTCAATAATATGAATAGAACGATTAGTAGATATGTAAATTTAGTCAGGTAGCCCAAGCCCAATTCAAGGTATTGAACAAAAATGTCATGCCCAGCATGACATGATCCAAAATTATGCATGGATCTATGTCAAGTACAATGTCTGCCCGACATGTACCCAACATGCTAGTACTCATAAAATAGGTGTGTATATTCACATGCATATTTTATAATAATATTTATAAATAAAACATATGAATGCAAGTGTCTCATTTTAAATTTCTAGGTTGTTGCACAAAATCACAACGAGCTCAAAGGGATGTCTTTAGAGTATTCAACAACACAATGATAAACAGTTGTCACTGACGAAAAGAGTAATACAAAAAATAGTATTAAGATGTTGGATTTTTGTCCAGGAGCTATTTGTTTTCAACCCCAAAAAATTAAAAAAAAGGTTTCAGTTATTTTTTTATTTAAACAATTTCTTATAAATAAGATATTAACATTTATAATTTTTCACACTACAACTATAATATATTCTATTTTTCTCTCTCAGAATATCACAATTATCCTATAGTAGCAAATTTTAAGTATTTCTTTATTCATTTATATTTTTATATTATATAAATTATATAAGATAATAAGAACCGAGACAATAAGTAAATTAATATTGATAGAAAAATATTGTATTATCTAAATTTTAACAAGGTTGATGGTACACACTCACATACATTATTTTTTTGAGTTAATTTTTTTCTAGTATAATATAAATAAAATAAAATTCTCTTACTAAAAACTTTTTTAACTTAAAAAATAAAAAAAGATAAATTTTTTTAAAAAAAAATATAAATCTAGATATAAATAATGATAATTCGACCAAAAAATCAAAGATTAGATTATCTCTTAGTAATAAGTCAATCTCGATATTTGTACTTAAAAAATATAAGAATAGCAAATATATATAATATGAATCCACTTTAATATAATAAAAAATAAAAATTATAAAAAAATCAAAAAAAAGTAAACATAATATATATTATAAAAAAATATATACTTGTAAGAATATATATAACACATGGCATTGGACATTTTATGAGATATACCAAATAATAAACAAAAAAATATAATGTATTAGATTCCAAACAAACTAAACTAAGATTAAGCAGTGAGATCTTTGAATTTAGATTAATTATAAATTTATTAATCATTTTATTTACTTTCATGAGTTAGCAAAAGAATGCACGACTAAACACATTACAAGCTCTTCTAATATATTATTAAAAAATCATATACTACATCTTATGCACAAATACATCCAACATACTTATCATATGATCATTAGGTCAACTAGTAAGAATAACATAATAAAAAATTATAAAATAAACAATAATAATAATTAATAAACTTAAAAAACAAAATAAAATAATTTTCATGAAGTCCACCATTTAGATTAGTCATGATAATAATATATAAGCAGGAATCACCGCCCACTTTTTTGATTCTAAGTAAAAATTTTGTGAAATCATTTATCCTCATAATGATCTTATCATATGTGAGTTTATGTCGATGATGTTTAAAGAATACAAAATATGAAATAAAATATTTTACATAACACTTGATAATATTTTAAATAATGATATCAGTATGAATATATTCGTAAGAATCATTAGAGATTATCTCTTATATGAAATATTTTATGATAAATATATATATCACATTATTAACCCAATAATACATATCATCTTAAATTTAATTTCTCACTTATTAGAATATATATGAAATATACTAAAATGTATTATGATATATAACAAACAATAAGAGTTTTACATTCTATATAAGTCATTACGCATAAAAATAATTCCAAATTAATGTCAAATAACATTGGATTATACATATATTATATTGAATTCATATATTAACTACTACCTTATAATATCCGATAATATAAATAATAAAATTAATAAAATAATAATTAATAAATCAAACTGATATAAAAATTTTAATTTTAAAATTTCTTTAAAATCTTTTATAATACGACGAGCATATATTCGTCTATATATACTTATACCACATGCATTATACTTAGGTATATATATAACATTAATAATATTTTTAACAATTATAAATAACATTCACATTTTTATATCATAATTATTGAGATTGAAAAAAAATATTTAAAATATTAATATTTTATTAAATTCTTTATTATTTTATTGCATATATAACTCTCAAGATTAAAATCAAATTGATGAAAATATTATCAAATAGATATATGTTTGAATGAATTAATCACAAAAATATAAGATGAGATTTATAAATAATTAGATAATTTATATAAATATTATAAAAACAATTATAATAATTTTAGCAAGCCTACATGTAGGGCTAGTAATGAGTCAAGCTACTCGGGATTGGCTCGGGCTCGACTCAAAAAAAACTCAACTCGAGCTCAGCTTGTTAACTAAATGAGTCGAATTTGAGCCTTAATTTAGGCTTGATAAATTTTGAGCCCGAGCCTAGCAGAGCCTAGACATTATAAAATGTTATCATTTTTATTAGTTGTATTAACCCAAAATAAAAACCTTCAGATCTCAGCAAACAGCAGTTAATGCAGACGCCTCCCTCAACCCCATCTCCTGGCCATTGTCATCAATTTGAAATCAAAAATCCTATTCTCAAATTCTTCCTATACTTAGGAGGCACCACCCACCACACCAGCCTTAGCAGGCGACAGCCACCCAAGTTCTTTCCTTGTTCTTCCTTCTTCATCAATCTCTCCTTCCGTTCATCAGATCTCGCTATAAGTACTGACACTTTGGATTGGGCTTGAGTTTGAGGTTAACTCGAACTCATTCATATAGAAAACAAACCTAATAAACTCAAGCCAAACTTTTTTTTAAATCAAACTAAACATGAGCTTGATTTTAAGCTCGTTCAAAAACTTGACTCGAGCTCGAGCTTGTTCATAAATTAATAAGCCTAACTCAAAATATTCAAAACTTAGATTGGCTCAGCTCATTACCATCCCTATCTCTATGCACGAAGATCAGTGATATATTCATAGATGATTACTTTACAATTTAATTAGCTATGAGCAAATGAATGTTTATCAAGCAACTATGAATTATCGAGAAACTTAGGAACTGATTATTAATTTATTTTATCACAAAGTGATATATAAAATTTTTACATATTGATTTAGTATAAATCATAAAAATCCATTATTTTCATGTATTATCTAAAATAACACAATCCACTAACCTCTTAAATATCTAACATAGCTAGAGGTGTCAAACGTGCCGGGCCGGGCCGGCCCGGCACGAGGCATGGACAGTTCGGCCGTGCCTGGGCCGGCCCGGCACGTTCAAAAACCGTGCCCGGGCCCGTGCCGTGCCCGGGCGAAGCAAAGCACGTGCCGTGCCTGGCCCGGCACGGCACGCCGGCACGGGTCCATCCCGTGCCGGTTCACGCAGGCACGCGTGGCACTGGCGGCGTGCCGGGTCGTGAGTCGCGACTCACAGTCACGACTCACTGAGTCGTGACTTGTGACCCAACCGGGCCCCGCCCCCGGTAAAAAGACCGCGGGTCGGGTCCAAACAGACCCGCCCCGCCCCGCCTTCCCTGCCTTGCCGTGCGCCAGTGCCGCCTGGCCAAGCCAAGCCGTGCCCACGGGCCGTGCCGTGCCGGGCACGGTAGCACGGCTGGGCACGTGAAAAACGGGCCGTGCCGTGCTGGGCCAGCCCGTTTGACACCTCTAAACATAGCATCAAAATTTATTTTTTATGTAATTATAAAAATAATTACAGATAAGAAAATCATTTTATGACCAAATATCATTAAAACTACATTATTAAAAGATTAAAAAGATTAACAAATAAGTCTTCAAAATAAAAATAACGAATTAATAATTAATTATGTCATACAAGAAAACAATGGAACCAAGACTATGAGTAGTCATTTTCTATACCTGACAAAGTGATATTGAACTATCATGTATTTCTTCATAATATTTTTAACTTTAGTTTTATATTTTCAGATCTAGATATATTTTTTTAATATTGTTTCTTATTTTTGATATTAATAACACCCGCAGTGCAGTTTATATTTAAACAAATTTTTTATTTTAATTTATATACATAATATTAATATTTTTATATTAATATATTGATATCCGCTATGGCATGCAGCCTATTGTGCTGTCTACAACGATTAACCCAGACTAATCTGAGATTGCAGGAAGTCGGGAGAGGCACTAAATCATGCTTAGGCAAATAATGCTGGGTTTTACTTGGCATGAATCTGATACAACATAGCTCAGCCAACACAACATGGTTAATGCGTCAACCAGGCTATTGAGTCGTGCCATGCCAGCCTCCCTCAAGGTCATGTTGACATGGCATGACATGGAAGCCTAATTTGGCCTAAACATTTTAGGTCAAGCCAACCTAACACAACCCAGTTAACACCTCTAGAGATTGACAAAGATACTTTGAACTACGTATCCGATATTCCCAAGGTTCAAACTCATGTCCTCAGGATAAGGTAGGTTGCCCTTTTATCATTCAAACTATCATATTATTAGTCCTCAACTATTTAGGATTGATTATATTAATCTTATTTTTTTCTAATTTCATGACATAAAGGTGAGAAATTAAAAACACACCTATGTAGTACAAAAAAAGTACTACTAAAAAAAATCTCTAAAATTAAATTCTAAACTATTACTTCTACCGATATAATACTTTTCACAATCTAAAATTAGAATTAGTATCAATCCACATATAAATACTAGATGTATTCCCTATGAATAAATCTTATTAATTCCAAAAAAATAAATAATTTTCACATGTAACTTACAAATAGATCATATGAGTCACTACCAAAAATTAGAATTTGCATAGATGACAGATAAATTATCAGATACTTTTTTTCCTTTGATCAAAGTGATTTATATTGAAATTTTCTTATCTTTGAGTTGACCTACTATTCATCAAATTTAGTCTTTATAATGAATATATATATGAATACACACACATACACACGTATGCAACCCACACCATATATTATCATAGAATGGGATATTAGTTCCCAAGTTCTACAAACATGAATGGTATGTAGCTTATCTCACATAATATATCATCATCCAAGATGAAATAATACCTTAGAAAAACACCTAAGTACCTTGATACTATAACTAGAAGATATAAAAATAGTATATGAAAAAGGAATTAAAATAAGATAAAAAATATGAATCAAGATAACGAGTACATTACTTTTTTAGGAGAACAATTTAATAATAAAAGTCAATGAACATGCTCATAAGACAATTTTACTCTGCAAGAGACTAATCGATAAACTAAGAAGTATGTTTCATTTCAGTATAAATTCTAAGGTAAGATATATCTAATATCTCATTACCAAAACTAGGTATGTTGAATTGATCAAGAATAAAAATATTTAAGTTGGATTAATCAAAGGAAGTAATGGTGGAAGGGACTTCTAATAAAGAAGCTCCATCAACCTTACTCAACAAGTCTCACCATTCTAAGATGTAACTGAGAAGTGAAGAATAATAAGTTGAAACACCTTAATAGTATGACTTGGGGTTGAATTCCATCTGCATGACCTTGCCTAGCCGGAGCAGGATAAATTTTGAATAGGCTAAATCCAGCCCAATTATCTAAAAAAGGGCTGAACCCATTTACCTAGCAAGAGGAATTTTTGACCACTTTGATTGGATAAAAAATATGTGATACCTCATGATTGTTTGCCCCAAGGCACAGCTTCCAATATTAGCCCTAGCATTGCGATGCATGATTACATCCCTTCACTTTTCTAAAGAAACACTCAACATCTTACTATACTACTGCACGGCGAGAGAAAACAGAAATTGAAACCTCCTAATAATGACTAAACTAACATATGCACTAATAATTACTTTACATATTATAAATGAGTAATATTTGCACTTTCATTAGATACTAAATTATCCAATAAAAACACATTTAATGATAGTTGATGTCATGCTATCACACATAGGAAAGAAGACATGACTAACAACTAGATTTATAATTATAAGTTTATCCATAAAAAATGATTTATTAAGATTTATATTAATAAAAAGTATCATAATTATTTGAATCAAGTTTATCATCACTTAAACAAGTTAGTAGAAAACCACAAATTTTATTAAATATTCAAATACAACAATGCTGTACAATTACAATATAAAGTTAATAGGCAAGATTTGATAAAAATACAATATACTCTTAAGTCTAACGAGAAACCAGAAGGATAAGAATTGAGAACCAGAGAGCAAGAACTTGGACATGACTCTTAATTCATGTGTATAACACACCGGTCACAATGTTATAATATATATATATATATTAAAATTTTAAAATAATATAATTATTTTTAAAGGTGAAATTGCTCATGTAATATTATGTATGAAATTCAATATAAATAAATATAATACAAAAATACATGCCCATTTGCAGCACCAGTAGCAGTAAATATTATAATATCACTCTATTTAATCTGGATTATCATATCTTTAAGTCTCATTATTATTATTTTCTCATATACAATCATCTACTTATAATTATTAGATTTTATTTTAAAAATTCATCCGTAGATAATCTCAACATTTTAAGTATAACAAAACATAAATAATATCTAAATATAATATGCTCTGATCTAAAAATTATATTCATAATCATAAAAAAAATAGATTTCAATTCTAACTAAACACCGAATAAAATAATAAATCATATACCATTTTAATTAGCATAAAAAATATAAATTTATATAATTTTTATTAACTTAATATGTCAAATCTTTTTATATTATTATGTGACAAAATTAAACATTAACCAGTATTCAAGTATCTTGACAACTCGCTTATATTCAATGGATCTCTTCACAATTTGCTTGTAGCTAACATAATTAAAAATTCATCTTCAAATACAATATCAATTTTTGTACTTGGAGATTCAGTAAAACCACAATTTTTTTTTTCATGATATTTAAATACATTATTTAATTATTCATAAATCTTACTATCTAATTTTTATGATTATTTCATTCAAGTATATATATATCTAATTATATTTTTTACTCATTCGATATCGACCTTACAATCAATACAAATAACTGAGGATCTGTTAAATAAAACTAAAAAAATTAAGTGCTCAAAAATAAATATTGAATTTTATAAGTATTGAATTTGTATTGAAAAATTATTTAATAATTACTAATAATTAAATACTAAAGATAAATATATTATTTGATAACTATAAATGCTAAATACTAAAAATGATGTATTTTATATTTTTACTCTTATTATCATTGTAGTACATATTATTCAAAATAAATAAAATTTCTAATAATATTTTATTTTTCACTATAATTATTAATTATTATTTAAAAGAAAATTACTAAAAATATATTCATAATTAAATCATAAAATCTAAAAAACACATAAATATGTTTATAAAATAAATAAAAATTAATTACCAACCAGTGATTTGTTATTTCTTCTCTAAAATTAATTATATAATTTTGATCAGCTTGTGCAGCTCTTCCTCCTACTTATAATAGACCTTCATGATTATTTTGAGGTATTTTCGAATTTTCACCATACTCATTTTTACTATGCTCTAAGAAAACATTAACAATACATAATTTTCGGATATAATTATGTATACCTATGCAAGTAATAATAATGTTTCTTTATATTTTTTAAAAAAAGTATCAACCTCTTTAAGATTGGAAAACAAGCTTTCAAAATACAATAAGATCACTTAATAATAATCCTCAATCTGGCATGTACATAGTTGAATGTCACTTCTTTTATACGAGGGCGGACACCATTATGAAAATCAAGTAGTCAATATCATGTATTACGGTAAGGCACCATAAACCCTCGAGTATGTAAATATGCAGTATCATAAAGATAATATTTATCTACATAAAAAAAATTTGAAATTAATTATGAATTTATTAATAATAGCCAAGAAAAGAATTATACTTATCTAGTAGAGGTATTTGAAAATAATTTTTTGGATTACGTAATCTCTGATAATACTCTTGAATCATGTACTACGCCTTCCTATCCAGCTCAAACGAATATAAAAATCATATTAAAGCATCTCATCATTTTACAATAACATTTTGATAATATTCTCCTCTTCCTTTATAAGAAACTTATTTGTCAGATGGTATCATAACATTAACAAGCATCTCATCAAGTGTACTAATAACACCCTATTAATTAGAACAAATATCAATATAACAATATTTATAACAATAATAAGAACACAAATAAAAATAAACTTGTATTTTTATTTACCTTAAATACTTCCCTAAATCATAATTGAGAATGATTTTCTATAATTTCAGTAACTGGGATAGTCACAATCATATCTCTCCCGAAGAGAAATATTATCTCTAATACTTCATGAAAATAATGATGTATAGTTTGAGTTGAATAATTAAATCTTTTTTTGATAACACGATTTCTCATGTTATGATTTAATGTCATAAATATTATCATTTTTTTCTTCAACTTTGATGTAACGACTATCTTTCAACTATGTATTTTTAAAATGCTCACAAATACGCAAAAATACTTACCTATTCATTCTTAAAATTTCTAGACAATATACTGGATTACCATTTAATTTTTCTTGCACATATACACAATTTTTCAGTGCAGAGTCGGTATCTAGCCTTCTTCCAAGTCACTTTTTTTTAATAATCTTCTTGATTAGAATCAGTGTTGTGATTTTTAATATATATTTTTGCTTTTCAATTAACATCTGATAATATTCAACATTTACAAATATATCAATTATAAAAAATAAAAATAAAAACAATTACAAGCAAAATGAACCACAAAATATTGCCATGAAAAGAAATTATGTCAATACAAATAAATATGAAGATAAAATATAAAAATAACTCATAAAATAACATAAAATTGCATTTTCTTGAAACACAAGTGCCTAAAAAAAATTAAAGTAATCCTAATTTTTTTTGCATTCATCTAAATCTAAGCAATTCTGACTGCCTCTAGCTTTTGTAAAAATATCATCAACTGTTCTCTGTATACTTTGCTTTCATAAAAAAAATACTTGAAACTACAATGTACAATGGGTCATCCATAGATAATGTTGCAATCTCATCTAATTTTTTATTATATTCTTTTATGCTAAGTCCATCTAATTGGTCCAATATATTTAGAACAACAAGTAATTTTTCATCTAGATCTCCTTTATTTTTCTTTTGGTTATTCCTTTTCGGTAAATACATTTCTTTTGATGATGAAGGATTTGGTGAAGATTCGGGCTCTATATCCTTGTGTATATAAGAATTCTCTACAGTTGGTTAAGTACTTTATGAATATTAGTCAGTACCATTTTTAAGCAACCACTGCCTAGATGGACCCCATGATTCTTGCCCGGTAGCTATAATACCATCAAAGAGTGATCTCATCTTATCTGCATATTGTAGCGTAGTATATTAAAATTATTTTGCATCTAAAATTTTCTATTAATCAAATCATTCTAAATAGTTAATAATAGTTTAATTTATTTTTTCAAAATATGAACTAAAGAAATGAGTTATACCATGATATATTCTTCCTACTCTTCTGAAGTCTAGTCAATTGTATTAGGTAATGGATTATAGTTATGGTCAAACTTTCCTATTAAATTTGATCATACCATGAATTTATGTTTTAAATAATTTCATTCATTTTTCAATTGTTTGAGTGATTTAAATTTTTGTTCTCTTTAAAATTTTTTGAAATTTTATCTCATGATTCAACATTCAAGCTCCCCCCCCCTTTTTCTCAAAATATTTTTCTGATCAAGACATAAATCTAAAAAAAATTTAACTAGAGTTGAGTATTTCCAACTAGCTCTGGTAGTATCAAAAGAAATCATTCCTACATAAGAGAATTTAATGAAAATTTTTTTAAATATTTTCTTTCTTCAAATAAAAGAATAGACAATAAATTCTAATTCTAAATATCAAAAAATAATGCAACAATGAAACTCATATTAATGCATAACATGTATTATAAAACTCATTTAAATGTATAACCAACATAAACAAAGCGATGACATGTGATGAAATACATAACATGATCAAACAATAAGAAAACTATTTGTAATTCATATGAGATATAGGACATAATCAAGCAATTTGGAATGTCGTAACATTTATGTACCTAAACATATTTCAGGACATTTGAATTATTCGGGATTCGAACTATTCAGGATTCAATCCATTCGGCCTAATATAATTATATTAAGCAAAATGATAAACTAATAAAAGGTATAGATGTGTTGCACAACAATTGTATTGGAGGTCTAGACAAGCTTTTGTAATTCAATCCATTCGATATTCAATCTATTCGGGATTTAAACAAAATATAACAAAAAAATTAGGATTCAAATCAATTAGAAAGAAGAAAAACTCAAAGCAATCAGGATTCAAAATAATTCGGGATTCAAAATAATTTGGGATTCAAATATTTCGCAAAAAAATAAATGCATTCAGGATTCAAAGCATTCAAGAAATCAAAGAAATGAAGATAAACAAATTGCATTAATTATAGTTTTTAAATTATTTATAAGAATCTAGTTCTTCATGAAGAACTTTGTGAAAAAATCAGCAATCAATCATCATCCAGAAAAAAAAAACGAAAACATAATCCAATTATTCTAATCTTGTGAAAATCAAATACCTCAAACACAGAAGAAATCTCAAATATCAATAACATAAAAATCATTTATGCTTGCCACAAAACCAAGCTGACTATACTCCCAAAACACACCAAACTCGTGCAAGAGAACGAAAAAATTTTGCATAAACAATGATGAAAATGGAAAACAAAATAAGTGCAAAAAATTTTAAGAGTAAAATGGTAATTTTATAAAATCTATCATGTTGAGCATTTTCAGCATTCAATGATAAGTAGACCTCTACCTACTTAATAATTTTAATACTATTTTGTTTAAAATTTTTAATTTTCAGAACCCAAACATTTTTTCTCAAACGCATTAAAAACTTAAAACCAATGAAAATTCTCATTTTCAATGGTTTGAATAAATTAAGTACTGAATCAAACAGTCTCTAAGTAATAAAAAAATAAATAAAAACAAATATTTTAAATATTTTCTTACCATTTCAATGGTCATGTCAATAAAATATAAGTGTTAGATATATCAATTAAAGATATTATAAATACTATATCCATCAATGTATAAAATAAGTCAAGATAGTATATACCACCAAATCTATATTCGTTATATCATAAAAGATTTTGATACAAATAAAAATCTTATGTCGATGTCTAATTTTTAATTATTATTTTATTAATTTTACTATTAACATAAGTAAATATCACATATTAATAATCAACACATAAATCCTAATAGATATATAAAATTCTATTAGTATCAAACATTTATTTATATTTTTTTCTTTTTTGACTCAAATAACTTATATATCATGTAAAAGACTTATAGTTTATTAAATAATATATATACATAGTATAAAAAATCTCAACTAAGTAATTATCTCTAATATTTCTCATAAAAATATTTATTTGTCACATTATTATTTGAAGAGTTATCAAATATTATACCAAATATTTTATTTTATATCTCATTATTCCTAAAAATCTTTAACAAATTTTTATATATGACATAATCATCGATAAGGTGAAGATTCTCATAAAATCCAAATATATTTTTTATTTAATTTCAAGTTAGAATCATCAAAATGAGCAATGACATATGTTAATATTTTATCATCATAATTTGTCTAAATATAAGACATCATCGAGGCCACTATACTATGTTTGTTTGATAATAACTAATTATTTTTTATTTTATAATTTTTTATTATGCTATACTTATATGTCATCCAAGAAATCTTATGATAGATAGACTAAAAATATTTTTACATTGAATTAACTAGTCTAAAATCTTCCAAAAATCAAAATAGAACTCATGTTAGCAATAAATTTAGCTATGTATTCCATTGCAAATTCATGATGATAAATAAAAAGAGTTACGAAACTTAAAATTTTTAAATTCAACGATATTGTCATTTAGTTAAATTTGCCTAAAATTCAATGTACTATATTTTTTCGTGCATTATTCAATATATATCATAAGATATCTGGGCTAACCAGTACTCTTACAAATATCTATTTTTTATAATATTTTCATTGTATTGAATTTTATTTGACGTTCGAACATTTTTATTTTTAATAATATTAAATTAGGTTTATACTAAATATATTTATTTATTCTTAAATTTTTTAAGTATCGGGCCCAAGCCAATCTATGGCTAAGAGATCATCCAATCTCATACCTTGTTATAGGGTTTTCATTATTTAAATTAAGATCATCCTCAATTTAATAATTATCACATGTTTTTTTAATTATAAAAAAAATTTATAAAAGAAATATTTTTAATTCTAAAATTAAGTACTAAAAAAATAAATGAAATAAAAAAGTTGTGTTCTTTACAAAGATTCAAACAACTCATCTAAAACCAAAGCTGAGAAATTACAAGCCCGCACCCCGGCAACAGGCAACCACAACGATCACCCACCAATATTAATTTAAATAATTATATTTTATATAATATTAAATTTAATATAAAAAAATTAAAAATAATATTATTGCTCATAGATTATAATTTAGAAAATTTTAATGAGTCAAATTTTGGGAGAAAATAAATTACAATTTGAGTAGAAAACTACAAACATCGATAGATGATTTCTAATTCATGTGATAGTAATATTATTCTAGTTCTTATTTATTTTTATTATTTTTTTTATTTCATTATGATTTATACACTATTAATGATTTGGATTGCACTTATTATCATTTTTATTTTTATTATTTTTTTATTTCATTATGATCTATGTATTCATCATAATCTACTTTGTTTCATTATTAAAATAAAATGAATTTTTTTTATATTTTATTTGAATCAAACCAAATATAATGTCACAATAATAATACATGAATGCAGATTGCAAAAGCAAAATGCTTTAATAT
This sequence comes from Sapria himalayana, assembly GCA_029783825.1. Taxonomy (NCBI): domain Eukaryota; kingdom Viridiplantae; phylum Streptophyta; class Magnoliopsida; order Malpighiales; family Rafflesiaceae; genus Sapria; species Sapria himalayana. The sequence goes on along the minus strand of JAREIK010002415.1, from coordinate 251,289 downwards.
CATATATTTTCCTTTATTTTGTATTTTCTTAATTTTTTAAAATTTAATATTTTTAATTTTTAAAAAATAATTTAAAATAATAATTAACAAATTATATTTTTTTTAATAAAATTTTATTCAAATTCAAAATTTCAGCCCAAAAGGCCAAAAACTATATAAAAAATGAGTTTGTTAATGTTGACACGAATTGTCCAAGTTGGCACGGCCCACACCAAGCCCTGTATGGTCGAGCATTTTGTGGGTCAACCATGCAATGTCCTATGAATCATTTTCAAACATGGAGCTTCAGTCGAGCATTATCAAGCATATTGTGAGCTAACGAAGCTAAACTATATATAATTCAGATTTGTGACCCCCTTCATATCCTGTAATAATTTTTTAGAGGAAAGATATTATTAAATTGATTATGATCATGGACTTTCCAATTAGATTTTTGAAATATATTAAGTTAGTCAATATTATGCAAACCTACTTCTAATTTACATATTATATGATTCCTAAATCTAAAAGTAAGAATATCATAATAAAATATTATAAATTAGAAAAATAATTAATAAATTTAAAAAATTTAGTCGAGTGATATAAATAACATCCGATATATAGACAATTAGTAATGATGCATTATTTTCATATCTCACCACCCATTATATAGACTCAAAGTAAAAACTTAATAAAAAAATTCTAGAATTTCATTAGATGCTCTTTCCACATGAATACCCTACCACATATGAATATATAACGTGGATCATTAGAAAATATAAAATTCAAAATAAAATATTTAATATTAATTTCAATAATACTTCTAATAATAAAAAAGCTATTATTATGCTTGTTTAGACTATTAGATATGGATTGTTAGATAAAATATTTTACATTAAATACATGTATAACATAATTAACTTGATAATATATGCAGGAATAAAATTATCTCTCATATTAGAAAAAATAAAAAATTCACTAAAATATTTTATAATTCTTAACAGACAACATGAATTTATCAGTTTATGGCTCTCTGCTTGTCAGCATACCTAAATAAAAAATTCTAAACAAATATGAAATACTATTAAAATCATACATATATTATATTGGAGTCATATATTAGCTACCAACACATAATATCCGACTACATCAACAATAATAATGACGAATTTATTATTTATTATTCAATCTATGATATAAATATTTATTTTATAAAATTTCTAAATATTTTTTATGACATGATAAACATGTGTTTATCTATAATACTCTCACTATTTGCATTGCACTTAAGTGCATATATAATATTAATAGCATGTTTAGCAAATATAGAGATTACCTTACATTTAGTATCAAGACTGTTAAGATTAAAACCAAATATTTTAAATACTGATCATCCATTCAAACTCTATATTATTTGACTATATGTATGAAACATATGATTAAAGTGAAAAGAATATACAATATATTAACATATATATCTATGTGCATGAACTAAACACACCAACGACCATCCGAAATAATTCATTCCCAAAAAATTAACTAACTTATTTATATATTACGATACTAAATATAATAGTTATATCCAGACTCTAAGTATAGGCATGAAATTCATATTCATAAATGATAACTTCTCCAATTAGTTAGTCAAAGGCAAACGATGGGGTGATTCGTCAAATATGAGCAGACTGTCTCAGTACCTAAATACTAATTACTACTTAATCTTATCATATTATGATAATAAAAATTTAAATATTTTACTATAATGATAATCATATGAATCCACATATCTAATACTATCTAAGATAACACATGATCTATCGATCCATCTAGTATCTAGCAGAGCAATGAAATCTATTTTTTTAATGACATCCAATTTTATTTCAGATAGGAAATGAGACCACAATCAGATATTTTAGAGATACTAGTATGCATGAATGACTTAAGAAAATTCGAGATTAAGCATTCATAATAAGATACAAGTGATGAATGCGAATGATAATTAATAAGACATGAAGATGAAAAATATGGAGGGTACTAGCAACAACTTCTTCAGTCGCATTCATGACGATGACAATTTATATCTACATCCAAATTATCATACCATAGACATTGATTGATGATTACTAATTCATGTGATAGTGATATTATGCTAGTTCTTATTTATTTTTGTTATTTTTTTATTTCATTATGATTTATATACTATTAATATATTGGATTGTACTTATTATGATTTTTATTTTTGTTATTTTTTTATATTGTACTTATTATGATTTACTCATTTATTATATTCTACTTTTATTTTATTATTGAAATGATATGAATTTTTTAATTTTTTATTTGAACCAAACCTAACACGATGTCACAATTATGATACACAAATACATATTATGAAAGAAAAATGCTAGAATATGAGATATTTTTATTTATTTTGTATTTTTTTTAAGTTTAATATTTTTATTTTTTATTTATTAATGAAATAAGAAATAACAATTAACAAATTAAATTTTAAAAAAAAATTAATATTTTGTTTAAATTTAAAATTTCAACCCAAAAAGAACAAAACCAACAAAAAAAACCGAGTAGTGTTGGCATGAACCGGCCTGAGCCGACATGGCCTACACCGAACCTGCACAACAAGTATTTTGTGGGCAAACCATGCCATGTCGAGCCGCTATTATGGTTATTTTGGCATGTCGATCAAGACATGGTAGCATGATCATGCCTCACTGAAATGAATTGTATCATCACGACATGATTCGTTTGACACCTCTACCCATGCCTGAGCTTTTACAATGTCGAGATAAGTTTTCAATATAAGGTAAATATTGTAATTCTTAACTTTTCATATAAGGCACATTCACACTTCCTAACCTTTTTATTGAAATCAAGTTGATTTGATACTAACACAAACCAACCCAATTTAATATAAAACAATAATTTAAAAAATTAATGTTGCAATATCTAGATAGTCATTACAACAAGACACATTAGCCACGTGACATTCTACATACGAGCACAAACTCGATAACTTTAAAAAAAAACTTTTTTATTCTAACAGAAACATACTTTGTTCCTCTTTGCCCATTAATTTTTGTCTCCAACGAGCAAAACAAAATTCAACGCATAAAAAAATTCTTAACTAGAAAAAGTAATAAAAAATAATATTTTAAGTTTTAATAATTATATAAATTGATAAATAAAATTTATATTTTTTCATACTCAAAATGTATTCATTTCTCTTCTCTCTAATTTCAAAATTTCATACTATCCTTAATTTTACAAAGCACACTACACATCCACTACTCCTTTTTATTTAGTTTTACTTTATATACTAAATAAATATAATAATAAAAGATATAAAAATATATAATCATTAAAAAACTTTTTTTATTCCAAACTCACCAAACTAAAAATAAACATTACATACATAATACATAAAGAAATAGAAAATAATAATTTAAAAAAATAAAATTAATATTATACATGATTTTGATTTATATAATAACATGACCAATATTTCGAGACTAATTTATCTCACAATTATAAGTCGACCCAAATACCAAAAAATCTATGCATTATAAACAAATTTTTATAATTTAGACTTATTTTAATATAGTTAAAAAAAATTAGAAAAATCAAAGAAAATTAACAAATATAGATAGAGTAAACAAATTTACAATTGAAAAAATCAATGAGACAGGATAAAAAGTATCAAATAGGCCAAGTAGCTTGTGGACCATCCCTAACACAACACAGTTTAGCCGAGAGCTAGCCCACAACATGGCTACTAGGAAAACTTTTTGACATGATAGGCACAAGCACAGCACAACATGACCCCACACAATGGCATGACAGGCCAAATCGACTACTCTATAGGTGTCAAACAGCCTATGTCATACTGGCACGACCCATTTTAGTGAGGCATGGTTATACAACTATGTAGTGCCAAGTACGACACAACAACTATAATAGCAGCTCAGCACAGCATGGTTGGAAATGCAAAATGCTAGGTTATGCCAGGTTGTGCTGGGACTAGTTCAGCTATGCTAGTTTAGGATGATTCATGCTAGCATCAACTATGCAACACTTCAGCCGCAAGGGCTAATGATGCTCAACCACATAAACAAAACAAACCTACTTGGTTGTTTATTTAAAAAAAAATACCCCATCAAGCAATCACCAGACGAGGCATGAGCCGTGACCCAATATCCACCCTTGCCCGGTTCATGATCACCAAGCAAAGCACGTTGGTCATGCGTAGCCTGGCAAAAGATATGGCTCGCACTTTCCCAACACAGCATGAGTAGTGACTAGCCTAGCAAAACTGAACCATGTCATGCCATTTATTGTGTCCGGGCCACCCAGCTCAGTTGACACCTCTAAGCTAGCTTGATCTTGACCCAGGCTTGCCTGGAACAAACCAAGCTAGCCTGAAACAAACCAGATTAATCTGGCTATGCCTGACCCAACATGGCATGACATGACCCGCCTAAAAGTCGTACCAATGCATTGTGTCAAGTTGCCCCTTTTTAGAGTTATATTGGCACAACATGAGATGACCAATGATAAATATCATGTTGTGTCCAACATGGCACAATGACCCGGATGAGCCTAAAAAATATATCATAATGACACGACACAACCTGTTTGACACATTTAATTAAATATCTCAGAAAATATGTTATAATATACTAAAAATATGATATATTAGATTATATATAAATTGTAAACCCACTAGTTTACTATCATTAGTTCACTGTTATTGTATGCATAAATATATTCAACTCACTTATCATAAAATTCTTATATTAATTAATATGACTAACATAATAAAAAATTATAAATTTGATAAATAATTGACTTAGATCATATGTCCTTTTTGATGATGTTCAATGATTGCCTATTGATCAGGGCTTTATTGTTCAAAACTTAGCTATAGGCTAGAGTTTTGGAAGGGTTGATCTATTGCACGTTACTGTGGGACCTTTTCAATGTGTCTTGACCTTTGTGGGGCGTCCGCACTATGTCTCGACCTCCTAGACCAAACCTTCAAGTTGTTGGTCAAAAAATGTCTACAAAGCTAGACTAATTGGTTCAAATTCAATAAAGTTAATTTGTGAGGCTAAAAAATAAGGTGAAGGTAAAGAAACCCCCAATTATGCAAGTCCTCATTATTCTCCCTCTAACTTAGGGGATCGAGAAAAAAAGAATAAATATTAGACAAAAGTTACACCAGAGTTAAATTTTTCCTAATGAAAGGTGAATAACATTTATATTTTTTTTAGTTAGAAAAATACCCCAAAAAAATTGTATTTGAGAGATTTAGATGCTACTTGATAACGGACTTAAAACATTCAAACCATTAAAAATTAAAATGTTTAATGATTTGAAATTTTAAGTATGTTTAATAAAAAAATACTGGGAACTAAAAATTTAAATATTTAAGTAAAAATTTATTAAAAATTTTAAGTATGTAGAAATATACTTAATGTTGAAAGCTGAAAATTGTTAACAAATTTTTTTAAAAAAATTACTATTTTATCATTTTTTTTTCATTTCTTTTTCGTTATCTCATTCACGCTACAGTTCAGTTTGTGAATCTATCTTTTCTTCATATTTCTCTCCCACCACAAACCTTAACCCTAACCATCTTTTATAATTAATTTTAAAAAAGAAATAACAAATTAATTAGTTGTTTATTAATTTTCATTTTTATATTAAAAATTTAGATAATTATAAAGAGTTTAGATTTTATTATTTATTTTTTAAATATTTTTATTTCTTTTTTAGATTTATTAATTATTTATGAATATGTTTTTAAAAATTTTATTTTTTTAATAATTAATAATTATAATTAAAAAAAATTATTAAAAATTATATTTATGTTGGATAATATATAATACAATGATAATAAAGATAAATATGTAAAATATATCATTTTCAGCATTTACTGTTATCAAATAATATATTTATAATCAGTATTCAATTAACAGTAATTTATCAAAAAGTTATTCAATACAAATTTAATACTTATAAAATTGAACCTTAATTTTTCAGCCCTTAATTTTTTCAGTTTTATTAAATGAGCCTTTATTATCTAATTTACCCCGATGTGATGAGTGAATATGAACAAACATGTACACCCTAAGATTAAGAAGAATATTAGAAAGAATGTGAGTAGTGAGAAAGTCATCAAGAAGAGCTTCACAAGGTATTTCTAAGACATATTTTAGGTGGCATATGAGTGATGAGATAAGTAACGGTAAGGAAATGAGTTACTATGAGCCTCATCCAGTGTTTGCATGAGGTTCACGTTCATGACTAGTAGAATATGATTTCCAATCAATGGAGCGGCCATGAAATTTCCAGCAAGTATTGTGAATATGATTTGGGCGAGGACAATGATATCACCATATGCATTGAAGAGAGGACATTGATCTGACAAGGTTGGCAGATGGTGTTTGGCAGTATTGACATGAACAATGGAATCTGATAGACCTTGAGTAGCAAGGGCCAAGCCTTCAACTGGTATCAATAAAGACTTGACTAGCAGAACTTTTTGTCAGCTCACCTCATGCCGAACTTCAAAGAAAGCCTCATGAAGGCTTGGAAATGATTGATACTTAAGAGACAATCACGAACTTCACTTCATCAAGGTTTTGATTAAGACCGAGAAGAAACTTGAATAGTCACTTTTTATCAACAATAAGCTTGTGCAGATTAGCATCCACAGGGTTCAATCAAAAACTTCAAAAAGGTCAAGTTACTGCTAATAACATGTAAGAGAATTAAAATAGTTTGTCACATTGACATTCCCTTGTTTGAAATCATGAAAAGTACTTTCAGCTTCAAATAACTCAGTAATGTTTTCAATGCTCAAATATGTCTCAAGGGTTCCTACCAAATAGCAAGGGCAATTGGATACAATGGAAAGATTCCACTAATCTCAGGTAAATTAAAAGTTATCAGCCAAGACATCCACATATTATTTTCTGACTTCCTAAGTTTAAAACTCAAAGCATCTTGTTTAGGAGGGGCTGCATTAGAGGTGAGAAAACCATCTTTACAACGACCACACAAATATATTATGATGGACTATAACCATTGGAGGTAATTATATCCATTTAGCTTGTGGCAGGTGATTGGAATGGTGGAGCAATCAGCAGAAAATGGAGTTAATGGTTCAGCAGATGAGGTGACATCTGATGATGACTGTCGTGCTGAGAAGAGACCATTTCATACTTAGTTATGAAGCCTGATCTGTTGCAGCAACAGAAAGAAAAGGTTGGAGTAGAGAAACACAAGAACAAATCACTTCCTAAAAAAACAGAATTTGGTCTGACACAAAGAAAAATGATGAAGAATTTAACAATTATAGTTCATGGCTCTAATGCCATGTAGAGTTAAACATAAATGAAGAATGAAAAACACCCATAAAAAGATACACAAAAGCCCCTTATATAAGGGAGAAACGATTAGAATGGCCCACAAAATGGGTGCACCCATCAAAGATTAAAGAAAGAAAAAAAACAAAAATTATTTTTTGATTTTCTTAAAAGAAAATAAGCATCAACTCCTATAATATTCCTAAAATATCTAATATCATAAACACTAGATATTAACAAATACAAATAGCTGATTCTCTATAGTTATGAATAAAACTGTCTCACCAAAAATATTTCAGAATATTTTTTCTATATAGGAATGTCCGAGCTATTTCAAACACTATTAGCTGCCTCAATCCGTGGGAACATAAAAAAATATTAAAGTTGCTACAATAAATATCATAGTAATAAGAAAAATATATGAAATGCTGCTTTGAAAGTTCAAACCGGAAAATGGGTGAGGACAAACAGACATGCACAGAAATTGTCCCTTGACAACTGCTGTGTTTCCAACTACCAGGTGACCATTGAAAATAAAAAATAACTAATGAATTATTTTTTTATGCAGGTCAAGACCAAATCGAATCAGACTCAGCCCATCCTAGTATTCTTTTGCCAGCTGAAAGGCCATGTTACAACGAGATCAACAGTTCATAATTTCTCTTCATTGCCTCAATCAAAAAAATACAATATTTTGGGGTGTTTCCAACTGATACTTCCACTACAAGACTGACATAAGATAATACATTTAGGGCACCCGGCATTCACTACTTTTGTAGTGCATTCATGATCAAAAATTGTGTTCATGGATAACAGGGCAACAGTTCAGACAAAAGTGTAATTGCTCAATCTGACATTGTTTTGTCCATAAAATCTCTTCTTCATTCTAAAAGCTGATATCCACAATTCCATTATAGCTATTATCATGAATTTGTCATGCCTATGATTCTAGTGTCGAAGATATATTCCAAAGATGAAATGAATATCTAATTTCTATGTATAGCAATCAGTATTTGTTATTATACATTGGTGCACTGGACAATATTGAGGACTGCACATCCATATCTTTAGGTGCTTTATATATGTTATTAGTGGGTGCGATTATACAAACACTAACTTATTAGATCACATAAGAATTCCGAAGTTAAATATAATTGATCGAGAATAATACTAGAATACTTAGCTACTTGGGAGGCCTTTATATTATATGCATATAGTGGATGTCATATTTTAATATAATAATAACTACCTTTGTCAAAGAGAGATAGGTCTTGAATTTAAGACTCATCAGACATGGTTTTTCTGATTTTTAAGAATAAGACTTTCAAGATATTAATCTTTTATAAGCCCCGTATTAAAGTGAGAGTCTCATATATTGGATACGAACTCCATAAATATTAAGTGTATTTGCCTTTACTTTGTGTCATTTGAAAATCAATAGATATTAATGTGATTATTCTTTCCTCTAGAATAATAGTCATGATTCTAACACCAAGTTTTCAACTCTCGGGTAGATTTTAAATGATTCCACATAAATTTGATTTATGGACAAACATCGCTGCCCCCAGATTACCAGCAACATGTCTTTGGATTCACACTCCTTGAATGTAACAAATGGATGATATTTGTATGATCATAAAAAAGTCATTCGCTCTCAAGAAGAATCATAAATAAGAAAACCAATTTTCAGGAACAATACAAAGGTTTAAATTGCAGACCACTAACCTTCGTGCCAAAAGGACCAACAGGATGATTGATTTCAAGTAGATCCCTACCCTATACAAGATAAACCGATCCATATAAAAATCCTATTCAATTCAAGAAGCATCAAACTAAAGTAAAGGCATAACATTGTTATTAGTGAACTCTTCAGCATGTGCACCCAACATAATAACTGAAAGCTTCGTTCAGCTCAATCCTTAGAAACCAAAACACACAAGGACTCTTTTAATTTGTGGCAGGAAAAAAAAAGTCACAGCTCTGAGGCCTATCTCATTCACTTTTTTCCCTTATTTTCCTACCAAGCAAAAAAAATGCTACCTCTATCTCAGCTTCTAGTTCCTCCAGTTCGTGTCCAGTAGCAATAGGCATTATATCTTCAACTTTTTTCTTTACTGGACCATTTCAAAAAAAAAAAATTTAAATAATTTCGATCAATCAACATGCTTTTAGGTTCATGAATTTTTAGATGAATAAAAGCATGCATTTAGTTGCACATGATGCATGTGTTTCAGTTCTACCAGGCAATCTGAATTTAGAAAACTTAAAATAATTAATGCAAGAAAAAGTTTCAATGATTTAAATCTACCAACATATTTATTGAATAAGCAAACTTATTACTAATTTCAACAAACATTATAAAAATAAGATCATCTTGAATATTCTCTAAAAAACAATGACAAATCTCATTTTTTTCATTAACTCATGAAATATAAGACAAGATAATGTTCCTATAAGTCTAACCATAATACTAGAGAGTCATCAATCTAATATTTGAAAATCTAACCTCTTCAAATTTACATCTATTCCAATAAGTCACATAGGAATGATCATGAGCCCGAATTTGGCACCCCCATGGGCTTGGTTGGAATGATTGGAATGATTGAGAATAGAATATAGAAGATTATGTATTTGGTTTGAATCTCACATCCAACGAACTTGGACTTGCCTAGAGTCGAAACCAAGAGGAATGCATCTCTCCCCATGGAATTTGTTGAGGTGAATAAGTTGGCACAGATCATCGAGAATATTCATGGTTATTAAAAAAAAACTGCATTTGATCTTCAGTATAATTATAAAAAAGAAAGATTATTTATCAAAATATACAAAATAAGTAATAACTTTCTTGTTTGACAAAATTATTGTTAAACTATGATGAGTAAACAAGTGAGAAAGAAAAGGAATGAGATAAAATGAATAGCAACCCAAAATATTTCTCAACATAAAAAAAAACACAAATACAATATGCATAGTAACTACAAACTCTAGCCTAAATACATCATTATATGAGCATTAAAAGTTACATACAATTCGATGGAGTAGAAAAAAAAATCTATTATAAATCTATAAATATTTGCAAGTTAATCTTTAGTGAATAAATATGTAGTAACAATAGTTTTGTCATGATTTTTTTTTTTTTTTGAATAAAATACCAATCAATTTGAATATGATTCATCCATTCATAGAAAATCAGATAGAAAATAATATATCAAGTTATATGTTAGGCCACATGTGTGCTCCTCCTACACTAGGCGTAATGATAATTCTAGGATTGTAAGCAACAAATGACATGTAAGGAATGATTGCAGAATACAGATTGGGTTGTTATGAAATTCTATTAGAAAGGATGAGTTGGGTATTGGTTAAGAGTTGAGATTTTCGATCATGACCAAAGAGGTGAAGGAAATAAATCATGAGGTGTGGATTGTGTGAGGACAAGAAAAGAACTATATTGCATTGTCTTCCTCAACTAGGAGAGAACCAACCCTCTCAAATTCCAGCTAATTTTTCTACTTTTCTCTGTGTTTTCTAATTCATTTTCTACCATGTGCGTATCAACTTGATTTCAAGAGCAATGAACCTGGAAAACCAGCTTGTAAAAAGGTGGCTCAGCATATGGATTCTATGGAGAAGTTAATTGCATCAGTGCAAGAAGAATTTTAGCATAAAATGGTTAAGATGAAAGAGGAAACATAGAATCTAAATCAGAGATTCGAGCAGTTCATCAAATTGCTACCAGATATTGTGTGGGCAATGAGCTGGAAGATTGATTTTCTTCCTAGAAAAAAAGGGTAGCTAATCCATTTATGGGGGAGGTTCATGAGTCAAATGGCAGTTCTAGTTTTTTCGAATTTTGCCATGAATCCCAATTTTAAAAGTTAAAAATACCTTCGTTTGTTGGTACAAATCTGTATGAGTGGATTCTAAAGCAGAGTAATATTTTGCACTTAATCAGCTAACAAATGAGGAGAAACTTGAGGATGCAGTTATGGCTTTTGATGGTTATGCACTACTTTGGTATCAATTGGAAAATAGAAAAAAGATCCATCATTCTTTGGGAAGAGATGAAGATGCTTCTCTTGCAGCATTTCCGAACAACTTAGGACGGCACTTTTCACGAGCAATGGTTAGCCATGGTTCAAGATGGGTAGTGTACAGGAATATCATCAAAGATTCATCACATTGTTGGCGCCTGTGTTGCACGGATACGCCTAAGTGCTGCCGTGTCCACGTGTCCAACACGTGGATACGGCGACACGCGTCGGACACGTGTCCGATAGGCCAGGGGTGGGTTTTGGAATCTTCATCGAGAGGGGGAGAGTTCGAAAATCGGGTGGGGGGTTGGGTTCGGGAGAGGGGGGGGGGGGGAGGTGGTTTCGGGAGGGGGGTTTTGGAGGGGGGGAAAAGGTTCGGGAGGGGGGTTTTGGAGGGAGGGAAAAGGTTCGGGAGGGGGGGAAGGCTCGGGAGGAGGAGGGGGAGGGTGTTAGAGGGTTTAAATTTTTTTTAAATTATTTTAAAATACAGTATTTTTAATTATTTTAAAATACCTAATATTTATAATTAATAATTATTTTTTTATTTTATTTTTTTTATCATGACATATCCTAGCCGTATCCGTATCCTAATTTTTTAGAATTTGTCATGTCCCCGTATCTTGCCGTGTCGTATCCCCGTATCCGTATCCGTGTTCGTGCAACATAACTTGGCGCCATTGGAGAAATTTCTGATGAAGTAGCTCTGGGTAATTTCATTAAAGGGTTAAAGTAAAAAATCAGAATGGATGTAAGAAATCTAGAACACATCAATTTGGGCCATTCCATAAGCTAGCTCAAAAGATTGAAGAAAAAATGTGACCACTGAGGCCAATAAACCCTACAATGGGGTTACATGAGCATGAACTTCACAAGGCAGTATTGCGCCCTCTAAAATTTCCCAATCAGTTTTCAGGGGAAATCACTCAAACTAAGATCACTGAAGAAGTGAGGAGACTTCCAATTCGGAGCTACAAAAGAAATGAGAAAATTGGTTGTGCTTCCGCTCTGATGAGAAATGGAGACATGAGCACTGCTGCATGAAGAAAGAACTAAGTATTCATCTGATACATGATGCAGATGAAGAAGAACCGGGTTAGATTGATGTTACGAAAGAGACATAGGCTGAATTGGAGGTGGCTAAATTTAACCAAATGGCAGAAGTTTGGCACAAATCTGTAGTGGGAATAACTACCCCAAAAAGCACACTATTTAAAAGAATATAATCGCCTCATATCACAATTGAGGAATATGTGATTACTATGGGAACCAGAACTGTAGTATGTGAAAGAAGTTTATACAAGTGGTAGCTCTTCATTTGCAAGGAATTAATGTTGTAGAAAAGTTTTTACCATTTGAAAGTATTGATGTGATTTTGGGAATCATATGGGTTGAGACCATGGATATGACGCATATAAATTGGATGACTCAAGTAATGAAGTCTAGTTTGGGAAATGAGCCTGTTACTTTGCGTAGGGATCCTTCATTGGGGAAGATGCTGGTTTCTTAAAAGGTTATGATGAGAACTATTAAGCATAAGGGTACTGAAATTCTAGTGTAGCTGAATCAGTTAAAAGGTTTGAGTAAGCAAGTCATAAGTATTGCCAGTTCAACATCAGATTTTGAAAATGTATCTCAAAGTTTTTGACATGTCTGTGGAACTACCACCTATTAGAGGACATGTACTTATTTCAAGTCACTAGCAATCCCTTTTGAAGCTCAGTTCTGCTTATTAAGAAGATTGAGGGGTCTTGGAAATTTTGTATAAATTATAGGGCACTAAGTAAGGAGAAAGTGCCAAATAAGTACCCAATCTCAGTAAAAGATAAGTTTCTTGATTAATTACATGGTGCTAAAATTTTCTCAAAATTAAACAACATGAAGTCGGATTATCATAAAATCAAACTATCAGAGTCAGCAGGTAAGTCCCAAGATGTTCACAAAAGACAAAACAACTCTTAAGAACCGGGATGGGCATTATGAATTCCTCATCATGCCTTTTGGACTTATGGATGCCCTTGTTACTGTCCAACCATTGAGGAATGACGTCTTCTAAAAAAAAAACACACTAGAAATCCTAGTTTATTATCCTTTTGATGACATCCTACAAGCCAACCAACTCTTGGACAACCAAAAAAGTGTGAATTCAGGAGAACACGTATGGCTTACTTAAGTCATACCATCTTCGGACATGGGGCAGCAGCAGACCCCAGCATGACACGCATTATTTTGTCATTGACTGATCAATTAAATAAAGATAAATTTGAGTGGGATTTAAAAGTTATTGCATCCTTTGAAATACTTAAGCAAGTTATGTTCTCAATTAGGTGTCAAATATGTATTGCCCATCTAGCACGACCCAGTGGATAGCTTTCAAACCGGGACATGTTTGGATAGCCTGGATGAGGGCTAAAATACATTATAAATAATTTTTAGCTCTCGCACAAGAATTACATCCACTTGATCTCATACGCAAGCTTAGCAAGAAAAGAAATACTTAGAGAGAAGATATATCATAAATAAAATTTTATTAAATACAACAATGAGATGGCTCCTTTATATAGTGAGAGCTTTCATTCATCAATAGCTAAAATTATGTCACATGTTACAATCTCATTACATAAAAAATTTCTAGAATATTCTAGAATAAAAAGTAATCTACAGATCTTTAAAATCATCTAAAATTTTTTAGAACCTCATCAAGATCATTCTAAAAGTCTTCATACGACAAACTTGTGATCTAACATTTTCTAAAATTTTATTGAGTCAAATCATATTTGGCATTTGATCTCGAAGATGCCTACATCAAAACATCATTATGAAAATTTACATCTCCTTTAGAAATTGTCATAATGCATCGACAAGTTTTCAATTAATTTTGTTGTTTGATAGTCTCTTCCACTTAACCAAGTATTTTTGTTTTGACATATAATTATTTCACTTCATGACTTATTCCACCAAAATAACCTCTACAATCTTTTCATATAAAACTTTCATTCCTATTAGTGTTCGTCGTAACTCACCCCATATCATATCATTTTGATTCTCATGGAACGATTTCAATATACCCTCATAAAATATCAGATGCACCTTAAATATTTTAGACAAATAAAATTAGTATGAGATATTACCAATCATTTTAAGAATACAATAAGGCTCCTCATAGTTTCACATTAGTCCTTTGTGTATTTCTTTGTGTTGCAACACCAAGTAAAGTTTTACTAACACCAAATCATTATTATCTCTTCAATTGCAATCAGTTCACTTCTTCAAATATTTAGCTACATTGTGTAATCAAATTCAAGTTAAATCAATTTATTATTATCACTATTTGGCAAAATAATAAATTACTTGATTTGGTCATACATTTCATTACAATAGTGTTTGATGTATGTGATTGCTACTCATTTACATAGATTCATCAAAATATTATTAATTAAATTATCATCTTGTGTCTACATTGATTTGGATATAAATATTTATTTAAAAATTCAAATTTGATCTCATCATCTTAAATAGTTGTTCAAAATTGACTAATGAATTGTTTATCACAAGCAATAACTATGAAGCAGAGAATATCTCAATATTTTATAATTTTTTTCAGAAATAACTTGATTGCTTTCTCCATTGAACATTCTTTCATTGTAGAGATGAAAATAACATATTTTAAGAATTGATCAATTATTACTATAATACTCTCAGAACTATCAAATTTAAGAAAGCACACAATGAAGTTCATGAAAACACTCTCATGATCATTCAGGGATCTATAGTAGATGTAGATGACTTATTATTATCTTTAAATTTACTTTGTCTTGTTGGTAAATAAGCAAGTCTTTACAAATGATTCCACAGTATTTTTTGTGTGGCTAATACTTCATTCCATTCCCCCACTTGTTATACCCATTTCCATGTTTTATATGATCGAGATCCAACTCCACTTATATGCTATGAATGATGCACTATGTTGGTGTCTATTGTGGATCAACCTTTGAATATTGTTATGTTGTATTGGACAACTTGAGAATCTACTTTTTACGATTGCATCAACAAATGAAACAGCAAGTTGATACGAAGCATCATCATAAGGACATTTAGGACTGCCTTAATTTCTTGAAGTTAAAAACATATTGGCAGCATTTTCTTAATCAGCAAAAGTTTGAAAAATTAATTGCTCATTATTATAATACATTCAAGGTTATGCAGTGTATTAGCAAATAGCAAAGTGACTTATACATTGGAGCTACCCCCAACGACAGCAATCCATCATGTTTGCCATGTCACTAAATTGCAACCAGTGCATGGAGTCTCTTTACAAGTTTTACCTCCACAACTAACTCCCTAGCCTTGAACATGTTGTGGCATCAGATTCATTGTCAGGTGTTAGTTCCAAAACTCAAGACCAACTTGGTCAAATAAAGTGATGCTGAAATGGAAGTCAACATGAATATGAAGCCATCTATGAATCGTTCATATTGATCATTGATTATGAACAATGGAATGTCACAATACGTTATAATATTCTTCAGAAATAATTTTGTTATTTCTTCAAACTACACATTCTTCCATGATAGGAATGAGCATAACATATTTTAAAAATCAATCAACAATCACCATAATACTATCAAAACTATCAATTTTTAAAAATCACACAATGAAATTTATGAAAATATTCTTTTATGGTCGTTCAAAGATTTATAATTGCGATAAAAAAAATATATTATCTTCTATTCTACATTATCCTATTGATAACCTAGATAATTCTTCATAGGGACCGTGGGCATTGACTTTGTTAGACAAAGTTTTTTATTAAAATAAAATTCTAATTTTTAAAAATTTAAATATTAAAAATAAATTATATTGCACGATGAATGAGAATAAATAAAAATCACAGCTCAATAAAAAAATACATTCATTTTATAATCTCAGTTTTATCATGATATCACAAATAACAATAAATTTAAAAACTATAATAGTGTTATAATTAATAGCAGCCAACAACGACAACACACATCCTCTAATATTTGTGATTAGTGTGTATGGTTCAAATGGTCACATATGAAGCTCATAGTCATAGCAGTAGCCTCGATATCCTTGATATCATGTGAGTCGTCATCTATTAATAGCTCTTACACCCGATTCCGAAAACTCATCCATAAATCCTCCAAGTCATTTAAACATAACAATGTTTCTATAATATTTGATCGGAGTATTAATCTCGTATCTAAAATATTATTCATAATCAAAGAAAAAATAAAATTTGATATTATGTTAGATACTAGAAGACCGAAATATCAGTAAATCACATTTTATCTTAGATGACATAGAATATGTAGATTTGTGTGATTTCTATAAACTCAATATACCAAAATTTTTAATATCATCACATGATAAGATTGGGTAGTAATCGGTACATAAATATCAAAATAGCACGTTCCTTTTTGATGGACCACCCAATCATTTGCTCACAATTAACTAAATAAAAAAATCATCATTTCTAAATATGATGTACATGTATGCACTCAAAAGCTTACTAAACTATCATTCCTAACATCATAATATTTATATATATTATTCAATCATTTAAATATGTTTATGCACTAGTACAATCTAGTTTTTTGCTTTGTTCATCCAGGAGGACATGTATTTTAACATATTTTCTATCTCTCTCATCTCAACCCTAAGATCCACACATGCAACCAAACAACAAACAAGCAGGGAGGAAGGCCAATATTTCAGATTCTTACATTACATCTCAAGAATCATAATACTAAAATCAAAACATTATATATGCATGTTAAATGTGCTACCGATGCCACACACACACACCTAAGTAAAATGCATGTAGTAGGAACTAAGTTATTAAAGGTGCACTTGGGTTGCGCCTAAAGCACGGGCACCAAGCAGCACCAGCAAAAATGTCTCACCTATGGTCAATTATGATCATTTCCAAATGATGTTGGAATTGCCAGAAAAAGGATTTTTTCGCTCTCACCCAAACAGACCTAACCTTGTAGAATTAGCTGGAGCAACTCGCTCTTGGAACGAACTTTGACAACTCATTCGTAGAAGGAGCTAACACAACTCATTCTTAGAACGACCCAGAATAACTCGTTCATGGAAGGAGATGGAGCAGCTCATTCTTGGAATGAGTTGAAGCAACTTCTTGGAACGAGCTTGCGCGGCCCCTTTTTGGAACAAGCTTGGGTAGCTCATTCTTGGAATGAGCTCGAACAACTCATTCATGTATATGTATATACATACACACACATATACATATACATGCATGTATTTATATATATACAAATATACATGCATACTCATTTACACATATATGGATGTGTATATTTATATATGGGCATGCATATATATGTATACACTATATATACTTGCACATGTATGGATACATATACATATATGCATATGTATACAAATATATATGCATGCATATATACATATACATATATATATGTGCATGCGTGTCTACATATATATATATATATATATATATTAAGATTTCTTTTATTATTAATAATAACCCTCTCTTTTGGCAGAGGAATACCATTTTTACAACCTACATCTACCATTATCCCTTTTACACCCGTCTTCATTTTTAAACCTACGGACTAGTATGTTAGATTTTTAAAACTTTATCATATATTTAGAATTACATCATTTGTTTTATGCAAAGAGTATATCTGAACACTGTTTTATCCCATTTTATCTAAAATAAACTTAGGTTTTAGCCTTCTTTTTCCTATTTTATCTGACCCATATTTTTATTTCTAAATGCTGCTCAGCCCTTTTGTCAAACTTCTAGGCTATGTTCCACATTTCTTAACCAGCCCGTGCGTTATGTCCACCCGACCCGAATTCTTTCTCCTCATCCCCGTGTCTTCGTCAAATAACTGCCTTCTCCCACTTTCACGAACTAGTGGTCAAACCTGAAATACACATAAAATACGAGCAACCTCTATTGGTTGCCCCGCCTCAACACAGCAAGCATATCTACCCTATATCCCTTGTCCCTTACAGTTCTGTTATAGTTTATTACTCAAAATTACAGACTGATATACGGACTGATTTACAGCAAAACAATCATTATCTTTCTAGACTTCTCAACCTCTTTCCTTCTTTATGTGCATCCCAATTCCTCCCTCTCTCTGTATCACACCTTTGGGCTAGGATTCTACCCTTTTTTGCAGCTTTCCAACCCTCAAGACCAGGGTGATGAATGTTTTTGGATAGGTCTACTGCATGACTGCTGACCACCCCACAGGACCAGGGAGATCTACCAAACACTTGTGACTTGCTTCTTTTCCACGATAAATCAATCTTTTTGCACCCCTCTGGACCAGGGAGTTATATGTTTTCCATATATGTTGTTCACCCCACAGGAATAGGATGTTCTTCCACGAGTTTGTGTCTCTGTACCTAAATAATTCCCATACTCCAGAAGATACACAGGTTACAACATAACCATATACACAAGCACTTATAAATACAATTTACAGCAGCAATTTACAACAATCAACAGCTTACAGACCAAGATAAAATGTGATCTAAATACCCCACCGGACCAGGATAATATGAGTTTTTTTGTGTGCAAGTTATGCAAAGCTGCTGCTCACCCTCCAGGGCCAGGGTTAATCCTCCGAGAATTACTTGCTTTCTAATCCAATAATTTACCAGTCTATTCCCCCCTCAGGACCGGGGGGCTCTATATGAACAAGTTGCTCCCCTTAGATCAAGCTTATTTTTATCTAACTTTATTTATTCTAATATACGGGTAACTTATCTTATCTAAGTTAATTATCCCTCTAAATCTCTCCGGTATATTCCTTTCTTGAAATTCTTTACTTCTTCTCTTAGCTCCTTCCTCAGCTAATTTATCTGCTAGTGTATTAGACTCTCTAAAGATATGTTTTCTCTCTCCTTTCAATTCTATTAATAACATTTTTATTTTTTCAATTTTCGTTTCAAATTGTCATAATTGTAATTTACCAGATACTAAGTCTACCAATAGACTCGAATCTACCTGCGCTTGCACATTTATATAACTGTTCTCCTTACAAATTTGTAGACCTTATGTAAGGCATTAATTTCAGAATATAGTGCTGAAAATGCTATTTCTCTCATTGTAAAGGCTTTCTGTACTTTACCTGCCTCATGTCCATATATATATATATGTATGTATATTTATATATATGTGTAGAGCTATAATACATATATGTATACCATACATATGTCCATATATGCATACTATACATGTCCAAATATGTATATATATGTATATACATATCTAAATTCATATTTATACATGTGTGCATGTGTGTGTGTGTGTGTGTGTATTGGAATATAAAGTTTTTTTTGTTTTATTTTACATTTTTAAATACTTATGTTATTAGAAAATACTAATAATATTTTTTTATATTTATATATTTTATTTAATTATATTTTATTAATATTTAAAAATTATAAAAATTATTTTATAAAATATATATAATGTTTATATATATTATGAAAAGTGCACCTCAAAAAAAAATTCAAGCCTTAATTATGTCTTTGGCCCCAAGGCTCTAAACGACTTTTATATCTCGGTATATTTTGCACCTCAAATAACTATGAGTCAAAGTATATATAGATAAACACATATTTATCTTATCATAAAAAATATTAAATGAATTTCAAAAATAAAATTACTCATCTAAATTATCAATTATAATTTATCATTTTTATTATTAACTTAGTCAATTATTATGTGTTAGTAGCTAACACTTTAATCTATTATTATGTAGGCAGTATATATAATTTCAACAATATCTAACATCCATTTAGAATTTTTTTATTTTCAGGCCCACCGATATAAATAGAATATAAAACTCTCTTTCTAAACTCTAAAGCAATTTTTTTTAGTTTTAGATTTAGAATATTTTTTTAAAATTTAAAAAACATGGACATGAAATGAAAATTTGGTTATTGTAGCTGTATGTGTTTCAATTCCAATACCAAACCTACCAAGTGCAGACTGCAAATTTTTTTTCTCTCTCTCCTCTTCATAAACTGGGTATTATTTTTTATTTAGTTTTTTTAATATCAATTAATTGTCAATTTAGAACATAATTCATAAACTAAAAAAAATTAAAAAAGACTAATAGTGAATTTAATAATAACAGAATTAATATTAACGTATATATAGATAATATTAATAATAATAATCTTGCGAAAAGATCCGAGACCAAAATTATATTTTCTCTCATGACATCAACTCAAACTCAAACATTTAAAATCAAAATACTAGAAAAATATCCGTAATTTGGACTTACTTTAACATAATAAAAATACTAGAGATATCGATGAAAAATTGATACAATATAAAGTATTATAAAAAATATATACATTTAAGAGTGCGTGCATGAGTGCGGACCTAAATAGGCATGTCAATCATAACACTAAAAAATATGATATATTAGATATGAATTCTAGACAAACCCAACTGAGCAATAATAACTTTGAGGATAGATTTAGTACAACTTCTTTGTTGATCCTATTTATATATCACATCAAGTTAAAAAGAGAAGACAACCAAACTGATCACAACGATGAGTATTTAAATTAAATTTTTAGATGATCCTAAGATAGTCAGTATTATGCATGCTTTCAGTCTGCATATCCATATAACAGGATTCATGTGTTCACATGTAAGAATGATATACTTAAATATTATAAATTAAAAAAATAAATAATGACTAATAAAATTAAGCAATATAGTAGCATGATATCTGTGAAATCTAATATATGATTTAGTAACGATAATGCATCTTGTGCATGCCTTACCGCTCACACTATGTAAATTCTAAATGGACACTTAATAATTTTAGGATTTTCAGAAATTTTTCATCCTCGTGATGAACTTGTCATATATGAGTGCATGGTAAATCTTTAAAGATTATCATATTAAAAATAAAATATTTAATATCACATTTAATAATAAATTTAACAATGAAGTTGTGATTAACATATTTATTAGGATTATTAAAGATAAGCTATTAAGAGAGATTTTTCACATTAGATACATATATCATATTTATAACCTGATATTACAAGCAGAGAAGAAAACCATTTCTCCAACTTTAGAAAAATGCATAATTTACTAAAATATCTTCGGATACCTAGCAAACAACATGAGTTTGTTAGTTTTTGTTTGTTTGCAGGTCTAAAGAAGAAAAAATTCCAAACAGATATGAGACACCATTTGAATTATACTTACCTGATGTCGGAATCATGTGTTGGATACAAAAATATAATATCCGATTATGTCAAAAATAAAAATAACAAATTTATTATTGATGATAGATACTAGAATACAGAAATTTTATTTATAAAATTCCTAAAAATTTTTATGACATGATAAAATGTGTTCGTTTGTTTACACTCTCACCACCTACATTGCATTCAAGTGCATATGTAATATTAGTGGCATATTTAAGAAGTTTAGAGATTATCATACATTTAGTGACATTGCTATTGAGATAGAAACTAAGTACTTAAAGTATTAGTTCACCATTTCATATCTTTATTGTCAGGCTACCTACATGAATCCATGGATTAATATGAAGGGGATAAAAATATTTTAACATAGATATCCACATACATGAACTAGAAATACAAATTTGAAAAGTTCAATCAGAAAATTAACTGAGTTATTTACATATTATGATACTAGGTTTGGTAATAGTTATAGCCAAGCTTCATGTAAGAATATAAATATCATATTCAGAGATAAAGACTTCTTCATTCAGTTAACGAGAAAAAAACGACGAGATAAACATCGAATAGGAGGAAATTATCTCGGTATTTGGATATTAATTACTGTTCAATCTTATCACATAACGATAACAAGAATATTGATATTTTATAATAATGAAAATCATACAAGTCCACATATCTCGTGTCGTCTAAGATGGCACAAGATCAACTGACTCCTCCGGTGACGAGTATATCATTAAAATTTATTTTTTATGTTGCAGTTAATGTTATTTTGGATAAGAGATTAAGACTACGACCCAGATATCATTGAGACACTAGCATGCGAATTGGGAAGATTCGAGATTTGACATCCAAGATTATACTGAAATAAGAGTATAGAAATTACTAGCAGATAGTGACTCATGAGAGTTTGAGAATGTTAAGCTCATCGCTGGTGATACCATCAAACACTTATGCAATGATGATCAGTTGCATAATTATACCAATTGGCACCGAGATTGAATTTTATTATGATTGATGATTATTATGTGTATTTGAGTACTTGTGTTATTTTATTTTTTGTTGAATTGATCAATTGGATGATTAATTTTTTTTTTTTTTTCCTTAATAAAATTTGTATTAATGATTTTATTTTATTATAATTTATAATTTATGTGAATTATAAAATAATATCATAACGGTAACTCTAACTCATAATGATCAATTGATAACTTAAAATTTTTAATTTACAAAATTAATATTGATAAATTAATAGCATAAACTGGTGACCAATCAATGGTCAACCAAGCTAGCAGCACCACCGCCAACGGGCTTCATGCAGGCTCCAGGCACAACTTGACAAGACCCAGCTCAAATCTTCCCGAAATCAAGACAATCTGGCAGTGTCGGGTTAGCATTAACCATGTTGGACCATTCCGGGCATGACATGGTGGCATGATTGGGCCACCATACATATGTATATATCCATGCATATGTATATATACACACGCATATGTATGTATATACAAATGCATATAAACTTATCCATACATATGCATATGTATATTAGAATATACATATATGTATGTGTGTGTGCATGCATATATATGTAAATAAGTATGTATATATATGTATATACATATAAATATATTTATGGATACATATATATAGACACATATACATACATATGTATATATGTAAGCATATATGTATATACATATGTATGTATATACAAATGTATATATATGTATTCATACATAGTATATGTATATGTATATGCATATATATATATATGTAAATAAGTATGCATATATATATATGTATATACATATAAATATATACATGTATATGTATAAATACATGAATTAGTTATCCAAGCTCATTCTAAGAATGAGCTATCCAAGGTTCAAGCTCATTCCACAAACAAGCTATCCAAGCTCATTTCCACGAATGAGTTGCATCGACTCATTAAACGAGGCGATGCATGCATAGACTACTTTTTCTAGTGCCTCCAATGCAATTTGGAAGTCATCATGCCTCACCCCAAGTGAGGTGCTTTTGCCCGTGCATCATGGTACAAGGGCTTTAATCACACCGTTAATAATTATGAGATAACTTATTTAAATATTATAAAAATAAATTTAATAATTTTAACGAACCTTTAAGTACTGAGATCGACATCATATTCAAAAATGACACTTCTATATACTTAGCGAGGAGTAAATAAAGAAGAAGCTCATCAAAAAATGAATGAGTTATCGAGATACTTTAAAATTAATTATTATTTCATCTTATCTCATAACATTAAAATATTTAGTATATTGAATTAGTGAATATTATATGAATCTAGAATCTTATGTTATCTAAAATATCATGTAATCTACTAATCACTCTAATATCTAGTATAACATTAATGTCTACTTTTTCTATGATTGACAATATAATTTTAGATAGGAAGAGCATATTACATCTAGATATTATTAAAACTTAGTCACACTTAAAAAATTAAAAGAATGCAAAAATAAGTCTTTCAAGATAAAGTCAAATAATTACAAATAAATAATAACATAAAAAAAATAATGATATCAATTTGAGTTGTGATGATCCAAACTATATACAATGGCGGACATAATGTTTATGTTACTGTTATTGACATTGCACTACCGTACATTATTTTTAGTTTTTTTTATATTTTTGTACACATATAATCTATAGATATAGATTTACATTTTTAATTCAAACTTGAACATATTTTTCTTATTACATTTGTTTATATTGATTTTGATACATAATAAGTATTACATGTGTAGTTTATATATATATATATATATATATATATATAATTTTAGTAATTTAAGAATTCATATGGGACCAAGGCCCTACCACTAGTGGCTCCTACCCTACCCTAGCCTAGGCCTAGAGGAGGGGCTGGCTACCACCTACTGGCTACGAGCTAGGGTAGGTTTCTAGCATGAATTTGTCACTAGGATGCGTCAAGAGCACCCTACATCTAAACCAACCTAGCATAGCTTCAACATAGAATCACTAGAATTTTTGTGGTCCGGCACAACACAATACAAGATGGGTTCTCGTATCATGCTTAGCATAGCACGAGATGAGTTCTCATGCGATGCTATGCAGGCACGAAATCATTATGACTCAGCTCAACACAGAATCATTAAGACTCATTATGATACAGAATTATTATAACTTTGCCCGACACAAACTGATTGCCCCAAAACCAGGCACTTCCATTTTGGGTAATGCTAGTTTTGGGCGGCATAAAGGCCCAATTAAAAATTTTTAAAATTTTAATTTTATATTCATTAAATATATTAAATATCAACATAATAAAATTAAAAAATATAATGCATTATAAATATAAATGAATTATATCAATAAGTAAAATAAACATTTTATATTCATCTCAATTCAAGATATTATATGAAAAAAATACAATCTGTATAAATTAATTCAATTAAATATCATATGAGTCAATACAATCTGTATTGATGCGCTGATCATGAATATGAATATCATATTTGGAGATAATCTTTCTATTTAGTTAGCAAGACCAAATGATTGAGTGATCTGTCAAATAGGATTAAACTATTTTGGTTTTTAGATATTGATTTTTGTGACTGTCAATATTATTTCAGATTATAAATTAAGATTGTGATTAGATATCATCTGGATGCTAAAAAGATTTAAGAATATTTGATTGGACATTTATGATAAAGTAAAAAAATAATTGATTACTTATGAAAACTCATGGAACATTGATAATATTGAAATAACTATTATGATAAAGTAAAAGAAGTATTTGTATGCTTAAAGGATTGATAATATTCGGTTGGACATTTATGATAAAGTAAAAGAATAATTAATTACATATGATAACTTACGGGACATTGATAATATTAAGACTGCTATTAGCGTTACTTTTAAAATCATACATGATGATAATGAATTGTATTCATATTATCACACTACAAACACAAACTAATGACTAGAGATGTCAAACGGGCCGGCCCGGCATGGCACGGCCCGTTTTTAACCAGCACGATCGTGCTTCCGTGCCGGGCCAGGCACGGCACGTTTACTGTACCGTGCCGGGCTTAAAAAAACCAGGCCCGGCACGGCCCGCAGGCACGGCGGGCCGTGCCGTGCCTCGCCCGGCCCGCTCGGGCATGAATGCCCGAGCGGTTCGGGATACGGGGGACCGCAGGTCGGGTCGAATCAGACCCGACCCGCGGTCTTTTTTTGCGGGAGGGGAAACATGGGGTCGGACTTACGGGGCACCCGG
Organism: Sapria himalayana; assembly: GCA_029783825.1. Taxonomy (NCBI): domain Eukaryota; kingdom Viridiplantae; phylum Streptophyta; class Magnoliopsida; order Malpighiales; family Rafflesiaceae; genus Sapria; species Sapria himalayana. The sequence continues at coordinate 225,340 of JAREIK010002415.1, read as the reverse complement.
CACGTGATAAACCCGTGCCGATTTGCCGTGCCGCGGGCCGAACCATGCCGGGCCAAGCACGGCACGGGCCCGGGCACGGATTTTTTCCGTGCCGGGCCGGCCCAGGCACGGCTGAACCGTGTCGTGCCTCGTGCTGGGCCAGGCCGGGCCGGCACGGTTGACAGCTCTAAAGATTATCTCCAAATATGATATTCATATTCATGATTAGCGCATCAATACAACTATCATACCTAGTATCGTAAAATATAAATATATTAATTAATTTTTCATGAATCAAGCTTTTAAATTCATCTATTTGATTCATGCAAGTAAATATGTATCGTAATATATTTTGTATTCATTCTATTTTAACCCTAAAATTCATACAAACAATCAAACAATACATAATTAAATTAAAAGATTAGTATTTTAGATATTTAATTTTTATCTCAAAAAGCATGATATTAAATATAAGACATTCTCTATATTTGTTAAATATATTATTAATATTATATATGTACATAAGTGTAATATAAATAATAAAAGAGTACACAAACACATATTCATCATATTATAAAAAATATTAAAGAATTTCATAAAAAAAATTCATGTTCAGTATCAAAGTCTGAATTATCAATAATAAATTTTATCATTTTTATTATTGACATAGTCAAATATCACATATTAGTAGCCAGTGAATAACTCTAAAATAAACTAGGTATAATTCTATTCGTATCCCACATCTATTTAAATTTTTTTCTTTTTTATACCTACTGATAAACATAGACCTAAACTTTTTTTATATGTTAAGCATCCTAAGATATTTTAATAAATTTCTTTTTTTTCTAATGTAGGAAAAAAAATTTCATTCTTGCTTGTGCTATTAGATTAATTACGTAATACTTACATCTAACATAAAAAATTTTACCTAACGACTCATTTCTAATAATTCTAACAAATATATTAATGACAACACCATTGTTCAAAATATTTTTAAAAATAATTGAAAAAATTTATTTTTAATATTATATTCCTTAAAGATTCTGGTAATACACTCATATATGACATTATCATCATAATAATAGAAGATATTAAAAAAATTCTAAAATTTTTTTATTATATTTCTACTTATAATCTACATAGTAAACAATGAAGCATACAAATTATGTATCATCACTACTAGTCCATATATTGAGGATCACGAATATCACTCTATTATATTTTCTAAATTCATTAATTATTAATTATTTTTTTAACTTATAATATTTTATTATATCATTCCTACTAATGAACCTAGAAATTTTATGATGAGCTTATTACAAGTATGTTTGTATAATATTAATTATCTTATGATCCTCTAAAAATATAATCGAAAGACATATGATAGTAATCAAATTAGTCATATCTTTCCTCCTAAAGTCATTGTAGAAAAAGGAGATCAATGAATTTAAAGTTAATCAAACTTCAAAGGTTTCATTGTTTAATTAAATTTGTTTAGGATCAAATATACAATATTTTTTAGTGCATTAATCAGCATGTCTCTTAAGATGATTAATATCATTAGTACTCATACATGTATTTTTTTATAATATATACACTATGTCTATTTTTCTTTGAGACCCCTAAAATTTTTATTTTTATTATTTTAAAGTGAATATAGACTACTAAATTATACTTAATTTTTAATTCTTAATGAAAATGAGTCAAGGTCATTAGAGAGAACTTAATTTTCACCTCAAACCTTTTAGTACTCTCATATGTATATATTTTTTATAATATATACATTATGTCAATTCTTCTTTAAGACCTCAAAAATTTTTATTTTTTATTATGTAAAGTGAGTATAGACTACTAAAATTTACTTATTTTTAAGTTTTTTATGTGAATAGATCGAGATCATTGGAGGGAACCTAATTTCATATATATTATAAAAATATATACAAAATTAGAGAGAATCAAGTTAGTCATATCTTTCCTCCCAAAGTCATTATAAAAGATAAATGAGATTAATGAATCTGAAATTAATCGAACTTCAAAAGCATCATTGCTCAATTAAATTTGTTTAGAATCTAATACACCATATTTTTTGATGTATTAATTAACATATCTCTTTAGATGATTAATGTCATCAGTACTCCTATATGTATATTTTTTTATAAAATACACATTATGTCTATTCTTTTCTTTGAGACCTCTATAATTTTTATTTTGTATTATGTTAAGGTGAGTATAAATTATTGAAATTTTACTAATTTTAAGTTTTTAAGATAAATATATCAAAACCATTTGAGAGATCCTAATTTTAACCTCAAACTAGAGGTGACTAGTGGGACTGGCAACCTAGGCAACGCCCGAGGCACAGCCCAACTGAGCAATGCCTAGCCTGACAGAGTAGTGCATGGCCCATAACTACATGGTCCATAACCATGCTTGGACCCGGGCAATGCCGACTCGAGGCATGGCTCATGTCGTGCTAGGCCATAGGGTGTTGGGCTTCATGCCAGGCCAAGCACGACCCGGCTACTTATCTCTTAAACACGATCCAACTACATGGGCACATACCATGCCCTAGAACTCGAACTAAATTTTCAACATGATACAATTGGATCGTGCCCAACCCACCTGATTTTTTATTAAAAAATAATATTATATTCAAAAAAAAGAAGAATGCCCCGCATTATACACATAGTGGGTTTTTTAATAAACATGCAACGTGATTGGCTGAAGGCGTCCATGTTGGACAATCTAAGCGCACGTGGACACGTGTGCCTCCTCGTCCCCCCAGGCCGACCCCAAGGCCCAAACAATGACCAAACCAGATTAGAATGGCATTTCACAACTTGAATCAGCAAGGTCCAGCTAGGCCAAGCATGACTCAACACAAATCTAGCCATACATTATCCAGTCATATCGTGTTGAGCACAGCACGATGGCCAAAGCCAAACTAGGTCACAAAAATCAAGTCATGCTGGCATAGCATGACTCGTTTGACACCTCTATCTCGAACCTTCCGGTTAGGTTATCATTATTATTTATATCAAAATCATTATCATTATCTTTAAAATTATCATTTATCATTTTGTTATTTTACTTATAATTCTAAATTTATAAAAATTATACTTATAAATTTTTATAAATTATTAGATATATCACAAATTAATAAACAAAACTTAAATGTATATCGTAAAAGCATAATTTTATTTGAGCAGCAGTTACAGGCCATCTCTTTTACTAAACCAACATGCCCAAATCTTAAAATAGATAGCATAGCAAAGCAGAGAAAAGAAGAAAAATGAAATAAAAATTAGAAAAATACAAAAAGAGGGAAAAGTTAAGAGGAGATGAACAAAAAATAAATTTAATTAATATAAAAAAAGACTATATTCTATATTTATAAAAAAATTATAGTAAAATAATACATTTTTTATTTTTAAATTTTTTTTTATATTTAGAATGTGCAAAAATCTAACTACCAACGTTAAATCAAATTATTTACGAGGTTAGAGTGACTAACTTATTGAAATTATTTCATGGTGTAAGTTGAGATTAAAGATCATAATATTTACGAGGTTAGAGTGACCAAGATAAAAAAATAAAAATCACTCAAATTAAAGATAACTAAAAGAAGAATAAATAAATATTTCATAATGTCTAATGGATAGATTGAAAATAAATACTAAAAAATAAGAATTTTCGAAACATTATTCAAAAGAAATAATATATATATATATATTATTGAAATCTCCTTTATAATTAAGGATAAAGAAAAATTACTCATATAGTCTAGTGACTTGGTAGAACATACATAATTTTTACTTTTTTATAATATTATTCACGTGATCACAGACAATCATTCTAAATATTAATTTATTTAATCTACAACTTCAAATTTCAAAATATATTTCTAGTATGTAATACAAATAATTTTATAGAAAAATTATTGAAAAATAATGATGTTTGTATTGATTATTTGAGATGTACATTATGTTAGAGAATATTAGATATAATCATAACAATAAATATTAAAAAAACTCATTTCACTAAATAATTACATATATAATCAATAAAGACTACTCAACATGATAAATTATTTTACAAAGCATAATAAGTTGATTTTGTTGAAAAAATATGATTTATAATTATTGAGGTTTAGTTTTATTTTCTATTATGTTGTTCTTTATTTTCTCAATTTCTTTTTATATGGGAATACGTGACATGTGGACTGCCCCAGACTTAGTATATATACATGTTATTTTTTATTTTTGAGGCTAATGAAAAATCATGTTTGTTTTATCTCTCTTACCCTCTTCTCTCTATTTCTCTCTCCTTAAACTTGTGCAACCGTAACATGGTATTAGAGGCATCTATGATTGACAAAAGCCTATGAAGTCCAAAGATAGGTGGCGCACAGTGATATAAGTGGTGATGCAATGTGCAACAATGTCGATAACAAGTATTGGTGAGTTGTTCCCTAAGAAGCATAGACACGAAGAAACGACATGACAGGAATATAATAAATTTCAAAAAATTAGGATACGAATACGACTAGGACATAACATGATTAATAAAATAAAATTAAAATTTATAAAATAAAATAATATTTATAATTATCTTTATAAATATTATTTTATAAAAATTAAAATTAAAAAAATGATTATCTTTATAAAATAAAATAATTATTTTTATAAAAAAATTGTCTGCTGGTATAAAATAGAAAAAATTCCAATCAGATATGTGATATCGTTAAAATTACACATATCTTATGTTGAAATTATGTTTTTGACAAAACTGTCTGGACTACATAAATTTTATTTATGAAATTACTGAAGATTTTTTATGATACGACGAACATGTGTTCGTCAGTTTATATTCTCATGACTTGCATTACACGAAAGTGCAAATATAATATTAGTAGTATATTTAAAAAGTTTAGAGATGACCTGATACTTAGTGATATGATTTTAGAGATGAAAATCGAATACTTAAAATACTAGTCTATCATTCCATCTCTTTATTGTCTAGCTACCTCCATAGACCCTAAAATTAAGGTAAAAAGAGTATAGAATATTGACATACATATATCTTAATGCATTAATCAGGAATACTAACATGAATGATTCATTCATGAGAAATTGACTGAGCTCTTTACATACTACAATACTAGGTATATTAGAAATAGTGGTGAGACTCAGATTACGAACATGAATATCATATTCAAAAATGACTTTTCCATTCAGGTAGCGAGGGAGAAATGATGAAGTAGACCATCGAATAAGAGCAAGCTGTCTCGATACTTAGATACCAATTACTACTCAATCCTATCACATTCTAATAAATAAAAATATTAATATTTTATAATGATAAAAATTATATAAATCCACCTATCTCATACTATCTAAGATGATACGAGATCTACTGCCTACTCCAATGCCAAGCATAATATCAAAATCTACTTTTTCTATTACAATAAAGATAATTTCAGATAGGAGATCCAAATTATAATCAGATATTATTGAGATATTAATATGCATGAAAAATTAAGAAGATTCAAGATTAGATATCCAGGATCATGCTGAGACTACAGCAAAAGCAAAAAAATTAGTTGCTAATGATGATCCATAAGATATTAATAATTTGATGATGATTGACGAGTGACGACTGATGATGATTGAGAAACTGATATGATACTTATATTATATCATTATTGATCATATACAATAATGCTGATGATATTTTTCAGTTTTATTTATCTTTTTTGAAATGACATTGCCTTTGTTTTTTTTTATAATTTTACTTTGAGGCTTGATTCTTGATTCTACATTTATATTTTTTATATTTGCATTGGTTTGTATTAATGTTTTAGTTTTATTAATTCAGATACTGTTAATTTTTAAATTTTAGTTGTTTATTATACGATACTTAATGTTTTATTTAATTTAATGAATTAAAAATAAAAAAATTATTTATTTATTTTTATTTTATTAATTAACGATAAACTATTTAAGTATTAAATAAATAAAATTTAAATTTTTTAATGATTTTAATATTTTAGATTATAAATTTTCTAAACAGCCCAAACTAGGCCCAAACCCTGCCCAAATGGCCAAACCCAGCTCCAAACCCAACCCAAACGGGCCAAAGCCAGCATGTCCAAGCATGACCCAACCAAGCTTCATCACAGCCAGGCCGACAAGACATGCCGAGCTGGCTGTGATGAAGCAGTGTCATGCTAGTCACGACATGATTACTGTACCGTGCAATGTCGAGCACGATGACCCGATTGAGCCACCAAAAAATGAGTTGGGCCAGACCGGGCCGACCTTTTTGACACCTCTAGTCACACTTGAACTTCTAGTTAGGAATGTAAGTTATTTATTATTATATTTTATATTTAAACGTATTGATTCATATTATGATGATACTTCTGTAGAATCATCATGTGTATCAACAGATATAAATTACATTGACTCTAGAGAGAATGAGATTTTCCAAAAATGAAAATCTCTCTTAAATCTATAAGATATAGTAGTTCATTAGTCTAATTCAGCTAAGTCTCATAATGAACCGAATATTATGAGACAAGATTGTTCTAGACTTAGAGATTATACTAGAGAAAGTAACATACACAATCTATTAAGATCAAAAATGAATATATTGAGGAGCCTGATAGTCTTGCAATCAGCTTATCTGATCTTAATCTTTCGATAATTCTCTAAAAGAGACAAATTTGTATTCAACACCTAATATCACAAATGTTATCATATTCATGTATTTTTCTTTTATTTATTTTTTTATAATATCTCTTAACAATACTATAATACTCATAACTCTTTTAAAAATATTATTTAACTCAATATAATATCAGGTCATATCATAAAACATAGATATTTATTACTTCAATATAACTTGGGAAAATATATCATGAATTTTGAGAAGATATATTATTAGCCACGTGTGGCTATTCTTAAAGACAAATCTATATGGGAGAATAGATTGCCTAAAGACGAAACTTGTATCAAAGAGAATATTGAAATCCTCATACATCGAGAATAGTCATCAATAAAAATGACAAAATACTGAAATCCTAAAGTAGACGTAGTCCGACAAGGACCCCAAACATCAGTGTGGACAAGCTCAAAAGAAGACTTTGCCCGATTATCCAAACGCTTTGGGAACGAGACACGGGTATGTTTCCCAAGCTGACATGACTCACACGAAAGCGACGACAAAGTGAAAAAACAAGGGACCATCTTCTGGAACTTAGAGAGACTAGGGTGGCCCAAACGAATGTGAATGAGGAGAGGAGCATCCGTGAAAATACAAACTGCGGGAGATGAATCCAAGGTGAGGTGATAGAGGCCTTGAGACTCACGTCCTATGCCAATCTTCTTCCCCGTACTCCGGTCCTGCAAGGTCACAAATTTATCAGAAAAGATAATAGAACAATTAAGAGTACGAGTAATTTTGCTGATGAAAATAAGATTAAAAAGATATTATGAGTATAAAGGACAGAAGTGAGAGGTAGAGAAGGTAGAGGAATGGTCAAACCAATACCTTTAGCCACAGTTTGAGAACCATTAGCTAAGGTAATAGTAGGTAAAGCAGAGGTAGTAGAAATAGAGGAGAAAAGATCCTTATTACCAGATATGTAATCAGAAGCTCCAGAATCTAGAATCCAGGATCCAAGAGAAGATGTGTGGGTAAGACAGGTAGAAGTATTACCAGGCTGGGCAACAGAGGCAACAGAAGCATGATATGCCTGAGATGCGGAGGAGCTCGGAGGCTGAGGCAGCTGAGAATCAGAGGACTGGACCATATGGGCAGTGCGAGGAGGCCGTCCATGTAACTGATAGCAACGATCACGAGTGTGGCCAAGTTTATTGCAATAAGTGCAATGAGGACGTTGGCCCCTACCTCAGTTACCTCTGCGGCCTCCTTGAGTGGCAGTGTGAGAAACTAACATAGAAGAATCTGAAGTGCTATCAGATGGCAAAGTCTGAGTGAACGAGATACGAAGGAGGCGAGCAAACACATCATCCAAGGACGGAACTGATGAACTGCCAAGAATCTGATCGCGGACAGGCTCAAGATCCGGACGGAGACCAATAAGAGTAAGGACCATGAAGAACTTATCAAGCTGTGTTTGTTGAGCCCCAACATCAGAAGTAAGAGGCATCACAGTCAAGAACTCTTCCTTAAGAGAAGCAATCTGGCCAATATAAGTAGATAGATCCAAGTCCTGTTGGCTGAGATGGACAATAGCAAAAGTCACCTTATAAAGACGCTGGATATCATTTGTGTATAATCCTTTAGCTTGAGTCCAAATTTTAAAATAAGTTTTGTAGGCCGGAAGATGAAGAAGAATCTTAGGATCAACTGATTGTCACAATATACTACATAACTGGGCATCTATCTTCCTCCACTGTACGCGGTCAACCTCAAGGATATCTGTCTCATGTGTAACCAGGTGATCCTCATATCCTTGACCCATAAACCATAATTCAACAGAAGCTGACCAGGAAAGATAATTATCACTGCCAACCAATTTCTCCGAAGTAATCATAGGAGATCCAGATATAATAGAGGAAAAAATGGAAGTTTTAGCAGCCATATCTACTTCAGATTGAAAAGAGCCCTAGTACAGCTCCAGATTGTGGCGTGGCAGCACTCAAAAGGTTGAAGAGGCAAGGAGCAGGGTTTCTGAACAGGGTTCCTGAACAGGGGTTCAGGAACAGGGTTCCTGAAACCCTAGATTTTGCCTTGGAAACCCTAGATCACTGAATGGCGAGGAAAAGGATTGAAACTTGCTGGAAACTTTCAATTTCCTGTTCTAAGAGAGCCACCACAATCATTTATTATCACAATGGAAGAGTACATACGAGAGGCGCCAAACCCTAGCACCAAAACCTAGCGCCTTAGCAATGTGTCGTGTTGCCCTCTCTGCGTCGCGTTGCCCTCTGTGCGTCGCGTTGCCCTCCGATACCATAAAGACGAAGGAGAGAGAGAGAGAGAGAACCTTCGATTTTTTTGCTTGCTTTGTCGCTTGTAGCGCTTTCTCCTTTTATATATTCCACAGTATGAATTATAAATAAATTTTCTCTTTAATAATTAAGATGACCTCCATATAAATTTTTATTTTACTAACAGTATCTTACAAATAAAAAATATATTACCTAAATGTAAAAAATATATTTTGTCCAAACAACCATGACGAGGAAGTACATATGGAGTAGCCACTTGGGCTTCAAGTAGCATAATTAAAAATAATTTACTAATTATGAAAGCCACTTGGGTTTCAAGTAGCATTATTAAAAATAATTTACCAATTATGAAAGCCACTACAAGCTTGAAACAATCATCAAGAGTCTGTTTTGCAAAATCTTCAATTATTGTATTTTTATTTAATTTACATGTTTGTTATGAATTTTTCTTTATTCTTTCATATGAATTATAACAATAAAATAATTTTATTTATTGTATATTTAAATGATATTATTAAGAGAAATAATTAATTATGAATCATTCAACTCAATGATTATCTTCAATTATAATTTCAAATAAATTATATTGAAAGACTCAAATACTTTCTTAGAATAAATATAATTCACTTTATGAAAATTATTATTTTGTCTTAAGGGCAGTATGCAATTGATACTCTAATTGATTCATGTATTAATTTCTTATTCGATGTGGCTTTTCTAATAAACTCTATTACTTACACGAAAATAATTAAAAATTTTAATAATCCAACTATTATCAGCCATGTGCACCAAGATGTGTCGTTTCCTAGATTCTCCTTGATAATTTTTCACAAATGCATCTCTTCGCATCCTGAGATATGTGATAAAATTTTAAAACTTGATATCTCTTTCAATAATCATAAATACTTATTATTAACCAAGTATTCAAATTTTAATTGGGACCAAATTGCACCAAGAGGAGGTTTACAATTAATTTTTTATATTTTAAAAAATAATCTTATTTATTTAAAAAACTAAGAAACAAATTATTATTTCAAAATCTAATATAAAGACAGAATTCATGATGATTGTGAAAATCACCTACAATATGCTTTTGATCCAATATCTAGTCGTGAAGATCAATAAGTTAATTTCTTATCACATAACTATTTACTATGATAATCAAGCAATGAGATATATAATCTTCAACTCAATATTTTACAAGCAGTCAAAACACAAAAAGATAAACTTTTTTTTGCTCGGGGAGAAGATTCAACATATGCCATTGTTACCACTTATATTCAGACAATAGATAAATCAATGAATATCTATATAAATGTCTTAAAGAGACCTCAACTTATTTTTATTTTTTCAAAACTTAATATTTTAGGTCTTTACGCATAAGCTTAAGATGAAGTGTTGTGGTTTACAACCAAATTTTGTTTCTTTTTTTTTTATTCTATTTAAAAGGGAGCACTCAATTTATGAATTACCTCAATCCAACTGGCCCATTATATATGGCCCCCTCGTGTGTATTTTTATCAATAAATTTTATGAGTTGTTTGTGATTTAATGGCTTATATTTGTTGCATGCAATAATATTACTTAGTTACCGATAAATAAGCTGATCAACTATGATGAGGTGACTCACTATACAATATAGACATAACAATGTGTAATGATTGATTGAGTGCTACCTACACATACAAATTCGACTGTGCTGAGAAGATTGGGTGACTCACTATGCAATATTTAATATTTAGATTTGTTCGAAGGGAAAAACATTGTTTCACGAACATTGACTCTTAGTGAAAGTACACTTCAAGTTTTCTCGAAGATTAATCAAAATAAGACAACATCTACAGCTAACTTAGATCTATCATAGTTTGGATAATCAATCAAACTACTACAGTGGCTTCTATACATAATGATCATGAGAGAGGCAGGAAGGGTGCTTCTAGAGTTAAAAAAAACATTGATGCCTTATTCTTTTTGTGTGAAATTATAACACACTTATGAGATATGTTGAACTTTATATCCTAACTTAAGGCAAAGGTTTTGGAATTCAAAAGTTGCAGACAAAGCTTCTTTCATTGGGGACTATTAGTTTCAACCAAGATACTTCATCTATTAGCACCCTCACTTAAAAGACTCCTTAGGTGAATTTTTTTTCTTTTTTCTTTTTTTTCATTTGAGTCTAGAATCTTTAATAATTTTGTATCCAAATACACCATTGTATAAGCATGGGGCATGGCAATTTCAATGTTCATGTCCTTTTGACACACATTCTTTTTATTCTCGAGTTTTAACATTATTTATTTTCAATCAATTATTTTGTTATGAAACTAAACTATAAGTTTTTGTTTTCTTCTAATATTTCTGTGGAGGAACAATAAATTAAATAGATAACTTTCTTAAGGATTGTGCTAAATAAACTTTACTTATTTTTCATCCTCATGAGTCTCTCTAGATATTTGGTTATTATTAACTTATCGATGATACACTCTTTGTGTGAAATTATAGTCCTAGTTTTCTCAGAGATTTAGCATGATATAATTCAAGCACCTACAATTAACTTAGATATATCAAAGTTTGGACAATCAATCAAACTACTACAATAACTTCTCTACAAAGTGATCATGAGAGATACGAGAAGGATGCTTCTATAGTAAAGAAAACATTGATAACTTGCTCTTTTTGTTTGAGAATGTAACACACTCATGAAATATGTTGAATTTTACATCCTAACTTACGAGTTACGACAAATATTTTAGGATTCAAAAATTGTAGACCAAACTATTATATCTACTCAATATTATGCTTGATAAACTGCACTGCTATGTATGTAATTTGTTTTTTAATAATCTATTTGTATAATCAAATATTTTTTCTATTTTAATATTTTCATGTAAGTGCAGAAAATAAAATATTAAGAGGCCGGGGATACAGCAGTAGCACAATAACAGAGGTTCCGTTGTCCGGTCAGTGAGCTGAAATTTTTGGAGCAGAGTCTGACCCGTCCCATGATCCGACCCACTCCAATTAAATAAACCGATAGATAATTTTTAATATAAAATGTTCTGTAATTTTATTTTCGAGTGGCTATTTTTGGACCCGTGGAACTGTTCATCATCTCTCTCTCTTCTCTCTGTGCGATTTATCACGACTGTTCTGCGTACTACATACTGTAAGACATTTCTGTTTGGTTTTAATCTATCACGCATAAGGATTTTCTGGTGGATGTAGCTAGTCATACTGAGCGCCTAGCGAACCACGTTATTTTCGGTGTTGATTTCTCGTTTTTTTGATTCTGTCGCGGATGCTTGCTGGATTGGGATATATATTACTTATTTTCTGTGTTTATGTTATTTCTGTATCTTTCTCTCACTACCATGTAAGCGCAATTGCCCAACATGCACTTATTTTTCTACATCCTCATGAGTCCCACTAGATGTTTGACTTCAATTGACTCACTAGTGATATACTCTTTTTGTAAAATTACATTTCTATTTTTTTATAGATTCATCATAATATGATTCAAGCATTTACAATTAACTTAAATCTATCATAGTTTGAATGGTCAATCAAACTATTACAATGACATCTCTATAAAATTATCATGAGAGAAGCAAGTGGGGTGCTTCCTAGAGTAAAAAAAAAATTGGTGACTTGCTCTTTTTGTGTGAGATTATGACACACTCATGAAAAATGTTGACTTTTACATCCTAAACATTAAAGTCTAGACACATATTTTGGGGTCAAAAGTTATAAACCAAATTATCATATCTTCTTAGGTTGAACCTTCTACTAGTACAAATATCATTCATGTTGCACTTACTAGTGAGAAATATTCCAGACTTCTTTCCTTGAGAACTATTATTTTTAGCCAAGATACTTCTACATTTATTAGCATCCAATATTAATACACTCCTAGGTGATTGTACTTTTTTTTTGTTTTGTTGACTCTAAATTTTTAAAATTATTGTGATCAATGATACTGTTGTACAAGCCATAACACATGACAGTGCCAATATTAGATATGTTCTTTTGTCACATTCTTTTTGTTCTTGAGTTTCGACATAATTTATTGTATAACTAAATTGTAGCTTCATGTTTTCTTTTAATATTTTTTTTGCATAATCAGCATACTAAATAGATGACTTTCTTAAGGATGATGCTAGATAAATTGTGCTTATTTTTCTTCATCCTCATAAGTTCATCTAAATATTTAATTACAATTGACTCACTAGTGATATACTCTATGCTTGGATATATTTAGATAAGTTAAAGAGATGATAATTCTACTATATAGAAATATTCATATATGTTCTTATAGAGAAATAATTTTAACCACTAACTTTCTGATCAACCAAATATTATTTTATATCCCTTAGTTTATATTTTATATCAACTTGTATATCTAGAGATAGACTTTTTTACCTCCTTTAAATTTTTGGATAATTTTTTGTTCAAAATTCTCAAAGGAAGTATTATTATGTTTCATCAAAAACAAAGATGATCAATACGCATGTGGATGTAATATTCTTAGAAGATAAATCCTTATTTAAAGACTCGATCCAAGAAAATATGAAGATCAAAATAATAAAATTATTCCCGTATCTAGTTATTAGCACTCGTAGAGTGAATTGAATATATTCATAAACATGAAATTACCACTATAATTAGTCTTGAGAAGAATAATAAGATATCTATTAGTATGTCATTGAACCATAATTTTGTTGAGACCACTAGTAATGTAAGTCATGATGAGGAGTCTAATGTGTATGTCCTACAGAACTCAAGGTATGATAATTAATCCAATTCAAAGTGTAAACTTGAATCTTCTAATTGTTATACGAAAGAAATCAGAAATATATTTAATTCAGCACTAACTATCAGAGATGCTTTATAGGTCATTGTTTATTATTATATAATCTAATTATCTTCTTTTGATAAGTGTTGGATCTCAAATATTTTTTTCGAGGGAATGTTAAAGAACTAAATATAATCATCTTCAATTATACATAAAATCATTTTTTTTCTAAACCTACATATAAGCACCTAGTGGATGTAAATGGGGTGTATATATGATAAAAACAAAACTTAAAGAGAATATTAATTGGATTAAGGTTAGGTAAGTAATTAGAATATTTACACAATCTTATGATATAAATTATTAGAATATAATTTTTGATATAATTATGATGACTATTATCAAATTATTATTTTCTATAATCTACAATATCACAGCCTGATTGACAAAAGAAAAATATTACTCAACCCTAGAAGATACGAGTTCAATCCACAAAATTGTCAATTATGTGCCCCAAGGTGTCTACCAAATGCCCTATTGATATTATTGGGATGGGGACCTTACCTACTCCGACCCTAAGGCCCATAAATGAGGGCCAAGAGATAATAGGAGTTAAGCTGAGATGAGAGAGAGAAGAATACAAAGATTTTTTCTTTCTGTTATTACTTCTCACAAATGAAATATATAAATTAGGCATACAAATTATATTTCTCCATAATAATCTTAATGAGATATTTATGTGACAGCCATTAGATTTTACAATTCCCAGCAGTGCATGTATAGTGTGTAAAGAGAGGTGAAAAGTGGCCAGACAACCTAGGCATGGCCCAATTGAGCTGTGCATGGCCCAGCATGGCACTGCACGGTCCACCAGCATGAGTATTGTGACCCAAGACTCATACTGGAAAGATGATGCGGTGCAATTGGATAGTGCCCGTCACGCTCGATCGATTGAAAAAATATATATTAAAAAAATAAAAAACCCTGCTCTGCCCACCTGGTACACGTAAAAAATTTTTTCGATTAATATAAAATAAAAATACTAGAGATGTTGAAAAATCAACACAATATAAGTATTATAAATATATATATATGTAGGAGTATATGTTGTACTGCGCACCTAAAGAAGAATGTCAATCATTATACCAAAAAAAATGATACATTAAATTCTAGGCAAACTCAACTAAACGGTGAGATCTTTAAGATTGAATCGAATATAACTTCTTTGTTGACTCTCTTCATATACCACAAGTTAGGGAGAAAAGATATGATCAAACTAAAGGTGTCAAATGGACCGTGTCAGACCGACCCAGCATAATTTTTGCGGGCCCAACCATGCTACCATGCCTGGCCCAGCATGTTTATTCAGGAAAGGCCCGGCACAATCCTGTTGGCATAGCTGATTTGTGGCCTACCGAGTCAGGCCTGTGCACCCCAGAACATGCCGGTATGGGCTGGTTTAAAAAAATTTAAATCTTTTTTTTTATTTTTTCAACTTTTGTTTATAATATTTATGAAATTATAAAATATAAATTAGATAATATTTAAAAATATTTAAATCATAAATTATAAATATTTGAATAGTTATGAATTTTATTTTTTTTATGTTATTTGTTTTAATTATGTATTAATTAGATTGGATTATAATTTATTAGAATTATATTTTAGAATTTTTAATAAAATTATTAAACAAAAAAAATAAAATAAACACAAAATTTATTTAACAAAAATAACAAAGTCACACTCACAAAGCCAAGTGACAAATGACCAAACAAAAACAAATACAATGTAAATAAAAATAAGTACAAAATATCGAAATCAAAAATCAGAATCAATCATAACTCATAAGCAAAAGCATAATTGTAACATAAGTGTCGCTGTCGGCATGTCGCAATCCCACAATCATCAACTGTTAAGCATCGAGTTACAACCTCATCAATCATCCATCGGCGTATCAATATCATCATCAACATTAATATCAATATCATTATAATATGGATCATCATCATCAATCAACTCATCCACTTTCGCTGCAGTCCCACTCTTAATCCCAACACTATCTTTGAAGCTAAACCTCGAATCCTCTCAATCATTTATGCATGTTAAAGCCTCAATAATATCTGAACGTAATTTCTATCTCTTATCTGAAATCACACACTGCAACAAAACAAAATAGACTCCAATGTTACGCTCGACACCGGAAGAGTCAGTAGATCCCGTGTTATCTTAGATAGCATGAAAAAAGTGAACTCATATGATTTTCACCAATATAATATATCAAGATTCATTGTATCAAAATGTAATAGGATTGAGCAGTAATCGTTCAATGCTATGCTCGACACCGAAGGAGTCAGTAGATCCCGTGTTATCTTAGATAGTATGGAAAAGGTGAACTTATATGATTTTCACCAATATAATATATCAAGATTCATTGTATCATAATGTAATAGGATTGAGCAGTAATCGATATCTAAATACTGAAACTACTCGCTCCTATTCAACAGTCCACCCTATCATTTTCCCCTGACTAACTAAATAAAAAAATCATCACTAAATATGATATCAATGTTCGTACTCATAGCCTCACTATTACTACCACCATACCTAGTATCATAGTATGTGAAAAGATCAGTCAACTTCTCATGAATGAACCCTTAAGGTAGATCTTCCAGGTTCATGCACGAGGAAGTGTAAGTCAAAACATCATCTACTCATTCCACATTAACTCTAGGGTCCATGCATGCAGCGAGACAATAAAGAGATAAAATAGTAGACCAGTACTTTAAGTACTTGGTTTCCATAAATAAAATTCATAAAGCTCAGTCAGTATCGTCAATAAAAAGTTTATCACTCTTACTATTGACGTAGTTAGATATCACGTGTTCGTATCAAACGCATGACTCCAACATCAGGTACACGTAATTCCAACAGTGTCTCATATCTGATTAGAATTTCTTCTTAAGATTCACAGACAAACAGAGACTACTGAACTCATGTTGTCAACGAGACGTGCGAATATATTTTAGTGAGTTACGTATATTTTTCAAAGCAGGGGAATACACCTTCATCCCCGCTTGTGCAATCAAGTTAATCACGTGACACATGCATCTGACGTGAAAAATCTCTCCTATTAGTACGTCTATAATATTTCTAACAAATATGTTTGCGAGTATAACGTTGTTTTCGGGGAGAGGGATGCGCTCACGCGTTATTGCTCTTGCTGGGCTGGTTTCATTACTCAATTATTAGATACGTTATCAAATATGATACTAAAAATTTTATTTTGAATTTTATATCCCCTAAAAATATTATCATACACTCAAAAATGACCAAGTCATCATAAGGATAAAGAATCTCTAGAAAATCCTAAAATTCTTTTATTCATAATCCAGTTAGAATCTACATAGTGGTTGGTGAGACATGCATAAGATAATTTATCGTGACTTGTCCAGATATTGAACATCACGGATACCACTCCACTATATGCCATAAAATTATTAATTATTTTTTTTTCTAACTTATACAATTTTAATGTCATTCCTAGATGTGGATCTAGGAATCTTACGATAAGCATGCTGAAAATATGTCTGCATGATGCGCACTACCCTTGGATCTTCCAAAAATCTGATCAGAAGACTCATCAATATGATGAGTCTGGCCATGCCGTCCCTACCCAACTCACAGAAGTATATGAAGGGAGTAAACTTTGAGACTGAACTAGATCCAGTCTCAAAAAATACAGTGCCAAGTTGGATTTGCCTAGGATCTAATAGATCATATTTTTTGGTGCATAATTCAGCATGCCTCTTAAGGTGCTCAATTTCAAACGAATTTTTACAAGTTAAAATTCTCATACAATATTTACACCGTGACATTTCTTCTTTCTCACTTCTAACATTTTTTTATTTTATTATATTAAAATAAGTCCAAACTATAAAAGTCCTCCTAGTTTTTGTTTTTTAGAAATTTGAGTTAAGATGACTGGAGAAACCAAAGTTTCAGCAGCCTCAGACCTCTGTGCAAGATTTTCATTTTTTAAATTTAAATATGTTTCATTAGTATTTGTTATTTTTTAGGATTTTTGTTAAACATGACACTTATGTAGAAACTAGATAATAGATTTTAGATTTAATTATTTTAGGACTAGAGAGAAACTAGACTAAAGAGAGACTGAGAGAGAGAGAAGAAAAATGTAAAATAAATTATCTGGTAAAACAGTGAGGTCGATCACGTGCATGGTGTATCACAATCTAGCTCAAAATTCGAAACCCGAGTTGAGATTCTCAAAAAGCCAAACCAAATGACGAAATTCCGAGTTCCGAGAGAGAAAAGCAAGAATTTTGAGAGAGTAAAACTGTGAGATTTAAGAGAATAAATATTTATGAAAAATATAAATGTTATAGAGAGGTGGGGAGGATTTTATAGATTAAAAAAAATAAATTTTTTTTTAAAAGTAATTTTTTTTTGTTTTTTTTAATTTTTTTTAATATTTTAGGGGGCATAATCATGAGGATCATCGGATTCTGCCCCCTAGCCGTTGGAGGCAAGATCCAACGGCTAATATTTAAATTTTTTTTTGCTTGTTGGGAGGGGGGAATCGGGTAGGGTCGGGAGGGACTGCGGGTCGAGTATGATTGGACCAAACCCACGGTCTTTGTGTGCAGAAAGCTAGGCATGACTCACCGGGTCACAAGGGGGTGAGCCGTGACCCGTGACTCGTGAGTCATGACTCATGAGGGCGCGAGAAGCCGAGAGCCCAAGTCTATGGGTGTGGGACTGGGTGAGACCCCGACCCGTGCCGATGGGTCGTGCCACGGGCCACCGAACTGTGCTGGGTCAGGCACGACATGAGGCCCGATTGGCCTCGGCACGGGTTGTGCCTTACCCCGGCACGGCACGGGCCAAGGCAAGGAAAATTCCCATGCCATGCCGGCCCAAGCACGGCCAAACCATGCCTCGTGCCTGGCTGGGCCAGCCCAGCCCGGTGGACACCTTTAATTTTATCTCAGCTATATGAGATTAATATTATTATAATTATTAAAATTAAAGAAAACCTAAGTCAAAAATTAGATGGGTAAATATTTTAAAATTTATTGATTAAAGATTAAATATTTTATTTGTGATTTTAATTTTAAATTGTGTGAAACAAATAATTTAATTATGAATGAATATATTAAATATTTAAAAATGTGATGTTTTTATTTATGAATTACAATTTAAAAGGACAATAAATAATGCATACAAAGTGATAATGATCAGTTGGATAAATTGAATAATGATATTAGAAATTTTATGTAATAATATAATATTTACTCCATTAAAAAATATTACAAGAAAATTAGTAGATTAATTAAATTTTATGATTTAGAAAATTGGGGTATTATAAAACAAGATCCTCATAAAGTAAGCATAATGATAATGCAAATGTTAAGGTAAGATAAAAAATTTCACAAAAATATAATTTAAAATAAAAAAGATTAGAAAATATATTTAAATCACACTTATAAAGGCAATTAATATGGCTTATGTGGTTTGAGCATCTAAAGAATAAGCAATTCACAGCTCCAATTTAAAACTTTTTTTATAGATAAGTTAATGCAGTATTTTTTTTATTAAATCATTAAAAACTTGTATGAATGTAGTGAAAAAATTATGTAATCGTTATATTTGTATAAAAGTTTGAAAAAATAATATTGTTTGAAAACTAAAATATATATGTCTGACCTAATAAGATTGATAATAGATTTTAATGATCATAATGATAATGAATATATCTTGATAGATGTTTGTTATAAGTATTTATTTTTAGTCATCAACAAAGTGAAATACATGAATAAAACAACTGAACATTATGAAGTAGAATTTTAAAACATTTTAGAAAAATGATTAGTATATTTTTATTCTTCAACCCTTTAATCAAATGACTATTTTCCTAGTTAGAGGTGACAAATATGTTTTCCTAATTATTATTTTTCTCATGTAATTAATCTTACATGAGAATGATATTGTTGTTAAGATTTGGTAGGTTTCGAGAGAACGAGAGAGAGAGGAGAGATGAGAGAGAAAAATATAAAAATAATTTTTCATTAACCTCAAAAATAATAAATATCAAGCAACTTTGCTAAGGTTGGATGCTCTCAAAAGAAAAAAAACATGAAAAAAATATAAAAAAAATAAAATTAAACAACCTCAACACTCACATCTCAAATTGGTATGTTATATATATATATCACTATTAGACACATATAATAATTATAAAATCATCATAAATTATTTTTTATATGAAATAATACTTTATCTTAATATATATTTCTTTGCTCGTAAAATTTGGTTTGATAATAATGTGTCGAGTTGCCTTGTTATCATTGTCACAATTATTGCGTTTGAGGGAGAATTAGGTTTTGATACACCAAAATCAAAATAATTATTATTTTAAGTTCCCAAAAGTTTGGATGTACTCCAAAAGTTTTTTTTGCCTAATTTTTGCTTATCTTTTCCACATCATCATTTCACATAATATAAAAAAACAAAAAAACATATGTTAATTTACATACCATTTTTTGTGATATATATATAACATACGAAAATGCTAATTTATATGTGTACATATATATGTATATGTATATATATATGTTACGTTATATATATATATATATTACATAATGATATACAAGTTATGAAAATTGTATATGAAAGCTATTATTTCAGTTTTAGTATATAAGTGATATTATGATTCATATGTTACGATACATATTTATCGTAACATAACTTATATAATGATATATATGTTATGATATATATTTATAAGTTACATAATGATATATAAGTTATGAAAAATGTTATTTCAGTTTTGGTAATGATATATATATATATATATGCTGTTACATAATGATGTGAAAATGTAAACTTATATGTATGTGTGTTTGTGTATATATATATAAGTTGCATAATGATATATAACTCATGAAAACTATATATGTAAACTATCATTATTGGTTTTGGTAATGTACATATTAACTATTACGTAATAATATAAAAATGACTTATATATTTATATAATGTGATGTTATATATGTAAGTCATGTAATGATATATAAATTATGAAATTATATATGAAAATTGTATGATATTACATATATGGGTTTTTTGTCATCTCTTAATAACTATATGATATTTGATACTCTTTTTGAGATATATGATCACCCATGATAGTACTATGTTATATTAGATAAATTAAATATAATTACATCGAAACATATTAAATATTTTATTCCAAAATTTTCAGGCAAGCATATAATGGGATGCAAATGGGTGTATATAGTGAAAATTTTACTCGAAGAGAAAGTTCATTAACTCAAAATCATATTTGTAGTTAGAGAATTTATATACATATAGAGATGGCAAATGTGTCCGTATCCGTGGATTTCCGACCCGATCCGATCCGGTCAAACAGTAGAAAAATCCGTTGACTGGATAATGGATATTGATATGGATAAAATCCGATTTTTTTTGAATGGATATGGATTAGATATGGATTTAGACATATCCGATCCGAAACCCGTATCCGATCTGACCCGAACGTACGGATATCCGATCTGATCCAATTATATCCGATCTGTTCTACCAGATATAATACACACACACACAGACATATATATATATATATATATATATATATATATATATGTATATATGTATATATATAATATAGTCCATATATAATGAGAATTTTTAGATTCGTCTTGCGAATTCTGAGACAATCTCGGATGACGAAATGAATTTCGCCGTTAGATTCGTCTTGCGAAATCTAGTGACATAGAAAAATTTCGTTGAATTCTGAGACAATCAGAATATTTTACGAATATTTAGGTGACGAGTATAGAGTAAAACCTGATAATGAGATTTTAGAAAAATCTCAAAATTTTTAAATATTTAAAGAATATCCATTTAAGATAAATACAATTGAAACCAGAATAAAATGATGTGTTTTGAAGCTGAAATAGACTAAAATAGACAAAGTGGGACACATGGGTCCCACATTAAAAAAAATAAAAAAAAAATACAAATCAAGTAAGCAGTGGAGTTACTGGAGTAGGAGGCGCACGCTAG
The DNA here is from genome assembly GCA_029783825.1 of Sapria himalayana. Classification (NCBI taxonomy): domain Eukaryota; kingdom Viridiplantae; phylum Streptophyta; class Magnoliopsida; order Malpighiales; family Rafflesiaceae; genus Sapria; species Sapria himalayana. The sequence continues at coordinate 203,479 of JAREIK010002415.1, read as the reverse complement.
AGGAGAAACGATTTCTAATTTTTTTTTATTTTTTTTTCTCTTTAATTTTTGAGTTTTGGACCGTCGGAATTTATTGGGCAAAGAACGAAAGTTGCTGTATACTACGAGGGCTACGCATAGATACCAAAAGCATAGGATTTGGCTGTGAATTCAGGTAAAAATTCATAAATTTCTAATTTTTAGTTTTTTTCAGATTTACGTCATTTTAAAGGTCAAAATATTTATGACCAAGAGTTAAAGTTACTCTACGCAACGCGAGCTACGCGTGAGTACCGAAATCATGGGATTTCACCAGTTTTCACTTGAATAGTGAATAGTGAATCGGAATAGTGAATAGTGAATCAGAATAGTGAATCCGGAATAGTGAATAGTGAATCAGAATAGTAAATTCAAAATAGTGAATTCGGAATAGTAAATAATAAATCAGAATAATGAATAGTAAATCAGAATAGTGAATCCGGAATAGTAAATAGTGAATCAGAATTGTAAATTCAGAATACAGAATAGTAAATTCAGAATAGTGAATCAGAATAGTAATTCAGAATAGTGAATAGTGAATTCGTAATAGTATATAGTAAATCAAAATAGTGAATTCGGAATAGTAAATAGTAAATAGTTGTGGGTTTAATTAAGTTATATTTGACAAATTTGATATGTTTACCTACATTTTGCATGAACCACTATACTAGTTCTAGGATTAAAGATATAAATTACTTTAATGATCATTTATGTGACTATAATTTTTTTTTTATTTTGAGCAATACAACTTATTTAGAATAACATGCACTAAGGCATCTAAGTTATATTTGATTGTGGTTTTTTTTTGTATAGAATATGGCACATTCACAATCTAGCACTTGTAGCAGTAGTGTTGCTAGCACACAAGAATCAGCTCCAATTGGAGGAAACTCATGTGGACTCTCCACTCAATCAATACCAGTTGATTGTGAATTTAAACAAGGAAAAGATGGTAATACTTTCAGAAGTCCTATGTGAAAACACTTTACTCATCTGGTTGTTAATAATGAAGAGAATGCCCAATGCAATTATTGTAAAAAGCTTTTTGTGGGTAAATCATCCTATGGTACATCGCATTTGAAGCAACATTTTGATAGGTGTCCTGGAAGAAAATCAGCTGGGAGTGACATAAGGCAAATGATTTTGAAAACTGATTCGAAAGGAAATGTTAATTCTGGACCTTCTGGTGCATTTAATGAAAAACAGGAAATAGAGAAATTAGCAAAGATGATTATTCTCCATGACTATCCTCTTTCGATGGTGGAGCATAGAGGATTTAGAGATTTCACAACTACTATTCAACCTCTTTTCAAGTGTCCTTGCCGTAATACTGTGAAGAAGCATATCTAGAATATTTACGAGGAAAAGAGGGATAAAGTCATGAAGTTGATCGAGAATAATGATAGTAGAGTTGCTATTACCTATGTTGCACGGACACGGATACGGACACGGGGATACGACACGGCAGGATACGGGGACACGATAAATTTCAAAAAACTAGGATACGGATACGGCTAGGACACGGCATGAAAAAAAAAATTAAATATAAATATTATCCATTAACATAAATTTAGATAAATAAAAAAAATGCTAAGATATTTTGATAAATAGAAATTTAGAGGGCTTAAATAAAATTAAAATAAATTATTTGTTTATTATATTTTGTATATATATTAAACAAACAATAATAATTAATATATAAAAAATATATATTTAAGCCCTCTAACCCCTGCGGCCCTGCCCCCTCCCGTTACAGCTTCTAACTCTCTCTAACATATATTTTAAATATAGTATTTTAAAATAATTTAAAATACAGTATTTTATAATAATTTAAAATACAGTATTTTAAAATAATTTAAAATACAGTATTTTAAAATAATATAAGATACAGTATTTTAAAATAATTTAAAATCCTGTTTTTTAAATTAATTTAAAAAAAATTTAAACCTCTAACACCCTCTCTCCCCTCCCCCCTCCCCCCTCCCCCGTCCAGAACCTTTTTTCCCCCCTCCCGAAACCCCCCTCCACCCCCCTCCCGAAAATCACTCCCGAAACCCCCTCCTGAAACCCTCTCCCCCCCCCCTCCCCCTCCCGAAACCCCCCCTCCCCGAACCCCCCTCCCGAAACCCTCTAACGACGCGTCAGTAGGTAAACGACGCGTCTGGAGTTTTTCGGAAACGATTGTTTCCGAAAAACTCGTCGGATACGTCTCCGACGCGTATCCGATACGCCGCATACAGATTTGTGTCCGATACGCCACGTGGTGGGTCGGACACGTATCCGACGCGTGTCCGACCCGTGTCGCCGTGTCCACGTGTTCGACACGTGGACACGGCACTCCCTAGCCATATCCGTGTAACACAGGCTATTACAACGGACATGTGAACTTCTAGTAACCAAAAAAGGGGTTTCATGTCTGTTACAACACATTTCATTGATAAATCTTAGACATTACATAGTCTAATCCTGAGGTATAACAAATTAACATGTTCTTTCTTAAATTAAGTATATATATATTTTTATTCATTGTTTACTTTATTGATAATTTTGTTATTTTTTCAGGTTTATTTATGTCCCTTGCCCTCATACAAGTGATGTGCTAACAGAGATGTTGATAGATGCTATGTTGGGGTGGAATGTGGACTCAAGGATATCCGCTATTACAGTGGATAATTGCTCTACTAATGATAGCATGATTGATAAGATAAAAGAAAAATTGAGTGTTGATTGCTTATTGAATGACGGGTCTTTACTTCATATGCGTTGTGTTGCACATATCTTAAACCTTATTGTTATGATTGATTTAGATGTGATCAAGCATGTCATTGATAATGTCAGGGACAGTGTAGTTTTTTGGATAGCATCTCCAAAAAGAATAGAAAGGTTTTAGAATGTTTGTAGACAAATGAAAGTTCCTTGTACTAGAAGATTGGGTTTGGATTGTCCAACAAGGTGGAACTCCACTTATCTAATGCTTAAAACTGCTTTGGCTTATAAAAATGTGTTTCCTAGACTTAAGTTGTTTGAGTCACACTATGTGTTTGTGCCTAGTGAAACAGAATGGAAGACTGCAAAGGATGTTTGTGATAGGTCGGAGTTGTTCTATAATATCACTGAGTTATTTTCTGGGACAAGATATCCCACTGCCAATATATTTTTTCCTGTGATTTGCAGAATTAAAATAACATTGAATGAATAGCTCATATCAATGTAGTAATTAGTACAATGGCAAAGAGTATAGTTGCAAAATTTGATGCATATTGGAATGTGATCCATAAATTGATGGGTGTTGCTGCAGTATTGGACCCTAGGTATAAGATGACTTTGCTACACTTTTACTTTCCTTTGGTTTATCCAAATGACTTTAGTGAACAAATTAGCAACATTCAACGACTTTATTATGAGTTGATGGAGGAATATTATACTAGAATGTATAAAGGGACTAATATAGAATCTGCAGTACATGGAACGATCACTTCAACTTCAAAAGAGAGTTCAATAACTATCGATAGTGATTATCAATTGTTTGTGAAAAGGTTGAAGACTAATAAAACTAATAGTTTCAGAACTGAATTGGACCATTACTTGGAGGAAGATGTTTTGCCTGAAAATTCTTAGTTTGATATTTTATTATGGTGGAAGTTGAATGGGGTAAAGTATCCTGTCTTGCAAACTATTGCAAGAGACATATTAGCAATTCCAGTATCTACTGTTGCTTCAAAGTCTGCATCCAGTTCTAGTGGGAGATTAGTTAGCCCTCATCGTAATCGACTTAATCCGAAGATGATAGAAGCATTGATGTGTGCTCAAAGTTGGTTGTGGAGTGAAGTGACAAAACATGATGATAAATTTATTTCATTGATCATTTATTTTTTATTTAACTATAATTTCATAATATTTGTAAAATTTTAATATTATTTTTCTTTTTATATTTTTTTTTTCTAGGTGGAGATGACTTGTTCATTTCAGATGGTTATGCATCAATTTATGAAGAAGATATTCACGTGCATGATGGAGGTATTAAATTTTATAACTAATAAATTTTAATTCATATTGCAATTTAAGTATTCAAATATTAAGTTTTTTTTTTAATTATAGGATTCGAGATTACACATGATCGATGACAACATTTTTATCAACTTTTATGAAGATGAAGTCTATCAAATCTTGTTGAAACTTTGTTTAAGATGTTAAATATTTTGAATTTGTCACTTGATACAAATATTTTGATTTGTGATGTTTTATTAATATTAGACTTTGGTTTATATTCCTAAATTTATAAATCATGAAATTATAACTGGTGTCATAGGTTAGCAAAATACGTCTTAATATCGCATGGATCAATCCGATATCCTTGGAGAATATCTGAAATCCGATGGATAGGATATGGATTTAAATTTTTTTTATCCGTAGTATATGGATATGGATATGGATATATTATTTTTATTTAGAATCGGATATGGATTTTGAAAAATCCGATCCAAATCCGATCCGATGTCATCCCTATATACATATGATATTAATTATTATATTAATTTTTTTAGCAAATATGTTTACTATTAAATTATTATTTTTTGTTGTTATATCTCATAGGTGTATTTTATTGTATATATGTTAGATATGAAAAATATATTTTTTATGGTGATCTAAAAGAATAAGTTTTTATATAAGAATTACTAGATATTAATTTCATAGAATACATGTATGATATGTAGATTGCGAAATACTCTTTATGTCCTAAAATAATTTTTTAGTGAGTGGTTTATCAAGTTTTTTTCAACACATACTACCTTTGATCTTAAGAGATCTATTAGATTATTCTTATTTCTGTTAATTTGGATTAGTAAGATCTTAAGATATATATTAGTAGTATATATTAATAATATTCTGATTACAAGAGATGATTCTTTAAGTATATCTCTTTTAAAATTATTTATGCGGATTAAGTTTTAGATGAAAATTTAATATATCTTAGGTTTTTACTGAGTTTTGTGGTAGGATTTTAAGAAGGTACTATATTTTTTTTCTCGGTGGGATTATGTTAGATGTTTTGTTTAATCTTTGTATGATTGGATGCACATCGATTGAGTTATCATTTGATTTGAGTATTGATTGTCATATATATTTATATTTAATTGCTTCTAATAGATATAAGAGAATCAAAAAAAAATTAAACCATTTGATAATACTCATACTAGATATCATCTATGCTATTAGCATAATTAATTATTTTATAAATTATCATCAAGGAAATACGAATACGGCTCCCTATAGGCGTGTCCGCGTGTGGGACACTCGGACACGTGGACACGATACGGACACGGCACGGATACGTGTCCGATACGCCACGTGGCGTATCATTGATCAATCTGTATCTGATACGTCACATGACGTATCGGACGGATGTGTCGGCTACCGTATCCAAGCCAACAACGCTCAACGATGTCGCCCATTATGGCCAATGGCCGATTCTGTGAGGCGGCGCAAGTGAGTGTGATTCTGTAGGGCAGTGGGGGTGGGCGCGATTATGTGGAGGGGTCAGGGGGCAGGGGGCAGGGGGCGAGCCCGATTTGTGGAGAGGAGAGCACGATTTGTAGGAGGCACGGGCGTGCACGATTCCGTGGAGAGGCAGGGTGCGATTTGTGGGACGCAGGGGGCATGCACGATTCCGTGGAAAGGCAAGGCACGATTTGTGGGAGGCAGTGGGGTGGGGGGTGAGCCTGATTTTTATAAAATAAAAAAATTATATTTTTATATAATATAAGATTATTATTAAATATTATTTTATAAAATAAGATAATTATAAATATTATCTTATAAAATAAAATAAAATACACTATTTTAATTTTATAAAATAAAAAAAAAATATTTATTTAATAAATTAAAATAAAATATATTATTTTATTTTATAAAATACCTAATATTTATAAATAATAATTTTTATTTTTATTTTTATTTTTTAATCATGTCGTATCCTAGCCATATCCGTATCTTAGTTTTTTTGAATTTGCCGTGCCCCAGTATCCTGTCATTTCGTATCCCCGTGTCCATGTCCGTGTCCGTGCTTCTTAGATTATCATAGACGTACTCATATAATTGTAACTTTTAGTATTCTCAGGTATGTGAAAAAGATTCTAGGATATGTTTTCATTCAAAGATTAGTGACATAACTAGAAACATGTGTACTTAAATTATAGTTAGGATCCATCATTGATAGACATCATATTTGTTTTATAATATTTTATTTTTCTTGAAGATAATTTTACATCTTGAAAAAGTAAGAAATATATAATTATGTCTAGGTTCACATTTGAGATTGAATATAAAGTTATGATATTAATTACTTGTGATTTTAATTGATCAATCATTTCTTGGAGGAGTTTTACTTACTAGTTTAGAGATTGATAATTGTTTACTGTGACAACTAAATAATTGGGCATATCATTGCTAGTCTATTATTCAATGAGTGTATGAAGCATATTAATATTAATTGCTACTTCATACAAAAGAAGGTATGTGATGGTTCGGTAATCTTTGCATACATACTCACTAATAAGTAGAATACAGATATTTTCATGAAGGTTCTAAGTGAATCATATGTATTTTTTTTTCTTTTCTAAGTAAAATGTTTGACATGTATGTTTTAGTTTGAAGACAAGTATTGTGGTTTACTGATTTTATTTATTTTCTTTGTTATGTTGTGTAAGTGTATATGAAATATGGGTTATCTAATTATATTATTTTTTAGTTTTTAAATATGAATGAAAAGATATATTCATTTTTCTATATATTTCTCTTCTATTTCTTTTTTTCTCTCTTTGATTGTCATTGAAATCATAATGAGATTTTGGTCATAATAACAATAAAGTGGCATCAACCCTTGGATTGATAAGCCTAGTTTTTAAAGAAGTGATCTATCTATTAAAACTAATAAATCATCATTCTCATGATTTTATACTCTATCTTTGTACTCAATTTTGAATTTATTATTAATTAATTATTTTTTTTGAAGACAATATTGATGTTAAGAAAATTATAAAACTTGGTGATAGATATCCTCTTAGTGGTCATGAGAGCGAACTATAATTTAAGTAAGCTAATATGTGGCTATGTTCATAGTTTTTGAATGAAAATATTATGTCTTGGAGCTCTTATCATATATTTGAGAATATGAAGAATCTTGTTTAATGCATATGCTTGGGAAATTTAGGAAATGACTACCTAGTACCTATACCAACAATCTCAGTATTTATTTGGTCAGAATTCAGATCATTGTTTGATAGTCAAATTTTTTATAATTTTAAATTTTAAATAATCATTTCAAGTGCTAATATTTGTAGACATGTCTACAATCGAATCAAGTGTTGGGTTGACCAATGTACAACTCATCATGTGAAACCCATATATAATATTTAAAGTATTTTTTTATAGAAAGAAAAATTATATCTCTTAAATAAGCAATCTTATTACCCATAATGTATTTGTATTGTTTTACATTTATTATCTCAAACTCAATTTGCAAGAATATCTTTAGTTAAAATATATTTTTCTAATTATTTTTTATAATAAGAATATCATCAATATATATTATAAATATCACATACTATTTCATTGATTTACATAAATAAAAGTAAAATTAATTTGATACACATCTTCTAAGGACAAAAGTTGTAAGTGATAAAGAGAATTAGCTAAATCATGCTCTAGGATATTGTTTCAGGCTATCTTTTTTTGGTGGCCCAGTTGGCCCACCATGTCGTGCTGGGCATGACCCTATAAGGCAATTCTTTTGTGTCGGGCATGACCCTATAAGGCAATTCTTTTGTGTCGGGCATGACACGATTTGATTAATGCTGGTGCAGCATGGCTCGGCTAGCCTGAGTCTAGGCAGAATTGAGTCAGGTCGTGTTGGGTTATGTTGGGCCTAGAGGTGTCAACCGGGCCGACCCGGCCCGGCATGAGGCAAGGCACGGTTCAGCCATGCCTAGGCCGGGCCGGCACGGAAAAATTCCGTGCTCGGGCCCGTGCCGGGTGTCCCATGAGCCCGACCCCACGATGCCCCTCCCGCAAAAAAAGGCCACGGGTCGGGTCTGATTCGACCCGACCCGCGGTCCCCCGTATCCCGAACTGCTCGGAGAGGCAAGCCTGAGCGGGCCAAGCAAGGCACGTCACGACTCGCCGTGCTTGCGGACCGTGCCGGGCCGGGCACGGTACAGTAACCATGCCGTGCCCGGCCCGCACAGTAGCACGATCGTGCCCTAAAAAAACAGGCTGAGCCGGGCCCGTTTGACACCTCTAGTTGGGTCATGCCGAGTCATGCCAGGTTGTGCTCGAAAGTTGCCAACATAGTCAACTGATTTATGATTTTAAATATTTATCCTGCAAATTTAAAATTTTAAGTTATCTATTGTGATTTATGACATAATTTCATATAAATTATAATAAAATTAAATCATTAACAAAAATTTTAATAATAATAATAATAAAATTAAGTATCCAATTCAACTAAAAATAAAATAACACAACATAACAATCGTTAATCATTATCATAATCAAAATTTTTAAGTTATCCATTTTGATTTAAAATCATAATGATTTTATATGTCATTCGGTATAAGTATGTAATTGATCATCATTATTTAAGTATGTGATGATATCACTAGTAGTTGGCTCAATATCCTCAAAGTCTATTGAGTCATCATCTGATAGTAATTTCTCTGCTTTTGATTCAGCATGATCTTGGAAGTTCAATTTTGAATCTTCTCAATCTTTCATGTATGCTAGTGTCTCAGTGATATAAAGTTTTAATCTAGATCTTTTATTCGAAATGACATTGACTGCAACAAAAAAAGTAGATTCCAATGTAATGCTTGACATTGAAGTAGTCAATAGATCTCATGTCATCTTAGACAACATGAGATAAGTGAACTCATGATTTTCATTATTGTAAATTATTAAAATTCTTGTTATCGTTATGTGATATGATTGAGCAATAATGGATATCTAAGTACCGAGACAATTTGCTTCTATTCGATGGTTCACCTGATTATTTTTTTCTCGTTAACTGAATTTAGAAGTTATCATCTTTGAATTTGATGTTCATGTCCGTACTCAGAGCCTGACTATAATTACTATCATACCTAGTATCATAATATATAAATAATTCAGTTTATTTTTTGTTAATAAATCATTTAAATTGGTATTTCTAGTTCAAGCATGTGAATATGTATGTTAAAATATTCTCTACCCTTTCTATATTAATCATAAGGTCTATGTAGGTAGCTAGATAATAAAGTGTTGGAATGGTGAACTAGTATTTTAAATATTTAGTTTTTATCTCAACAACCATGAAACTAAATCTAAGGTTATTTCTAAATTTTTAAAACATATCATTAAAATTATATATGCACCTAAGCACAATACAAATTGTGAAAGCATAAACAGGCAAATACATGCTCTTCATGTCATAAAAATTTTTCAAGAATTTTAGTTTCACAATTTCTGTCATCAATTATAAGTTCAATACTCTTACTATTGATATAGTCGGACATTATATGTTCGCATCCAACACATTACTTAAATATTAAGTAAGTATAATTTCAATGGTGCCTTACATTTGTTTGATTTTTTTTTAGACTCGCAGATAAATAAAGATTATCAAACTCTTATTTTTTATTAGGTGTTCAAAGATATTTTAGTGAATTATTTATTTTTTCTTAAAAAAAAATAATATTAATCTCTATATATACTATCAGGTTAATAATATGACACATGTATCTACATGAAAATTCTTTACTAAGGGATCATCTTTAATGGACATAACAGATACGTTAATGACTATTTTATTATTAGATGTATTATCAAATATAATATTAAATATTTTATTTTGAATATGATAATATCTAAATATTCTTATAATGCACTTATATATAATAGGGCCATTTTGAGAATAAAGAATTTTTGAAAATCCTAAAATGTTTTTATTAAGTATTCATTTAGAATTTACATGGTGGGCGATAAGACATATGAAAGATATATCATCGTGACTAGTTCATATATCATATGTCACGACACCATGTCACTATATAGCTTCAATTTATTAATCATTATTTATTTTTTTAACTTATTATATTTTAGTGTGTTGTTCCTACATATGCACCTAGGAATCTTATGATATACAAGCTAAAAATAGGTCTACATGATACTGACTATCCTAGGATTTTTCAAAAATATAAATTGAAATATCTATTGTAGTGATCAGTTTGATCTAGAGGTGTCAAACAGGTTGGGCCGGCTCATCCCGGCACAAGGCACGGTTCGATTCAACCGTGCCTAACTTAGCACGACATGGAAATTTCTCGTTCCCATGCCCATGTCGTGCCTGCCACGACACGAATTGTGTCGTGCGATGTCAAAGACAACCGAGCCTCATGTCGTGCTTGGCTCGGCATGGTACTATGGCCCAGTACTTCGGCACGAGCCGATGTACTACTACCGTACTGCCCCATCGGGCTAAGCCTCAGCCTAAAGGATCCGGAAATTGAGCAGGCCCGGATTTGAACCAACCCCAACCGGCCAACCCAACGGCCTGTTACGGACTTACAGCCAATGGTTCAGATTTTTAAAAAAAAATTATTTGAAATTTAGCCATCAGATTTCGCCTCCAACGGCCATGGTGCAGAATCCAACGGCTCACATGATTCTACCCTAAAAAAATTATTAAAAAATTCAAAAAAATAAAAAAAATACTTTTTAAAAAAAATTCTAAATTTTTTTCTATAAAAGCACCTCCCCCTCTCTCTAATTTTTATATTTTTCAAAAATATAAAATTTCACATTGTCACTCTCTCAAATATCTCTCTTAATTTTTTCTCTCAGGATTTCAGCTTGGTTTTTTGGAACTCGTAACTTATGCTCGTCTATAGTTGATGTTTCTATTGGTCTTTGGAAGTTGGATTTTTGGTGCATGTATTTTTCTTTTGCACTGCTTTATGGGTATTTCTATTTGTTTCTCTCTCTAGACTACTTTTTAAGCTATTCTCTTGTCTAAAAAACTAAAAAAATGATAAATACAAATACTAATGAAATTAATTTAAATTTAGAAAATAAAAATCTTACACAAAGATCAGAGACTGCTGAAACTTTAATTTCTCCGGTTGTCTCAACCCAAACATCTAAAAAATAAAAAACTAAAAGGATTTCTGTAGTTTGGACTCATTTTAATATAATAAAATAAAAAAATATTAGGGGTGAGGAAGAAGAAATGACACATTGCAAATATTGTAAGAAAATTTTAACTTATAAGAGTACGTTTGGGATTGTGCACCTTAAAAGACATGACGAAATATGCATCAAAAAATATGGTGCATTAGATCCTAGACAAACACAACTTAGTAATGCATTTTTTAAGCTGGATCGAGTTCATTTTCAAAGTTTATCCCCTTCATATACCTCAGCGAGTTAAGTAGAGAATTCATGACCAAACTTATCACATTGATGGGTCTTCCAATCATATTTTCGAAAAATCAAAAAGTAGTGAGTATCATGCAGACATATTTTCAGCCTACTTATCGTAGGATTCCTAGGTCCACATTTAGGAACGACATACTAAAATTTTATATGTTAAAAAAATAAATAATAATTAATAAATTTATGACATATAGTGGAGTGATGTTCATGATGTCTGATATCTGGACAAGCCACGATGATTTATTTTATGCATGTCTCACCGCCCACTATGTAGATTCTAAATGGATAATAAATATCTTTAAAGAATATAAAATTCAAAATAAAATTTTTAATATCACATTTGACAACGCATCTAATAATTGAGCAATAATTAACATGTTTGTTGGGAATATTATAGACGCACCATTAGAAGAGATTTTTCATGTCAGATGCATGTGTCACGTGATTAACTTGATTGTACAAGCGGGGATGAAGGTGTGTTCCCCTGCTTTAAAAAATATACATAATGCACTAAAATATATTCGCACTCATCGCAGATAATAATAGTTTGGTAGTCACTGTTTGTCTGCGAATCTTAAGAAGAAATTTCAATCGAATGTGAGACATCGTTGAAATTACATGTACCTGATGTTGGAGTCATGTGTTGGATACGAACACGTGATCTCGGACTACGTCAATAGTAAGAGTGACGAACTTATTATTGACGACACTAACTAGGCTTCAAGAATTTTATTTATAATTTCCTGAATATTTTTTATGACACGACGAACATGTGTTCGTCGGTTTATACGCCAATGACTTGCATTGCACTCAGGTGCATATGCAACATTATTAGCATGTTTATGAAGTATCGAGCTGACCCGACTTAGTCATATGATTGCAGAGATAGAAACCAAGTACTTAAAATACTAGTTCATCATTCCATCTCTTTATTGTCTCGCTGTATGCATGGACCTTAGAGTTAAGGTGGAAGGGGTAGAAAACACTCTAACTTATATTTCCTCGTGCATGAACTTGAAAGACCCACTTGAATGGTTTATTCACGAGAAGTTGAGTGACATGTTCACATACTACGATACTAGGTATAGTGGTGGTGGTGATAGTAGTGAGACTGTGATTACGAAAAAGGATACCTTGTTCAGAGATGACGATTTTTTTATTCAGCTAGCGAGGGGAAAACGTCGGGGTGGACAATCACATAGGAGCGAGCTTTTTTGGTACTTAGATACCGATTACTACTCAATCCTATCAAATTCTGATACTAAGAATCTTGATATATTACAGTGGTAGAAATTATATAAGTCTACTTTTCCCGTGCTATCTAGGATGACATGGGATCTACTGACTCCCCCAGTGTCGAGCGTAGCATCGGAGTCTACTTTTTCTGTTGCAGTGAACGTGATTTCAGATAGGATATCGAGATTATGTCCAGATATTATTAAGGTTTTGGCATGTTTGAAGGATTGAGAGGATTCAAAATTTAGCATCCATGATCATACTGGAGCTGGAACAGGGACTACATCCGCATTCACTGCAAAAGCGAAGGAATTGATTGCTGATGATGATGATCCATATGATAGTGATCTTGATGTTGTGACTGATGATACTCATGATATGCCGATTGACGATTGATAATGATCTACTGTTTTTTAATTTTGATGTTTTATTTTTTATTGATTGTATACTTTATTTTTACGTTACATTGAAACTTGAATTTGTTTAGTTCGGACCTTCGGTATCTATTGGCCGATTGATCATTTCTCATTTGGTTTGTTTTGGTTTTTTTGACTTTTTAATTTTTTTAACGAAATTTTTTGTTTAATTTATTTTTTTGTTTAAATTTTTCATTTAAAAATTTTAAACTCTATAATTTAATTCTAATAAATTATAAACTAATTTTATTTTAAATTATAAAAAAAATTAAACTTTGTAATTTAATAAATTTTTAATAGTTTTCATTTTATAATTTTAATATATTATACATTATCTATAATTCTATATATAACATAATATATATTTTATTTAAACTAATAAATTAAAATTTAAAATTTTAAAAAAAAAAAATTTAATCAGGCCAGTACGGCCAGGTTTGGCCCAACCGAGCTTGGCTTTGATAAACCACGTCGGGCCAAGCACGGCACGGTACAGTAACCGTGTCGTGCCTGGCCCGCCACGAAAGCACGGCCGTGCTCTAAAAAAATGGGCCGGGCCGGGCCGACCCGTTTGACACCTCTAGATAAAATATAATTAATGTTAATGATTAATTATGATAATATTGTTTATAAAAAACATAATACCAACCTACCACATATATGAATAAAACAAATATTAAGGGTGTCAAAATCAAGAACATTATGATTAATATTTATCACCACATTTTTATTATGATCACATTTTATGTATCAATCATAATAATACATCTTAATAGAAATATATAAACATGAATAATATGATCACCATATTTTTATTATGGATACTTATTTACCTATACTAAAACACAACTCATGAAATAAGAATATATGTAGTGAGAATCAATATTTTCTTGAAAATATCAAAAATTTAAAATGACAAAAATATTATAGTAAGAATCAATTCTTTTTATATCTCTTTAACATAATGACAATTAATCTACATACATTTATTTAATCTACATACATTTATTTAATCAAGGGGCCAAATTGAAAATTATATCAAATTGTATGATTGTCACGATAAAAATATTAAAACTTAAAATTAAAAAATAAATCTCTTCCGACAAATGTTCATTAAAATAAAATCAGAACTCATGGTAACCATAAATTTTGCATCTAATTTGAATTGAAAAATAATTAATATATCTTTTATTTTTATAAGAGATAGATTTATTTTCTAAAAATATGAAAATGAAAATAAAGTTCATATCAAATATATAAGACTTTCACTTTAATAATAAGTCTAAAAGAGGTTAACATCTTGATAGTCTTACCCTCAAAATTTAAATAGATTTTCTAATAAATCTTGAACTTGATATATATCACTTTTTATCTAACATATTAACATTATTTTGGCATAATCACTTTTAAATTCATATTTTTATGACCTAATATCTTTTTTAAAAGTGTACAATAACATATAATAAATTTGTTGGTGATTAAATTAAATTTTAGAATTCCAAAACAAAAATATTTATATTTAGATATTCCTCTAAAAAATATTTAAAAAAAATAGACCCCAAAACATAAATATTTATATTTTGTGACACCCAAAATCAGAAATCTGATTTTCCCCCCACTTATACGTCATTTATTTAAAAAAAATCAGTGTTAATCAAATGTATGTATGTATGTATGTATGTATATATATGTTTATATATTAATCTACATAACATATATATACATATATATATATATATATATATCTAAATTTATAAATATATATATATATGTATATACATATATATAAATGTGTGATTGTATATCTATATTTATAGGTTTATATATCTATATTTACTAGTTTATATAATTACATATAAATATTTATATTTATTAATATATATATATATATATATTTTAAAGAATATTATATATGTATAAATGCTATATAAGTTTATACATAAACATAAATATGTAAACATTTTCATATATATATATATATACACACACACCCAAGTTTAGTTATGAAAAAAATGAAACCATTTTTCAAATTCAAAAAATATTTTTCATTTTATTTTGTGTTGTTTTCATATTCAAACCCCTATATTTATAAATATTTATGTTTTGAGATCTATTTGTTTAAATAATTTTGAGATAAAATATGAAACATAAATAATTTCATTTTGTGATCGTAAGACATAATCTTTCCTTTTATATTTATACAATTTTATGTCTAACTAGAATTTAAATAATTAGTTAAGTTAGCACCCAACTACTCTACTATCTTTTCATCTTTGTTTCAGATGCTTCTCAACATATTAAAAATAATATATAATTTCTCACACATTTACTACTAGTACCTAAAGGGCATGATAATATTGAAATTGGAGGCAATATTATACTCAAGTCCAATGGTATCACATAGCATTATCATTCCCTTTGACCTTTACAAATTAAATTTTTCATTTATTCTTCATTTTTTATTTATTATTTCTCCAAGAAACTTGGATATAATTAAGCTTTCAAATTTTTTTATCTTTTTACAAAATGAAAATGAATGAATCAAAAGATTAAATTACATGTACTTTACTATTTTAATGTTTATATACAAGTATACAATCATACACTTCCAACAAATCATTTATCATCTTATTCATAACATAAACTTTTTTCAGACAGAGTCTAAAATTCTACCTAAAAAGGGTGTTAGTTATTTAGTGTGTGACATATCAACTAAAAAAATATATCAAAAAGCATTGAACATGCAGTTGAAGAACTTCAATCCTTTTCGGTTAATAACAATGGATGTAATAAGATAGCATTCACTTTAAGAATTGACTTTAAATATTTTATTATTTTCTTTGATCATCAGT
Source organism: Sapria himalayana (assembly GCA_029783825.1). Classification (NCBI taxonomy): domain Eukaryota; kingdom Viridiplantae; phylum Streptophyta; class Magnoliopsida; order Malpighiales; family Rafflesiaceae; genus Sapria; species Sapria himalayana. Next base: position 187,488 of record JAREIK010002415.1, on the reverse strand, counting down.
TTAAATTCATATGAATGCATCTCTTATAAACAAATCTCAACTATGTTATATATTTATTCATTTTAATACATATAAAACACTAAATATAATTAACATAATAAAATTTAAGAAATCATATTGTTTTCAAAATCATTGATAGTTTAACAAATATATATTATCTAATATTATTTTTTTCATTGAATTTGTTTCATTTATTTCTAGAAAACATAATGTTTAACAACCATGATTGTATTAAAATTGCAAACGACAAAAGAAATATAGCTATGCCACTATTTATTTGCATATCTAAAATGATCTATGTAACTTAATTTAATTAAATAAGTAGTGTCTACAACTTTTTCTTGATTTTAGCTATTGAAAATGTCGTCCAGAAAATTGCAAACACACACTCACAACTTGTCTAGGTTCACTTCTGCTAGAACATAAGTTTTTCTGTGCTTTAAAAACAGTACCTCCCTCAATCCAAATATTGATCAAAAATCATTTACATACCACTTTTGTATCCCTGAATAATCTTACCACAAGTATGATTAATGGAACACAAGGTAAATGTGATGATAAAAAACTATGATGGTGGTCAAAACAACTCAGGATGCTCATTTTCTTAGGATGTCAACTTTTTCATAAGGCAGAAAGAATCATAGCACGAACAATCACGTATCATCATCACAACCAAGAACTAGGAATTATGGCAGCCCAATTATATGTCCACTTCCATGAAATCTCACGGTGATACAAACTGAAATAGATGGCTAGTATCGCGTAGCAATGTAATCACCTCTAAATTTAGCATGACTATTACTCTCAATGTATACATAGATGTGCGCCACAAGTCATTTGGTGAGGAAACAGGTGGCTCCTAAATCATTTACGATGTGCTTTGTATCTTCAAGGAGAGAAGGAACATGTGGACTACATTTAGCTTCTGTAAATTAGTAAGTTTTTATATCAAGCAAAAGCATTCAAAAAATCAAAAGGTAAACAGAAGGCATAAATGGAGATTCATAAATTAACACAAAGCAAGATCAAATGTTGAACGTATAGACTGATCTATAAAGATGTATAAAACTATTAATACTGAACCTGAATCCATGCTCAGGTAACGATTAAATAAGTGTGCCAAAGGTAATGAAGTAACAAACGATCTGCTGGTGTCTGAGAAGTGAGCAGCGTGCACTGTAAATCGATTTGTTGAAGAAACAAGGATTCTTAGCTGTGAGCCAACCGTCCTCCACGTCATCATCGTTTTCAGAAGCTCTAATGATTTGCTCATTGCCTGTGTCTGTCGTCTTGTAAGGTTGTACACTCGGTGGTTAGTTGAAGAAACTGTGAATTGGGTGATGCCTGATGGACGGATGGACCCTATAAAAATATTTACGTCGAGTTCCATTAAAAAAGAACTATAAAAAAATACATTAAAACGAAAAATATCAATACTTTAAAGTTTAATCCGAAAAATATCAATACTTTAAAGTTTAATCCGAAAAATATCAATACTTTAAAGTTTAATCCGAAAAATATCAATACTTTAAAGTTTAATCCGAAAAATATTTATATGTCTTCCAAAATTTAGTGACCGTTTGATAAAAATTAAAAAATTAAGTGCTGAAAAATTAATATTGAATTTTATAAGTGTTGAATTTGCATTAAAAAATTATTTGATAAATTACTATTAATTGAATTCTGAATATAAATATATTGTTTGATAACTGTAAATATTGAATGATGAAAATAATGTACCCCATATATTTATCTTTATTATCATTGCATTATATATCCAACATAAATAGAATTTCTAATGATATTTTTTTTCACTACAATTATTAATTATTAAAAAAATAAAATTCCTAAAAACATATCCATAAATAAATTATAAATCCAAAAAAGAAATAAAAATATTTAAAAAATAACCAATAAAATTTAAACTCTTTAAAACGATCCAAATTTTTAATATAAAAATAAAAATTAATGAACAACTAGTTAATTTGATATTTTGTCTTTTAAATTAATCATGAAATAGTGTTAGTGTTAGGGTTTGTGGTGGTAGAGAAGAGAGAAATAAAAGACAGGTTTACAAACTGAACTGTAACGCGAACGAGAAAATGAAAAAGAAATGAAAAAAAAAAGGACAAAATGATTATTTTAAAAAAAAAATTGTTGAAAATTTTCAGCATTCAACATTAAGTAGTTATCTACCTACTTAAAATTTCCATTGAATTTTCACTTAAATTTTTAAATTTTTAGCTCATAATATTTTTTTATCAAATGCACTTAAAATTTCAAACCATTGAAATTTTTAATTTTCAATAGTTTGATGATTTTTAGTTCGTTATCAAACAGCCCCTTAATATATAAATATAGCATATTATGTGTGTGTGTGTGTGTGTGTGTGTGTAATATATAAATATTGTTTTGAACATATCATGTATATCATTATATATACATACATACATATATATATATATATATATATATATATATATATAAAATAATAATAATAAATAAATATATGTATATATATTTGATACAGACACACACACCGACACCCACACACACACACACATATCATTATTTGAAAACAATAAAACTTTTTTCATAAATAGTATTTTTGAAAAAACACTATTCAATTTTCTAAATCAAAAATACTATTGAGAATAGTGTTTTCCAAAAATAATTACATTTTTTTTATATTGAGATTATTTTTGGATTTACACATATAATAAGATCAAAGCATAGAAATTTTTTATTTTGGAGTCGTTTTTCTTTTATCTTTTTTTTTTTTTGAAATGTCCAAAACATATATATTTTTTATTTTGGTTTACTTTTTCTTTAATTTTTTCTGAAAAATTAGCAAAGCATATTATTTCTTTAGATCCACTTTACATAAATTTTTTTCAATTTATGATATCTTCCTCAACAAAAAAAAAATAAAAGAAATTGAGAAATTTTGAAATATTTTGAAAAAAATTGAAATTTAGAAACCCTAAATTTTAGCTTCATAGGTTAGTACAAGAAATTCAAAAAAAAATTGAACCCCATTTACTCAATTTTTCATCACATCATCATCTACCAACTCATTTAGAAATATTATCAGCATGCCAGATAATATCTTCAGAAATATATAATATAATGTACCAAATTACATAATATACATACTATAGTGTGAGTGTATATATGCATATATATTATAATGTGTATATATATATACATAAATATACACATACATATATATATATATACAAATATATATCCATATAAAATATGGATGTGTATATACACACACTATAATATATCTATGAATATGCTATATAAAGTGTCGTTATCTATATATACATATTATATATATATATATATCCACATATATAGGTATATATCTATAGATATCAATATTATAAATATAATATTGTGTGTATGTATGTACACATATATAGTATATATATACATACTTACAAATCCACATATATAAATATATCTATCTATGCACACACATATTGATGTGTATATATATAGTGTTATGTGTGTTTGTGTGTGCGCACACACACACACACACATATATTAGTTCTTCCCTAATGATGCTCTACCAAAATACAAAGAATGAAAGAATAATAATAATATGAATACAAAGCTTCCTTCTGTATACTATACGAACGTGAGTGCACGATGATGATTTCTTTGAGCGTTTGACTAGAGTGTGAGTTATTGAAACTATCTGATATATATTTAGGTTAACATACATTTGCAAAAAAAAAAATGCAAATGAAACATAATTCATGTGTCAAGCATGATCAAAATCAATGAGTCAAACTCATTTAAGAAAAAATCAATTATATTCTTCTCCCTTGTAGAAATTTCTAAGCTAGTCAAACCTTTGAAATTTATCCTTGTTAGAAAATTTTGTCATTGCATATCTTCCAATTATGCTATTAGGAAAGAAATCATCATAGTATATTTAAGAGAGAGGTAATAGTATGAGTGTTTGACTATAAACATATAATATTTTGATTTAAAATTCGAAAGGATTTCCACTAGATTTGGTTATGAAAAGTTTGGTTCGTATAAATTTTTTTCATGTGTGTGTTTAAGTTGATGGTAAATTTCAAACCAAATAAGAAATTCCCATTAATACCAATATGAGTGGACTTCCCATATTTAACCATGAAGTATTGTTTAATATAGTTACAATGATGGAGGTACTAATCAAAATAGACAATGCTACTTTCAACAAATCAAGGCCTAGTGTAGAGCTAGATGTAACTAAACTAGTACTCAAATAAGTTCATATTAGATGTTGAAGTGAGGGAATTTTATGAAATATAGGAGTGTCAAGTATTTTTCATTACTAATTATTGTGCAAGAGACTCGAACACGCAAAAGAAAGTTAAAGTCCATGGAGTGCTAGAAGATAATAAAGAAGGGGTAACAACGAAAAATAAACATATCACAATAGAAGACTTGGGTGAAAAAGCATTCATCCACAATGCAAGAGGCACTCCAAGAGATTTGTGATGGTCAAAATATTCTATCTATATAAATTTTTGGTGCCCTGGTATCTTTGTAGGTTAGGGATGATATGAAAAAAAAGAGGGCAACAATAAAAAAAGTGATGCAAAAAATAGCCAACAACAAATATATTACTCACTAATTAGTGGACATCAACTACTCAATTTGGATATAAGTGAAGTATGGAAAGGTAACTATTATCTGGATGATGATATGAATGGGAGTGAGGAAGATAAGCATTAATGGGCAAAATTCATGGATAAAAGAGTGGATTGTGAAAATTAAAAAAAAATTCATATCTCATATTTAATAAAGAAGGCTTTACATTAGTTAGAAAAAATGGGGTAGACATAGTCCAAATTTTAAGATTGGGTTAGCCAATGGCCTAAAAAAATTAAGAAGCTTAAAAAATTATAAAAATATACAATGTCTCATTTGTGTTCCTTAGCAAACTAAAAAATTCTAATGGCCTAAAAAATAAAAATATAAGTTGAATTTTGAGATTGGGATAGCCAATACTAATAACAAAATTTGATTTATGACAATAAAAATTAGTAACATAATAATAATTCTACATAGGCCAAATTTTATTTTGTTTGGTGATTTTGTAATTTTTATATAGCCTAAATAATTTGATAGGGGTGTATGGTATGAACAAAAGATACCATCAAAGAGAGTTGTGAGAAGAAATGACTCATCTATCTACAACTAGATCATGGCTTATTGGTTGAGATTTTGATGTAATATTAAGAGTTTATGAAAAACTATTGGAAAAAAATATAATTTAGCAATCCTCATAAAAATTCATAGATTATATAGTAAAATGTTGTCAGATATACTTAGGCTTTATTGGTAATAAATTCACATGGTGCTTAGAAAGGAAATTAAATAGCTATATATGTTATCAACTAGATAGAATTTTATGCAACATTGAAGAATTAGATAAATGGAATGTTTCCTCGATTTTGCATCTAAGAAGAATTAATTATGTTCATGTTTCATCCATAAAATGAAATCCTATATGATATATTTGAAACTTTTTAGGTTCCAAAATATATGGATTTCTCTCATCCATTTATAACAATTTGTACAAAGATCTTGAAATGATCTCATCAAAGGGGATCCAATGAAAATTATTTATGATAAGTTGAAAAGATTTAAAAGAATAATAAAAAGGTGAAAAAAAAGAGAATATAGAAGATGTATTTCCAAATACCTAAGTAGTAAAAAAATTGGTATTAAAGGTATAGAAGAATGTGAAAAGGAACTTATCTAAAAAGGAAAGGAAAACCTACCAAGTTTCAAAGAAAAAATTGATTCAACAACTTAGAATTAAATAAATCTACGTGCAAAAGTGTGCTAGGGTCAAATAGTTGAAAGAGAGAGATTATAAGACATTTATCTACTTAATTTTCAGATGAATACCTTTTAAAATGCATTACAAAGAAAATAAGAGATTGTGGAAGAATACTTTTTTCGATCTATGCCAAAAATAATTAAATAAAGCGAAAATTAAGCATTCATGAAATGACTAGAAATGGAATAAATAAAAGAAGTTATTTTTGACATTAGGGCCAAATCAGTTACAGATCTACATTACAAGGTAAATTCTTACATGAATATGAAAAGATTATGCAATATAATGCTCTCAGAAATATTTAATGTTTGTTTGCAGGAGTTATAATAAATGTGAATTGGTTAGTCATCTTAATTATACTCATCCCAAAAATAAAACAACATCAAGAATATGCTGAATTTAAACTTATAAGTCTTTTGCATGGTAATAAATAACATCATTTATAAAATTTAAGTAAAAAAGCTTTCCAAAGTTCTTTCATGAATTATATCATAGAAATATCGTAATTTTTTTAGGATATATTATTAGTAGATAATTTATAGAGACCCAAGAAATAATAGGAAAATTGACAAAAATATTCATGACAATAATGTGGCATTGGCTATTAACTTTGACAAAAAAAAAATTGTTTGGTTTACCAAGTTGGGTTAAGTGAGCTTTATTCGGTTATATTCATGTCTAGTTATTTTAATATCAATATATACTTATTATTTAGATCATACCTATTTTATTTTTTAAATACTATCATTTTGTTTTTTTTTTATCTTTTTGTAGGTATGAAACATAACAAACCAAAAATGCGGGATAATTTCCCACCAAGAATGTTCCCATAAAACTTTAAAAAAAAACTTTTGTTTGGTAGAAATGTGTTTTAAGGAGCAGTATTATTTATAGATTAAAAAAATAGTGGTGACATGTGATTTTTGAGTCTAAGAGTTTTTGTTGTGCAGAAGTCACAACTCATTTGTTCTCTCAGTTTATCTTTTGGACAAAACATACAATACTTCTCTATTAGGATCAAAACATTTCTCTATTATCAAATATTGATAATTTCACTAATATGATTCTATATATCAAAGCAAACAATCACTCCAATATCAAATATAAAGAATCCTAATACTACATATAATACCAAATGTCAGGATTCACTTGATATCAGATGTAGCTTGATATCAAATGTAGAGTTTCACAAGTATCTGATAGATTGTAATTCAATGTTTCGAAAAGGGAAAATAGCTCTCAATGATCAAGCACACCTGCACAAGAGAAGAATGCAAAAAGAAGAAACAACACCCATTTACAAAGGAAAAATTTCACTCGAAAATAATAATCTTTTTGCTATACTTTGTCTGACTCCTTTTTTACAATCATTTAAAAATGCTTAAATTGTAAAATAAAAAATCTTTTTAAACTTAAGATCTAAGTTTCCATTCTATTCTATTCTATTCTATTCTATTCTATTCTAGGGGCACAAAGACTACTCTATTACTCTATAGTCTATATAACTTATCGCTAACACTTATCGCTAGCATGCACTTCCATTTTCTCTCTTCCCCTGATTTAATCTTGACTATAGTTCATGGACTTCCATTCCTTTCTATTCCTTTCTATTCCTTTTTATTCCTTTCTATTCCTTTTTATTCCTTTTTATTCCTTTCTTTTCCTTTCTATTCCTTTCTATTATATTTTATACTATTCTATTATAGGGGCACAAGGACTACTCTATTAATCTATAGTCTATATCACTTATCGCTAACACTTATCGCTAGCATGCACTTCCATTTTCTCTCTTCCCCCAATTTAATCTTGACTATAGTTCATGGACCTTAACCTCAAGTACATTGCTCATGTTCAAAAATTTACATCTATCAAACAATATGTTGTCAATCAAATGAATCTCGATTCTCCTCTAGCATTAAAATGACTAATTTGATATCCGAAAATGTTCAATAAGCTATATCTCGTAGCTCATATGACTTGGCTTCTTTATCACTAATGTATCATGGATGACCTATAAAGTAGTCTTCCTGCCTTACCAAAATGGCTATTATCTAGTGCTAGAACCTTCACCAATAAATAGAAAGATTAGGTCACTCTGCTACATAGACAAGGCTTATTCCATACATGACTTATAAGCTCATGTAGTACTCACCCTTCTCTCTAAAGGGGTTTATGCACTCCACTTGCTATCTACTAAATAAGTGTTAGAGTGAGCAAAGCCTTCAATTTAGTGTAGTGGCTTTCCCACTTTCCCCTCACCCTACTCTTTCATTTTTGCTTAAGCTTCCCTAGTTTGGTTGGTTTGGAGGATTAATTGATTGAATGCCCAAGAACCATAATCTTTTCCTTTTCCATCTATTTTTCTATCATAATAGACCGAGGTCGAGCTAAAAGCTATATCTGTATAGAAAAAATTTCTCCAAGCATTATCCTGACATCTCATACCACACATGCTCCAATAGAAAGAAAGGCTAATGCTGCTATGGTTTTTGTGGGACCCAATCATAGTGCTGCTACTACTATGATATAAATGCTTTAACCTCTCTCACTCTTCCTTTTCTCAAATGTTTATTCACCCAAGTTGGTCTCCTTCTCTCTTACCTCCAGATGGTCTTATCACCTAATCTTTCAAAGTGTTTGATCATGCCACTATTGAAGTGATTGATGACCCACGATAATGCGAATATGATCTTTGACCGGTAAATAAGAGCATAAAAACTTAATTTGCAAGATCAGTCCCATCCATCATAATTCCAGTTGAAGATGTGATCATGTATTCTTTCTTCTATTCTACTTGTTTTAGTTTCATGTTACCTTACTTACCTTAACTTTTATAGAATCATGTTTTCCCACTACTTCATATGAAATGAAGACTATTCTTTCAATTGATATATTTCTTTTATTTTTATAAGAAGGAGTTATTATAAATAAATTAAATCTTCAATGAAAAGGCAAAGACTACAACCAGCAAGATGCGACTAAGATGAGATATTTGTTCCAATTATCAAGATGATCACGAAAGATATAAAACACATTGTCCTAAGGTCTCCAATTGGTATATACTCTTAACTCCTACAAGGTGATGCCTTTTGGAGTGAATAATGTTGATGAAACTTACAAGCGAGCAATGACCAACATTTTCAAAGAACTTCTACATCATGAGGTTAAGTGCTATATAGATGACCTCATTATACAACTTGAATTTAGCTTACATAGTCATAGTTTGTTTGTGTTCACTTCTTTGGGAATGTAGGTCATCAAGGGTCTCTACTTATGAGTATGAACCTTCATACTCATAAGCCTCATCCATAGTAAAAAACTCTTGCATAACCTTCATACTCATACTTTCCCTTTAGGCCCAACAAAAAAAAGGTTGGCAACCCAAGCTCTCTTTAATCAACATATGAGTATGAACCTTATGCATAGCTTCATATATAAGAATAATTCACACTTGTTTTTTTCAATTTGGCTTTCCAAGAGTCTTTCTAGTGTTGCTTGATGTGGCTTTCAAGGCCCTATGCTCTTCTTTTTTTCGGGGAGTCCATTCCTCTCAGCATTGGACTTGATTCTTTAAAAAATTAAAAATCGATTTGCATAGTATGTAGTTTGAGTCTCACTTGGATCACTTCAAACAACATGGTTCACTTCTTTGATTCATTTATTTGTGATTCATTCTTCCCATATCTAAAAAGAAACTACTCCTTGCCCCCAAAAAACCCAAATTCTATCCTTCTCACCATATACACAACCTGGTGCTTCAAGATAAGTTCAATAAGTGGCTATGTCCACTTAAGTACTCACTTTCACTCCATAGTAAGCATGTGAGTCAATTAGCCCTTTTCCCAAGTCTATCTCTAAACTCTCTTATCAAGTCTAATCTTTTTCCAAAGATCAATTCATCACTCACAAACCGGCTAATTAGTGGTTTAGTCAATGAAAAGAAAATACAATACAAGTACAAAAGTAGCTAATCAACCAAGCTTAGAAATAGGGAAATACTACCTAAAGACTCTTTTGCTTGTATGTTATAAGTTCTTTCATCCTTTTTTGATGCATCTACTAAGGCATGGTGTCTGGTTCATTCAACCTATTTTTTGTTGGAGCCTGCTTAGATTCTATAAAACTATGGCTCTAAGACCTACACAGGATTCTTTTACCCTATTTTGGCGATATTCTTTTTATATTTCACTAAATAGGTTATAACAAAAAATAAAAAGCCTTCTAACATAACAAGTTTGGCTTATTAGTTTTTTGGAAAAGAAAAGTGAATTAATCACTTATAAGTCCCTTTTTTTTTGCATTCAAATACTATCAGTCTAGTTTAGATTAATGGTCATAGAGTCTTGAAGTACTCCTTTGTTCTAAAAGCTTGGCCCAATTCAGATGCACATTCTTTAATGAGCTCTTTTTTCTAAGGTTAGCTATCCCCAAGGAATGAAGCAATGACAAATTTAATATTGACTTTAATTGAATGCTCACTTAAGACTCTAATAGTAGGGCTTTCAATTGGCTAGCTATATATTTCTAAAAGAATAGTGAGTTCCCTTCTTTCATGGAGGAACTACACTTACTTAGATTATGTAATCTTTATCCAAGATGAAAGCATTTATAGAGTAGGGCTTTCGAGTTACCTTGAAGGATTCAATCACTCCCTCAACCCAACTATCCAATTTCCATCCTAGATTTAATACCTTTCATGGTGGGGTGGAATCTATCCTTACTTTGCTTAAGAAAATAAAAACAAGAGGTCTCGCCATGGATAGTAATAGAAATATATCAGAAATCCCCTATCTTAATTCAAGGCTTAGATCTTACTCATTACGAATGAACACTTTGGGCAATCTGGTCATTTCTCCTGGACTCTTTCATCCAAGGCTTTTGGCTTAAGGTCTTTCTTACTAGTTAATGTAAATAAAAATTGTACTTTCTTTCTCCTAGAATTATCTTATCTAATCATTTCCTAAATGTACTTAATCAATGCCAAACCATACTGATTGAATGGATTCCCCTCCTCCCTCATTTGGGCTTTATTTCCAAAAGTTATTCTAGTTTGAATGAAAACAATTAAAATCTGAATTAAATTTAGATACCAATCTAATGAGTTTGATTTACCATAGCTAAAAGTCAAGCTTTGATGTGAGAAAAGGAAGTCAAGCTAGTAGTGTATTCACGGACATAGTAAGAGAAGATCATATCTTGGACTTGCAAACACATTCAGGGAGAGACTAAAACCATTAAAATAGGAATAATGAATGCCCTAAAAGATATTCATGGTACTTGCTTGTGCTATCAAGTCTTGGAGAAAAATACTAGTATCTAATAAGAGATAAAAAAATGGCACTATAAGTGATGATGGTAAAATATGGGATATAAATAAATAGGCTTGAATTTTAGGAATGAAAAAGAAAAGCTTATTTATTGAATCTTAATTTTTTAGTAACCTTGAATAGTAGATGAAAACCACTTTCCTAGGAGGAAAAATAGTCTAGGGTTGCCTTATGACCATTCAAAAGGACAATAGAGAAAGCATGTGCCTTGAATTTTGTAACTTCAACAATTCTAGTCCCAAGGTTGACTTCATGTTCTAACTCACATAGTAGATATTTTACATTTCCTAACTCTCATCTCCAGTGGGACCATGTGGTTCTTCAACTAATTCAAGTGATTCAGTATGTCTTAGAAGCAAAGTCATTTCATTAAACATTAGATTATATACAACCTCATTACAACTAATCCATCATATATATTAATATTAAAAATATTTTTTTCCATTCTATTCTCTTAGGAAAATGGCAAGGATCAGGATCATAGCTCCCCTACCAATCTCTCTCATAAGAGTAGTATGTGGTCGAATCTATTATAGCTTACAACTAGGTTTTGGTCCATCAAGGATAAATAAATTCTTGACTAAAGGAAGAACTAAATTGAAGAGATTAGAATATGGAATGAGGCAAGGTTAATTTTTCCTATTCTAGAAGTAGAGGCCCAAAAATTTCTCAATCCCCACCCTTTCATTTCTTTTTTTCCTTTGCTTTGCATTAACTACTTTCCAAGGGAGTAAGGATTTGCTACCTTCTCTTTTGCCTCCACTACTTCCACTTCCATTTCTTCTACATTAAATAGTCTTGTTTTTTTTGCTCTTATATAGTATCAGAATGAATTATTACTCGTATATCCATTAGAGAAGCCTTTGACTCATACATCATCAACCATACTGTATACCAGAAATAATCTTTATCTAGCACCATATCTTTTTTAAGCTCATCCAGAACTTGAAAGCATTCAGTAAACCAATGCTTCTCCCTTTTTAGACTCAAGTCATGATCTAGTTCTAGACAACATGCATGAGGTAGGCCATTCCTCTCATCCTAGTCTAGGCTTTGGTTTCATGCAATTCACTATGCTTCTTGTCACCATCAAAGGCTGCATCAATATAAGTAGGCTTGCACATCTATGTAGAAGAAGAGAAATAAGAGAATGAAGAAAAAGATTATTGATTGATCATATATATGAGAGTCCTTGTTCTTAGAATAAAAATAATTATCATATGAAAAAGTACTATTAGTACATAATAAACTGTTTTCTCTCTATTTATTGAAATATATCATATGCTCTTATTACTAAAATTGGATCGATCAAGCCAATTCAATTGGTACAAAAAAGGATGGGGCTGATGACATGACATGGGCATATGAATTGGATAAAAGATCAAATCTCTGACAAATGGAAAAAAATTTTGAAATCATCATAGCAATTCAAAGAGATGTTGCCATGTGAACTACTCCTCCAATGATGATTGGTATTCATGAATCTCTTTCTAAGTCTGGCGAGTCAAGTAAATTTTTTTTTTCGGTGTCATTGAAAGGCAAAGGCAAACTAGCAAGGGGGAATATGACAATGAATGGCCAAGGAGTTTGTTTCATGTGAGGAGGGCACCAGATATCAAAAGTATGTATATTGAGAGATACACCCCTACCTAGTATGTGTTAACTAAATACTTTTAAAACATTCCCTAGCAATATCTAGTGATCGGTGCATGTTGCAAAAAGTGGTGACCGATTAATCAAGATAGAAGATGCATCGATAATGGAAAGAATCCACGATGGGATCATGGCTCAACATGAAAGCCATCAGCTAGTTGCTAATAGAGAATGAATGTGTAAAGCTAAGGGCTTATACATAATCTATGATGAGACATTCATGACATGATTAGTATAATTCTACCATAATTTTGTTTTTGAATTCAAACAAACTAGTGGCCTTGTTAGTCTTTTGTATTGTACAAAAGTATTTAAGACTTATTCATTCATTAGTTGTAGTGATAACAACCATAGCCATGTCATGTCTATGGGCACTCTCAATTGCCTAAATGCTTTTTTTACAAGCTGGAATTGATTGATTGCACTAGTATAATACTTTATATGATGTACCAAAATTAAAACTCATAGTATAAAAATAGGCTAGCTCATCATACTTGCTTTTGCTTCCAGAATGAATAAATTGAATGACTTTCTTTTTTATGAATTCTTGGGTGGGATTATCTTTTTGATGGTTACATGTTCACATCTAAGCTAACATCTTGCTATGTGCGTTTCTGCTACTACTTTATCATCATACCCAACTGACCAATGAATGGTGTTCTAATAAAGTTTTACTGTCTACTGTATCTCTTGACAGTAGGAATAACTGGCACTAGTAGTTGAATATCTATTTGATTATGTTGGTTAAATACCTGTTTGCACCCATGCCTAGTGGGAATGCCAATCCACTTAGAATGACTCTGGTCAGGCACTGAACAAATCTCTTCTTTTCCTTATATCACGTCAACCTAAAGGAAGAATGACTCTGGTGAATAAATTCTCTAAAAAGACAAGGGATAGTCAATGGAAGGAATGAAGATTCTTTATTATTTAGCCTAACATCAAGGTCAGGCAAAACACTTGCACTTTATGATCAGGTTAAATATGCTCTGAATGAACCTTTCTTTACTTTGCCATACCATCAAGAATATCATATGCTGATATTATGTTATCCTGTTTGGATATCATCCATCCCTTTCTTGTCAACCTTCAATAATTTGTAGTTTACAGAAAGAGACCCTGCTAGAGTAATCTATTCTAATATAAGATGATATCAATATTGATATATAGAAGAAAGGAGCTAGAAGATAATCACTATACGGACAAGACTTTGTGAATAGATCTTCATTCTGGTAATACCTGACAAGTTAAGTGAGACAAGGCTTGATTGAAAGAGCCATAGGAGCCCTGGGGTGAGAAGTCATGCTTTGATATTGATGGTAATATTGAAAAATATTATAACAACTTATGTTGGACGTCTTTGTCTCTATTCCCCTAACTAAGATTCCATTCTTCAAAGAAGAAGACCAGCTAGTCCATAGGTTATATATATGTGTACAACTTATAATAGACGAGGTATTATGAGCTCTCTTTAAGGCTCATTCACATAAAAAGATTCCCTATCAATAGGATAGTTCAACCCAGTGAACCAATTCTTATCCTTCCCCTTCTCATGCCCATGTTTGCAGAGAGGAATGGAAATCAATCAGGCCTAGCACTTAAGAATTCTAGCTTATCTCGCATTCTATTGATTTTATTTTTCATGTCGCATCTTTCATTTGACTTTAAACTATACATATAAATAGGTGGTGAAACTTCCTATGTTCTTTCAAGAGGTTAAATTTCTTTTCAAGGAAATGGGCTTCTTCACCCCTATCACTTAAAGCTAGACCATTTGATCAATGCCCAATCCACCATCCTCGTACTTAGTTGCTCCATAAGAGAGCACTAACAAGTAATGTTTGAATGTGCTCAACCTTGTGCATCCTTTTTGCTAAGTACCACACTGTTCCCTCGAGTATCCAACACAAACAAAGTAACCATTCCTTCATGAGGGAATATTCCATACTATCCCAATTCATAAGCGACAACAATCCTAATATGCCATATTCAACTCATTTGGTTCTACCAACCTTGAGTCTTCAACCAAAATTCTTTGTTCACTTTCCAATTGTATCACCAACTATTCAAGTGCTCAACCCATCAAGGTATCTACCATAAGCTAAGTTTCATCAGAAAATGGCTTCTCAGTTCAACACCGGCTTAATCACCATCACCATCTTTGTCAAAATTCTTTTGACAAGCTTCAGACTAGTTCTAACCTTGATCTTCTTCAGTAGATTTGTCAAAGCCTTGACTTTTTCCTCTATCAAATCATCACATCAAAGACATGGAATCACATTACTATAATGAATGAAAAGGTTGGGTTGTTGAGTGATATGGGTGATGAGTGAAGCTCCCAAATAGGCATACCTCCAACCATATGATATATTTTCATTATAAATGGATACAATGAGTTAATATCATAATAGTATAAATCTTCTCCATAAGACTTGTACGTATCAATATGGCCTCCATAGTAAGCACCATCAATGAATGTGTCTTCATTCTAATTTTTGATATGGATATGAAAAGTCTGACTCATTGTATGAAAAATACTAAGAGCTATAGCTAGTGAAGATAATGTCATTTTTTCATGATATCCACTATGTACTCTTCAAAATAAATTGATTGAGCTTTCTGCATCACACTGCCTAACAAACAAATTTTCTTCTTAAGATCATATAGCTCTTAAAATCTATGAGTGTTCATCTCATTCTGACCAGCTAGATCTACGAGCAACCTCCAATCCTCATAATTAGCTAGTCGAGTAACATACTTGACTATATAATATAGGGCATCCCCAGTTCCAGGATTGGAGGAAGAACATGGCATAAAAAGCATGGTAAGTAGGATAATCAGTCCTTAAGAAAGTTATCTCATCAGGGTTTGGTTAGTCAATCACATAGTTAAAATGAGAGAAATGGCTTTTTTTAAAGAGAAAAGCTAAAGTGGCAGATCATGATTTCCTTATTTCGGGGTAGCTTTAAAAGAGAGATATTATAGGATATTTAAAGCTAATGTCATGTCATAATAATAAATAAAAGGACTGGCTTTTCACTTGGTTGATTACTAAAATGAAGAACATGTCTCGGTAAGTTTGTTCTAGCTTTCCATTCAGAGACCTTTGGATATATGGCTATCAATTGAATATGACACCACCTATTTCTTTTTTGGTGCCTCTGACTCTCATGAGTTCATACTTGATTAGTTAGAACTTCACTGTCTCAATTTGTGGACATATTTGTCATCTTGATTTTAAAATATAAGAGCTACATAAGTTATTCTCATGAATTTATTGTATTTCTTTACCCTATTTTTACTTTGTTTCAACCTTTCTTTCATCTTCACTTTCCAATACTAATCTCTCATTCTAGGAAAGACCCTTCATCTTACTAGGGAGCCAGTCATGCTCTTTCTCGAGTGGTGACTTCTTTCACAAGTGAAAATCTCATTTCTTCTTTACTTTCAATGTGATAAGTTTTATGATTCAAAGTCAAATGATTCTTAGATTCTCGAGGAACTAAATTGGACAAAACAGTGAAGCTTAATTTTTAGTAAAGAGATATGAGAATGAGGCTATCTTAGGGAATCTCTTACCTAAATCCAAAACAGTGTTAAAGCCATGATCAGTATAGTGAGGTGCTTAATGGCCTCTTAACCTAGGCTTAAGTTGTTAGAGTGGGAGTTTAATACTTGCTCTAGGGTATGTATGATATTGGTATTTGAATACATGCTTATCAAGAAGTCAAGATAATAAGAGTCCAATACTCATATATAACCAATGTAGTATGGAAGATACCAACCCTACTTTGTGAGATACAAAGCTATATGGATAGAAGCATGTAAGTAATACTCTTCGGAGTGATATGTCAATTGGGAATGAAAGATAGGCTCTTTAGTTGATTATAAAAGTCAAATTCAATAACTTAAAAGAAATTAGAATCTAGTAGAAGGTAATGCAACACTTGGAGTGGTGTTAGACTTCACTCTTTTTTCTTTATCTTCATTTTAATTTGATGAATATTGTGCAGTAGCCTAAACCCTATCCTATTGTACTTAATAAATTTAAAATCTCTTGTCCCCCTTGCTAGACTTCAATTTCTTACAACTTCAATAGAAAAATGTCTCTAGCTAATATTATTGTAGATTTTGCCACAAAGATTGACTACAAATTTAGCAACAACTTTAGAGACGGATTTTCCCTAGCTAAGTAGCTTGAGAAAAAATTTTTTGCTAAATCATGATCTGAAAATATTTTTTTACAATTATATATTAATAAAAAGCGATTAGTCCTTAAATTATTATTTTCACAAAATATATACATTTAGCTAGGGTTTAAATTTTATTTTAAATATTACTAATGATATTTTTTTATCCTAAATAACTTGATATTATTTTTAGTCATATTAACACTTTTGAAAAGTATTACCAAACTGACCCTAAGTTAATTTTAATTCACGTTTTATTTTTATTCCTACTAAAATTTATAAGAATTAAAGCATTGAGTAAATTTTAATAGTAAATTAAAAATAAAATAAAAAATAATATTAAATTTAAAATAAAATATGTGATCTTAAAATAATAAATAAATATTAATATTCTAAAATTAAAACAAATTTAAGATGAACAATATAACATAAATCAAATAAATCTGGTATATCCAACCAGGTAAGAGAACAATATTTCATCACTTCGTTGGTCAAGTCATGTACTAGTCTAGTTGATGACCGACTAAGATAGCATCAAAAAGACTACAACACTCCATTCCCCAGGGGGTTCCATTTATTCCATCACAGAATACAATGTGCAATAAAATAAACTTTTCTCAAATGTACCATACATTTTTTTTTCTCATTTTATTTGCTCAGTGGAATAAAGAAAACATACAACATATTATTTAAGCCACACCCAGCTTTCCTTCACATGTGCGATCTCATAGGTGGATTTGTCATCTGTCCTGGACCTGTACCTGAAAGAGTCACACAAATGGAGTGAGCAAAACTCAGTAGAGGTAAACTTCTTCAGAGTTACTCCATACTTAAGTGCATATAAAACGTCATGGATATATATCAATACCCATTCAAGCACAATGTTTATATGAATGCAATTATGAATGAAATATTTATATGCCCATATTCCTGAGTCCCATCAACTCTCTCACACATGTCAAAGCCACATATGATATATCTAGATATGTGTGTGTGTGTGTGTGTATTTAATAAACTATTTATTTTTTTGGAATTATTCCGAAAAATATGGACCTCCTCTGAAAAATATAGTGGACATTTATCTGAATAAAATATGATTTTCTTGGATTTACTTTAACAAATATGCACCACCGTAACTCAGTCTGGACGTTGTCCCAATTCAAGTTCGCAATCTATAATAATCATGTACCAAAAAAAATTTAGCGCAACTCAGTCTAGATGTTATCCCAATTCGAGTGTGCTAAATACCATCTATATACCTTTATATATATATATATATATACATATATCATGCACCCACCCATGTATATGGAGTGTTTCCATGCATATGAAATACAAATATGTTATTTCCAATTTAACCCATGTTTCAGACACAATTATAATAATCTAAATCTAATTCGTTATGTACTAACTTTTACTAAATGAAATACCAAAATTTTCACCAATTAATCATTTCTAATAAAATTACTAATAATTTGAATTGAAATATAAAACATTATTATTTTTTCGCATTAAATAGAAAGAAATTCTGATAAGAGAAAACTACTACCTTTCAAAAAATTTCATAGAAACTTTATAAATTTGAAATTAATGTGAAGATCTCGTCGTGTAGAGTAACTTTAGTTCTTAGACTTTTTCATTCCGATTTCAGAATAATCCATTACAATTAAAAGAAAATTTTCGGATATATTTTTCCTTAGTACTATATCTCTTTTTGGCATTGAACGTTTTTTTCAGCCTTTCCCCAATTTTCCGAATTCCTAACATTTTTCTTGTTTTTTTTCTATAAATATATTCATTAATTAATAATACTTTTTTTATATTTTTTTTTCTTTTGGATTGACGCCTGGATAGCCGACGGACCACCCGCATATGCACATCCACGTGCAAACAACGTGGCACAGTCTTTCAGTTACGAGAATTTTTTCTCTCTCTAAATATTCTAATAATTATTTAATTAAATAAAAATATAACAAATTCTAATTTTTCTCAGAATTTAACGAAATTTGACATCGTAACTATATTTTCCAATATAAATTCAATAACGACATCTATTTTATCATTATGGCTCTAAAATTTTCAGGTTATTTTCTCTTATTACAAAATTACCATTTTGCCTTTTTTTTCTAGAAATCAAATTATGTTAGTTATTTATTCAATTTTTTCGAGATTTCACATTCTCTCCTTCTTAAAGAATTTCGTCTCGAAATTCTCACAAATACACATTTTCACTTAAAAACATATTCTAAAGTTAAATAATTATTAAATTACTAAAATACATACTTAATTTTCAAATAAAAATGGATAAGCAACACGCATCATGTCTTCACGTTCCTATGTTGCTTCTTCTATTTCTTAATGCTGTCATTTTACTTTTATTAGTCTCATAGTTTTGTGTCGCAAAACTTGGTCTCGACTATCAATGATATGCACTGGCATTTCTTTAAATATTCTATCTGCATCAATAACTAGTTCGCCCCAATCCATTATATGAATTGGATCATGAATATATTTTCTAAGCATAGAGACGTGAAATATCTTGTGGATACCAGATAAATGTGGCGGTAATGGCAATCGATAAGCAACCAAATCCACCTTCTCGAGTATTTCGAAAGGCCCAATATATCCTGATGATAACTTTCCATGCTTGTCAAATCTGATTATTCCCCCTTTTCGCATCACTTTCAAGAAAATATGATTTCTCGTTTCAAATTCTAGGGGTCGTCTTTGTTTATCAGCATAACTTTTTTGTCGACTTTGTGCTGTAAGAAGACGTTGTTGTATCAAATCTACTTTCTCTAAGGTATCTCTAATCACATCTAGACCCGTGATGGATCAATCTCCCACCTCAGCCCAACAAACTGGAGATCGACATGGCCTTCCATACAATGCTTCATATGGTGCTATTTGGATACTTGCCTAATAACTATTGTTATGGGCAATCTCGACCAAAGGCAGATATTCTTCCCAGCTACCCTTGAAATCTAGACAACATGCTCGCAACATATCTTCCAAAACTTGTATGGTTCTTTCCGACTGACCATCTATTTGTGGATGGAAAGAAGTGCTCATTATCAACTGTGTTCCCATTGCTTTCTGAAAACTCTTCCAAAAATGAGTCATAAATCATGGATCTTTGTCCGATACAATAGATACTAGCACTCCATGTAATCAGACAATTTCTCGTATGTATAACCTGCATAATTCCTCATGTGTGAAGGTCATTCGCATTACTAGAAAATGAGTGGACTTTGTAAGCTGGTCCAAAATTACCCACACAACATCATGTTTTCGTGATGTCCATGACAAGTGAGTCACAAAATCTATCGTGCTATGCTCCCATTTCCACTCTACTACCTCCAAAGGCTGAAGTAATTTTGCTGGCCTTTGATGCCCAGCCTTTATTTGCTGACACGTGAGGTATCGTCGAACAAAATCCCCAATATGTCTCTTCATCCCATTCCAGTAATACTGGCGACGAAGATCATTATACATCTTTGTGCCACCTTGATGTACTATAAAATGAGAATAGTGAAATTCTTTAATAATCTTCTCTCTCAATTCCACTATCTGGGGAACCACAATCAGTCACATAAACTGAAGACTACTATCCATTTGAATAGCCCAACCTTCATCACACGTACCCGTCTCTACTTGATTCTTTATTGATAATATTTCTGCATCTTAATTACCTTATTTAATAGCGAAGGTATAGCTACTAAACTTCCGATAACACCCTGACTTTGACTGCTTATTGTAAGCTGAATCATCTCATAGTTTCAAGTATATCTCATTCCCGCGAAGCTATACTAGCTAGTGCACCTCATGACTTTTGACTAAGTGCATCAACCATCACATTTGTCATACCTGAATGGTAATGCAATGTAAAATCATAATCTTCTAGATACTCCATCCATTGACGTTGTCACATGTTAAGGTCTCATTGTGTAAAGATATATTTCATACTTTTATGGTCTCCCAAATTGCTCCCCTAACAAATAGTGGCACCATATTTATAAAGCAAAGACTATAGCCACCAATTCTATATCATGTGTGGGGTAATTTCTCTTATGATTCTTTAACTATCTTGAACCATAAGCTACCACTCTCCTAGATTACATTAGATTACATCCTAATTCATCTTTCGAGGCATCACAATACACTGTATATTTCTGCGCCTATCCAGAATTATAAGAATAGGCGCTGAAGTAAGTCTCCTATTCAATTCTTGAAATACCTTTTCGCATGAATCAGTCCATTCATACTTGACTTCCTTCCTGGTCAATCTAGTCATTGGAGCAGCTAACCGGGAAAAATTCTCAATAAATCTTCTGTAATACCCAGCCAATCCCAAAAAACTACATATTTCAAAAACTAACTTTGGCCTTTCCCAACTCATGACTGCCCTGACTTTTTCAGGGTCCACTAAGACACCTTTAGCTGATACTACATGTCCCAAAAATTTTACTTCTATCAACCAAAAGTCACATTTACCAAATTTGTCATACAACTTATGTTCTCTCAAAGTTTGGAGAATAATATGTAAATGATCCTCATGCTCTCTTTCAGACTAAGAATAGATCAAAATGTCATCCACAAAAATCAAAAAAAAATAATCTAAATATGGCTGAAATATTCTATGCATAAGATCCATGAATGTTGCTGGCACGTTCATTAATCCGAAAGGGATTACTGTAAACTCAAAATGGCTATACCGTGTTCTAAATGCTGTCTTAGGGATGTCAGCCTCCCTAACTCGCAACTGGTGATATCAAATACAAAGATTTATTATGAAAAAGACATGTGCCCCTTTTAATTGGTCAAATAAATCATCAATCATTGGTAATGGATATCGATTCTTTATCGTAACCCTATTCAACTATCAATAATCAATGCACAATCGAAGAGTTTTATCTTTTTTCTTTGCAAATAAAACTGGAGCACCCCAAGGTGAAGTACTGGTCTAATAAAACCCTTGTCCAATAAATTCTATATCTAGACCTTGAGTTCTTGTAATTCAATCGGTACCATCCTATGTGAAGTCATAGAAATGGGTGATATACCAAGGTAACTCAATACAAAAATCCACATTCATGTGCGGGAATAATCTTGATAATTCATCATGAAAAACATCATCATATTCACAAACTATCCGAGGAAGTTTCATATTCAATGTCTCTTCTTCTTCTAGGATGAGACATGCCAGCCAACCCATAAGTTGTCCATGTCATTTAGAATCATACATACTATGGGGTAAAACATCAAGCTTATCCCCTTGAAATACAACACATATATCGTCTGACGTGTGGATAATAATTCCTCTACGATCACAATCAATAATGACCCGATGTGTTGTTAACCAGTCCATGCTAATAATTACATCAAAATCCGACATGTTCATGACTGATCTGCCATGAATATAATTACTGAGATTTCTAACTCACAATATTGACATATCTGACTAATTTTCACCTTAGACCTCAAAGGAGAAGTTACATGCAATAACTCATCCAAGTTTTTAACTCCTAATCCTAATTCTTTCACACATGATATAAAAATAAATAAATGTGATGCACCAGAATCAAATAAAACTCTTGCCCATAAATTAAAAAGTAAGAAAGTACCTTGTACCACTGACTGTTCTATTCTCTCCATCAGTGGTGTAATTGCATAGACACGCCCTTGAGCCCTTAAAGTCCTGGTCTATGAGCTCTTGCCTCGACCTCGACCCATGTCTTGGTCTCCCTGATATGCTTGTGAAGTAGGAGATATTTGTTGAATACCCCGAGATTACGCCCAATTCCTTGGACCCATACTAGAGTAAGGAGTAATAAACCATGTTTGCATATTTCCCCTGGAAGTTTGGGACTGTGGTGTCTCATAATC
The DNA here is from genome assembly GCA_029783825.1 of Sapria himalayana. Lineage (NCBI taxonomy): Eukaryota > Viridiplantae > Streptophyta > Magnoliopsida > Malpighiales > Rafflesiaceae > Sapria > Sapria himalayana. Next base: position 164,575 of record JAREIK010002415.1, on the reverse strand, counting down.
CTTAGATCACTACGAATTGAGCATCCCTTTGGCTTGTATTGGTGGAAAAACTCACAAACCCTTTGCCAATATTTCTTAGACTTTTGCTCATTTCCTTGTTTAGAATCCAAACTAATATTAAGCCATACTGAGATTATCATAATGTCTTCCTCTGTGGTAAAATTATCACCTCTTTGTTTTTTGGTGGTGGAATTTACTTAAGGAGGCTTTGAAGAAGATAAATATATAACTTCAATATCTAAATGTAATCCATCATATAACAGATTGGTAAAGTATGCTCTATGCTAGAATAGATCCATTAGATGGTCAGTTCGTTCTTTCAAATAAAAAAGATTAGTTAGAATAATATAAAAAAACATAAAGTTTATATAAATAAAGAAACATGGTATAATAAATACAAAAACCATTTAATCATATTAATCAAAATCATTATATAAATGAAATCCTAAAAAATAAACATATTTGCATAATCTTCTCAAATAATGTCTAAACTTATTACTACATTTGATTTATGTAAATATATTATTATCATATAGACATATTTCAAATATTTTGTGTAACGAATCAATGCTCACACGATTAAACTACAATTCATTGGATTTATTAAGTATAAAATAAGCAACACAAAATCTCACACTTTCACACACATACACAATCACACACACAAGCACACAAATAAGCACACACACAAGAACACACACAAGAACACACACAAGAACACACACAAGCACACCTACAATCACACACACAAACACACAAAAAACATTAGACACAACACACACACACACACACTGCGGATATAAAATTTTATATTTCAAGGAAATATTCATCATTTATACTTAAAATAAACTAGATAAATATTTGAGCTGAATCTAAAACTCAAATTTATGTTTAGGAAAAATGAGTTGAATTTAAAATACAAAAAATAAAAGTTTAAGAATTTTTTTCTGTTGCACATACAAGCATGCAAATCTAGTTTGCGTGCAACAAAAACCAATTTTCACTGCACGATATTTATGTATTTCATTGTTCGAAATCTTGTTTAAGAGAAACGAATCAAGTTACTGAATCATGAATATTGAAGATGAATTTGGGATTACTGTGTTCAAAATGAAAGAAAAATTCCGAGAGAAACAAAGCCAAAACGAAGAAACATTCTGAAACATTATCTTTTCTGCCGAAATAAAAAGTACACGAACATCTAAATGCTAAACAAATGCGACCATTCTCGATTGTGCTCTAAAAAATGAATATTACATGAATTTGGGATTACTATTCAAAAAAGATGCGAACGGTGATGCGCCTGGCGAGGAAGGAAGACTCACTATTTCTAGCGAGTGAATCCAACGAAATATAAAATAGCTAGCTAGTAGACGAGGCTGTTGGAGTTGGTTTTTGGGAAAATTCTCTCTAAAATCGCTAAACGGAGGTGTTTAGCGAACCTCATGGAGATGCTCTAAGAGCATCTTCAACCCACTCTCTATTTTTCACTTTTAGCTATTTTAGCTAGCCAAACACAAAAAATTCTTTTCCAACCCACTATCTATTCTACTCTTTATTTTCTAGTTTAACTCAAATGGCTTAATAAATGTGGAGGGCCATTTGATCTCTCTAAATTTTCTCTCTCATTTTTCTCTCTATCTCTCTATATATACATGTTTGACTTTTTAAAAAATATTAGAAGTTAGGTATAAAATAAAGAGTGTGATTGAAGTGTATTCTGAAAAATTGCTAGCTAAAATAAAAAATTTAATATTTAATTATATTTTGAGTAGCTATTTTGCTGAGTGTGGTTGGAGATGCTCTAATATGAAAACATTACCAGGCTCTGGCTATGCTATTTTTGAAGTCGAATCAAAATCTAAATTCTTTCTAGATAGAGTCCATATAGGAAAAGTCATGATTTCCAGAGTTGCTGTTAGCCTCCAACAAGCTATCAACCATGGGGTCCTTACCTCCAAGAACCTTACTTCGAAGAAACCCCCCCTCCTTCGCGTCTTTCGTTTAGTCCGAACCAGAATCACATTCTTGGAAAAGCATGGTTAACCGGGATGAAGCGCCTTTTTGGCAACAGAACTGGTTTATTGGATTATTGTTCGGCATGGCTTTGATGTTTAGATTATATTGTCTTACTTTAAATAATTTCTTAATGGTAGTATATACTTATCTTGATAAGATATTGATCGGTCATCCTTTGCATCAGTGTCAATCACTTATTCGGAAGGAATTGAGGTTAGAATCTTAGAATCCACCTGCCCTACAGGTGAATTCATAAAGATATACCTAGTTGATGAAATCAGTAGGTTGGAAGCCAAAATATTTCACGAGCTCTATATTTTATGCACATAAGATTTTTTTTTGTGTTTTCTGATCCTTATTGTTTAAAACAAAAATGCATCATAAGTTTCAAATACGATGTTTGATTATAGTATCGTGCAAGTTCAATAAACTAAAAGATTTTCATCTGAGTAATGTTGATTTTGTCATCCATATCACGTATGGGTCAGTTCAGATGGTGATGCACAAGAAGATGAAATATAGGGTTCATTCTCACAATGTACCATATGGCTTTGGTAGTGGTCAGAATATGTTACTAGATTCTCTTTGGTTGATGATTCCAACAACTACAGGGTAATTATTTTATTTCTTGCATATTACAAAATAGTATGTTGGAAATTCAATATTTGTTTTATCAATGAAATTTTGCACAATGATCGGTAAATGTTATATATGTGCCACCAAACTCCATAATTCTCTCAATCATTATTCATCATGCATATTGGTTTGAAGCTAATTTAGAGATTTTCATCTAGAATCAGTCTAGGAATTACAATGTCAGACTCAAGAATATGAGCAAGAGAAGCTCATCTTGAATATACTTTTAACAGTGCTAAATTAGGGTTGTAGATGAAGAAACAACAAGGGAAACAACGCCAAGAGAGAATTATGAAGTTTTATTTTTCTTTTCAGCTATTTTAGATTTAGCGTATGTTAATAAATTTTTTTGTGCAGTTGATGATACTCTTGATATATGACACACACAAACAAACACACACACCACACATACACATGTATGTATAGTTTTTTGTTTGTATTTTTGTGTATTATTGTTTTTTTGTCATTTATATATTTGCAACATTTTGTTTTTGTATAACATTATAATATGAGTATATTAAATGATTATATATATTTTTTGCAATTATAGCCATGTTATTGTTTGATGAAATTAATTAATCTATTTAAGAATCTTTTAAAAAAAGTGATGTGGCCATGTTGGTTGATTTGCTCGTTAACTATTTGGGCATTGTGAAAAATAGGCCTCTTGTGCTGCTCTTGCCAAAATGTAGTTTTTTTTAAAATTTTTTCTTTGATAAAATAATACTTTTATGTGTTCAGTATGCTCATAAAAGATTAAATTGAAAATAACATATTATGTGAGTTAACAACCATCATAGAAAATGAAAATAGGCTTTTCAATACAAAAAATCAATTTCTCAATTAAATATTTAATCAGCAAAAGTATATAAGTGATGATCTTATCTATAATTTTTGCTAAATTTATAAGTTTTCATCCTTCATATCATTTTAGTTTGAATTGATGTGTATGTAAATAATCTTTAAGTAAATTACTAAAATATGAGGATGAATTTCTTTTGCACACTTGTTTTTTGGCATTTCTTTAGTTCATAAAATGGTGTGTCCTTAGGCTACTACTTCATAGCAATGGACGATGAGGTTTTCAAGCAGCAAGTAATGAAAACAAATGAATGTTTTGTATTTATGGAGACAGAATTGAAAATGAAGGATCATCAGATTACTCTTTTGAAGGAAGAAATACAAGAAATAAAAAAAGTGATTGATGAGATGAAAGAAATGAAGAATACAATGCAACAGTGGATGTTCTATATGGAGTCACAATTAGCAGTCTTGACGCCACGGATAACATACCGAGTTCTAGCAGAGTACCCATGGAGGAGATGCTAGCACAAATCCACCAGCTAATGATGAGGATGATGATTTAGTTTTAAATGAATTTATATACCTATGTTATGCTTTTGTTTAACTATTAAACTAATGTATCAGTTTAATTTTTGTACTACTTTGACTTTTTGTTAATTATAAAAAATGGTTTTTAGTATATGTTTTTATTCAATTTAATATAAAAATTTAAAAATATGTAATCTAATTTTTTGTACAAAAATAAAATTGTGAATATAGCTATGGAATGAAAATAGCTAGTGATTTTTTCCTCGATACTTTAGCTAGGGAATTTTCTGTATATATTAACTCAAAAAATATTAATAAATTCTTTTAATTATGATCAAAATTAGCAAGGGAAATAATATAATTAGCTAGAGAATTTCTATTGTTCAAAAATATGCTAGGGAATTTTTTTTCTCATTAATATTTTGTGACAGACACTTTAGTTTGGGATAATTTCTTACATAAATTTTTCGCTATTCTAGTTTAGCGACTGAATTTCTTATAATAGCTAGGAAAATTTCCTTAGCTATTTGGCTTTTTTTTTGTAGTGAAATACTTATTCTAACATTGTTAAACAACCTAATTTAATTAGTTAGACAATATCTAAAAAACTCATTAATGAAGGTATCATCTCAACTAAGATCTATAAGTGCATGGGTTGTATATATAGTATAAAAGATTTTCATCAAGAAACTGATTACATAGGAATTATATCTATAGTTTAATTATTTAATAATGAGACAACTCATCTTTAGTAAAATAGATATTTAGATTATTAAATAATTTTAGATCTATAGTTTATTCATTTAATCTATGTGTACCATTAAGTTGCTTGACATATATTATGTTGGATATAGAATAAATGTTGGGATATTGTGCAATGACCTCTTTCCTAATGGTATACAAGGTGGTTGTCACCATTGAGGTCTTCCCAATAGTAATCTCTTGAAATTATCATGCTTGGTACATCATCATTGAGATAATAATTCATCTCTGCATAAGAGTTATTCACAATTTCATATCTTTTAAGAAACTTTATCAACTATCATTGATGATTACTTCATATGTTCACTCTTATTCTCTAACCATCTTTTTCAAATGACCAATGATTAATATGGTTTTTAAGTATTTGTATATTTGGCTTCATAAGCATCATAGTCATAATTAACATATACATCCCTTGAGTTTTACTTGTGGAAATCATAAAAGTTATTCACAATTCATATCTTTTAGGAACTTTATCAACTATCCTTGCTAGTTACTTCATATGCCCATTCTTATTCTCTAATAACCTTTTTCATAAAAATAAATGATTGATATGGTTTATAAGTATTTATACTTTTGGCTTCGTAGGTATCATATTCACACAATTAATATACACATCCCTCAAAATTTACTTGTGAAAATCATATGAGTAAAAGTAGCTCACAAAGGAAATTACAACCTTGTGAGTCACAACATACTCTTACATATTCTAAGGATTATCTGTTACCATCCTTCTTAGTGACAATATAACTTTCACACTAAAGGTAAATTCTTTATGAGAATGTATTATATAATATCTAACCTAATTAAAAATTAGATCATTTAAGATGTGCATAATGAATTGATGCATAAAAGTAGAGGTGTCAAATGGGTTGGGCCATACCGGCACAACCTGGTTTTTGGTGGAGCAATTAGGCCACCATGTCGTGCATGACACGACACGACTATAATTTTGCAGGCCCAACATTGCTCGATGGCTCGAGTTTAGCAAGATTCATGTTAAGGTCATGCCGAGTCAAGCTGATTTGGGTTTGGTTATCTAGCTTAGCCTACCCCTTGCATAGCTAGGTGCTTAGGTCCTAGGACTTCGAGTTCAAGTTTGAGATTGACTTGCATAGTTATCCTCATGACTCGACTCGCCGTCTCAATCTCAAAATTGTGGAAGTTGAATGTGGATAAATTATTTTACAAATTTCATATGTAAAGTTCAAATAATGGTATAAATCACAGAAAATATCAAAAAAAAACACATCAATTTTTCATTCATAATTCAATACAAAAATAAATAAAATAACACAATGTCATAATTCACAAATCATAACAACATAAAATAAATATTATCAATTTCAATCATAAATCATAATAATAATAATACAAGTAGCAAGTTCAACTACCTCAATCTCAATGCTACTTAGTAGAAGTATGCAACTGATCATCATCTCCATCGCCTTCACATAATGGTATGATGGTAACACTTGTGGTGAGCTCTACCGCCTCAAAGTCTCATGAATTATTATCTACTAGCAACTCTTCCACTTTTATTCTAGCTTGATCTTGATCATTGACATTCAATCTTGAATCCTCCCAATCCTTCATGCATGCTAGTGCCTCAATGAAATCTGGTCGTAATCTTGATCTCCAATCCAAAATCACATTGACTAAAACAGGAAAAATAGATTCTAATGCTATGCTTGACACTGAATGAGTTAGTAGATCCCATGTCATCTTAAATAGCATGAGATAAGTAAACTCATATGATTTTTACTATTATAAAATATCAAGGTTCTTGTTATCGTTATGTGATATAATTGAGCAGTAATCAAGATAGTCCACTCTATTCGATTGGCAACCCCATCATTTCCCATTCGCTAACTAAATAGAGAAGTCATCATCTCCTAATAAGGTATCCATGTCCATACATGGAGCTTGGCTTCTTCTACTACTATACCTAGTATCATATTATGTAAATAACTCAGTCAATTCTCATAAATAAACCTTTTAGGTTGGTGTTCTTAGTTCATGCACGAGGATACGTATGTCAAAATATTTTCTACCTATTCCACTTCAACCCTAGGGTCTATGCAGGTAGCCATATAATAAAGAGATAGAATGGCAGACTAATATTTTAAGTACTTGGTTTTCATCTCAAGAATCATGTTACTAAATGTCGGGTCATCTCTAAACTTTCTAAACATACTACTAATATTATATATGTACCCGAATGAAATACAAGTCATGAGAGTATAAACTGAAGAACACATATTCATCATGTCATAAAAAATCTTCAAAATTTTAATAAATTAAATTTTTATATCCTAGACTCTATCATCAATAATAAGCTCGTTGCTCTTACTATTAACATTATTAGATATCATATGTTTGTATCCAACACATGACTCAAACATTATGTATGTATAATTCTTACGGTGACTTACATCTGGTTGGAATTTCTTTTCTTTAGACCTATAGATAAATAGAGACTACCAAACTATAATTATCTGCTAGGCATCCAAAGATACTTTAGTGAGTTATGTATTTTTTCTAAAGCAATAGTAATAATTTTCATCCCCGCTTGTACTATGAGATTAATGATCTGACACATACATCAAACATGAAAATTTTTTTCTAATAGTTTATATCTAATGATCCTAACAAACATATTAATGGATACTCTATTATTAGATGTATTATCAAATGTGATACTATATAATTTATTTTGAATATTATATTTTATAATGATTCTCATCATGCACTCATATATGGCTGGGGCATAATGAGGATGAAGAATCTTTGAGAATTATAAAATCTTTTTATTTAGTGTCCTTTTATGATTTACATAATGTTTGCTGAGACATGCATAAGATGCATCGTTGTGACTAGTATAGATATCAGACATCACATACACCACACCACTATATTTTTTAAATTTTTTAGTTATTATTTAATTACAAACTTATAATATTTTAGTATATCATTACTAGATGTGAATATAGGAATCTTATGATATGTAGGCTAAAAATAGGTCTGTAAGATATTGACTACCCATGGATTGAGTCAAATTCTTAGCTAGCATTAGGCGAGCATGGAGCATGTAAGATATTTTCATTACTTATTGATTGAAAGCTTCTATCAATAGAAATCTTTACTAGCTTCTTTTCCCCAATCCACAACTAATTCATACACTAGGCCTATCCTACTAATGTGATACATTTAGTCCTTTGCTTTGTATTACACAATGTGTCATTCAAGGATGGATCCCTATGTTATTTCCTTTTTATTAGTGGTAGTTGGTTTCGACATAAAAAGTTTGGGTCAATATTCAAATGAAAGTAGTGACCCATTTGAGTACAAAAATAAATGATTTTTTTCCTCTATAGTGGTCGATCCTAAAGGCAAGAGTAGTTTCAGTTGGTCCCGTGGATTAAGCAATTGATCAAGGGTCAACAATGGAACAAAGAAGTCAAGTATTACAAGCAACTTTGAAGTCTGGTAATCCCACCATTAAAGAGGTAATCAAGCCAAGCATGTGTAATAAGTATTTCTTCTCTCTCTAGCCTTGGCATACCCTCTTTGTACAATAAATATACTATACTATACTTAAGGAATGTTTTGAAATGATGATTTGATTCCACACTACAACATGCTCTCCAACATACCTTCGACCAATACTTTGACTTCATTACAAAAGTGCTTACACGCAAACTCAAATAATACATGATAGACACACTTGGGATGAATGAGAGGACCATTGTAAGGAGAACACCCAACCTACCACACATTCTTCTTATTTCTTTTAATTTATACATATGGATCAAGATTTATGGAGAGAGAAAGGGATTGAGAACTTTACTTTTGGAGAAGTAATGACTATAAGTTTGAAGGTTCTTGTTCTTTATGACTCTCATCATCAAAAGGACATAATGATTTCCAATTTTAGTGTCAGTGCAATAAGAAGAGTTGTGCCCATCGATTTAGGGTTCTAGTGAATTATACTGCTAGAGTCTTACACCAAGTGCACATGTGATTATGCTCTAACAAAACTCTTAAGTCTAGAAAGAGATGAAGTTGTTAGTTAGTCTCTACCAATCAAATGTATTTCTTTTCCAAAACTTATATGTGGAGAGATGGATGTAATATGATTGATGAATTTAATTTACTATTTGAAATTTTCCAAAGCCTCAATAATGGTTGGTTCCAACTTTGTTTTATAGTAAATTTTTTGATTTCAATAATTTAAACATAGAATTCTAATTTATAGATTTAACTTGACTTGTACCAGAAATAGAGAATATGGATATCCAATTGAAATCCAATCAATTCTTTTTTTCAATTCTACACTTAGGTGTGCTCAACATATGCTAAAACAAGATCATGATGCCAAAGAGTTGATATGTAAATCTTAGTTCTCAGCTATCACATTTAGAAAGACTATTAATGGTATTTCACTAAATTTAATAAACTATATCGTTATATAAAAAAACTTTTTTTAAATTCCCAAATTCCCCTTTCATAGCTCTAGTAGAGGCAGTTTAGTTATTAGTAAGACATGTAGAGACTATAATATTGGCAACCACATATTTACTCTCTAAGTTTTGATACCTCAACCATATATTCTACTATTACCCTTTTTAAACAAAGCTTCCTCAATCTTCAACTCTCTCTTGGACAACATAGTCTTTGTTTAAGAGGGTGATGATTCTCCATTCTGTCTACTCTGGGAACCCATAATATGACGATTCTTTCATATGATTTTTTTGTGAATTCGACATCAGTGATCTACGACCATCTTTTCTTCTTTCCATTCAAAGAAGGAATAGTTGGTATGCAGTCCGCCCTTCTAAATACCCGGCTCCCTTTTGTGATTGTTCCAAAGCGTGCTTCCATTTCTTATTCTTCGAGCTCAATCATGCATCTTTCTCAATTGCGTGATTCCTAACTGTTAGATCCTAGATCTGAGGATGTTGGTGAGTTTGATTATTCTAACTTCTACTATTGTAAGTTGCCTTAAGGTGCTTTCTAGTTCCAGCCCAATAGGGGAACTTTCTGGCGAGGAGGATCCCATTTAGAAGAAGGAAGAAAAACCTACGTATCCTTTTGCCTAGAGCTAGGGTCAAAGATCAGTCCAAGCTAGGATCAGCCCTTTTTGGAAAATTATGTATCCCAAGAGAGAATTCAATTATGATGGAATTCACTCCGTGGGAAAAGAAAGAGGTGTCAACTGGGACGGGCCGGCTCGGCACGGCACGGCACGATTCGGCCGTGCCTGGGCTAGCCTGGCAAGAAAAGTTTCTGTACCCAGGCTCGTGTCGTGCTGAGGCCAACCGGGCCTTGTGCCGTGACTGGCCCGGCACAGTACAATGGCCCGTTGGTCTGGTACCGTGCTGAAACCAATTTTTTTTTAAATTAGGGTTTTGGGGGAGCCGAAAACCTATTTTTTTAAATTAGGGTTTCGAGCATGCAGAAATCCTAATTATTTTTAAAATTAGGGTTTCGGCGCACGCCGAAACCCTAATTTGTTTTTAATTTAGAGTTCGGCCTGACCGAGTCGAACCCGGCGGATCGTGCTGCTGGCCAGTATCGGGCTAAACTCCACAAAACTGTGCCATGCCTGGCCCGGCACGAAACCATGTCGAGCCTGAAAAAAATGGGCCGGGCCGGCCAGGCACGTCTCGTTTGACACCTCTAGAAGAGACTAATATGTGAACTGACATAAAAGTTCAATTTTCTTTTCTATGTGATTGACACCCTACCATTTTTATGGTAAGAAATAAGAAACTTAATTTGAATCTTAGTTTAACTTTTGGAAATATATTTAGTCTCATAGGATAAGGTGTGTACCTATGTATCAAAATCCAGATGTTGGATCATCTGCAAGCTTTTTCTTTGAGTTAGCATTGAGGGCCCAGGTTGTTTGCCCTATTGGCATATGATTAAGATGCATTTTCTTTTTGTTGAGTTGTTGTAGAAGGTTGGGTCTATCACTATTTCGGTATTATCTTAGGTGGGTTCACCACTTTTTGCTAAGCTGAGTCTATCTGCTAACCCCCCATCTCTAGTCCCTCTTTTTCTTACAGGAGTGATACAAACTAAACTATTAGGATAACCTTCTAATGGACTAAGTTACTTTTATTTGTCTTTATTTAGTTTCTCCATTCTCTTGCATCCAGTACCAGCTTTCTCTTTCAGGTAGTAAAGTGTGTACCAGTATTGATGATGCATGAGAGATAGTTATCTTATTCTAGATTTCTTTCCAATATTATTCCCGATCCCCCCGTTCCTCTCCTTCAAATGGTTGAAGCCAGCTAAGGGCTATTTCGTTTGCCAACCTTACGGTCTTAAGTAGTCCAATCCCTTTTTCTCTTATATAAAAGAACTGGTTTTCCATTATTTTCTTATTCTGATACTGAGATAGGGAACTTCTTTCTTACCCCTATTGCACTACGTGATTTAGAATTCCTTGAGAAGTTGGAATCATAGAAAGCATGTCATTTATGAGTATTTTTTAATATCCCAAGATAATTTAATAGAATATTGTCCCTAATATGACTAAGTGCCATTATACATCAAAGTTGAAGAAAGATTCCACATATTCACTTTAGTCTAGGAAATCAATGGACCTTTAGCTAATAGTTGGAACCCTCAAAAAAACCACAAGGAGGAGTGATTTACTTTGAGGTAGGAGCTAGTTACATGAGGATTAATAAGATTAGATGAATATATCAAATATGAAGGAACTTAGTCAAAGACTTCTCGAACCTTAACTTAAGAAGGAGAAAAATTCAACCAACAAGGCAATTCTGCCAAGAACTCTTACACTATACCAAAAGAAGGGGAAGAACTATGCTATGGGTTTAGACTAGAAAGATTTGCTTTGGACTAGTTCTTCCACTCGATAGGACATCCTTGAAACCAAAAAGGCTTTGAAAAAAACTTTTGGGATTGAAATCTCAATTTACGAGGTACCTTAGCCTTCATGCCCTTGATCAAACTATCAACTGATCAACTGGATGAACTAATAAAAAAAGAGTAGCCAACATTGGCTAGACTACTAGACATACCTACATATGAACTATAGATAGATAGATATGAATTTTAATTTTTCTTCTAGCTATTACACATGACCTTTAAGAAGAAAGAAAAGAAACTCATTCCTTAACTTAAGTATTAGGCTGAGCGGCTAATAAGATTGACTCATGAACAAGATGAGACCATTCACTCATAGAAGATTTGCTAGATATTAATCCTTTTTAAGTGAGGCACTTTCATAGAAATTTCTCCCATCAGATCAAGGGGTTCTTATAGGGACCATCTACACTTTACCTAAAAATGAGACTAAAGGTGTCAAGTGGGTCGCATGGCCTGGGCACGACATGAGGCTTGACCTGACTGAGTCATGCCTGGTACAACATGACATGACCTAGAACTATGCCTAGACTTGAGTTGTGTTGGCCCAAGGCATAACTCATGTTGTATTGGTCTAGAGGCTACCATGCCTCATGTTGAACCAGACATGACCTACGTGCCTGACCCATTGGTACAGTCCACTAGTATGGCGACCATGATCTAGGGCCAAGAATGGGTCATAAGTCATAGAATACTAGGTAACTAGATTTCTATGACCTACCCTTGCTCAGACCCATTTAAAAAAATTAGTTTTTTTTCAAAATTTTTATTTATATTCATCCTCCACATCCACATGGGAGGGTTTTTTATGAAACCTATCAATTTGACATGGTGGCCGGTAGATGGTGCATATGGTGGCATTGCACATAAAATCGACATGATCCAGCATGACCCAAATTGACCTTGTATGTTAGGCACAAGTCTACTAGAATTATACTGGTTGTGTCATGCTAGGCACGACATGACTTCCATGTTGGGCTATGCCAAACATGGCATGGTCTGTTTGACACTACTAAATGAGATAGAAATGAATGTAAGACTTCAAAAGCTTGCAAAGCTTGAAGCTAAAAAATTGATAATTTGAAATCCATTGAATTCAAACCATCCATCAAAGTATTTTTCCTCCTAGAAGAATGAATGGAAGAAGTAAATTTCCCCTTCTCCAACTAATTGATAAGAAAATTCTTACACAAGTCCAAAAACATGAACTCGATCTTCAGTCCTTACCATGAATCATTCTAAAAAAAGGGGATATATCTAAGTAGGTAAGGCGCCATGAATCATTCTAAAAAAAGCAATCAATCATTTAAGCTGTCAATAATGTAATTCTGTAGTATATAATTTATTTTGATAAACTATTTGTATAATCAAAATATGTTTCTTTTTTAATATTTTTCATGTAAGTATAGGAAATAAAATATTAATAGGTTGGGAATGCATCAATGGCACAATGAAGGAGGTTCAGCTCTCCGGTCAGCTGGCCGAAGAATTTTTGGAGCAGAATTCGGTCCATCCGAGTGATCCAACACACTCTGGTTAATTAAATCGAGAAACTGTATTAATATAAATTATTTATATTTATATTTTTTCTGTTACTGTAATTTTGGTGTGAAATTTTCCATCTCTGGTTTTTCTCTTTTCTATGCAATTTTTATCGCGACTGCTTCTGTGTACATACTGTAAGAATATTCTGTTTGATTATAATCTGTAAACGCATATGCATTTTTCTGGTGGATATAGCTAGTCATGTTTAATGACTAGTGAACCACATAATTTTGTGTGTTATGTTGTTTATTTTTTGGTGTGGTGTTAATTCTGTCATGGTTCGGTTGGATTGTGATTGTAGATATACATATTGTTTGTGATCGTTTTTTGTTGTTCTCTTCTTCTAAATCTCTAAAATCATAATTGTGGAAGTGGAATTGCTTTACAATTTCAATAAGTAATTTGATTGCGGAGAAGCGATCCACTTGAGGTTATCTTCTTCATGGTTTGGGAAATCCCATTTTGTCTTTGCCCAAGATAAATCCCTTATAGAAGACTCAAAGGAAAGAATGGACCACTCATAAGACTCAAAAGATTAAAACGAAAGACATGAAACACATTAGGACTTTATAAAAAAATGAGACATTAGATAGAGAAAAAGGCACTTGCATCTCAGTCAATTGAACATATTTCACAACTTTGACTACTTGATGGGCCACAAGAAGGGCCGATATGATTATCCTCCAAATAAGTCCACACCTCAAGAAAAAGCAATGCATGGGGTAAGAAAAAAGGCCAGGTTGACTTTATAGCTCATGTAATTTATGATCAATTTTTTTTTTGCCTTTGTAAGCTAATCAAGCCTGGTTCTCTAGGCATTATGGTAGGATGTGGATCAATCATGATGATAATGGACTTCTTCAATATGTGATAGAAAAGTCATAGTCTAGTTCAGTGAGCTTTCTATCTTCTCGATTAGATAAAGGAGATATTAAAATAGAATACTTTCATTTCTAAAAGGTTCATTTCTAAATTTTAGAAATGGAAATTGCCCGGGCATTTCTAATATGTGCGATATAAATTTGTCATTTCTAACTATAGCAACAAAATCAAAATCTCAATTTCTATTTCTATTTTAATACTAAAATAGTGATGGAATAGAAATGAAAATTTCATTTATAAATTAGAAATGGAATTGAAACACTATATTCTATTTCTATTTTCTGTATAAAGAATATTTCCCATTTAATACATACAATAAACCATATACATTGCAATCTAGTTTACACTTGCACATTATTCATCCAATGCACATATTTTACATTCAAAAATAGGAACATGAAAAAAAGTGTAACTCAACAAATTTCCTTGCAAAAACATCATAAAACAACATAACAAATAGCTATGAGTTATTTTTAGGATGAATATTCTTTTTTGGAGATCTAGATGTATCTTCTTCAAAATGATGAAAAAGAGATGAAACCCCTGCCAACTTACATATAATTTTCTCCTTCTTAAAAATTTTTATTGCCTCCTCTCTTTTCAGTCTTTCTTTTTCTCTTTATTTAATATTTCCAATTTACTTTTGTATCTCTTCATTCTTTTGTTATATCTATTCATTTTTTTCTTTGCAAATATTCTAAATTTTATGCATCTTCTCTCATAACATTCATCTAATAAATTATTGTAATTAAAAGATGAAGAGCTCTAAATAAAACCTACATAAAATGTAGAAGCATGAGTACCAATACCATATACTCGCTAATTTTTTAGCTCCACTCTAATAGCCTGAAGGTAATATACACAACATCAATCTCTAAAATCTCTATAGAATGATCTGTCAATTATGAAGTAATGACGATCATTTTATTTATTTCCACCTATCTATCTATCTATCTATTTATATGTTTATCTATCTATCTATTTATTTATCTATATTTATATATCTATGTCTATATTTTTTAACCTATTTGTCTATCTACTATTCTGTATGTATATCTTTTTCTCTATCTATCTATATATAACTCTCTCTCTCTCTCTCTATCTCTATCATTCTATTTATCTTTCTATCTTATTATTTATCTATTTATTTATATTTCAACTATTTATCTATCTATATATCTCAATCTCTCCCACTATATCTATCTATCTATCTATATGTATCTATCTATCTATCTATCTTTTTATTTTTTTATCTTTCTATATATCTATCTATCAATGAATCAAAAAATCAATCAAAAAATCAATCAATCAATCAATGTATCTATCTATCTATATATCAATCTATCAATATAAATATCTATCTATTTTTCAATCTATCTATTTGTCTATCTATCAATCTTTCTATCTATTTATCTATCAATTAGTATATTTTTATTTATCTATCTGTCTATGTGTTTATCTATCTATATGTCTATCTGTCTATCTTTCTATTTGTCTATCTATCTATTTATTTATCTGTCTATGTATCTATTTATGAATCAATATGTTTATATGTTCAATCATCTATTTGTCTATCTATCTTTCTATTTGTCTATTTTTCTATCTATTAATCGACTTTAACCTGTACTTTTGGTGAATAGGATAATGAATCACCGGCTTGGTCCTGCTAGGGCTGCAAGCCAGTGAAAAAATAATGGTTTCAAAAAAATATGTACTCGATTGATGTACAATAAGGAATGATGTCACAATATGTACTCGATTGGTGTGCACGAATGAAATATGTACTCGGTTTGGTCCCGCTACATAAAAATTATATTATCAAGCAGTTCAACATATGTGTGAATGTGGCATACTACAAAACACATTGATCATTCACACATTGGATCATTGGTGGGCTATCTTAGTGTGACATATAAGTTTGAGGCTGAGAGAGGCATCAAGGCTACTGAAATTATTCAAAGATCCTCACAAAATTCTTTCTTTATGGTTCATATTAAAAATTAATATGCAATATTTGTCACAAGGAAATATTAGATACTTACACAGTTTCACATGTATTATTGCCCATATAATCATTTTTTCACTTCAAAGACAAATTATCAAATAAAGAGCTAATAATCATATCATAGATAATTTTTTTATTTATTATTTTTTGTTTCTTGAATGTTATACTAATCAATGACAAATCATTTAAATATATTTGTTATAGCAATATTCAACATGATATTTTGTATCGTTCGCATGTTCTATTTATTCTTGGATAATCTATAAATCTTCTTTATATGAGTTACCTTTCTAGTCAACATAACCATGACATTATTCTTCTTTCAAAAATATTTTGCATGATCAAAAGACTTCAAAAAAAAATTCTTGTGAGAGTAAGTATCATAGATTATACATTCTTATTTCTATGATTATGCATTCAACTAGGTATTTGAGTGTTATTTATCCAATACTAATTTATCCTCAACATTGTCAAACATTGATTCACATTATGATTATTTCCTTGGAAATTGAATCTCCTTCAAGTTGTCAAGTTGATAGCACTCTGCTCGACTCGAACCCCAACTTAGAATGATTTGAAAGCAAGGAGACCCGACAACACAAAACTCTAAATGTATTCTAAATGAAGAAGACAGACATGTTCAAAAAAAAATATTTTAAGAAATTAAAAAAATTTGTAGCCGACACTAAGGATATTAACCTTCTAATTATTCTCTAACATATTTAGATAAAATTTCCTATAGTATAATTCTTTTATTGCTTATTTTTACAATATTGTGATAATCAAGTCTATGACCGAAGTATTATTGCATCTAAGATATCATCAAAATATTTTGTAAAAAAAATGTTCTCAAAGTTTATTCTAAGTGAAGAAAGCGTACGCAACATGTTCAACGAAGAGAATTTCCTGAGAAGTCAGAAGATTTTATAGCTGACACTTCTGATATTAATTTTTTAATTATTCACTAAAAAAATAGAAACAAAAAAAAATCAATAACATATTTAACATGTATTATTATACTCGTATCTTATTATATCGTATGACTCTTTTACTACTTACCTTTACAATACTTTATTAATGAATTCTACCACTAAAGTATTATAGCATCTAAAATATCATCAATCAATATTATTAAAAAATTAATGTTTTACACTCTAATGGGACTTGTATTCAAGTATCTCAACATTCACGAAAGTTTATTATTATAATATTTTTTCTAAGCAAGATTTATTACAAATACTAGTCCACATGGAAAAGTAGATCAATTAAAAATAAGATTTATTACGAATGAATTTATATAGATATTTGAAGTTAATTACTAAGATATTTTTTTTTCTAAAACAGGCAAGATAATCATAATACATATACTTATATCACTAATAATTTCTAACGAATTAATAATACATCAATTATACATTAAAAAAATAATATTTCATTAGAACAACCTTAAGAAAGAAGAATGTATGAAAGAAACACTTATCTTTAAAAAAGATCAATTAGATTTATTTCATAAATTGCAAAAAAAAATTATTATATGATATGAAACAATCAACTTATATTTGATTGTAAGATTTACTCTAACAATTATTTCTTTTAGTTTATATAAATGGAATACAAATTACTCATTATTTTTTGGAGTACTTTGATAAGGCCATTATTATAAAAAAAATGATACATTTGAAATCACTCAAATGAAAAAGTAAATTTAATTATAATTTCAGATAAAAAAACATAAGACTTAAATATTTATTTGGGATAAAGATGGCATATAATAAAAAAAATTATGTTATTACACAAAAGATATTCAATTTGCTATAGATTATAATTGTACAATATTTCTTATAGTTATTGATAGGGGCGGGTTAACTTAACCCACTAACCCATGATAAAAAGCATGAGATGTATTATTAATATGTTTGAGTTTTATTGAGTTTCTTTTGTCTTAGTTTCTCTATATGATATACCCTAAAAACAAAACCTAAAGTGCACTCATGAGTAAAGTTGGATACTGGAGAGAAAAATATGTACATTATGCAAACATAGTGCATGCACATGTTCTGGACAAGGAAAAAAACACACACAAATTGAGAGTTGCATCGTGCACACACTATTAGCAATGGAGGCTGCACAATGCCCATTGTGGTGACACTATAAAAAGCACAATAAACATAGTTCGGAGGTACTATGGAAGTGTGCAGTGAAATGTATGTTTGGTTTCAAGAAAATTCCCCAATTTTAAGGGCATCGAAAAATTCTCCAATTCAGGATTTTGATAATTCCTAAATTAGGGTACCGAGGCATTTTTCCAATTTTAACTAATTTTGGATTTTGAAAAAGAAAAAAATAAGCTACGTTGGGATATAATATTCATCTTGGTGAAGATGAAGTTAGTTACATTTCAACAACATATTTTAAAACTCAAATTTAACTTTTTACCTTGAGTATGGAAAAATATTTTCATAATAGTAATAAATAATAAAAATCCTCACTTCAATGTATACATTATAGAAAGAAAGATCATATATAAGACATATTTGATAATATTGTCAAAGACAAAATTGAGTACTACATAAATTTGAGAGAAGTGCAAACTATTGAAACCATCTATGTTTCTCACAGGGTCCACTCATTATAGCGGCTGACATCTCCCAACCATTAGGTTTCTCAACTTTTATGTCTTTTCGCCTTACTTCAAGCTACTAGATTATTGACTCACATGTCAATACTCATTCTATAAGTGATAATTTTTTCACTATATTTCATTCATATTTCTTTAATAATGTGAGACCTAATGAAAATCATAAAAAATCATTAGGTACAATAGTATTTAACTTAATTTACTTTTTTTTTATCCATGTATCACTTCTTTGCATGTACGCACTCATAATTTTGAAAAAAAGATGCCATCAAGGAAACTCTTCCCCCAGAGTTTCCCCATAAATCACTTTGTATTGAGATCATGAAAAAAAAAGCATATGCACCTTCTGCACCACTAAAATGGAGCCAAACTAATGGTTGAATCTTTAAAGAAAAGGAAGTCAAACATCTAGGTCTTTATTGTCTATTCAATTAGTCTATGGGAGGCCTTGATCATCCAGAATGGAAAAGGGCTATGGTTGAAGAAAAGGTACTCCAAAAGTATGATACCTAGGAACTTGTTCTATTGCTTAACGAGAAAGACCTTTCATTATTTATGATTGAGAAAAGGATGACCTATATGAGGGGAGTATGTACTAAAAAATAATTGTATGATGGATCAATTGGAAGATATATAGCTCATCTCATTGCAAAGGAATTCACCAATTAACTAGAGGGGCATACAGTCTCAATCATTCTGAAACACTTTCTCCTACTTCCAAACTTTACTCTATCTGCATTTTCCTTTTCATTGGAGTCGACAAATATTGGCATGTTCACCAACTTGATGTCAGGAATGCTTTTTATAATGGAGATATTCAAAATTATGTTACCACCTGGATTCATACCACAGAGGGAGAAAGGGAAAGTGTCGATTGAAGAAGATGAATATGCAAAGATATATGTGGTTAAAATGTAAATCATTAGCTAGGCTACAAACTCTTTCATTCTTCCATAAACACTTCTCCTTTTGACATCTCAAAATTAAAATAGAATGTTAATTGTTACGGATCATATCCTCTTCACTCTTCACTATTTCTATTCCCCATCAGAGACTATTAGAGCATGCAAAGCGACTAAATGCTCTCTCTCTTCATTAGCCCTTAAGCGCTCAGCGATTGAGAACTCCTTAGCACTACCATACTAAGCAAATAAATTACCTTAGCCTTTAGAACTAGGGCACGCTAAGCAAATAAATTACCTTACCTTTTAAATCTAGGATGTCATAAATGAATAATAAGCAAACAAACTACCTTAGCCTTTAGAACTAGAACACGCAAAGTGATTAATAATTCCTTCCATACAAATAGTTATCAATGAGGATTCTTCCTTTCATTTTAATACGTTGTTTGCAAGAATACTTAGGATATTTCTAATTCAGTCTATGCTTTTAGTAATGTAAGGACTATACCAACCCTAATGAACTGAATTAAAGGGATTCAGCTCTCTTAGAAGTTGCTTGAAGTTAAGTTACCTTTGTATATTAAAGAAAGAATATCATCAATACACAGTAAAAAAAACATAAATGATGATGACAAAATTTCACAATATTCTGATTTGCTCAATGTAAACCATTGTTTCTATCAATAACTATAGCTGAAGTGTGCCTATTTAAATTAAACTCATTTTAATTTCAAACCTTGTTAACAAGGTTTCATAGGATTCAAAATGTTTTAGATGTGCTATAACAACATATCTATATTTGCATGTGAATGTTTATCCTCTTTATGAATACTACTTCATATAGGATTGCCATGAACTTGACTTGACACTGGTAATAACTCCTAACAAACTGAGCACAGTCTTCATCCATAGTCATTCATCTAGGCCCCCACTATGAATTTCCATCAATAGCCTTTTTATCTGTACATTAGAGGTTGATTCCGTTGTGATGCCACTAATCAAAGAAAATAAAAATCAAACTTCCCTCGGGCAACTATCTTTCTTAGCGCTACCCTATCTACGAGTGTAGTATTCATTAGGTATTGCCCGATTTCTCTTATGTTGAGTACCATGAAAAACTATTTTCTACCATTAGATCCATATAAAAGAAAGAAAGTTGGTATTTCTCTCTTTACATTACAAAGGAAATGGTTGCAAATCAACGTGCAATGACAGATCCACCATAGAGGCTATAGTAGCTAAAACATCTTTAAAACAATTTTGATCTTTTGTAGGTAGTGGAACTCAACATCTTTGAATTGGGATACCATGGATTATAGATAGTTATGGTATGTTTGTAACATTGAATCAATGAGTCCTAATTTCTCTTTGATGTGACTAATGATCATGGAAAAATCTCTTATTTTTTAAGTAGCCTTAGAAATGAATTCGAAGCTAGTCTTTTCATTGAGTTTCTCGACTCGAGTCCATCACGAGTAGATGCATAGTCATAAAATTGAATAAACTATGTTGATGCTAATTCATTAATGATAACTATAGATGGGTGAGAATGTAGCCAACTCAATTAGAAAAGTTCTGCATTGAAGACCAATTCTTCATATAGATAAACTGACTTCTTCATTCCAAATTTAAATCATGGTTTGGGTAGGACTTAGTAGGCCAACTCCCACTCTCGAAGTATAGGTAGGATTTGGTCCATTCCTCCTAGAGAACCTATAAGTATGGTGACTTCTGTTGGTAGATCACAAGCTTCGAAGTCTAATATTGAATTCCCATTGAACTATGACTGTTTCTCGATGAACAAATAATGCTTAAGGTAGTATTTAAGCTATTAATGATGCATCCTTCTTTTATTAATCCCTCTCTAATATATGCTAAGTCCTTATTCCATTTCGTATGTGTCTTCCCATTACTTCTTACTTTTCTTTTGTCTTACTCGAACTTCTCGCAATCATCATAATAGGAATAGGAATAAGTGTCAAAAGAGCGGGCAATTGCAAAGCATTCTCTTCTCTCTAAGGTATTAGTTTGGTATTGGTATTGGATCAACTTGAAAGATAGAAAACAAGTTTTGTTTGCAGGTAAATGAAAGGTAAATTCATGCCCTTCAACAAGGATCAAAGCTGTTCTTTCTCCTACACTTTAGGGAATCCGCTTCTTCAATATACTAAAATCCACAATCATCTTTACACACGTAGAAGTTGAAAAAACTTATAACAAAAATGAAACACTAGCCTGGATTTACACAAAGAGAAAGACAAGACCGTCACTTTCTAAAACACAACCCCCATCTTGTTTTCCTCTATTTTAAACTCGAAAAAGAAAGTTGAAATAATGAAGAGGGTTTTGGGTATATTAGGGAAGGATTGTAACTCCCCAAATGGAAATCTTAAATTTTTAGCTTTAGTGAAGTGATCCTTTACTTTACTAGTATCACGAACAATATGAAGAATATATTCTCTTCTCTTGCAACCCTTTGACATTCCCTTCTCTTGTCCTTAAAGGGAGTGGAGCGACCCATAAAAATGAGGTATGAACAATAAGAAGAGTGTATTCTCCTTTTAATCACATATATTTTTAATAAAAAAAACTTAAAGAAATCTATAAAAGACAAGAAAACTTTATGAACGTTTTCCCAAGACCAATAACAAAGAGCCCTTTCGCTCAACTTTTTATATTGCTTGATTGTGTTGCTGGTACAACAACTGACATGAATTTGTGATGCCTAAGGCAAGAAAGAATTGATCTTTCTATATAGTAGTTGGATCATTGCAACCCTCGATATTTGAAGGACCGTATTAGGCATTAAAGCATGCCATAATTCTTTTGTATACTCTTCCTTTATACGGAGAAAGGATCCCGAAGGTACCTCCTACGGAGAACGTTCATAGAGTCATTGACTAAGCTAAAACTCTTATAATTAGTAAGCAATCCCGATGAATTGAACAAGTATGAAAGATTGATTTTCACTCTAGGGAAGGGAAGCGATCAAAGGAAGATACAACTATTGTCCTTTCGTAATATTCTCATGCAAGTATAATACAAGAGCTCATATTATCTTGAAATCTCAGAACAAGTGGGAAAAAAGCTACAACTCTTCTTCAACGAACATTAAATCGGTGAGTGGGAAAAAGATAAGCAAGAAAACAATAATCAAGACCCTTCAAATTATCCCCTAGTGATCAATATTAATGGGGAAACTCAAAAAAACATAAAATTTTAAAAATCATGGAGGAGGTCACTTTCTTATAATTAAGATTCTAGGAAATAAAGTAAGATATCAATTGCTCAATGAAAAAAATATGAAAATATATAGAATAATTAAATTATAGAAAATTCATAGTTTAAAGAATAAAAATAGAACAAGGCGACACGAAAAAAGAGGGCTTAAACCACCTTTTCCGCGTGGCTTACAAAGAAGTCAGCATTTTAAAGCAAGTCCAACATATGCATGGCCATTGAAAGTTGTGTCTCTGTGCCTTTTTATATATGTGTGTATATATATATGTGTGTGTGTGTGTGACTCATGTTGATGAGCAAAATAGAACAAAAGTCAACCCCAATAAATGAACTACATGTGACTTGCAGGTTCCCAAAGAAAATGAGTGAACGGGCTAAGCTTTAATGGTGCTTCTTCTTTGTTTAGATTTGTTTTTTTGGTTCTCTTTTATCAAATTTGTTGATTAGTAGGACTGTATTGGCATGAAAGCCTATCAAATTTCTTACATCAAAAATTGAAGAGAATGTCTATTGAGGCTAGCCCACTGTGGAATGGGAAAAGGTAACCAAAGAAACAACATAGACAACTTCAACATCTAAAGTTCGTCAAAAAGGAATTGTAGCTTTTATACTAGCACCCACGTGTGCGATCTTTGTACCTATTTAAAAATAGTTGAATGAGAAAAAAACAAGAATAAATTATAGCTGATTTCTCATTCAAGTCAACCCAACTGACTTGTGTAAACTGTCCTTGTATTGTTGTGGAAGTACAACTTTCCATTTAGTACCCTACCTAGAACAAACAAATCTACTAAGTAAAAATCTTCGTCAACTTTCTATTCTAGTATTTTTGGTCAATCATTGGTCCAATTGGCAAACTCTTTTGCCCAAAAAAGGAAGTTGAATATATGGATATAAAACTGAGTAGGAAGGTGATCAAGACCTTGTTGTGGAATATGGCAAAGTCATAATCATCGACCTATTTATGACCGATAAACCCAATAAATATAAGTAGGAGAATAGGGTCGATGGGATAAAGAAAGATAATGAATCTATTCATTATAGTGATAGAAATCCTTATCCATGCTAGTGAAAGCCCATAAATGAGAGTATATGGTTGTCTCATCTTCTATTGATAATCTAGTCGACAAAGTTCATCCATAAGAAGTTATGTCATATCTGGTTTAAGAGTAGGGACGACCAAGTAAACTCTATAAGAGAAGCAAATAAGTTGAATATATATATCAATTTGTCTATCTTCTTGGCTTATGGTATAAGACTCACAAGGACTAGACTAAGGCTTGGAGTATCTAAAGTCAATAGGCAACCAATTAGAGTATATAAGAAATTTAGTCCTATTGATTAGATGCATAGCATTTTTCATCTTTCCTCATCCTTACAACTCTAGCTCTATCCCCATGTTCAATCTCTGATACCTAACCTAATAGCCGACAATGAAATGTGCTAGCAAAACACTGACTTCCATTGGGTAATCATGATCTGCAATTAAGTTTATAGATTTGGTGCTCGGCCTCTTGGAATTATTGAAAGATGAACCTAAGGTGAACAACCTGCACAAGTTCTTGAAATAGATCGAGTTGATATCATCTCTAGAATGAAAAAAATAGTGGATTGGATTGCATTTCCTATCCCGTGACCAAGTAGAAAAAGTAGAGTTGATTAAACAACCTATTTGATGAGATTGACCTTTGCTTTCAAATATTCTATCTAGAAAAGTTTTAAAGAATTTGTAATTGGCATAGCTTAACACTTTTCATCGGTGCCCAAGGAATCGTATTATGAATTTGCTACACTTCCTTATTGAGAAACTATCTTTTAGAGACTATTCTTTCATTCTTAGTTCCAAAAAAAAGTTTATTTTCATTCAAAAGAGTAGGATTGGGATCACCCAGAAAAAAAGATAAAGTAAAAACAGAAATGACTGAAAAAATGAAAAGAATTATTTCACTATTTATACCAAAATCACTAGGCTTATCAAGCATAAGTTTATTCATAGTCATCACGTTCGTAACCTAAAATCATAGGAGCAAGACAAAGTAGACAATGATACTCGGTCAACTCATAATACGAGTATACGAAAGACCAGATAAAAGTTCCATAGACAATTGCATAACTCATGTTTCTAATCCTTTCTAATAGAGATAAGACTTACATACACCCACTACTTGTTCTAACGAAAAGAGTTTTCTAGTCTTACGTGCTTAAGCCCATATAGTAGAAGGAATCAATAAGATGAATAGCAGAAAATTTATCTTCAATAGGAATTGCTACCCTTGGTTCATAGATTCCCATCTGCTGAATATCCTTCCACTCGAAAAGCTAGCTAGCTTGACTTCATGTCCAGTCTACTTTGAAGCTTAGTTCCCATTTCCTTCATATAAAAGTAAAATCAATCTTAGCAGGATGAATAATCTAGTTCTTAGAACACTTAAGTAATGTTCTTCACAATGGAAAGAACTTGAGAATTTCCTTTGCTGATGCTTTAAGTTTACTGACGTAGTTTGTAAGCCTTCAGCTCTTACTCTTCCACTAGTGACCAGCTTATGACCTATAGGTCACTACTACCCTTTATAGAGAAATTGCTCCTCTATTTTTTATCAGAATCAAACTTTGGTGTGATAATCGAAAGACAAAGGCATAAGATATGACTTCTTCTAAGTAAATTGATATTTCATAACAACCCTTCTCTTCTTCTTATGGTTGTTAATTCTACCTGCTCGAGAAAGGTTTCTCAATCTTCAATCACCTAAGATTCACCATTCACTTGCTCACTAAAAGTCTTTCCTCCACTACCTGTGACAACTAAGGATTCACCCGCAATCGAGTTCTCAATCCCACGTGGCATAAAAGAGAATTGAATCTCTTGGGTTAACCATCGGAGAGGAATCAGAAATGGAACCTATGGTGAGATCCTTCCCAACACCTGTTCAATAATCTACTTCAGTTACAACATTATTCCCCCCCGAATGAGATACTAGTTTTGCTTGCTACCCTTTTTCCTCAAGAAAGTCTTTGATACAAAACTATTTTATGTTAAATATGCTTTTTCCGTGATATGAAGGGAGCAATGAATATTTTTGATCCTACTCTAGCTCATTTTTTACCTCAGTTCTAATAAAATATCAAGTTTTCTTGACTCTCACTATCTGCTATAACGTGCTACTTTGAAAATAGTACTTGGAAAGGATAATGATTAAGGAAAACTAATTCTAAGCTAAGGTGGTCTAACTTGATTAGGTTTAAGAAAAGAGTTCCTAGGTGTTTCTCTCACCTTCAACACTTTGATTTACTACACTCAAATTAGTTCTCATAGTCTGTGTTTATGACATAATTGTCTGTAAGCCTTGTGTCAAGCTTTACCAAAAATTTTTTAAGCTCAACGAGCCTTCTCTACGATGCTTTCCAATTGCACCACCTACGAAAAGTAAGAGAAAGAAAAAAATATAAATTTGGAATGTCTCATGCTTGTCCCGTTGAATTGATAGAAAAGAGATAGTACATATTCTCATGAGAATATTATTCTATCAATCAGCATAAACAAGAGTCCTTGGGCATCAAAAAGAAAATAAGTTCTTCAATACATTGGAAGCAAAATAAGCAAACAAAAGAAAATTACGAAAGATATGACCAGGGAAGCATGCCT
The DNA here is from genome assembly GCA_029783825.1 of Sapria himalayana. NCBI lineage: Eukaryota > Viridiplantae > Streptophyta > Magnoliopsida > Malpighiales > Rafflesiaceae > Sapria > Sapria himalayana. The sequence goes on along the minus strand of JAREIK010002415.1, from coordinate 138,068 downwards.
AGCAAAGCTAGGAAAAACCATATAATACCTAAAAAAAGGCACTCATTTTCAAGTGATGCTCATAGTCTTGCCTGAGGGAGGGCTCTTGAAGAGGTAAGACAAAGTGGATGTGCCGCCAATTGATGTCTTTCTTTCTTTCCATGATTAAGGATCTCCCTAAAGAATGACATCGGGAAGAGTAAATGAAAAACCTTGCCATGCCATACAAAGGCTAGTTTGACCATCAAAAGCATATGACGGGCGAGATGGGTACACGGTGGCTCAATGTGTCTACCAATTTCTGGTGAGCCTATCCGGAGATCTAAGGCAAGTCCCAATTCCATATAAAGGTTGCTTAGTGTGGTCAATAGTTAAAAAGGCTACAAACTAAGGTTTGACATAAGTCGTTGGTGTAATTATTCTTCACTTGGCAGCTCAAGCAGGTCAATAAGCTTCTTTAATCCATCCTCTCTCCCAAAGAACTAATCTATCTTTTCGCCTACATCATAAACAAAACCTAATCTATTTTTTATGGAAACCTCATTTTATACCTATCCGACTTTGTCCTCCCAAGCTGACTACCAAGTGTAACATGTCACAAAGTTGTCATTAAGGAGGGATAGATTGTTTAGTTATCCAACAACAGAAATAGTTTAGTACAATGTACTTGCTAGGCTCGTGTAGTCAAGTTGTACAATGAAAGAAAGTTACTTTCTTTGTAGGGAAAGCAAGATGCATGCTGGTGTAATTCCAATTCCCATCCATACTAGCTTACTCTAAAACTTATGTTTTGCTACCTAACTCTCTCTTAGCTCATTAACTTTTATTGGTTTCACTCGAACAGTAGAGCAAGGATAGTTTTTAGTATCTGGTCTTGGCTTCGACTTTGAGAATGACAAGAAATCAACATTGTGAAATGAGCTTGGTAGTCTGGTTACTTATGAGGAAGTGCCACAAAGGACCACTTAACATCAGCCAGGCACTCTTCTAATATTCATCTTCTAGATAGCCTTCTAAGGTAAACCCTAAGTATGAAATACTATGTTGGGAGAGGGCTATCTTTTTCACCAATAATATACATCCATCAACTAATTATTGTGTTCTTCTAGGAGTATTGAGAGATTCTCTGCCAAAAAATATCGATCTTGATGAACTGCCTTAACAGTTCATAAATAAGAAAAAAGTTTTCATTTTGTTCCAAGCATATGGGTATTATATATTCATCAATATCAAACAACTCATCATATGAGTATTATCTATTCATGTTCCAAATATTATTCATCATGTCATTTTTACATTTATAATGGAGCTACCCTTCATATGATGAGAAATCTGACTACATTTGTCTCATCCTCATCATACCAAGAAAAAAGTTTCATCTTCAAAGATGACCACGGCGCACTTTTTCTTAGGCATTAATATGATTTTTTTAACATTTTGTTCGAACAATATTCTTCATCTCAATGAAGCTATGTTGGTTCTTAAATTATCTCTAAAAATTGGATGATTGGACAATTGATGATCGACAAAGCTATATCATCTTTACTCTCGCTTCCTCTGTGTTGTCAAGGATCTACACAAGCATAATATCATAGCTATTGGGGATAGCCCATAGGCAACCCATATATGCTTTAGACTTTGATACTTCTCTTCTTTCCTTGTGGCTTCTTCATAACAAAGAACTTTATTATCTTTTGCAACGAAATACTTACAAAGATCTTGTTGGTTGTCAGGTATTTGATTTCAACTTCATGCATTTGCGAGTTATTCATTCTCTTGTTGGTTTAGCAAACCCCTAGGCAAACACTTCCTTTTTTTTTCTTAACTTTCAGCTTAGCTTCAAAACTGATTTTCCCCTGAGCAAACTCATAACTTGGATCTTCCTACTACTTAGCTGATGAGAGGCCATCCACTCCACCAATGGCCATAGAACTCTTCTTCCTAACAACTATGATTGCACGAGCAAAAAGATTTTTTTAGAGGAGCTTACCCTTACTATACTTTTGATTCACTTGCAGCATCTAGCTTTTGAAAGTGATTATAATTTCTTGGAAGGAAATTCATCGGAATCACTATAAATTTCTTTTATATCTATCTGAGTAGAGGGGGAAGTTCTTTTTTTTTGTTCAGTAGGGCATTGAGACGTTAACTCGTTTAGTAGACAATGAACAAGGTGACAAACAAATGAATGAGCGAATTGAGGAACAAATGAATGAGCGAATTGAGGAACAAATGAATGAGCAAACCTGCCTATAAATGAATATATTAACTAGATGAGTATGTGAATCTACTAGTTTGACTATTATGCAATTATTGGTTGAACAAAACTTTATCTTTTTCAAATTGATCTTTTTACATATAAAATGGCGTAGGTAGCACCTTCTGCTTTATACTCCTATTTAAGCTATAAAACCTATTTTTCTTTCATTATTTTTTTTTTAATAGTAAGCTTCTTTGATGTCATCTTTTACTTTTATAAGGCCCATATCTAAAAATTTATTTTTCATCCATTAGCAAGAACATAGCTTCCGTTAAAGAAAGAAAGACAAGAAAGGAGATCCCAACCCCTTGCCTTGTTATGCTAAAGAACTGATTCACTAAGATGAGGATTCTAGAGTTTGAACGAATGGAAACATAAATCAAAGCAGCATTTCACATCACTTCGTTACTAAATTTCAGGTGCATCATAGAATCCCAATAAGTATATTTTTGAAAAGGCATTTCATATAGCTATTAATTCAGAGAAAAAGTTTCTCACCAAGGCAAGTGTCATAGTCTTGCTCATTGCTATAAAAGCCAGTTGATTCCAGCAAAATAGGAGGCCTCAACTCTCTCTAGCCGATTTAACTACTTTCTCTTTAGTATTTATTGATTTCGTATTATGAAGTTATCATCTCCATAAGAAATAAGAGCATAGGGTCATGCATAGAAAGAAGCTCCCTCAATGTCTTAAAGAAGAGTGCAGGCACCATGGCAATTCCACTTCATTCCTTCTTGCCATATATATGAGTCTGCCAGGGAACTTCCTTATGAAAGATTTATTATTTTTTAACAGTTACAAAAATGGCAGCCCGAATTCCATTTCTATGAGGTAGATGAAAAAAGAACTTTAGCTAGTGGTTGTGAGAAGACTCTCCATATGAAAAAGCAAAAGACAATACTAGCTTTTTAATTCTTTCTTTTTCATATGATTTAATGAAAATGATCTCAATATATACAAAATTTAAATAAGGAGACAATATTAAAATAAAATATACATGGAAGCCAAAATCATGTGTTGTTCGCAAGAAACATTTTTCTTTTATAAAGAATTTTTCAGGAAAAAAAGAAAATTATAGCAGATTTAATGTTCTAAAGAAAGAACTTTATTCGCTCTTTGCAAAGAGTGCAAAAGGAATCTTATTTTCTCTTCAAATTCTAGTAAAGAGAAAGAAGGAATATGAATGAATCACATTGAAACAATGCAAGAGTCAATACGAAAGTTGCTTACCAAGCAATCTTTGAAAGGTTGTGCTCGGATTAAGAAGAATGAGAAAGAATGGGTAGTGGTCATATCTTTTATCATATGTGTCCAAAAAGAGCTAGAAAAGCAGCTGCTAAAGTTGTGGCCCTAATTACTAATTATAGAAAAAAAAAGAAAGTAATTTCATACTTGGGTCTCACAGAAGATTCCATCATTTTCACTTCTCTTAGTTCCTATGTTCCTTGAATAAGTTCCAAAAAAGATAAGTCAAGCTCAATGGAAAGCACAGTCATAGCTATGCCTTCCAATTACCTCATGTCTTAGTTTTCCAAATGTCAGCCATAGACGACACTCCCTCTAGGTCCAACAATAATGAGCGGTGACATCTTTGCTTGTTCCTATATAGGACAGAGTCCTAGAAGTATACTTAACCATCAAGGGTACCAAAAGGTAAGAGGAGGCCTCTCTCTCTCTCTCTCTCTCTGACGTATTTTATGTACCTCTTCTTGAGAGGAGGAAAAGCTGAGGACCATGGAAGCTAGAATAAACTCCTCTCCTTTCAGCCCCTGTCATCTAGATCAATTCATAAATACAAAAGAAAAGACATAAAAAATAAGATTAACCTACCAGCCCAGCTCAACTTAGGTTGGTAGTTAAAAAGGATGGATATTCCCTTGGGTAACCAAGCTCTATAATCAATCCCTAGCTTCGAACAAATCTATTAGTCGATGGCCCAATGTCTCCCTTTAGGTTAAGTTTAGTTTAAAGAATTGAATATATTCCCCTAGATCCCCCTTGACCATTCAAGTGTATGACAAATATCATGCTTAGGACTATTTTTATAATTACTAAAAGAATTATAAAAAAGGAGAATATACATTGAAATAAAAACAATAAAATGGGGCACAATTTTCTATTGCAACTCCTTTATCTTTTCCCCTCACAGCACTAGAAATAGTTGTCTTGTTGGCTGGCCTTTGACAATGTTTATTTTTGGTAGGAGTGTCTTGAACGCTTGCCCTTATACATGGTATAAGCATCAAGAGTTTGATAAAGTAAAATTACTAATAGTATACACACATAATTTTAATAAAGGGATGCCATCAAGCAATCTCTTCCTCCTAGAGTTACCTCGTAAATCATTTTGTCTTTAAAACCTTAAAAAGAAGTATAGGAATTTTCTCATGCCACTAAAGTGGTTGCCAAAAAAACATTGAGTCCGACAGTATTCAACAAAATTCTCTATTTCTTTTGCATGTATCACTTATTCTTAATTATTCTATTAGACTTTTTCATTGAGTTTTATTTCTAAGTAACTATATTCTAATTCTATTATCCCTTCTTTTGATATTTGTTTATATGATTGCAAAACTTTCAGAACTTCTTTGAAATTGAGCAAAATAAACTATATATTTTTTATTATATGATAGAACTATATGATAATTGTTTGGGTATTTTGGATACATTTCTTTTACATTCACCACATCATTTATCAAGTTGAGAATACTTTTTATGAACTTTAAGAGTATCTCTACTAGAGTGTGATGTATACCAATAAAGAAAAAATATCAAATTTTCATATCATATATGTCAGCTTGATATGAGTGGAAACCTAGTTTATATAATACTAGAGAGGATTTTATATCCAAAAAGCGGGCATAGATTCGAGAGAGGGAATGAAAGATGCTCGAGTGCCCTAATATAGATATGGAGGTAATTTTCATTTGAATGGGTAGAGTTTTTTTTTTTGCTCTCAATTCAATTAAGGTTTTTGAGAAAGAGGTCTTATATTTATTTAAGAAATACTTTCATTAGCAGCCTGGTCACATTTTTTGAGCTCCTTAGTCCGTATTCAAAGCAAAAGACACACCAAAAAAAGATGATGAAAGTTGGTGGGATTGACGTAAAAGGTTAAGATTGTTTAATGAGTTATGGCTACTAGTCATTCGGATTTATCTTTACTCATGTTAGTATTCTCATTGGGCATTTAGATAGCCTGTATCTCCACTTTTGTTTTCGTACTCAACCATCTCAATCAATAGCGGCTAGATCATACTAAGGAGAGAGATGGTTGAAGACTTCTTTTATGCAATTATGGACTCCACGTCCCTTACTCATCTTTTGAAAGCCAGAACATTCGCATAGAGAAGTATCACGCATGCTCCTCCACTAATGACAAAATTTAGAAACTAAATAGCATACCACTTCTGGCTCGTCATGTTGCATCTCTTCCGAGACCATGAATGACTTTCGCCTATTGCGTACCCTACTTCCATTACTGTACGAATAACATTTCCTACTATAGTTTGAGCAGCAAACGGGGTGTCACTCTTCTCTTCTTCTCTTTTTGATAACTTTTATAGATGACAACTCATGGTATACCTAGGTATTTTTATTTCATATAAAATCATTATTTTTTTTCATATATTTCATAAAATAATAAAAAATTAACTTAATAAAAATATTATAAAATAAAGCAATAATACATAAAAATATATATCATACAAATTTAGTATATATTATGTGGATCATATTATTATATATCAAACTCTTTGTAAAAATACAACTTCAAAAAATATAATGATAAAAAAAAATAGATATTTTATTTCTACAACATAAACATTCATATTTGTAAGAATGTTTATAAATATTTTTTAGAAAATATAATTTTAACGACAAATTTATATGATCTATCGAATGGTATTTATATCTTTCCCAATATATGCCCTTTCAGACCATGTATTCTAGAGACAAATTATTTAATTTATTTCTCAAAATTTTTATGAGTATATGTTTCATCAATGATTTATCCCCAAGATGGGATAAGCAGACACCCAATGCTTTGAAATATGATTTTCTTTGATATTACAATAATCAAAATGGATAAAAATATTTTTTATCAAAAATTGATAGAATTGTAATGAGTGATAACGTTATATTTTATGAGTAATACTCCTTATTGGTTCATGATACAATTATCATGAACCTGTTATTTTCTCATAGTCTTCTATCACTACAAGAAAATATCAATTTAGCTAAGGAATTTTAGCTAGGGACCAATCCCTAGCTAAATTTTAAGGGATTAGCTAGGGAATAGCAAGAAATTTATGATATTTTTTAGAAAAAAAAAATAGTGGCGGATTAGCAAGAGAAAATTTTTCAAAAATTCAGCTCAAAAAAGTGGGGATTTTAGCAATGGAAAATTTTATGAACTTCTATTCAAAAAAAAAGCGGGGATTTTAGCGATGGATATTACGACGGAATATCCCTTGCTAAAAATGCATGAAATTAGTGACGGAATTACCGAATAATTTTCTCTTGCTAATTTTTAGCGATGGAGTTAGAGATAGATTTTACCAAGCTAATAAAATCCTTAATTTAGCGACAGAATTAGCGAGAGATTTTCCCTTGCCAATAAAATCTATGATTTAGCAAAGGATTTAGCGACGAATTTTTCCTTGCTAATAAAATCCATGATTTAGAGATAGATTTAGTGATAAATTTTCCCTTGCTAATAAAATTCATGATTTAGCAAAGGATTTAGCAACAAATTTTCCCTTGCTAATAAAATCCATAATTTAGCAACGGATTTAGTGACGGATTTTCCCCTGCTAATAAAATCCATGATTTAGCGACGAATTTTCCCTTGCTAATAAAATACTTGATTAAGCGACAGATTTTGCAACGAATTTTTCCTTGCAAATAAAATCCTTGATTTAGCAACGGATTTAGCAACAGATTTTCTCTTGCTAATAAAATCCTTGATTTAGCGACGGATTTATGTTATGGAGTACTCCCCAGAAATATTTTAAAATATGAAACTGATATTTTAACATTTGAAAAAAAACACCAAACTATAAATAAATTAGAAACCATTGCACTCAAATTCATAAATCCTAAACTACCCTCGCCTTCATTCACTCCTCTGACCCTCGCCTTCATTCACTCCTCTAACCCTCACCCATTAGCATTTGCTCCTCGTCCTCGCCCTTGCTCCTCACCTATCACCCCTTGCCCCTCACCCATCACCCATTGCCCCTCTCCCCTCACACCTCTCTACGAACTCCACCAAGATCCATGGTGGAGCTTCGTTGAGTTCCGTCATGGAACTCATGGAGAGGGGCAAGGGGCAAGGGCGAGGGGTAGCGGAGAGGGGTGAGGGTAGTCTATGATTATGAATTCAAGTGTCAAGATTTTTAATTTTTTTATGTTTGGTGTTTTTTTTTATATTAAAAGATAAGTTTATATTTTTTAAATATTTCAGGGGATATCCCAAAATATAATTCCACCTTAAAATAATAACATTGGTGAAACTTTAAAAAACACAAACTTATTAATGCCTCATCTTTTAACAACATAGTTCACTCGATCGCCTAAATCAATTTCTTATCATTGGACGTGAATGACTCATTTCAAGGATGAATCTTTAGATACCTATTTATTTGATTGAACTAGCTTCTCTGCCCAAGCCCTCGCTTATAATTTTCAGTTCGTTCACATACTTCGTTGTTTATTTTGAGTATTCACATAGAAATGTTCATTTTTAGTATTCAAGCCGAAAGGTTCGTTTTAAGTATTTAAGTCTAAAGCTTCATTTTAAGTATTCAAGTCGTAAGGTTCTTTTTTACTATTCAAAGCCACCAAATCGTACACTCAAGGTGCAGCTTAGCATTATTCCAAGGTTTAAAATCATTTTGTTCCATAAATTTCATTATTAATTTCAGTTTTCATTGGGTTACGTTTACCCCATAGTTTCACAATATGCACAATTTTTTACTTCGTATCTGTATATGATTGTTTCTGAACTGTGATTTTCATTGGATCTTATTTTGTCCCATCTGAAAAACTTGTTGTTCCTTTTTCTTTGTAAAGAATATTTTAATTCTATGCCATGATTGTTTTCATTTATGATTGACATAAATGATATTTTAGGCAATCCTGCAATGCCCATTGTTTCAGCAACAAAGAGTGCGATTTATGTATGTGGGTATAATCAAAGTGGGCAAACAGGAAGAAATGGAAAAGAGTGACAATTGCGAATTCCAAAATCACTTCATCCAGAGCTCTTTGAATTCCCAGCTGGTGACAATGCTTGATGGTTGGATATATCATGTGGAAGAGAGCATACTGCAGCTGTGGCTAGAGATGTCAACCGGGCCGAGCTGGGCCGGCCCGGCACGAGGCATGGCACTGTTCAGCCGTGCCTGGGCCGGTCCGGTATGAAAATTTCCCGTGCCCGGGCTCATGCCGTGCCGTGCCGAGGCTAACCAGGCCTCGTGTTGTGCTTGGCCCAGCACGGTACCGTGCTGAATATTTTTTTAAAAAAAATTAGGGTTACTGGGTGCCGAAACCCTAATTTTTTTCAAAATTAGGGTTTCGGGCATGCCCAATTCCTATTTTTTTTTAGAATTAGGGTTTCGGGCACGCCAAAATCCTAATTTTTTTTAATTAGGGTTCGACGCGATGACGTGCACCGAAACCCTAATTTTTTTTTAATTTAGGGTTCGGTCCAACCGTGCCGAACCCGGCGAATCGTGCCGCATGCCCGTGCTAGGCTAAACCCCCAAAAAACTATGCCGGAACAGGCACGGCACGGTTACTGTTCCATGTCGTGCCTGGCCCGGCACGAAAGCCCAGTTGGGCCTGGAAAAAATGTGTCTGGCCGGCCCGGCACGGCCCGTTTGACACCTCTAGCTGTGGCTTCTGATGGGTCACTTTTTACATGGGGTGTGCTTTCTTTTTCTTTATTCAAATATTTCTACCAATGATTCATTATTTTTGTTGTTAGCTTTCAAAACAATGTGGAGGTTGAAAATTTTGTTCATTTTGAATTATTGAACAGAAATGGCCCATACATTTTATTAATCTAAAATGTGAATGCATAATACAAAAAATATATATGGAGTGTTTTTATACAAAACATTTCACTAATATTAAATACAAGCTGAAACGTAAAAACATATTTGAAAATAAATAAAATTAATATGATAATCTAATATTTTTCTTTAAACTAATGCATAAATATCTAAAATACAAGACTTGAAAAAAAAATCAAAATTATAACTCAATTAGAGTCTTTGTTATATATCTCAAGATAGATTGGTAGTAGGACTATCAACAATAAGGATTAATTATCATATATATTTTTTAATACAATGATAATCTACATTTAAGTTCTTTGTATAATCTTGAAAGATTTAAATGGAAGGTATATATTTGGCTTAATAAATTGTCATAGTATAATATAATAAGATGAGAGAAGAAAAGTATATTTTTTAAGAAAATATGTGATCAAAAAAATTTACATATAATTTCACGTATTATCTTATGGTTCATTTATACTTGTAACTGAAAATATTGATATGTTTTTTATTTTCAATAAATAATTGGTTAATTAGAATATATGATCAATTAGATTTTGAATAAATATGATTAATTATAATCTAAATAATTAATCATTTTTATCACTATAGTTTTATAATTGTTGGATATTTAAATTTTTTAATTATTCTTTTATATTAAAAGATTCAACAAAAATATCAATGATAGCTTAAAGGTTGACCCTTGTTTTAATTAGTGTCATTGGTAATTACTTTGTTGCATATCTTTTATTTAACAAGCAAAAATAAATGGGTAGCCTATCTCATCAAATAATATAAAATTAAATATAATAGTTGAATAAAACTACAACACATATTTATGATTAGTTTTTTTCACCATCTTACTCAAAATTATTGGGTTATACATTTAATAGAAGTCAATACCCATGTTTTAAGTGATCACATTCGGTTTTGTTTCATCTTAAGTCTTTAATATTGTTTTAGGCATTTAGATAGTGACAATGTTGTATTGACCATGGGGCATGACAATGCTAATGTTGGTCTTTTTTTGTCATGTATTGTTTTGTATATGAGTTTTGTTAGAATGATGAGATGGATCATGAGGTATATCGATACTATCAATAAGAAAAAGTGACATCACATCAAGTAAATAATATTTATTGATTATGAGGTATATTCAATGAGAAAAATATACTATAATTTCTTATCATTCACATTATGAGAATGTTAGGAGAGAGATATTTCATCTGATTCAGTAAGATATTTAGGGTTTTTGTAGGATGATTATACATGATAGTGTGAGATATTTTATTATTTTTATTAATAATTATATTAGATATATATTATTTTTTTTATCATCCTTTATCATTCTCTCTAAGATTCATCTCATATTTTTCCTCGACTTATATATGTGCCGTGGGATTAGAGTAGATAAGACTTTGCCATAACATTATGAATATAGTGATTGGTAAAGATATCTTGGGGTGTGTATCCAACATTCCTATAGTACTAGATATACATAGTTATTGATTAAAAAAAGATTTGAAATTTTGTTTATGATTATAAATTTTATGAAAGATAAAAACATAGTGTGATTGTAACATTAAAATATTAAGATGATTAGAACATTATGTGTGACGTATGAAAAGAACATTATGTGTTAATGTCAGTGTCATTTGTCTTTATGGCAAATGTATGGTGTGTCAGTGTCATTTGTTTCTCATATTGAACCTATGTGTTTGGATGAATTAGAAAAGTTAAAACATAAATTGAATTTTGAGATTGTAGTTGCTAATGCTAACCATAAAATTTAGTTTATGGGACAAAAAATGAGTATCATAATAATGGTCATAAACATGAACCAAATATTATCTCATTGAGTGGTTTTTGATTTTCTAAACATCCTATTTTCCAACTAATTTAATGGGGGTGTATTAAAAGAACAAGAGGTAATCCTAAAGCAAGTTATGGGTTGCAATGACTCAGTTCTGTTTGTTTAGGCCATAAATTATTAGTGAAGATTTTAATGTTTTAGTAAGAACGAAAGAATAATTAGTGAGGAAGGATGTTAATCTACGTTCTTCTCTAGAATTTGTAGCTTGTGTAGTAGGATGTGAGTTAGTATATTTGAATGTTTTTGATAATTAATTCACTTTATATAATTAGAGAAAGGATAGTCACAAGATGTGATTTTGACTTGATATAATGCTATGTAATATGTAATGGTTAGATAAATAAAGTATTTCACCACTCATTCATCTCAATAGTGCCATTTGAAACTTATTTTAAATGTATAATGTGCTTGTATCATTTGACTTCCTTAGTGAACCTAAATATCTAAATGAATTAGAAAAGTTAAAACATAAACTGAATTTTGAGGTTGTGGTTGCTAATGCTAATCATAAAAATTAGTTTATGGTACAAAAAATGAGTAGGATAATGATCTTAAATATAGATCAAATATTATCTCTTTCAGTAGTTTTTGATTTTTTGAACATTCCACCTATGTCCTCTCTGTCTGAACTATAAATTATTAGTGGAGGTTTTAATGTTGTTGTAAGAGTAGAAGAAAAATTAAAGGGTTTTAATTTGCATTTCTTTCTAAAATTTGTGAATTGTATAATAGAATATGAGTTAATATATTTATATTTTTTAATAATAAATGAAAATGGTATAATGAGAGTATGGATAGTCATCAAATGTGATTCTAATTAGATTTAATAATATATAATATGTAATGGTTATATAAATGAAATATTTTATTAGTTATGCATCTTAGTAGAGTAAATTTGGATATTACACATTTGATTTTTAAAGTAAAGGACTAATAGAGAACATCAACATGAGATGATTTATTTCTTCGAAAAGCATAAAATGATTAATTAGATATCATGTGCCAGCATTTATGCAATGAACTAGACAGCTGAAAAAGGAACTAATATTTAATTGTGATAATTAAGGTAATTGTATTACATATGAGTGTTCTTAGTTATTTTTGAAAAGAAGTGGTGTCAACAAATAAATTCTTATTCAATGATGTTTTTAGTATTCTTAGATTGTAGCTAATATTAATTTTTATATTTATGAGAGTTTTTTTATTTTTTGCTTAAGATTTTTTAGTGTATTTATTTTATTCAAGATTTTTTTTAGATAGAGAAAAAATGACTATTTGTGCTATAAAGTCTACTTTTGTTAATTACTGTAATACTTAGAAAAGATATATATGTTACTTATTAGAGGCCATAAAGATTATTATGAGTGTGAATATAATATTTTTTAATGATAAATTATTTTTCAACGATCTATCTTAGATCTATTTGGACTCCATAGTGATAAGATTATTTCTTTGTAGTGTAACAATTATTTTAACTTCTATCTTTGCATCTGGTACTAATAGCATAATTAATTTTGAAGAGAGTAGTGATGCTTTTCTTTTTGGTAGGAAAAGGAGCATAGTATGAGTGTTCTATTGTGATATAATTATTTCATTGTAGTGTAACAACTATTTTAACTTCTATCTTAGAGATTTATTATGATGCTTTCTGCTAGGAAAAGGAGCACGGTATGAGTGTCCAATTGAAGAAAAAAATGAGAAAATTTTGAAAACTTGATGATCTCGACCTAGAGATATGTACTTGATAGATATATCAATAACCTTTCCAATATTAGTCTTGCCCCATTAGATGATTTAATTTGGAATAGTGAATTGGACCTTCCTATTATACTATAGAAAAAACCAAGATATGTTCTGTTAGGCACTTAGTATTACTTATATTTTCTTATTTTTATTTTGATATTATATATTTTAATTTTTTGTCCTTTCTTGATAATTACATGATCCTTGATATTTTTTTTTCTAGATTATTAGTCATTAAAGTTGATATATTATTTTGGTTAAACTTAATGCAATAACATCTAATTATACTGATGATTTTATTTTGAAATTTTTAGGTAAGATTGCAATAGAATGCAATTGGGCATTTTCATTGAAGACTGGATTTGAATTGAATGTTGATTGACTCAATGCTAAGTTGATAGCTAAGAGATATACAAAAAAAATAGAATGATTATTGGGATACGTTTTTTGTGGCTAAGGTGATTGCTATTAGATTATTATTTTTTATTATTTTATGTTTTATGTAGATTGTATATCAATTAAATATGTGTATAGTTTATACATCATTCATTAGACTTCACTATTTTATGGAGCATATACATGATTGGTAGACTAGAATAGTTATTTATTGATTGAAATAATTTTATAGGGTATAGTTTAATATATTCTCTTTAGCATTCATTACTTTTGATTTTATAAGATATGTGTTAGATTATTCTTATTTCTATCAAAATAAATCAAGAGGATAAGATGTGAAATTATTAGTGTATGTTGATATTTTGATTATAGATAATTATCATCTGGGGTATATTGAAATTGAAATGGTTCATATAAGTTGAGTTCTAAATAAAGAATTTGAGATATTTTAGATATTTCATGAGTATTGGGAGATAATTTCTTCTTTTGAGGAGATATGCTTTAAATAATTTGTCTGATTTTGATATGATTGAATATATGCTCCTTGGCTTACTACTTGATCAGAGTGTAAACCTATTCATATTTACTTGTTTCTCAGTTGATTCTATTAGACATAGTATAAATGTATGAAAGTTGAACTAACTGATAATGATTAGAGAGAAATACTCATATTCTCATAGACATGCTAATATGAATGTAGTTCTTATGATTTTCATGTTTGTGAAGAGTATTCTAGAACATGAGATATCATTCAGAGATGAGTGATATAGTCGGGTAGAGGTTTACACAAATTCTAGTTGAACTCAAATGATTAAAAAGAAAATATCTATTATATAATTTTATATTTTTTTATAGAAATTTTATTTCGTAGAAAATTAAATGGTATATCATCATTTTTAGATTTAATGTAGATACAGAGTATGCATTTATGACATTGATTGCTTATGAGTTCTAGTGGATCAAACATTTTTTTGGAAGAGTTATGTTTACTAATTTAGATGTTTATAATGCTTTATTATAATAATTAGACAACTTGATATATTGATGCTTATTTGATATTCAATAACTAAATTAAATATATTTAGATTGATTGTACTTTAATGGAAGAAGATCTAGGATAATTTGAAAGTAATTATATACATACGCATCAATGAAAAAATTATAGATATTTCACGAATGCGCTCAAACAATAAGGTTTTTTTTTCTTTTTCGAGTTGAGAATTTGTGACATATACATACAAGCTTTAAGTGGTTGTGTTTGAGGTTTAATTTAATCTGTAAGCATATTTTTTTTTTATTTTCTTTCTTGTTAGATTTATATATTGTATAAGAGCACATGACATGTGAGTTATCACAACTATATATATATATATATATATATTTATTTATTTATTTATTTATTTATTTATATAAAAATAATGAAAAAATATATTTATATTTATTTTTCTCCTTCTCTCCTTAGTTATAACCGAAACTCTTACCAGTTTTTGGCTAAATAGTGATGAATCAAGCAATGTCATTGTTGATAGTATCAATTAATGCCAGTCATTGATGGTGTTGGGTAATAATTAATGATTGTTGGTGTATGTTGTTGGTTAATGGTGATTACTCTATGTTAGGCAATTGTGCTTCCACAGTTATGATTTTAAGATACAGAAGAAGAAAGAACAACAAAAACAAAAAAAATAACAAAAACAACAAATGATATATATTAAATCTACAATCCAAGCACATGAGAATAAAAAAATAGAACAGAAACTATAACAAAAACACACAAAATAACGTGATTCACTAGTTGCTCAGTACGACTAGCTATATCTACCTGAAAATGTTTATGTGTTACAGATTAAACTAAATCATAAGTTTTATGGTATGCGCAACATAGAAATAGTCGTGATAAATTGCACAGAGAGAGAGGGGGGATGAACAGTTCTAGATCATGAAATAGTAACCCGAAAAAATAAAATACAAAACATTTTATATTAAAATTTTCTCGGTTCAATTAATCGGAGCGGGTTGAATCATCAAACGGGTCAGGCTCTGCTTCAAAAATTTTTTTGGCCTGCTGACCGGACAACGGGACCTTCATTATTGTGCTACTGCTACATTCCCGGCCTCTTAATATTTTCTTTACTGCATTTACATGAAAATATTAAAACATAAATATTTGATTATATAAACAGAATATCAAAACAAACTATATACAACACTCTAGGTTGAAGTAAATAGTGATGTTTGGGCCCTGTTATGTTTCATATGTGATATCAATTTGAAATGTTGAATAATAATGAATAATTTCATTTTTGTCAAGCTTAAATTTTTAATATAAAAAATTATTTGGAGCTTGAAGCAAGTGGTATGCTTCTACTTGTATACATATTATTTTATGGGAATTAAAATGTATACATGATAACATATGTTTTCTGTTTTCTCATTTTATCCCATAGGATTGTATATGATATTTTAGGATATTGATGGGTAGTTCTACAAAATCAAAAATTAATTGGACAAATAATTGGTCAAAATTGTAGTTTATGCTTGTTTCATTTCTCCCTCATAATAGTCAAACAAATACCACATTTACTGTTTTGTTATTATTATGTTCAAGTGTACTCGTTCATAACTTTGCACATATTTAGGCTCTTATATGTTCAGATATTTGATTAGGTAATAATGAATTTGGTCAATTGAGTGATGGCACTGAAGATGGTAAAAGGCACCCACGAAAAAGTGAAGCAGTTAGAGGCAGAGTTTGTAAAATCTATTTCATGTGGAGCGCATTGTACTACTGCTATTGCAGAACCTCGTGTAAATGATGGTACCATCTTGATGAGCAGACTGTGGGTTTGGGGTCAAAATCAGGTAGGGCAGAGTTAGCTCTAGTAAGTTTCTTTTGTGACCCATGAATGTTCAAGTCAATTGGTATGCACATCAACCAATCCTAGGTAAGTATGAGCTGATACATTTCCCTCAATTCAAAGGTAAGATTCAAACCTACGATCTCAAGAATATTGTATTCCTGGGGCTCGTTGCTCGCCCTTACCATCTGAACTAGCCTGTGATAGCAGTTGTGGTACATTAACTCATGAATATGTGATTCACTTCAATCATTGCTAATGATATACGAACCCACAAATTTGTGATTTAGAATTTTCATGTTCCATGTTCTTGGATATTAATTCTTATTATTATATGTTCCATGTTCCAAGTATGAGATGAAGATGAAATTTACTTGCAGCAGTAGCAGCGACATTGGCGGTGGCGACGGCAAGGGCGGAGGCGGTGGCGACGGCAAGGGCGGAGGTGGTGGCGGCAGAGGCGGTGGCGGTGGTGGCGGAGGCGGCGGCAGCGGCGGTGGAGGTGGCAGGGGTGGCGGGGGCGGCAGCACCAACAGCGGGGGCAGCAGCCAACGGTGGCAACAGTGACGGTGGCAACGGTGGCATTGGCGGCAGTAGAGGCAGCAGTAGCAGCAGCGACAACAGCAGTGGTATTGGCAGCGACAACAGCAACGGCAGCAGCAAGAGCAGCAACAGCAATAGCGACAGTGGCAATGGCAGCAACGACAGGAGCGACAGCGAGAGCAACATCAACGACACCAAATGAGGTATATACGTACGAATAAAGTCGGTAAATACATACATATAATACTATATTAATTTATGTACATATATACTGAGTATATTTGTACTCCATTTATATGTACACATAATACAACTATTTTTATGTACATATAATGTAGTAATATATGTACAAGTGAAATGCTAGTATATATTGACATATATATTACAAGATTATATATGTATCAAAACATAACTTTTTTTAAATTTGACTGAGTGGTTTAAATTTCTTACAGATATGATACCGCATTATTCCACATACAAAGCTTTTATAAGTGATGAGATTTTTCACTAGACATTATGTGTCGTGACTCGGATAGTTTTGTCGCAGTAGAAAAATGATGATCGAAGGAGTAGAGGGACAGAAAGCAACATCAATGAATGGATATATTATACTTTATGCACTGTCGGTAGATACATTGATGAATGTGATAAAATAAAATTTTATTTTTTTTATTTCAATTATATAAAATATTGAATTAGAATAAAATATTAAATGATTTTATTTTTTTTGTTTAATATAAATTATTTATAATTTCAATTTTTATTCAATTTTTATTCAATTTTTTATAAAAATATTAAATTATTTAATAAAAAAAATTTTAAATAATTTAAATTCTGGAATTAATTTTGAAAATTAAAATAGCCAGGTAAAAACCCTTGCTAATTTAGCTAGAAAGATATTAAAATTAGCGACGGATTTTCCGTCGCTAAATTTATTTATCTAGGGACAATATCCATCGCTGAAATTTATAGACCAACAATTTAACTAGGGAATCATCCGTCGTTATTTTTGTTTAGCGACGAAATATCTAATTTATCTTGCTAATTTAGCTACGAAAATTTTCTTTTTTAACAAGAGAATTTTCCATTGCTAACTTTTTAGCTAGGGACACATCCGTCGCTAAAATTTAGTAAGAAACACCTTAGATAGGGAACCGATCCATCGGTAATCCATTACTATATCCCATTTAGCAACGGAAAATGCCCATTTAGCTAGGAAATTGTCCCTAGATATATGGGATTTTTCTTGTTGTGTATAGTCCAGTGTGAACATTCAACTAAAAGAAAGAATCATTTAATAACTACATCTAAATTTATTGGTTCACGATATGATAGCACTCCTATGAAACTAATATATATTACAAGTATAAACCTTGTGAAATTCAAAGTGATTGAGGTTTCTCAGGAGAACAAACCTCTCTTGAATCTAGACAAAATAGTATCCTGTGAGTCTACTCCAATTGAGACCCATGATAAGTCAAAGTCCGAGAAACTACATTACCTAGACCTCAGATTCTAATCTAAATAAAGGAGACATATATCAATCTGGTCATTAGGATGATAGGTGGCATGTTTGGCAGTAATATTGTCGTATAGGTACCAAATGAGCCAAGCAGCATAACCCAAGCAATGTAGGGCCAATGTTTCTGGCGCACATGAAACGTGAAAAATGACACGAACTACAATGTCCCGCTTGTGCAAGCAAATTTTAGCATGGATGGAAACCCAAGCTAGCCTAGAATAAATCATACCAGCCTAGAATGAACCCAAGCTAGCTCAGACCTAACCCAAGATAGTCTAGCCAGTCATAAGTCATGACCCAACTTGGCAAGACCTAACATGACCAAACAATGAATCATGCTAACCTGGTGCAACTCATTTGACACATCTATAATTGATATATCAAATAAGAGATGAGTCTACCAAGCCAAATGATTATATAAGCTTTTCTAATTTTAACATTTCATTCACTCTATAAAAAAGATAAAAAAATTATATTCAACACTCAATTACACAGATATTATCATATATGCATTTTTTTCTCTTTTTATTATTTAGTTCTCTTGATAATAATAGAAAACACAAGTCTCCTTTTGAAATATTATCGCATACAATATGACAACAGACCATAATAGAAGAGATTGATGTCATTCACCCTAATGAAGCCTGAAACCTAATGTCATGACTTATGAAAAAGTTTATACTTAATTGTAGGTGGGTATTCAATGTGAAGAATAGTCAAAATGAAAAGGTTGATCACATTAACATGAGTAGCATGAAAATTCATTCAGATATTTGATATATACAACCAGGATACTCTTTGATGACCAAGATAACTATGGTATGAATTCTCATTTCACTTTCAATGTCAAACAAGTGAACAATATATCCTCTAAACATAAAAAATATTTATTTTCACGATGACCTTGAAAATGAGATATATATGAAATAATTATCTAAATTTTGAGCAAAATAATCAGACAAAATTTATATATTACAAAAGATATTGTAGTCTAAAATAAATATTAGTTATTAATTATTTTTTTAACTTATAATATTTAATTATATCATTCTAACATTTAAATTTATGAATCTTATAATAAGTATACTGGAAATAGATCTGTATGATACTGGTTATCATAGGATTCTCTAAAAATCTAATCGAAATAGTCAAAATCTTATCTCTTTGGTTTCCTTCCCTCCCTAAATTATTATAGTGTATGAATATAATCAAAGAAGCTAAACTAGATCTAACTTTAAATATTTCACTGCTTATGCTCAATTGGGTTTGTCTTTGATCAAAATACACTATGTTTTTTGGTTCATTGATTGACATACCTCTTCTTGTGGCTCGTTACACCTATAATCCTATATATATATATATATATATATATATATATCTCTTTTGACAATATACACATTATACTGATTCTTCATCGACACTCCTAAAATTTTTATTTTTTATTATCTTAAAGTGAGTTTAAACAATTAAAGTTTTTTAAAAATTTTTATTTTTTAAGTATTTGAATGTAGGTCGAGGCTATGAGAAAAAATATAATTTCGACTTTGAATCTTTTTATAGCGTGATCATTATTATTTATATATTAATCAATATCGATTTCAAAATCATTATATTCACTATTTACCATTTATTATTTTATCATTTATGCTTAAGAATAATTAAATATAATTGTTAAAAACAATAACAAAATATCTAGATTTTATTATCATTAGACATTAGAATAACCACAACTGGAGGTCAGACACCATTCCATTCTGATTTCCAACTTTATAACTAAGAATAAAAGAAACCAAGAGAGAAACAATAGAACAAAGAAAAACATAGAGCAAAAAATAACAAGAGAGGTTTAAAACTGAGGATGAAAAAAATTTCAATGGTCAAGATTTTTGGTATTAACCGTTGTAGTGAATAACCCGTTGTAGTGAATTCATTCCTCAAATTTAAAATGAGAGAGAAGAAGTGATGGGAACATCCATCGAATTTCTACCCTTAACCATTATAATGAATTCCAATGAGCAGGATCTGTTTGTAAAAAAAATTAATGAGTGGAGGCATGGGCACACCCGCTCGACACGGACAATGACTGCAATCATTGTCAAGCATGTATGCGTGTTTGCCAAATGTTGCGATGCACCCGATGCTTCCAGTTCCTTAGCCATTGGGACTTTTGTCCCAAGGAACCAATCCCTTGTGTCAATGTGGCAAATCGAGTTCGGGCCATTTAAAAAACGCCTAATTTTTTTAAACGGGTTTGAGATTTGGATTTGGGCCCGAGTCATGGTGACTGATGATCTATGACCCGGTCCCAACTCTTAGGTTACAGTCACCATGCCGGTGGGCCTTGCCAATGAGCCATTCACAAATTTTATACCTGGCCTGGCAGGAGGCATAGCAGCCCCTAGCCCAACATGGTATGAGCCATGCCTCAGGCCGGGATGACCCAAGTCGAGGCAAGATTCGATGGACCATGTCATGCTATGGACATGCCAATCATGACTCTATTGAGCCATGCCTCGTGTCATTCTTGGGCCGCCCAGCCCACTTGACACCTCTAGTTGAAAGAGTAGTACACTATTGTTTCACACTCGAAGAGAATATGCTCCCAATTCTATCAAATAGCTAACATATAATGATTTAAGCATCTACAATTATACTACACACTAATCAAACAGAGTTGAGATGATTAGTCAGATTATCACAATGATCTCACTACACATTAGCACTAATAGAGCTGGTATGAGTGTAATACGGAGATAGAGAATTAGTTGTGACATTTTTTTTGCAGGACATTGGGGGACACTCAAAAGATATATTGAACATTACACTATGAGTTATGGAGAATAGTTTAAGATTCAAGAGTTGTATAAAAGACTATTAAATCCACTTAGGCTAAATCTTCAACATGTACACCTAATCATCTTGCTATGTTTACTCATAATAAATACGATAGACTTCTTTATATTGTCATTGTTAACTCTTGATGAGACACTTATACATCTATGATTCTAACATCTAATCACATTACTACAAATACTTAGATCATAAATTTAAAATCCAATACTCATCTCGCATGTGATCATACACATTTTATTTCTTTTGTATGGTCAAAAATATTAGATATTATTATAGTCAATTTCAATAACATAATTATTTATACACTAAGTGTGAGAGTATCAATATTAGGTCTTTTATTTTGATACATATTCTCGTACTAAAGTTTTGTTATATTTTAGTTTTTGATAATAGTTTACTAAACAACTAAATTGTGATGTTTTTTTATTATATCATCTTTGTGTCAGATCGGTGGACCAAAGAGATGCCTTCCATAGGAATTGAGTGAGATTGATTATTATTTTTATCCATCAACTAGATTCCCACTAGATGCATGGCTACTATAGATCAACTGATTATATCCTACTAACTTTTAATTCCATCAATCAATAAGTTGAAGATTCTAAAAATGTTGTATTAAAATTTTCAACGTGACTTTGAAAGACACTTTTCACCTGATTCAACCAGATGTTTGAGGATTAAGTGTTATAATCAAATATGATAGTTTAAGCTATTTTATTATATTTATTGCTAAATTTATTAGATATGCATGATTATCACTTCTGAAAAAAATATCTCAACATTTATCTATTTTTATAAAATTTTATGACATAATAAAAAGATAATTTTGACATGTCATTAGAATTTTAAGAAATCATAACATCTTAAAATATACCTTTTATTTATTTTCTTATCTTTTTGATGAGAATGAGATAATTCACTAAATATTCTTTGTTAGCAATCCTAAGCAAAATGGGATTGAAAAAAATTAAATTAATATTTTCGATTATAAAAACTATAATACTTCTACTACTACATAAGGCTTGTCATATCTTTTTGACAAGCATTTTTATCTTTCACTCAAGATTTTTAGATATATTTAATTTAATTTTAGATATCTATCGATCTCGTCTGAGTGATTATTGAATTGTTCGATAATAAATCTCTGATCTAAAAGAAAAAATATACTTACTAAAAGTTTGATTATGAAATCTCACAAAACTATTAGGTAGGAAATATAGCAATATCA
Organism: Sapria himalayana; assembly: GCA_029783825.1. Taxonomy (NCBI): domain Eukaryota; kingdom Viridiplantae; phylum Streptophyta; class Magnoliopsida; order Malpighiales; family Rafflesiaceae; genus Sapria; species Sapria himalayana. The sequence goes on along the minus strand of JAREIK010002415.1, from coordinate 115,749 downwards.
TGGCAAGATGTTGATCTATCTGTCTGATTTTAGTTGACACATCCACATTCAGCAAAACTGCCTTTAAAAATTGTGTAGCAGATAATTGGAATAAGTATAGTGAGTAGTAATATGATTGCATAATTTTGACTTATCTAATTTCAATCGCATCAATTAAGATGCAATAACATATATTTATGGTGTTTGAGAGGAATATAAAAAAATTACAAACTCCTATAATATTTTGCAGATAGTACAGAATGTGAATATCAAGAATAGTCATATCTCAAAATATTGTTATAGTATTATCAGTAATAAAGAATCAGTCAATTAGCACTAGCAGGCAACCAACATCTCATCACTAGGAGAGTCCAATATCATATTGTCAGTCAAGCAAAATCACATGTGAACACTAATAACTCATTCTATATAATTTATCTGTTTATGTCAGAGCTTGCACATTGAAAAAATTGGGATTTTTAGTTTCTTTATCAATGCTGATATGTAAAATGGACATGCTCTAGACTACACTACACACTGCACATCACACTGTCCACCACATTACACATTTTACTGCACACACTATTACACCCCATCTTTGCACACTCTGCACCACATCACATATTAAGGCATGTCACATCAATGGACATAGTCATCCATCACACAATGACATCAGTCATCAATATGCCAACAAGGACAACATCTAGACAGTACCTCATATTAAAGCTTAGAATAGAACCTCCGAAGAAAAGCACACTTGAAATTAAAAACATTTTATATATTTGATTTTTTTATTCCAATGTTTTATTTGTTCTAATTTTCGTTAGGGTCAACCTATATATGATTGATAGAACATAAAATCCCTCAATTTCATATCATTCCTCAGCAACTGAGAACGCTAGACAATATTCTAATAGAAATCTCAAAATCATAAAATCTCAAAATCATAATTTAAACCTAAAATCAAGATAGCTTTTTTTCTTCTTCTTTTTTTTTTGCTAGAAACTCCCAATTTTACCTCTTAATCTCAAAAAGTTCTTTGCCTTTTTACCTAAAATCAAATTCCAAAAATCCTCTCAGTCCACTCACATTTTCCAATTCCAAAAGTTGAGTAAAGAAATTGATAGATTAATACCGATAGTAAAATTTCTCAAAAACAATCACTTATTGGCAGAAGCATCATAACTACTAGCATATGGCAGCTACCTAGGAATACAATACTAAGTACTAATTTTTATAAGTTATATTTCATAATTAATAAAAATTTGTTAAAAAAAAGTTAAGAAGATTTAGATGAACTTAAGGAATAGCATAATAACTTCATGATATTTCTAATGGAACCCAGTGAATGCTTATATATGTTAGAAAGTAACCACAAGCCTAAGCAAAATGAGTGTTTTTATGTTAATGAGTGACAACCACGTTATTTACAGTCTCCTCACCACAAGTCACCATGTGGATATGATCACACATATTTGTAAAATCAATATTTAAAAAATATTCAGGTTGAGGCTCCTACTCTCAGTATGCAACTCGGCCCCCAATATTTTCTTGATTGGATAAAATGTATGAACCATTATTTTAAGTAATACATTCTTTCAAAAAAACATGTGGTGAATTTTGCTTGAATTAAACTAGGTGAAAAGGCTAATAAATAGTAGTCTAATGTCAAACAAATAAATGAGTTAAGATGCGAATTATATATTTGTATGTAAACAAAAATCAAGAATAAATTAAAAAAAATAAATATATTTCTCCATCATATTATTCTTGATCGTGAAATTAATGAAACTTGTTGCAACAAAGCAACTCAAAGGCAAATGACTACGTCACCAAGTTTGACAAATTTATGATTTAATGTAGTACCCTTGAAACCGAGATGCCAATGGAAATTCTTTCGAGATTTTGATCAACACTCCATCTTGACTTGATTGCCATGCTATTTTTTCAGGAGGATCAATACTTTAGATAAGGCCTATAACTTAGATGATATCATGATACTGAGCAGCAATTTTTGCATTTTAGATTTCATAATTAACAAGAATCTATTCAAAAAAAAACTATGGTATCCAGTATTTACATCAATTTGGCATCAAGAGATTTAGATCTTAAGTCTACCCTGCTAGGCCTTTTTATAAAAATAATAATTATATTTCATTATTTTCACCAAATCCTAGATGCATGAATGCTTGTTCTGGTAATATTTACCATAAAAATGAATCGTGACATTTGATCTATCTAGAAAAACATGTCACTATTGGATGACTCATCAATGCAATACGATGAAGTCGTTGGACATATTTGGACTAAATTAGGTGAGCTTACAAGTTTACATAATGACTTCAAAATATTTAAAAAAAAACATTGAATGCATGGCTAAGTAAGAAAGTAAGTATAGGTCCTGGAATTTTGTTTATGAATGATGACCTTGTTATTTGCACTCTCTTCGTAGAAAGCTATCGCGATATTATGATCTTACATATTTATAAGATCAATGTTTCAAAAATATTCAAGTTTATGTTTGCATTTTCAATGGGTAACTCAACCTTCAATATTTTCTAGACTTACTAATTTTAAGTGATACATGCTTTTGGATGAACACAAGATGAGTTTTGGTTTGATGAAATTAACTAAAAAAATTAATAAATATTAGTCTGATATCAAATAATTAAAAAACATAAAAGGTGAGTGTTACTTATTTGTATGTGGGCAAAAATGAAAACTAAATAATGGAATGAATATCTCTCTTTATCATATTATTGTTGATTGTTGGATCAAGAAAACTTATTGTGGCAAAGTAACTCATCAACAAATGATTACATCACCAAATTTGATATTTTTATGATTTGATATAGCACCCTCAAAATGAGACACCAATACAAATTTTCTAGATTTCAAGCAACACTCCATCCTTACATGATAATTAAGCTATTTGCCCAAGGATCAATACCTTTGAAAAGGGGTTGAGAGACAACCCCCTAGACCTACCCAAGAATTGACATAGTTACACTCCATCCTGAATGGCTTAGATGAGATTCATCACCTGCCCCTTGAACTAGCCCCAGGTGTCAAGCAACAACTCCCTTGACCTACCCCTTGGTCTTTTTCCAAAGAGGACCCTCTAAAATCTTCTTAGTTGGAATGCAAATAAAAGGGAGTTAAGCATGACTTTTCTAAAGTTGAGTCATATTTAAATATTTTCATTATCAAAGATACGAGCACGTAGTTACAAAATATTTTAGTCCTTACAAAATTTTATATAGAAAGTTATAGATGATCCAAAGGATGAAATATTGTCTCCCCAAATCAATGACAGTTATAAATTTTTTAATGACACATTTGAAAACATATACAATAACTATAAACCCAGAGAGTCTCCATCATTCACAATATTGCAGTGTGCAATTTCTCATCATCAATTCATAGCGATGAATTTCATAAGACACCTTAGAAAACATATCCATCATTCATTTTATTAATTAACATATCCAGCTCTGATATCATGATTAGATAAAACTCCAAAAAACATAAATAATATTATCTCACACATCTATCAAGTAAAAAATCTAACTTATAAAAAAAAATATTAAGACAGCTTACATGTTGGGAGCTCTTATTATAAAAATAAAAAATAAAAAAAATTAAAAACATAAAAGATCATCAAAGAATTCACCTAGTGTCATTATAATAACAACCAAGATTATTGTACTGAAACATATATTGCAACCTCTTCACCCCATGCTCCCAATCATGAACATGGAACATTGTTTTTCCATATCACTTGTCAATGAAAATCTCCTCTCATATAATATTCTTCCTCAACAAAAGTCACCGCTTATCATTACCACATTATTGTTATTCAAATCAATATAATGTAGAAAATTTTGAGTTGAAAAACATACAATAGTAGTTCAATGAATAGTAGGATAATTAAATATAAAATTAGTTGTAGTAGTGTTCTATGAATTACAACATGCTTGACGATAATATTAATTCACAATTATATGCGTTTAAATCATCACTAATGTATTAGATATCATAAGAACTCAAAAGTTAAATATGTTTAGTCATGATCACTATTGAGATAAATTGACCAGTATATAAAATTTGTCATATGCATCTACCATGTGGTTGGTAAGGAGTGATTGGGGGAAGATGAAAAAAAAATATTAATTCACAATTTTAATATCAAATATATTTATGAATATGTTATTCTATATTTATTATTAATTACTAATAAATATGTTCTTGTAAGGAATAACCACCCCCATGAGGCATTCCATTTCAAATTTTATGAATATGTTATAATTAAAACTCAAGATTCAAAAGTCTAATATTTTCAATACAATCGAAAAAAAAGATAACCTTATACTAGAATGATTTAATAACAATAATTCAACAAAAAAATTTAGAAGAAAAACATGTCAACATTTGATCTATATTATTTTAAAATACATAAAATAATGTTAGAAAATTACTTTGATGTTAATAAGAAAAAAAAAACAATCCTCAAAATTATGTAAATAATATTAAGAAAATGAATGAAAAAATAATAATAAATATTAACTAGCGTAATTGATGTCAAATAAATCCCAAGTCACCATATAATTATAATAGGAATTGAGATTAAGTTTTAATTATTTAATTTGAATCATATATAATTTTTGGCATTACATTTTGAAATTGAAAATCTATATCTTAGTGCATGTCATATACATATAACAAGATGTTTTTAATTTAGTGAGATTACACATTAGAAAGCATAATTGTTTAAATTAATTATTTGAATATGTGTGAATTTTAGTTTTAATAGAAAGAAGCTTATAATTCAACTAAGACAAATTCAAAGTCTCAACATGAAAGTAATTTCAATATCAAGCATTAATAATTCAAAAAATTAATACAATTAGAAAACAAAAATAAAGACTAAAAAATTATAACTAAATCATTTAAAATGAGCACTAATGTGAAATTTTGTATTTGATAGAAATGTACTAAGTGAAAATGTCATAAAATAATTATTTGATAATTCACACTTAGATGTGAATGATATTAAATTAGTTGGAGACAAAATATATATATATATTGCCACATATGAATGCTAAGATGATTATATGAAAAAAAAAAACTAACAAAAATAAAATTAAAACTGAAATAATTAGAAGTTAGGTATCATACAAACAAAAAACAAAATTAAAAAGAAATATGTTACAAGACTTATTCACGAGCTGAAAGAAACCAACAATATAATAGAAAACCCATATTGTTTAGAAAATTAGGATGCTTATAGTGGAGTTCAGTAACATTGAAAATGAGTATTGATTAAGGTGAGTTCATTTTCAACATTAAAAGAGATGGGCCAACAAACATGAAAATACCTAATATAGACATCACAAATTTTGAGTTTTTGAGGAACTACTTTTTCTAGACTTTAAAACCACCAATTCCTACATTGCAAACAAATGCATGAGCTCAAAAAATTCAAAAAACAAAATTAGAAGCAAACAATGAGATGAAAGAGTTACCCCATCACTTTGAACAGAAGAATTCAATGACCTTAATGCCTTCAAGTTTCCCTCAATTATAAACAAACTCAAGACTGATATTAATGTAAATAAACAGCAGTTTATCAAGAAATCAATTCCACTAAGACAACTAAAGTATAGAAATCCAAATAGATGTAAAAACATCCACTCGGCATTGTACTTTTTTGGGTAAAATTTCATCTCCTTAAAGATGAATCCCTTAATTGGTAGATATTAACTAAACTGCTCAAAGCAACTAATGGCATCCAATATAGCACAATACTCTCTGCATGAAAAGTACCCAATAACCATTCTTTGGCATTGAGGCATGATCAACTTCAACATTGAGGCATGAAGATAAATATCTTTGGCTGTTTCCTTCGATTTTAGAAATAGAGTATCACATACCCAATAACATACCAAAAAACTTAAAAAAATCTCATCTATATAAACTTCATCAATGACAAAAAGGCTTCTCTTAATACACCCAACAAATATATCTATTAGATATCAGAAGTAGTTTAGAATGTTCTGCTCCTAAAAAAAAATTCCCAATAATCTTCAACTTGGAAATTAGATGTTGTAGCTTCTCGTTTGTGCATGCCATAAAAAGGATTCAAAGTTAGCTCAAATCTGTCCATAGGTGAACAAGATTTGAAATAGAATCTTCACCACATGAAGAATCAGCATCAATAAACAAACTTGGCATGAGCCTGGTATAAAAAAATAGATGCTTCGAATGCAACTGAACAGTAATCCATTACATCATAATTTATTGCAGACATCATCTGACTTGCAGTGGTTTCAGAAACCACCAAAAATAGATGTGCTTGAATCATTTTCGGTGCAGAAAATATGATGGGATTGATTGTTAAATAAACATTAAATGTCAATTTTTAATGGAGAGTTTTTTTTTAAACATTAAATATTTGTTTTTAATAGGGAAGATGAAATGTCAAGAGTCAATAGTTACTCTAATGGGTGATAATGATTTTTAATTTTCGGTTTTATTATGGCAAACTAATGCCTATAAATAAATCATTGTATTGATTGTAAAAATAACAAGAATTAAAGAAAGAAAGAGTCTATTTTCAAAAATATTTTCTTTTTAATTATAGTTTGCAGCCAATTTTTTTTACAATTTGGTATCAGGGGGATAGGGAGTATAATCAATAATGTCCCACTGCCTCGATTAACGAAGGTGAATTACGAGAATTAGAGCATCCAAATGAAAGCTCTTCTCGGTTCTGTGGATTATTGGGAGGTGGTTCAAGAAGGTTTTTAAGAACCTGAATCTACCGAAGAATTTATGACGGCTCAAAATAAGGCGATCAAAAGATAAGACAACATTGTACATCATGTTCCGAGCTGTTAATGAATCGGGCTTTGAGAAGATTGCGAGTGCAAAAACTTCAAAAGAAGCGTGGGGCATCTTGAAGACTACGTACTAAGGAGCCAACCGAGTTAAATAAGTTCGTCTTCAAACTTTTCGCAACAAGTTTGAAAGCATTAAAATGAAGGAGTCAGAAGGTGTATCTGATTACATCACGCGTGTTCAAACCGTGGTGAATCAACTCAACCGAGACGGAGAAAAATTATCCGATGGGTGAGTCGTGGAAAAGATTCTGAGGTCGTTAACTGACAGTTTCGAGAATGTGGTATGTGTCATAGAAGAGTCAAAGGATCTAGCAATATTCATAGTCGATGAGCTTGCAGGTTCCCTAATGGCACATGAATATCGTAAAAAGAAGAAAAAGGATGAGACACTTGAGCAGTCACTTCAAACCAAAGCATCATTCAATGACGAAAAGGAATTCTATTCTCAAAACTTTCGAGGTAAATGGCAAGGCAGTGGTGGTCGAGAAAATATTCGCAGTGGGAAAAGCCATAGTCAAGAAGGGTATCATGAGGAGAAAGGGCAATCAAACCAACAAAATTGGCGTGGAAGAGGACGCGGTCGTGGAAGAGGCGGTCGGTCAAATTATTCCAACTTCGAGTGCTACAAGTGTTGTAAATATGGTCACTATGCAAATGATTGTAATTCTGATAAATGTTATAATTGTGGAAAGGTGTAACATTTTGCAAAAGAATGTCGAGTTGAAAAAAGATGGAATAGACAACCAATCTAGCCATGGATGACAAGGTGGAAGAAGGCTCTCTCTTAATAGAATATAACAAAGTCAACACCGACAACGACATGATGTGGTACCTTGACACAGCTGCAAGCAACCATATGTGTGGAAACGAGCATTGTTTCAAAGAAATGGGAAAGGTTGAAGCTGTATCTGTGTCGTTTGGAGATGGCTCAGAGGTTGAGGTAAAAGGCCAAGGTACGATTTATTATGTACAAAAGGATGGTTTCATTGGGTCAATCCAAGATGTGTATTACATACCAGACCTCAAGAGCAAGATTTTAAGTATAGGGCAACTCATGGAGAAAGGATGTTCGGTTTTTATGAAAGACCGAATATTACTATTGAAAGACAAGTAAGGGCGTTCAGTCGCACAAGTTGAAATGGGAAGAAATCGGATGTACAAGCTGAATTTGAGAAGTGTATGAGAAAAATGTTTGCAAGTCAATGTGGAAGACAAAGCGTCACTATGGCATCTCCGTTTTGGTCACCTACATCATGATGGCCTAAACAAGTTGGAAAAAAAGAACATGGTGCACAGACTACTGGACATGGAATACGAGAGAAAATTGTGTGAAGATTGTGTGCTCGGAAAGCATGTAAGAATGTCATTTCAAAAGAAGGTAGAGTATCGGGCTAAACAACCTCTCGAGTTGATTCATTCCGACATATGTTGACCAATCACCCCTAAATCTTTTAGCGACAAAAGGTATTTCATTTCTTTTATTAATGATTTCTCACGAAAAACTTGGGTTTATTTTCTGAAAGAAAAATCCGAGGCATTTAAGGTGTTCAAAAAATTCAAAGTGTTGGTGGAAAAGACAACTGGTAGATATATTAAATCTATACGATCCGATAGAGGTGGCGAATATACTTCGATGATTTTCATGGAGTATTGTGAGGAGCAAGGCATAAGGCAATTTTTAACCGCACCATACTCTCCACAACAAAATGGTGTAGCCGAGAGGTTGACATGGTTCAGTCAACGCTCAAAAGCAAGAAAATGTCGAATGAGTTTTGGGCTGAAGCTGTGCAATGCGCCGTCTATGTTCAAAATCAGTGTCCACATGCAAAGTTTATGATCAAACACCACAAGAGACATGGAGTGGACAAAAACCAACAGTCTCTCATCTCAAAGTATTCAGTAGTTTGGCCTACGCACACGTACCGGATCATCGAAGAATGAAGCTCGAAGATAAAAGCAAAAGATATATTTTTATTGGGTATGATGAGAAAACAAAATGATACAAGCTATTCGACCCAATAAGCAAAAAGATTCTAGTGAGTCGTGATGTACGAGTCCATGAAGCAAATGAATGAGATTGGAATAAAGCAACAGAAAATATCATTGATGTTGGAGAATCATCAATTGCTATGCCAACAACTATGCCGACAAATTCTGAAACCATTGATGATGAAGATGAACCACGACAACCCAAGATGCGAAGCTTACAAGATTTGTATGATTCAACAAATGAGGTACACATTGTATGTCTTTTGGTAGATTCCGAAAATTTAAGCTTTGAACAGGCAGTGCAAGACAAGAAGTGGCAAACTGCCATGAACGAAGAGATTAATGCAATAGATCGCAACAACACATGGGAGTTAGTAGAATTGCCAAAAGGAACTCAGTCCATTGATGTTAAGTGGGTATTTAAGAGAAAGATGAATGATTAATGAGAGATAGAATGGTATAAGGCGAGACTTGTAGCAAAGGGATACAAGCAAAAGGCGGGAATCGACTATGACGAGGTGTTTGCTCCCGTTGCAAGAATGGAGACAATCAGATTGCTCATTTCACAGGCGGCTCAATTCAATTGGCAGATATTACAAATGGATGTCAAATCAGCATTCCTGAATGGTGTGCTTGAAGAAGAAGTTTATATTAAACAACCACCCGGGTACATGAAAATTGGAGAAGAAAATAAGGTATTGAAATTGAAGAAGGCACTTTATGGGTTGAAGCAAGCATTGCGGGCATGGAATACTCGTATTGATACGTACTTCAAAGAGAACGGGTTCGAGCAATGTCCTTATGAACATGCCCTTTATGTGAAGAAGAGTGGAGGTAATATGTTATTTGTTGCTCTTTATGTTGATGATCTCATTTTTATGGGGAATAATAATGAAATGATACAAAAGTTCAAGAGCACAATGACACGGGAATTCGAGATGACAGATTTGGGCTTGATGAAGTTTTTCCTTGGTCTAAAGGTAAGGCAAGAAAAGACGGGTATTTTTGTATCCCAGGAGGCATATATAAAAGAGATTGAAAAAGTACAGGATGGAGTCTTTTAATCCGGTTTCGACACCAATGGAACCAGGTGCAAAACTCTCTAAGTTTGATGGAGGAGAATGAGTCGATGCAAGCAAATACTGGAGTTTAGTTGGAAGCCTTCGCTATCTCACATGCACAAGATCGGACCTTGCATAAAGTGTCGACATTGTAAGTCGGTTCATGGGGGAGCCAGTCTATTCACATTAGAAGGCGTTAAAGCGAATCCTTCGATACATCAAAGGAACAATATCACTCGAGTTATTTTATACAAATGCGACAGATTACAAGATGGTCGGGTACTCCGACAGTGATTGGTGTAGAGACTTGGATGATCAGAAAAGCACATCAGGTTGTGTATTTTTTATGGGTGACACATCATTTACTTGGCTTTCAAAGAAGCAACCAATCATGATACTCTCGACATGTGAAGCTAAATATGTGGCAGCATCTTTGTGTGTACGTCATGCGATATGGCTCAGAAATTTGTTGGGCAAGATGGAGCAACAACAACTCGGTGCAACTGAGATACGAGTTGATCACAAATCAGCAATTGAATTGAGCAAGAACCCGGTGAATCATGAGAGAAGCAAACATATTGACGTTCGTTTTCACTTCATCCGAGAATAAGTGAAGGAAGGATATATAAAATTAGTATACATGGCAAGTCGGGACCAAGTCACAGATATCTTCACCAAACCGCTACCTACGATATTACTCGAAAACTGCAAAAGATTACTAGGCATGAAAGATGGCAGGAGCATTCAAGTTTATGGAGGAGTTTTGTTAAATAAAGATTAAATGTCAATTTTTAATGGATAGTTGTTTTAAACATTAAATATTTCTTTTTAATATGGAAGATGAAATGTCAAGAGTCAATAGTTACTCTAATGGATGATAATGATTTTTAATTTTCAGTTTTATTAGGGCAAACTAATGCCTATAAATAAATCATTGTATTGATTGTAAAAATAGCAAGAATTAAAGAAAGAAAGAGTCTATTTTCAGAAATATTTTCTCCTCAATTACAGTTTGCAGCCAATTTTTTTTTTACATTGAGAAGTAATGATAATGAAGATGGAAGGCTCATTTCAAGATTCCTCAGACATTTACTATGGCACCAACATAAACTGTGGAGAAATGCTTCAAGAGCCAACTCCATTGAGAAAGAAGGGATAAGATGCATGATCATAGATGACCTCCAAGACACCCAAAATAACCATAGTCACTGGGACACAAGAACAGCATCTCATCGTCGAGAGAAACAAAATCAACCATTATCAAGTACATGACTAGTTCAATAGTTACTGTGGTTATTTTGTGTGTGTATTGGTGTGTGCAACACAATAAAGAAGACAAACAGAAACAAACTTGGCATAAAGCTAGCTCAAGTCTGTGACTTGAGCTATCATTATGGCCAGTTTATGCAATAATGAGGCATTGCTGCAGAAATAAAGGAGAAGACTCATAATAAGCTCATAATAGAAGTGTGTGCAACACAAAGAGCATATGATGAGTCTGCCTTCATGGCCAGTTCAACAATGAATCCCATAGGGTTTTGAAATGATAACGTTTATCAAGTCATTGCATATGATGATCACATAAAAATACCCAGTTATAGGTCACACAATGGGATTCTTTATCATCAACTACCTCATCACTAATATTCTACTACATAAGTTTAACATAAACTCATACCCAATACAAACATAATTAGAGGTGCCAAGTGGGCCGGGCAGCATGGGCCCAGCCTGAATAAGCCGTACCTAGCTCGGCATGACATAGTCCAGAATCGTGCCTAGACCTGTGTCATGCCAGCTCGAGGCACGACTCGTGCCATGCTAGGCAGGGGGTGCCAAGCCACGGGCAGGGCCAGGCACAGCCCTGCTGCCTGGCCCAAAGCCATGTTCAGGTACCGTGCCCCAAAACTCAGGCTGGGTTTCAGGTGCGGCCCAATTGGACCGAGCCGGATCTCCCATCGGGCCTCGCCCAATCATCCTCACCTCACTCGAGCCACAAGCCCCCGACTAACAACCCCAAACCTTTTAGAACCATCAAGGTTGAACCAAACCAAACAGTCCAAAAAAAAAATTAAAATGAGATACATCCAACCATTAGAGGTGCCCACAACTGCTACGGCATAAAACCCGTTGGCTTTCAGGTTTCTACCCTAGAAAATTATTTAAAAAATTAAAAAAAATTCAAAAAAAATATTTTTTTAATCTTTTTTAATATCTATATATATTCTTTCATCCTATCTCTCAATCTCACTTCTTTTCTCACTTTTCTATCTTTCACCATCCTATCCTATCATATCCTATCCTATCCTCATACTCTTTCTCTCTGTCGCTCTCTTGTCTTTCTCTCTCCTTTCATATTTCAATTTAGCTTTCAGCTTTCCTATCACTTCATCGTCTCGGGACTCAGGTGTGGACAGCAGTATTTGGAAATCAAACATCGAAAATCGGATATCATACATCGTCATTCAATAATCAACATTCCATAAATAGCCAAATGGATATTATTTATTAAATTTTATTTAGTTATTTAATTTTTTTTCTTATTAATAATTTAATATCAAATAATATTTAATTTCAGATGCATTTAAACCAGTGTTTTAAAAAAAGTAAACAAGGTGTGCCTTAGAGCACACCCTATGACGAGGCATGCGAAATATGCCTCGAGACTCATAAAAAAGCGACGCATAAGATAGTCGTACGTCTTCTTTTTTGAGGCATTTTGAGGAAAGCTTTAGACATGCCTTTCATGCCTCGAATAAAGAAATGTACGCCTACGAGGTGTCTTCAAAAAATTGAAAAAAATTTAATTTTCATAAACCCTAAATAGTGCCGATCATTTTTTCGGAGCTGCTCAAAAATTTCGACATCGAAACCAACGGCGAATCCGACGCCAAACCCGACGCCAATGCTCCCTGCTTAAAAATCTTGGGTCTTTCGATACTTCTCCATATAATTCAACGTAAATATGTGATTATGTTTATGTATAGTATAAAAAATAATGATATTTAGAATTATAGATATATGATTTTGTATATAGTTAATATGTAATCATAAATATAATTAAGGTAAAGATAAACAATCAAAAAAATTTATGAACAAAATAACATCATCCCAAAAAATATATATGAATACTCATATACATTATCATTCATAATCAATTTAAGTAATTTAAAAATTGATTTTAATTTTTAAATTCTTTTCAATTATATTTTGTTATTATTTTTTAGTCAATTTTATTGTTATATAAAAATATGATTACCTAAATATTATTATTGATATTTTTTTTCAGGATAAGTTCTTACGATTCAAAAAATTCAAGAAAAAATTGTGGAGATATATTATTGAAGTTTCCGGAGAGCAATATTTAAAATATAAATTTTGTAATCAAAGATGCACAGGAGGAGTAATTAGACTCAAGTATCACTTAGTTGATACTCATTGTGGTATGAAACCATGCCACAAAAATAGTAAAGATATTAGATTAGAACACAAAGAGGTATTGACCAAATATAAGGATCAAAAAATAAAAAAAATTATAAATTGGTCTAAGAAATTAGTATAGGTTCACCTTCAATGAATGAGAGTGTCTTGTCCAATATAAAAGGTGTCATAAGGAATGAGAGTGAATGTAGGAGTGGGAGTGGGAAACCTATTCCTAGGGGACCTATGGGTGAATTTACCATTTTATAAACTCATCAAAGTACTTTAAATTTAAGGTGAAAGCAAGAAGAAATGAAGAAAATGTGTAGAAAAATTAGTAGGCTTATTCAAAAGATCTTCCATTCAACACTGTAAATGATTCTTATTAAATTCCTATGATAGATACTATTACAAAATTTGGGCCCGAGTTTAAGCCTTCATCTAAGCACAAATTGAGGATATAGATTCTTAAAGAAGAGGTGAATGACCTAAGTATCATTATGGAAGATCACAAAAAACTTAGAAACAACATAAATGTTTAATTATGTCAGATGATTGAAAAGATAAAAAGAATAGTTATATTATCAATTTATTGGTGAATAGTTCTGCTGGCACTTGGTTTATGAAATTAATTGATACTTCTGATGTAATGAAAAATAAGGAATTGATATTCAAATATCTTGATGACGTAATTTAAAAAATTAGGAAAGAGAATATTGTACAAGTAATCACTGATAATACTTCTAATTATGTAAATGTTAGAATGAGGCTTATAGAATAATTTCGAAGATTATGGTGAACTCATTATGCTGCACATTGTATTGATTTGATGGTTGAAGATATTGAAAAGTTAATAGTTCATGATACTACACTTGCTAGAGCTAGTCAAGTAGAGAAGTTCATATATGATCATGCTTGGGTTCTTAGCTTGATGAGAACATTTACAAAGAATCATGAACTTCTTCATCCAACATTTACACAGTGTGCTACTTCACTTCTTACTTTCCAAAACCTTTTTATGCAAAAGTAATGCCTTATAGCAATGCTCTCCTTAGAAAATTAGTGTTCAAGCAAATGTACTAAAAAGGTAAAAGGTATGAAAACTTGAAGTATAGTATTATTTGATCAAAAATTTGGCCACATGTTACTTTTTGCATTAAGACTACTGTTCCATTAGTTAGTATCTTAAGAAAGATTTATTCAAAGGAAAGACCAACCATTAGTTATATTAATGAGTTGATAGATTCTACTATGGAGAAGATTACATTTAATTATAAGGATGTAGAGAGAAAACATAGCCTAATTTAAAAAAAAATTAATACAAGATGGACTCCATAATTTCATCAATCTTTACATGCAGCATGTTACTATCTTAATCCTCGATTGCAATATGAATATAAGTTCTCTAATATTGATGAGGTGAGGAAATGATTATTTGTATGCATAAGCGAGATATTAGATTATCAAGAATATTTTAAAGCTAGCATTCAATTAAACTCATTTGATCAAGAAATGAGTGTATTTGGGACTCTTATTACAATTGATTCTCGAGTATTAAGAAGTCATACATGTTGGTGAATGCATTTTGGGAGTTCAACACCAGAATTGCAAAAGTTCACAATTTGAATCTTTAGCGTTACTTGTAGTACTTCGGGATGTAAAAGAAATTGGAACAAATTCGAATCGATAATATTTTTATTTTTGTAAATTTTTATACATATTATTTCTATTTAAATATTAGAAAATTTTATTTTATCTTAACACGTAATTTTCTTTTATTCATTATTTGCAGATAGATAAAAAAAATATAAACTTGAACATCAAAGATTGAATGCTCTAGTGTATGTAAGGTATAACACTAGATTGAGAAAATAAAATCTACAAAGGAAAGAAAATAGTAATTCAAATTTGATATAGGAGATTAATTGAATGATGAGTGAATTGCAAAGAAAGAAGATCCCTCTTCCCCTTCATCTTTGTTGGCTTCAGGATGATGAGTTATTCAATGTTGATGCGATTAAAATTGTGTCATTCAACTCCCAATAGACTCAAGCATCATCGAATCAAATGATATCTTCATATTCCTGCAAAAGAAAACTTAATAAAGTATTGAGTAAAAACAAAAAAATTGAAATCATAAATTTGATTAAATTTAACAAAAAAAAAACTTATAATATTTATACCTAATTTATAATTTGTATTTTTTACTAGGTACAAGCAGAGAAAAAGGCAAAAAAGAATGAGTTCAATTTGACACTAATTAAAGAAGATAAAGATTCAGGTTAAATGAAGATATATGACAGTGGAGACTCCAAATGACTTTTGCTCTCAGTGAGTTTTGCACCTCAAATGACTATGTGTTACCGTACCAGCTTAACGTGAGGCATTGCAAACTATAGTAGTCCAATTTATGTTTTCATTGTTATTGATAGAGTTACCATACATACCAAATATATAAGGGTATGCGATTTATTGAATTTCCTTTTTATCTTTTTTTTTTCTCTCAAGGCCTAGTAGTCTAATATATAACCCTAAAACCTCAAATAATTAATTGTAACTCCAATTATAATGTCCAATACTTTTCATGAGTATGTCTCAACCTCTCATAGAAAGAAAAAATCACTATTATATTTCTAGCTCTTGGAATATCTAAATCAGGTCTCTCATCTCTTAATTTCCACAAAAGTATGCACAATAGTTCCATATTACTTCAAATGATTTTTTTATCTCACATGTCATACTTCCACACAAATATCAACCAAAATAATAATTCAGTATTCACATATATCATCATGGTGTTATCATAAAAATTATAAAAAATAAATATTTTAAATTTTAAATACACACATTAGCTTGCAACAAAAAACAAACAAAATAGCTAGAAAGAGCTTATATATCAAATTCGTGGGCTTTGCTACCATGAACATAAATGATTTCTAGACCTCTTGAAACTAGTCATTGGATAACTAACGACCTCCAAATACCAAGTAAAAGAGAAAAAAACTCACTATGCATAAGTGTTACTGAGATACAATATGGTGGCACTATCATCACTACCACAATATCACCACAAATTGCCAATAATTATAAATACCAGCACTCAAAAGATGCACCTTCATTGGAATCTCTCTGATACCATGTTGAATACTTCAAATCTTTCCTATAGTTTACTGTTGTATTCAAATTTTTTCTTGAGTTCAACGTATCGACAATCTTACGTCCAAAAATCAGAGAGTATTTGAATATGATAATCCTGGACCCAAAACTTTCTGCACTTGAACGAAGATATTTTTCATACATAAAGTGTGGCTTTCAATTCATGAATACAACACAAAGGCTTTCCAGATGATTACTCATCCTGGTATTATTCTCATCTAACTATTTTTAATTTTGAGATTCTTATAAAAAATTGGTGTTAGTATTGATATAGTCACACAATTTAAGTTATTTTTAAAATGTAAAAAAATATATAAAACTTCTATATTGCATAATATTCATCAACATAAAATATGTTGTGTTTCACCAAATGTTTACGTCAATACATAATTCTTTAAGTTTAACATTTTTTATCTTGAAATTACTTTTAACCTTAGCATTATGTTTATTTAACCGATTAATCAAAAATCCTACATTATGAATATTATCAAATGATCACAAATTCCAGAGTTTATCCAATATATAAATTTTTAAAATGATATTTACACCATCAATTTAACAAAAAATAACTTATAAAATTATTTTTAAGATATTAATTTTAATTATAGCTTGTATGTTAAACAACACACTATCTACTATAATTAATATTATTTAATTACTAATGTCATTTTATAATAAAACACTAATAATATATATATATAAATATTTTCATTATCATGTTTACTATCTATTATCATATAAAATCATTCAAGTTGTGCGATAAGATATACATTATTTTTATATTTACAATTTTTATTTGTATAGATATTAGTTTTGATAAGATTTCTCTTTCTTAAAAATAAAATATATACAGATTTACAAAAGATAATACTTAAAATGATCAAATTATTTGGAAATCATTTCACCACACATTAACTAAACTTGGCATTGGATTCATTATTCTAACATTAGAGAATATTGGAATTATGCATAGCATCAAGAACTCATTGAAGAGAATTGTTACTCATCGTATTGTTTATGTTTCACATTTTTAATCTTGCAATATAAAATTATAGCTCATATGTTAAATACATATTATCTACTATTTTAGACATTATTTGATCTCTCATTTCATTTACTAGTAAAATATTAATGATGTCTTGAATTATTTTCATTATGATGTTTTTAATATTTTAATTTAAAACATATTATTTATTTTGTATCATCCAATATGAATAAAATGACTACCCAATAATACAAAAAAAAACTTATTTCATATTACTTTTACAAATATATGATATCAAAGTAAAACAATTAAGCATATCATTTTACTAACAAGTACAATATAAATTTTATTATACAATTTAATCATATCATTTTTATTGACCTTTTATATTAAAAATACTAATAATATATGTTGAAATATTTCATCATCACATTTATAAATTATTAGTTTAAAATCAATTATTTAAATCTCAATAATACACAACAATACAAAAGGGAATTGTCATCTTTTGCAAATATCATATATCAAAGTTAAACAATTAAACATAACCTTTTACTAACTTCAATACAAATTTTATACTATAAATTAATAATCCCTTCTAATAGTATTTTTATTTTGACCTTTAATATTAAAAATAATATAGCAAATTAATATCATATTCATTACAACCTATATTGTGTGATAGTTGTGATTATAAAAATAAATTTTAATTGATGTAACTTTCATCAAAATAACTAGTTTACTTCTTATTTAAAGCTTCAAAATTAAATAAAATTTAAAGTTCAAATAATTTTTTTTTAATTTAATGCATTCATTTTAAGTAACTGATAACAAATTAACAATCAAACAAATAACAATCAAACAAATAACAATCAAATAATTTTTATAAATTTTAAGTAACTAATAGCAAATTAAAAAATAGACATATAATTTTCAAATTATTTTGTCATCAAATCAAATATCTCTCTTCTTTAAATTGTTACTATTGTTTAATTTAAATTGTATTTGTGTTGCTTACTTTTTTATTATATATAATAAATAAAATAAATAATTCATGTGACAAATTGTGCATCACAAATGATGAACTAAAATATACCCCAAGTTGATGTGTCTCTAAGAAATATTTTAAAAACTTTTTAATCATCAAATAGAAACTAACATTTATTATAAGAGCACCCAACATGTTGGTTGCCCTTAAATTTTTTTTTTATTTTATATACATTAATGTAATGACCTAACACAAGTATGATATCAAACGATAAAAAGAAACCATATTGTCTTTGATACTAGATGTTGGGGAAACACTCGAACAATGATACTTTGATATCAAATTATAAAGTCGCACAATCAATTCAAGCAAAATTCCTCTGATACCAAATAGTAAATCCCAAACAATAAATATTCCCAAGATCTTTTGTTACCAATGTATTATCCCAAAGTAGGAGACGCAAAAAAAATTAACAATGAATTTGAAATACAGGAATCACTCTAATAGAAGCACATTACATACACAAGAGATAGAAAGAAAATATTACCACAAATCATAAAAGAAAATAAAATAGAAAAACTTTATTTTTGATTTGTTTTCATACATTTATATTAATTTGCACAGTTTAGATAGTAAGCAGAGAAAAAAAATCTTAAACTAAGTCATGACACCACAAGTTGCCCCATAATTCATGCTACGACACTACAAAATATTATTGCACCTTAAATCCTAATTAAGTCACTCAATTTCATTACCATAGAATAGGTTGCGATTCTATGAGTCGCGACTTTACAATTATATGTCGTGACTCAAAAACACATGTTACAAGTTTATATGAGTCATGACTTCACAATTCAAGTTTCCAATTCAAAGCATATTCTTCCAATTATAACAACACAAAACAAATTGTGACTCTATTTAGGTTACAACATCTACCACTTTTTGTAGCTTCAAAAATATGAATCAATCCTAACATTCATCCACCTAATAAATATCACTTTTTATTTCCACTCTCGGGTTTGTACCACTAGAACATTTCTGCATCTATTGATTGCCTCTCAATCTAGAGCCAACTCCACAAGGTTCTCAAATATTATAATGCTTCAAATGCTCATACTCATCTTACATAGCTTGATCCCATTGAATTGGACCCCTTGAGGCTATTGCCTCCATCATAGTGCTTGGCATCTATCATGTAAACTATAAAACAAGTTATTCATTATCAACATATATTTTAGGATGGTTTATAACTCATATAAATCATATCAATGCAAGAATTATCTCAACTACATCATTTTCTGACACTAGTGATATGGAATAATGACTCTATTTGTAATGTCGTGACATTAATAAGTCATGATGCTCTATTTCTGAGTCACAACTATGTTGCTTCATAACTATCATCCTTCTCATGAATTCCAATGACTTCTCCACTACCGCACTCCATGAACTTCACCCTTGTCACATTTCTATTATAGCCTTTGATGCATTACTTGTAGCCAAGAAGCTTATACTTAATTGATTTGAAGTCGAATTTGTTCCTCCTTTCCATCAGCACATGTATGTATGCATCATACCCAAAAACATGACAATGGACTATGTTTGGTTTTCCCTAATTGACACCTCAATTGGTATATTATCCTTCATTTGTTAAAGTGGAAATATAGTTCTTCATGTTACAAAGTGTGATGACTACATTTTCCCAGAATTCCAACTTCAAGTCTATTTAGTTTTTCATGCATTTTGCCAATTTTATCAATGTTATATGGAATCATTCTGTCACTATATTTTATTATGGTACCAAATTAATTCTTTTTTTCCTAGCAATACCTCGCTTAGCACAAAATCAATCATCCAATAAATACTTTATTTCATTATCCATTTATAGAACATTATCTTTATTGTTAAATTGATTATCTACCAATGCTATGAATTCCATGAATTTCTCCAATACTTAAGTTTTCTTTTGGACAAAAAAAAACTCATACATGTCTAAAGAAATCATCAAAAAAAAATAGTATCACGATCTCCCAAGTGATGTCTCTTGTATTCCTCCAAATATATCACTATGAATCAAGTCAAGCAATGTCAATGATATTGTGACTTTAGCTTTTAATTTCACCTAATTTTACTTTCCGTACATGCAATCCTCTCAAAAGTCAAGTCCTTCTGAAAAATCTAATACTTTTTTCACCATCATCTTTGAGGATACAATTTCTAGAATCTTCTAACATATATGTTAATGTTACTAATGTAACAACATGATCTCTTATCATGACATTGTATTTTTGTGTTGTGACTCCATGTTTTCATTACATGATTCTGTCAAATTTAGTCAAAAACCAATTTTCCATATCGAGAATATGTTGGATTGAGTTATGATAGCATGTTTCCTGTTGAAACTATGTTGAGACTTCACCACTCTTGAACTTCCTTCATTGATATCTTTGCCTCATTCCATGTTGCAACCCTGGGTTCCATGTCACAATTCCATGTTTTCACTCTAAATACTATCATGATATCATAATTCAATGTCACAACTCTAAACCTCTAGTAGATTTCTTCTCCATTGACAACCTCATCTCCATGTCTTCCTTTTCAGAAGTCAATAACTCACTACCTGCTATCATGATAATGGTTTCTCACATCATGTACAAGATTCCACACTTTGTTAATCGAGAAATTATCACTTCTCACGTCATCTTGCAAGTATTATCATCACAACAAAATTTCACACCATCATTTATAATTACACTCATTGATATCAGGTTTCTACTGAAGTCAAAATATGCATCACCTTCTGAAAGAATTTGATTAACCCATCATGAATTCTTATTTTCACCTTCCTATAATAAATTATCTTCATTGTTAAATCAATTCCCATAGTTGCATCTCTTTCATCGAATAATTCAAATTGGCTAAATCAATTTTGATGAAAGTCATATAATATAATGCAAATGTGTCAATATATCAAAAGTTCCCATCAACATTAATGTCATGGGCATAAACAAAATAAATTTATACAAATAGATGTTTGTCTACCAAGTCAACTCTCACATGAGTTGGCTTACTCTAAACAAATCTCTCTTGAAATGCCCATCTCTACCATATTTCCAACACTTTACTTATATCTTACTTGCAACCTTCCTTCCACTTCTTGCCTTTTAGACTGTTAATTCTTTATCCACCCCCACCCCATCACAAACAAAACCTCATTTGAGTATTTTTTTTATATTTTACCTTATGTATCCTCAAATAATATTGCCTCATATGATAATCATGTTGTATCACCACAAATAATGATAATTAAGGCATTTCATGTATCTTATAGTAAATGGAGGAGAATAATGATCTTGTCAGATCTTGTCATCATCACTAATCTCATAATTAATAAAAAATAGTTGGCTAATTAGTATGTAAAATTCATATAAATAAGAAAAAATAAATCACTTTCTTTCATGCATAATTGATACTTTTTTTCTCTTGAATAGTTTGTTTACCAAGGACTTGCTCTGATTAAACATCTCCAAGTTCTTTAATAACTCTTTCATGGATCTCTCATTAAAAATATTCATTGAGAGCTCATCTATCAAACACAATCAGACCAAGCATCATGCTATCCAATTCACCTAGTCCCATTTAACAAACATGATAAATGTTATCTTTGGTTTCTACTCATTACAAATAGTTTAGGATCTTCTATGTGAGATTAGTAATTCTTGTTGCCCACATATCCTCCATCTTCAACTCTTCTCCGAGACCTTCTCATTTTACACCATATATATTGTCACATTTGTCATTCTCAAAATTACACAAACTAGGCTCCAATAACTCAAGTTGGCTCTGATGAACTTGGTTCTAATACCAAATACGACTCAACATAGCTTTGATATCAAACAATAAGAAAAACCCTAACACACGAATGATCGAGATAACACTAGAATGACGATGCTCTAATACCAAATCATAAGGTCACACGGTTAGTTCTAGCAGACATTCTTTTGATACCAGATGCTATTACACCAAAATGCATGCTACAGCTTAAGATAAGTCACAATAAAGTCATAATTTGACTAAAAGACTCCAAGATATAGTTTTTTAGTCACATCCACACAAAATAGATTGTAATTCTGTTCAAATCACGACACCATAATCCAAGTGATGATGTCGAACACTAATTGCAATTTAGAAATATAAGTCAATCATGATAGTAAAAATTTTAATTTAGTTATTATATTGAGTATTTCATTATTTCTCTCTTACTATTATAGTGTTTATCTTTTAATAATTTCCATGTGATATCAGAGCTAGGATTTGAAAGCCCTAGAATAAACTTTGTGCATGTGCAATGTAGAAAAATAGAGAAGTGATGCATCAACACAATGGCTAGATTGACATAGCACAGTGTAGCTCCAACCCACTATTGACATCAACAAATCAAGGAAAGTGCTAGTGGCATTGAGGCCAACTATGTGTCGATGTTGCGACCACATCAATGTTATAAAAATACACACACACACACACACACACAAATAGAGGAAGTAAATATTCTAGTTATTTTAATAAGAAAGAATTGATAGAGAAATTATACAAAGTAGACTATTAGAGCAAGAAGTGGAAGGAAGGTTGAGGGTAAGTAGGCTTCTCTAATATTCTAGTTATGATATAAAGTCAAAATATTTCTTGGTTCCAAGTAGACTAAGTAGACTAAATGGTGATAATTACCTTGTATTTCATTAGAATAAATGACCATTTTAACAATTCAACATGTGTTTTGCATCCAAACCCAATATAAATCAAATTATGCATTGACTAGAATTGTATTGTCTCATTATTTATTGACTTACCTACTAATATAATCATTGTGGAATCCATATCCAGATGAAATTCTTCTTTACTACTTATATAATTTATATAATTATGGATCTTTATTGATTATATATACTTGTTAATAAACTTTTGAGATACTTTCTAACTAATAAAATTGAACATTATAACAAAACCACAACAAATATCTACCTGAATTTGAAAGAAAATGACAACAATACTAATAATATGTGTTATATCTAATCAAGTACATACCATAGCATGCATAAGATTACCGACTTCTGAGGCACAAAGACACAACTCATGTCTATCATTTCCTTGTTAATTTGAAGACTATGCTCGATATTTAGCTTAAAATATTTAGTTGAGAAAATTGAGATGGACTTAGTCTCTTTTATGAGAAATCTCTCAAGAACTTTATTGATGTATTATTTTTTAGATAACTAGATAAACCTAGAAATCCTATTCCAAATGACACTCATTCCTAAAATATGTTTGACTGGACCAAAGTCTTTCATTATCACAATTAATGATTAGTATGTTATCATCATACAATAAAAGTTTATATTTGTAATTATCAAATTGATGATTGACACATTAATAGTGGTCACAAAATATGTACGAAAAGGCATGAGACTCCATGAATAAATAAAATTTTTTGTATCACTGCCTATGATTTTATTTAAGACCATACAAGCTTTTATTCAGTATGCAAACAAGACCTTTTTTTCGATTCTATAATAAATCCTTTAGGCTAATTCATGTATACAGTCTCATGAAACCATAAAAGAATATAGTCTTCATAATAAGTTGATTAATTTTAAAGTCAAAGCTAGTAGTCAGATTCATAACAACTCGAATAGTAGATATCATAACTATAGAAAAAAATATCGCACAAAATCAATTTTTTATTCTTGAATAAATTCTTTGACTACTAACTGAATCTTGCATTTTGGTTGAGAATCATTATCACTAGATTTTTGTCTAAATAGCCATCTATTTTTTAAAGATCATTCCTTTTTGGCAAGGATACTATATCATAAGTCTAGTTAATGTGAAGATACTCCATATCTTTTTGTATAGCCCACAGTCATTCATTTTTATTCTCAAGATAGATGACCTCTTGAAAGTTCTCAGGCTTCCATGCATCCATAAGCAATATGAAATCATAGAATCTCATAGAAACTTGGCAAAACCTAGATGATTTTCTCAATTCTGACTAAAATGTATCATCATGAATAACTGAGTCCTACCCAATTTCAATTTGATTATGGTTTTCATCACCTCAATAGGTATATCAAACTGCTCAAAAATATTAGGGGTTTCTTGTGGCTCATAATCATTAGGTGGATCTCAATTCCTCCCCCTTTGATAGACTTATCTCTAGAAGGATTTATTATCAAATATGAGGAAATTAGAATCTCTATAGAATCACTCTCTTCACTGCTCAAATGACTTTCATCTACTAATTAGTTCTCTGAAAAAATTATATCTTTTCTTTGAGCAAGCTTCTTGGTGATTAGGTCTCATAGTCTAGTTTATACTCGAATTCCTCATGTCTAAAGCCAATGAAAATGCATGGATGTGTGATATCATCTAGTTTAGATCAATTATATTTTGAGATATGAATGAGAGTATTGTAGCCAAAAACTTGCTAGTGATCACATGAGATATCTTTCCCTGTCCATATTTTATTAGGATCATCTCTATCCAAGATAGTAGTATGACACATGTTTACAACAACAATCATATGCATGACTTCTCCTTAAAATTTATTGGGAATTTATGTGAGAAAGCATGCAAAAAACTCTCTATTCAATAATATGGTTCATCCTTTCTTCAATAATTTGTGACATCTTGGCTGGTACCTTTTCATGCCCAATTCCATGAGATCCACGATAACTATCAGACTGGCCTTGATATTTTTTATAATTATCAGAATATATAAAGAACAATTTCCTACTACTCTTTCTCTCAACTCTATCATAAAAATTCTAAATGATAGGAAAGACTCAATCTTATTTTTGTATTGTATATATATGTCCATACTTTTCTAGAGTGATCATTAATTAATATGATAAAATAAAAGACCTCATCGAGTATTCTACTCTGCATAAAGTATTGATATTTATAAGATCAAAATATTCAATCTCCCCGAGAGTGGACGAGAGTGAAAAAATGAGTTATGGTTTTTTTTATTCATATAATCAATATACTCATTAAGATAAAATCTTTGATTAAATAGCAAAATATTGTTTTGTTGGGTTTTTTGGGCTCCCAACTAATGTTGAAAAGCCCAAATGCTTAATGGATAACCAATTGACCCATTAAGACATTTATGATTCTGGGTTTTTTTAAAAGATTTGGCAGCAGCAGCCGCATATAAAATAAAAAAAGAAAGAAAACACGTTAGAGGAGGAGAAAGAGAAAGAAATGACAGTTTTTAAAATTACTTTTTCTGTGCAAGTAGTTTCGGAATTCAGGCAAATTGATGCAGCAAATGACATCGAATATGACTAAAATTTTTATTGGAGATAGCTAACATCCTATTCTATGATCTGGATGGTAGAGATCAGATTTCTACGACTGGATCTTCGGTAATTAATATTTAAATGTGACAGTAGTTTGTTGTCTTTTATTCTCCATGCGCTATTTCCAATATCGGGTAGATTGATCTTCACAAATGGCATTGAATCTGGCTGAAATCTTTACTAAAGATAGCCAACATCCTATTCTATGATTTGGATAGTAGAGATCGAATTTATATGGCTGGATCTTTAGCCTTAAATTTTCGAACATGGCTGTAGTTTGTTGTTTTAATTCCAGAATTTTTTATTCTTAGATTGGGACCCAAGGTGACTCGTTCATGATTTAAGGCCTTATCTCAATTGTATAATTATTGGAGATATTGTACTTGGTGTTAGTGGATTTTTTTTGGTTGATTACTCATTTTATTATTACTCCTAAAATATTCTAACTTTTTGAAAAGTTGATCACTACGTATTTGGTTTTATAACCTGTTACTTTTCAACAAAGTGGTATCATAGAGTTCTTTGGTTTGTTAAAATTATGAAGATTAATACAAGTAAGATAATTTTGTTGAATAGAATAAATTATCACAAATGGAGAGGTAAGATGAAATACCTTCTATTTGTGAAAAATTTGCATATTCCAGTGTTTGCAGCTAAAAAGCCAAAAGATAAATTTGATGAAGAATGAGATTTTGAATATTATCAGGTTTGTGGCTATATTTGATAGTGGGTGGATGATAATGTCTTAGACCATATTGCTAATGAAACACATGCAAAGACACTTTGGAAGAAACTTGAATAACTATATGCTTCCAAGACTGGGAATAATAAATTATTTTTATTCAAACAATTGATGCAATTGAGGTATAAGGAAGAAGTTCCTATCTCTGACCACGTGAATGAGTTTCAAGGGTTGCTGGATCAATTGTCGAATGTTGAAGTAAAGTTTGATGATGAGATTCATGGATTGTGGTTGCTAAATATTTTGCCTGATTCATGGGAAGCTTTCTGGGTTTCACACACTAATTCTACTTCTAATGGTATGATGACCACGAACTATGCAAAAAGTGGAATCCTGAATGAGAAGATGAGAAGGAAAACTCAAAGTTCATCATCTTCACAAATTGAGCTCTTGGTTATAGAGCACATGGAGAGATAGAAAAATAGATGAGTTGAAAAAGGCAAAAGTAAAAGTAAATCCAACTCTTGATTAAAGAATATTGAGTGTCATTACTATCACAAGAAAGGTCACATTCAAAAAAATTATTTCAAGTGGGAAATGATATAAAGAGAGGTGGTGTTGCTAAGTCTGAAGATTCTGGTCATTTTGCTACAACCATAAATGATGATATTGCTATTGTTTTCGATGATAGTTTTATAAATACAATTTCTTCTGATATTAGTTGGGTGACTGGCACAAATGCAGTTGTCCATATCACTTCCAGGAAAGATTTCTTTACTACTTACATTATTAGTAAGTATGGTTCATTGAGAATGGGTAACAATGAGGTATCTAAAGGAGTAGGTATGGGTGATATTTGTTTGAAGATGGGCAATGGCTCTACATTGCAACTTAAGGATGTCATACATGCACCAGATATTCACTTGAATCTAATTTTCATTGGAAAACTTGATGATGATGGATTTGGAAATAATTTATGTGATGGTATATGAAAACTAAGCAAGGGGTCCTTTGTAGTAGCTGGAGAAAAGAAACTGAAGACAAATTTATATTGGTTATAAGCTTCAGTTTGTCCTAATGATGTGAATATGGTGGAAAAGTAGTATTCATCTGAGATTTGGCACAAAAGGTTGAGTCATATCAATGCAAAAGGACTTGAAACTCTAGTGAAATTGATACTATTCTGAGATTAAAGAATGCAAGTCTTGAGAAGTGTCTGCATTGTTGTAGGGAAGCACCATTGGGTATGCTTCAGGACTAACCATCCTCAGCATATGTAAAATTTGCTTGATTTGGTACATTCAGACATCTTCGGTCCTTTGAAGGTAAAATTCTTTAGTGGTGCATCTTATTTTGTTACATTTATTGATGACCACTCTAGGAAACCTCGGGTATATTCTTTGAGATCAAAGGATCAAGTGCTTGATAAGTTTAAGGATTTTCAAGCTTCAGTTAAAAGGCAAACTGGAAAGAAATTGAAATGCATCCAGATAGATAATGGAGGAGAGTATTGAGGGCCATTTGAAGAGTACTATAGAAAAAAAGGAATTAGGCACCAAAAGATGCCTCCAAAGATGCCTCAGTTGAATGGTTTGGCTGAAAGAATGAATCGAACATTAATGGAGCGGGTTCGGTGTCTTATGATAGAGTAAAAACTCAAAACTATCCAAGTCCTTTTGGGGCGAGGCCTTATATACTACTGCATATGTCATTAATTTGATACCTATTGTCGCATTAGATGGTGATGTTCCAGAAATGTTTGAAACGGTAAAAACTTATCATATGATCATTTGAGAGTCTTTGATTGCAAAGGTTCATGTCTCGAAAGATGAGAGATCCAAATTAGATGTCAAGAGAAAATTGTGCATCTTTGTGGGTTATGGTCGAGATGAGTTTGGCTACATACTATATGATCTAGTTGCAAAGAAGCTTGTAAGAAGCCGAGATATTTTGTTTCTTGAGAATCAAATAGTTGATGATGCCGAGAAGACTCATTCTGATTCTCATCTATATAATGATTTTACAGATATTGAACTAGTTCATATATCACAGTCACCTGCAAAAGGTAATGAAGAAGCCAATGTACAACATGATGATGTTGAGGGTGAGATTGATGGAAATATTCGTGATACTCTAGATGTTGACGATTGTAATCCCACTCAGTCTGCTAGACATCCACAACAAGCTCCACTCATAATATTTATTAGAGTCAAACAACAGTTTACTAAATATTCATCTAATGAGTTTGTACTCCTAACTGACATAGGAGAGCCTAAATGCTTTCCTGAAGCTATGGAGAGGGTAGAAAAGGAGCAATGGCTCCATGCTATGAAAGATGAGATGAAATCCTTTTATGATAATGACACGTTTGAGTTGGTAGAATTACCAAAAGGAAAAAGAGCCTTGAAGAATAGGTAGATTTTCAGACTGTAGCAAGAAGAGGATTCTTCAATACCAAGGTATAAATCAAGATTGGTGGTTAAAGGCTTCGGTAAGAAAAAGGGAGTTGATTTTGATGAAATCTTCTTTCTTATGGTTAAAATGTCTTTTATCTGATCAGTATTGGTAATGGTTGCGAGTCTTGACTTGGAGATTGAACAGATGGATGTGAAAAC
The DNA here is from genome assembly GCA_029783825.1 of Sapria himalayana. NCBI lineage: Eukaryota > Viridiplantae > Streptophyta > Magnoliopsida > Malpighiales > Rafflesiaceae > Sapria > Sapria himalayana. The sequence continues at coordinate 86,614 of JAREIK010002415.1, read as the reverse complement.
TACTTTTCTTCATGGTGACTTGAATGAGGAAATTTATATGAAACAACCAGAGGAATTTAATGAAAAGGGAAAAGAGAACTATATTTGCAAACTAAAAAAGAGCTTGTATGGCTTGAAGCAAGCTCCAAGGCAATAGTTCAAGAAGTTTGATTCAGTTATGCAGCAACATGTTTACCATAAAACCACTTTTGATTATTGTGTATCTGTGCAAAGGTTCTTTCATGATAATTTTATCATATTACTACTCTATGTTAATGATATGCTGATTGTTGGTCAAAATACTTCAAGAATTACAAAGCTGAAGCAAGAGTTGATCAAGTCATTTGCTATGAAAGACTTAGGACCGACAATTAAAATTCTTAGTGTAAGAATTTTGCGAGATAGAAAAACTGGTAAATTTTGGTTATCTCAAGAAAAGTATATCAAGAAGGTGCTTCAAAGGTTTCGAATGCAAATGGCTAAGCCAGTTAACCACGCCTTTAGCAACACATATGAAGCTGAGTGATTATTAGTGCCCCAATACTGAATAAGAGAAGAGGGGCATTGAAAATGTTTTCTATTCATCTGTAGTTGGTAGTCTCATGTACACAAAGATGTGTACAAGGCCAGATATAGCTCATGCATTCAGTGTTGTAAGTTGATTTCTCTCAAAACCTGGGAAAGAGCATTGGAAGGTTGTCAAGTGGATTTTAAGATATCTCCGTAGAACTTCTGATTTGAAACTTTGTTTTGGAAACAAGAAGATGGTTCTTATAGGCTATACAGATGCTGATATGGCTGGAGATATTGATACTCGAAAATCTACTTTGAGTTATGTGTTTGTCTTTGCCGGGGGAGTAGTTTCTTGACAATCTAAATTATAGTAGTGCATTGCATTATCTACTACTTAAACCAAATTTATTACAGCTACATAAGCATGCAAAGAGTTACTCTGGTTGAAGATGTTTCTCACAAAGCTTGGTTACTCTCAAGAAAGGTATGCCTTACTTTTCAATAATTAAACTGCAATTCTCTTGGAAAGCATCCTACTTTTCACTCAAAATCTAAACACATTGATGTGAGATATCATTAATTATGTGATGTATTGGATGAAAAGTTGATTGAACTTGTTAAAGTGCATACATATGAAAATGGTGCTAATATGTTGACGAAATCATTACCAAGAAAAAAATTTGAAGTATGTTGCTCACTTATCGGGATGACAAGTTTCTCCACATAATTGGGAGGGGGAAGATTTGATGGGTGTTTTGGGCTTTAAACTAATGTGGAAAAGCCCAAATGCTTAATGGATAACCAATTGGCTCGTTATAACATTTATGATTCTAGGTTTTTTAAGGAATTGGCAGCATAGCTGCATATTTAGAAAAAGAAAGAAGATGCGTTAGAGGAGCAGAAAGAAAAAGAAATGATTGTTTTTCATGATACTTTTTCTATGTGAGTAGTTCTAGAATTTAGGCAGATTGGCACAGCAAATGACATCGAATCTGGTAAAAATTTTTACTGGAGACAACCAACATCCTATTCTATGATCTGGATAGTGTAGATCAGATTTATAAGACTGGATCTTTGGTAATTAATTTTTGAACGTGACTAAAGTTTGTTGTCTTTTATTTACGTGTGTTGTTTTCAATGTCATGTAGATTGATCTATGAAACAACATTGAATTTGGCTGAAAGTTTTACTAGAGACAACCAACATCCTATTCTATGATTTGGACGGTAGAGATTGGATTTCTATGACTGGATCTTCGACATTAAATTTCTGAACGTGGCTGTAGTTTGCTGTTTTTATTCCAGAATTTTTTATTCTTGGATTGGGGCCCATGGTGATATGTTTATGATTGAAGGCCTTATCTCAATTGTATAATTGTTGGAGATATTGTATTTGATGTTAGTGGATTTTTTTGGTTGATTGCTCATTTTTTTAGTGCTTCTAAAATATTCTAACTTATTGAAAAGTTGATCACTACGTATTTGGTTTTATAACATGTTACTTTTCAACATGCTTCTAGCTAGAAGCAAAAAGTCTTTATTACTCACATGACTAAGTCTCCTATGCCAAAGACTATTGCTATTCTTTTGTTGAATAATATTTTCTTGATCTCTAAGCACTCTTGTTATAGTGGTACACAAAGTAATCTCTTTCTTACCCAACATAATGATTACTGAACCCTTGGCTAGTTTATAATGACTAACATATCTCAAGTAAATTAGACATCTAATTATCAATATTTTATTTCTAAATATATTTTATTTTCAAATATACTTTAGTTTCTCTCATAGCTTGTCTTTCTTTATTTCATAGCAACATATTAATAAGCATCACAACTTATCTATTGTCAAATTGTAGATGCAGCCTTATAGTGAAGATCCTTCCATTCTTCTTCACTTAGTTTTTTAGGTTTCCTCTTCTTCCTCACTAGGTCATACAATTGTTTGACCATAAAATAGTCATGTATTTTATTTTTTTCAAATAGAATAATTGGTTCCAATATAATTTATTATCATATGGTGATCCTCCATGATAGCAATGAATAATATTGGTCATAAATAACTAACATAGACAAAATATTTTGAAAAGCCTGTAAAATCACCATATTAATATAGAAATAATCAAATATCAATATAATGTTAATGAATATATTGGATATTAGTTCAGTATAAATGAAGAATGTTGTCCTATTTAGAAGTTTAGATACCACTTTTTGTGTGGTATCAAAAATCTCATTCTGATACTAGTTATTAAGGTAGGGCATTCAGACTATGATTTATTTGAAATCACAAACTATTGGGAATAAAACTTGGTTGATTAAGCAATGGAAGTAATAAATTAAATGACCCAAAAATTAAGAAAATCTCAATATAAAAATTTAAAAAATCAATATAGTGATAATCAATGTCCAAATTACAACACAACCAAATCAAATAATAAATGCTTAAGACTTATTCACATGCACATAAAGTTCATAAAGTACATAATGCCCAAAATTATGTTTTAGACTCAAATATATTATTTAGGATATAAAATCCTAGAAATCTCAAATATTGTACAAACACATAAAAGCTAAAATTTTGGGGTGAATACTCTATATCTTTTATGTGTGTTTTTTTAGGTGACAGTATCAAATTAACTTCAACTAGGCTTGGAATTGACAACATGGTTGCATTTTGATTGTTGAATCAAATAGGAGATTTTGTCTGATAGCTTTTCAAATCTCAAAATATTATCCAAACTCTAATTCCTCGTGACTCTATAGACAAACAAAAGAAATAATAGTATACACAATAGGAAAAACATATCACACACATTGCACAATTAAAACATTGGTTTTATAATCTGCATACACAAATCATGCAAATTAAAAACTAATAATATTAAAGAAGAATCATAGCACAAAACATAAGCTTCTGGAATACAAGACCTTTGCCCCAAAAGCTTTAGACCAAAACAATACTACCCCAAAAGTTTCTAGAGCAAAATACCACTACCCCAAATGTTTTTGATCTTCTAGAACAAAAAAATTAAAGCCTAAAAATGACTTTATACCACCAAAAATCACATGCATGCACAAAGGGAGAAAGAGAGAGTGTGTGTGAGAGAGAGCCATAAATGTTGAACCCACTCTCTTTAAAAAACATGTTTTTTATTGAAATGTGATGGTGCGTTGTCCCCATCAAGAGGGCACTACGTGTACCCTCTTGAGAAAATGAGAAGATTTTTATTTTCACCATTTTTTGTATTTAATTTTTTTATTTTTTTAAAAAATAGAATGTGAGATTTATCACTTTCTTGATCTATATTCCTCCACACTTTCAAGAAAATTGAATAAAAATATAATAAAGTCAGTCTATTCAACTCGAGTAGACCCAATAAATCTGGATAACTACTCCTTAGTAAGGGTACCCACTTAATGAGATTGCCCACGTTAATAATAGTTTCAAAAATATTTAAATGGATAAAATCCTAAAATATATAAAAAATAGTATAAATAGAAAAGGGTGACCAAAACATTCCCCATTTTTTTCACTAGGAAGTCAAGGCTCACCTCCATATTTTTTTTCTTCTTTTGCTCTACTGCTCTACTCATCGATGACTCAAATTTTTGAATAAATTGTAAAAAATATATTAATAATGAGCCCATTCTCATTTTTTTTTTCTTTGATTCATATAAACTAAATAGAAAAAATGTAGAGCTTATAACATAAAAACTGAATTTAGGATAGATATGGTTTAAATAAAAAATATAACTAAATTGAAGTTGGATATGTTTTTAAATTCAACACAAGTTAGCATGAATTAATGAAAATATAATAATGAGTTAGAGTTCCATTATTTCCATTAAAATTATTGGAAATAAAATTTCAAGATTGATAATAAACAAGGTTTCCCAAGTTGATAATTATTTTCCAAAATATTTATATGAATAGGATCCTCAAATTAAAAAAAAAAAGAGTATAAATAAAAGAGGGTGACCAAAACCTTCCCCATTTTTTTCATTAGGAAGCAGATGCCCTCCATCTCTTAGATTCATATAAACTATTAATAATAAGCCCCTTCTTGTTCTTTTTTTTTTCTTTGATTCATATAAACTAATTAGAAAAATGTAAAGCTGATAACATAAAACATAGTGATTTTTGGAAAAATGTGGTTTAAATATGAAATATAACTAAATTGAAGTTGAAGATTTTATTAAATTCAACAAAATTTTGTATGAATTAATGGAAATATAATAATGAGTTAAAGTTTCATAATTTTCAGGATAGAATAAAATTTTCAAAGTTTTGAATTTAAAACTATTAAATACTTCATAATGTAAAATATATATAATAATTTAGAAAAATTTCATGAATATCATGGCTAGTCATGCTGGGACTGGCCAAATTTTAGATATCCCGCATATGAGGCACATGCCATTTTGGGCTGACATGGCTTAAACCTGGCCTAGCACTGGTCAAGTCCATGCTAGCATGGTTTGGTCATTCGGGCCAAAAAATATCGCATGGGCTAGTGTGTTGGGTGGCATGATTTGTGGCATGAATATGATGACCAAAAACTCTAGCTCTGAATAACAACCAGAGTTGTGTTGTGGGCTAGCCCATGCCTGTTCTACACTTGGTTGTATCTATGTCAAGTTGTGCCTAGGCCAACTTTTGTGGGCTGTGCCATGGGCCAAACTCATATTGTTGACCCATTTGTTGCCGTTGGTCACTTATGCGCCAAACTCATAACTCAAATAGTTAATGTCTTAATGAAGTAACTAAAAGAAATTATTAATATTAGCTATATTCGGCTCTCAAAGGCTCCATATAATGCTCATATTCTTTTTCATAGAAAATATGATTACAAATATTCAATATCCCTAGTATGATTAAGTTTCCTACAATGAGGTCATATATGTATAAATGATAAGGATGTTTGACACCATTTAAATTCAGATATGATATCTTTAAAGAGTAAAGAAGCTTCAACACTTATATAAGAGTCTTACTAGTGGACTCATAGGTTTTAATATTCTTTATGATCATTACATATATTATTTCATTTTGTTTTGTCTTATGTTAATTATATTGCAGATAATATTTTTTTTTTTTGATTATTTGGCACTTTGTATTTTTTAAACATTGCATTGGTAAATATGGTGTATGATATATATATAATTGACAAATAGAACTAAAAGTGTATTCACTTGATTTAGGAAATTCAACTCGAACATCAATTCATAATTATTTATGAGAATTATTTCCATCATTTATGTTCCATTCTAAATTTTTTATTTGACTTTCATATTAAGGATAATGTCAATTGATGGAATTTTTTTAAAATTGTCTTAATATTCTTTATCTTTGTTTATGTTGAGGCTTGATTTTTGTGATTCTTTAATAAATATAAAAAATTAGTCGTACATATCTTCCAATGCTTTGATTTTATGACCATTAATATTGACACTCATGAATATTAAGGGCTCTTTATAATAAAAAAAATAATGTAATTTTCTCATCAAGATCAGAAATTTGAAATATTAGTTCAATAAATTTATGTACATATTCTCTTACTTTCAATAATTGGATTAATTTCTGCAATTTATGTTTTGGTTCATCTTATGTATATTTTGGATAAGTTTATTGATAAAATTCTCTTTTAAATAATTTTTAAGTATCAACTTTGACATTCCCTCGCCTTTATCACTACCAAGGAAATGGATATCTATAAGATACATAGAAGTAGTAATATAATCTTGTTTTCTTAACTCATAATAACTATCACTTATAAATATTGCTCCATTTTCTAAAGTAAGTTAAATATTTCTTTCGTCACTTGTTATCTTTAAACTTTTTTGACTTCGAGACAATGGCTTTTGGCCATACATGCTGTCCTTTATGGTCCTTTTATAAGTTTATAATTTTTTAAAAAACTTCATTTTCTCTTACATAATTATTATCATGAATTTCAAAATATAGTTCTTTTGTTTTAATGTCTTTGAGATAATATTAAGGTTATTATTCTTTCCTTTTTTTAGTTTATCATTCATTGATGTCATCTCCTCGATACTCTCATCGTTAATCTCAAATTATTCTTGTATTTCAAAAATAGTTAAGCTATGTATTAGCTATTTGAGCTTATATCATTTGAGTTTTTTCTTATGCAAATCTTTAACATCATTCATATCTTATACCTTAATAGAATTTGTCATGAGCCACGAGCTTAAGTGGCATACATGTGGCTTTATGTTGAGAAATTTTAATTCATAATTAGCGAAGCCAGTCTATTCTTGTACCTAACCAGAGTTGTACCCATAAGATTCCACATACAAACTTATCAAGTGAGGGAAATTCATAAAGAAAAATTATATTACATATTTTAACTTGAAAGTTTGAGTAAATTCAAATAATAAGAAAGTTTTTGTATAGTAAGAGTTTTCATTTTCTAAGAGCAAAGATTATGATAATTCATAGAATATTTTTGAATGGAAATGGATTTTAAAGTATTTGGATCTTTTTTAAAATTCATTGTAAAACTCTTGAACCATGTGGAACTAACAAGAATATTTAGATCAAATACTTCTTGATCATTCTAGAGTATTCAAAATCTTGTATTCGATATTTTTGAGAATTTCATTAGGCCATGACATTAGTATATTCCCATCAAAGAAAATTATAGAAAAAAATGAATAAATATTTTGTTTAAAATGACTAGAATATTTCTTTTTGATAGAAGTGTTTCAAGCTATTATTAGAAAGATTCAATTACATGTCTTTCTATTACATGTCTTTTTGAGAATTTTAACTACTAACTATATAATCTATTACATGTCTTTCTTTAATCATGTTTTTTTTGTTGTTGTTTTTATTTACATTTTTTTTATAATGGAAAGCACTCAATTTGCTGGTTACCAAAACTATATTTGCCGATTATATAAGAATTGAGTTGCACATTTTTCATTATTGAGCATTTATTATTTTTTATTTTATATTTGTTAAGTTTAACAAAATATCATAGTTATATTTGTAAATCCTAACTCTTGTTTCCTCCACATTTTTTTGTTTTTTTTTTGTCTGATTTAGGTGCTTACAAATAGTGAGGCACGACATCATTATTTTGTAAGTTTGCACATCTATTATGTGTGGAGTCGTATATATATGTGCATATTCAATGCAAAGTGGTGCGTGTGGTGATGCACACAGTTTTGCTCATGGTGGAATGCATGGTGGTGAACATGGGGGTGTATGTGATGATGCGGACAGTGGCATGAAGTAGAAATCCTAATTGGGTTTGTTTTTTTATAGATTCAGTATATGTTTTTAAAAAGGAGATTAAATACTAACCCAATTTGACAAAAATTTCTACTCTTTGAATTGTTATTATTTTTCTAGTTATTACATATAGTATTATTCAATATGAATTATTATTAGTTATTTCTGTTATTAGTTATTAGTTATTTCTGTTATTAGTTGTTAGTTATTTCTTATTTCTAGTTATTAGTTATTTCTACTCTTTGTAGTTTAATATTATTGTTATTATTATTTTTTCTTATTCTTAATTATTCTATTAGTTTATACTATGAGTTGTATTTTCATACAATTCAATTCTAACACTAACTTTGTTTTTATTTATATTTATTTGTAGGTTTGGGATACTCAGAGGAAGACTTCAATTGTAATTGAATGTATTAGATTATATATTTTGTATTCAATGATAATTTCTTTCTCTAGATATTTGAGTGTCTTGGACCTATTATTTATGTATTCATAGCTCGGTTATTTATTACTTATCAAGTTGAGAATATTTTATTCAAGTGTTAAAAATATTTTAATTTTAAAATACGAGACATGTCAACTAAGAAAATATACTCTGAGTTTTTTATCCTATATGTCAGTATTTTTTCTTGAGTATTGACTCATTCGATCTAATATATTTAAATATAAGGTAACCTAGTAGAAATGTGATTAGAGATGAATTTTTTTTTTTGATTATCTTTGTTGATGAATATTCTAGATATATATGAATATATCACTTTTGTGACATCATTATTTTTTTTTATTTTAAATTTTACAAAATGATAAAAAATTAATTTAGTAAAAATATTAAAAAAAAGACATGATAATGTTAGATTGATTTAGTATGTATTTTATGTATCATGCTCAAGGAGTTCATATATGTACTTTTTTCAATACTCTTTACTCTGACAGTCATGTAGTGAGATATAATTTTTAATTTTATCTTTCACGAGTAAATGAAATATATAAAAAAGAATTATTTTTTTTAAGGAATAAGATTTATAATGAAATTAATTTTATAACATACATTCAGACAGCATAATAATTAGTAGATATTTTCATGTTCATCAAGAAGCATCTACTTATATCTTTTTCTCTTAATCTGAGTGTTTTGGACTTATATGTACTAATTTGATAGGTGTTTTATTGTTTTTTTTTCATTATTTTTTCTTTTATGATTGGAGCACCTAATCTATGAATTTTTTTATTATATTTGTTTATTATATAAATGTGTGAGTTATACATTATTCATCATTTAATGTTATTATTTTTATTTTATAGTTGTTAAATTTAACACTTTATATCTTATATTTCATTAAGAAATTTTTTATTTTATTTCCTAAGATTTTTTCATATGATGTAATGTGATTATACCTAAGACTAGAGGTGTCAAATGAGTTGGGACGTGCTGAGCTAGCCATTTTTTTCTGGCCCAACTAGGCTGGCATGCTGTGCCTAGCACGACACTATTTTTTGGAAGGCAGGCCAGGCATGGGCCAGTGGGCCGAAATCCACCTGGGTTTGTGTCGGTTCGGCCTGGTTTGGGTTGGATTAGTCGAATTTTTAAAAAATTAAGGCTTTGGCATCGTGCCTATGCTGGGCGTGCTGAGCCGTCGCTTCTCATGTGTCATTACGGCATCCCCCCATCGGGTATTGCTCAGTGCGTGGTCACTCGTGCCGTGCCCACGTGCCAGGCACCTGTGTCATGCCTGACACGACATGTGGGCCGAAAACCCTCAGCACGACATGACACGACTCGTGCCGAGGGTGCATCTGGCACGTGCCCGGGCACGCTACGAGTCGCCCTGAAATGGGTAGTGTGCCGTGCCTGGCCAGACACACCTGAAATGGGTCAGGCTTCAGGCTGGACCCGGGTCGCCCTGCCCGTTTGACACCTATACCTAAGACTATAAAATATACCTTTTTTGGTTATTTTAATATACAAAAGAATATAATTTTTTTTTGAGACTAATAACATACTTGTTGATAGTGATGTTGTTTATCTTAAACCAAATTAATTCTTGAATGACTCTAGACAAGGTTGTTGATTTGTATTAATGTGGATCTTATCTGAACTTATTATATGTACTAATAAGTATAAAATAAGTTGATTTTGGAGAATATGTTTTTTTTTTTGGAAAAGAAATATATTTTTATTCCAAATAAGATACACTCTTGAGTTATTTTTAAGAAGGGAGACTTGATTATCAATGATTTAATTTATTCAAATTTCAAAGAGAACATGCACAAGTACAACTTACTTAGAATGAGAAAAATCCTCTAAAGAAGTTATGAGATATTGTAGTTAATTTGTTTCATCTTTATCTTTTGATTAATGTCGAAAAGAAACTTAGAAGTTGTATGTATTATTTTATTTCATATGTTTTGTCATTCTCATGTATTTCTTATTTTTATTATTATTATTTTTTTGATGAAATTATATTCAAATATTATTTTTAGATATTAACTCATATAGGAAGATGTTACATCATAGTGAAAGAAATAAATATTATTCACTCTAATAAGGTTGAGTACCTAATAATACTTTAACCTTTGGGAAGGTCTTTTTTTAGTTGCATGTGAGAGTGTTCATGGTGAAGACTATATCACAAATATAAAATAGATCACATAAAAATGAAATTTATTGTGTGAGACTGTGAGGATTAATTCCAAAATTTCAAGTTGATTATCAAAATATTTTTTCTGATGATCAGGATAATTTTAGTTCAGATATTCATATTACTTGTAATGTTCTGTAAATTGATGAAACATTAATTAATTGTGAATAATATATGTTTTCATTATGATTTTGAGCACGTGGCATATATGAAACAATCATTTGATTTTAAGTCCCAGAGAGAGTATTGAAATTCAATTTGCAGATTGTATAAAATCTTTTGTATTGTTCACTAACAACTTATTTTACCAAGTTTCAATCGTATTATTCTCATGTCGATTGTTCTTGTATATTATCGATTAATTTTTATTTTTTCAGATGAGTTTAGCTGGTATGTTTATTTTGCTAATTATATATATGAATGATATTTTAATTATATGAGCCAATGAATTATAAATTATTCAATTCATATACTTTCTTAAGATTGAGATGACATATAATCATATATGTATTATATTATTATAAAGAAGATATGCTTTGGATATGTTTTTTAGTAATTTGTCTTTGGAGATTTAGTCTTGCAAATTTATTTATTGATCCAAATAGTTATATGTTAGTTGACTCGATTATATGTCTGAGAATTATAAAAAAAAATAATTGTTTAATTATTTTCAGTCAATATATAACTTATGATGATCTAGTCTCTTATTATAAGGTTAATTAGGGAGGATTAATTTATGTATTTGCATATGATAATTATGGTTTATAATGTTTAATTATTAATTTATTGTGTTTTGAATATTGATGAATATTGATATATTTTTTAGAATAAAGATTTAGGATTAGTGGATTACACACCAAATAAATTTATGTATGTTTGCTTTGATGGATGGTACTTGTAAGTCATGAGACACATTCACAAGGTTGGATATGAAGGAAATGACAACCATTCCATTCTTATCTCATGAAATAAATTTATATGTAGAAATTTTAAATATATATAAGTATAATTGATATGAGTATGATATTTACGAAGTTAAAAATATTCTTGATTTTATGACCATTATATTGTATTTAGTCCGGAGGAAATGACATTCAAATGATATGAATGTTATATAGAATATTTAACCCATGAATTTTATCATGATACTAGAGTTGTGTGTTGAATGTGGTGAATGATAATAATTAAGTCATAAAACACACGTAATGAAATGTGCTTCATAAGGTGGTACCAACCTTGTGATTATTTTCTCTTATATGATTTTTATAAGTGAAATTATTAGGGAGATCTATCTTATTTGATGTGAGTATGATATTTATAAAGCTGAAAGTTCAAACGTAATTAATATAATATAATTTTACATCTTTTGTGATAACTAAGGTTAGCGAATAAAATATATATTTGAAATAATTGTTAATGATAATTGACATATTGCCTAAAAAAAATCAAAGTGAATGATCTATAAACATAGCAAATATGGCTTTGGAGATAAACAATCAAGGACAACTACAATTTGATTATTTTTGGTAGTGACAATTTAAGATTGACAACCATCTTGTATACCAAGGGGGCAAATAAGAAAAATTTATATCATTTTATAATATATCCAATAATCAAATATATTATTGTCTCAATAATAAAGAAAACTAACAATACACAAAGAAGTAAATTAATAATGGAGTAAGAGTATTAATCTGATATCTAAGTTTATCTTTTCAACTCTAGTAGAAGCTAATTATTTATTGGTTGGTCAAATTGCTCATATTTCAATGTGATATCAAGATTTAATTTTATTATTTCTACGATTTGTATACTTGTTGATTTTTATATGATGAAATCAATCGCTCAATGAATTTATGGAATTATGCCACAAAAAGAAAGTTTTGATGCTATAATAAAATTATAATAATGATGATACTAAAGAAATGTCTAAAGATGTTTCAAATTCTTTATCTAAATTTTAGTATGTGTAAATAGTTTTAGTTTGGACATACCCAATTGTTTATTTTTTTTAATCAAAATATCAACGTAAATCACTAGTATCACATGTTGACCTTTTTGTCAATGTTGGTAGAAAAAGAATAGTCTTACATGTATCTCTCAAGACTAAATGTGGTAAATGCAGAACTAATGTATTCCTTACTATACACATCATGCCTATACTCTTAGTAATGGTAAAACATGGATGCTACTTCATTCATATCTCAATTTTGAGATAATCATAAAAAAAATATATTATTTACATCTAATTATTATAGAAATTAATAATTTAATGATGATTATTTTGGTCACGTGGGAAAAAGTATTTTAATAATTAACAATATTACTCTGCATAAATCCATAGGCTGCAAACCTAGCCTATAGGTATAGTCTTTATCAAATATATTTGTTTACATTTTGCTATTAGCTTACATAAATATTTCAGAATAAGATGTCAGAGTATGATCATGTTCTTGTTTATTCAACATAGTTATTCAACATGTTGAATAACCAATTGAAAGTTTGGGATATGGTAGCTGTCAACATAGTTACATGAAGATTTCAGAAGATTTCAGAATAAGATGTCAGAGTATGATTGGTCTAGTGATTTCAGATTTTGATTGCATTTAATTATTCAACATAGTTTATCATTATTTTGGATGTTTATGTTTCTTGAAATTAGTATTAGGGATATGGTTGCTGTCAATAGAGGACAAAAAATTAGAATGTGTTGTGCCAAAATGAGAAGATGAATAATCATGATAATGTGGTTGAAGACTTATCTAGAAAAAGTTGCGGACATATCCATATAGTATATATATTTTTAGGTTCAATGAGGAGTAACTATTGGACAAGAGAATGTTTATATCACTACTATGTTGAAATGTTTGTTTTTTTTATAGAGTTCTTGAAAAAAGACTTATCCTTGAAGAATATTATATTGACACTCGTAATGATTATCTTAGTTTTTGATGAGTAACATCATACAACTTTTGAGAATTAGAGTATTTAATGGTGTACCCAATGGCATGAAAAATCATGTTTTCTCTATATACAGAGGGATTTTAAAATAATAAGTACACCCAAAAAAGTTAGGTAGAAGACAAAAGAGTTTCTCTTATATAGATAAAAATAAATATGAAACACAACATAAGAGAATATAATACAATAACTAATTGGTTAGGAAATTAATAATTAATATTATTTCTCCCCAAAAATATCCAAGTATACTCATATATAGTAGGAGTGATTTAGTCATTTATATTATATGTCATTTTTTCATTTCATCCGTCTCATTTTATATAAGAGTGTTAACACATAATTTTTGATAAATCATTTCTTATTTGATAGAAAAATAAAAAAATTAATGGGAAGTATATTTTAATACATTTTAATATCATAATAAAATTATGTTTTCATTCATTCGTAAAATTCTATTAACATAGATAGAATTTAATATTTTTTTTAATTAATAATCACATATATTGAATTAATAATCAATAAAAATAAAATATATATATGGACTAATATGCATGGATATTTTGTAAGGTTCACAAACATTTGAATAAATTAGGTAAAACGAGTATGGCCTAATACTCTTCTAATAGTTTAGATAGTGGTTTCTAATATTATTTTCTAACTCACATGTATCACATCTAATTGAAGTCACACATCATTTTCAACTTATTTCATATGAGTGGAGAAAACTATGTTCACAAACATATGAATGTCTCAGTCTGGAGTATATTACAATGAATCTATGGTAATCTAGCACATAGAGAGTCTCATATGAGTGGAGAAAACTAAGTGTTGTTTGCTTTGCTAATTTCTTAAGAAAGTTACTTGTTTAGTATGTCGATTCGTTGTAGAGATACTCAAATACCACATACTAGAAGATGGGAAAACAATATCATAATTTAGTTGTGTAGTAAAATAAGTAATGAAGATTAAATTATAAAGAAATTCTAGTATAAAAAGAGTACGTGCTAAAATATGACTACATTGAAAGTTATTTGTTTGTAACTCTTTGAAAGAAGTAATCAAGTAAAGAGAGTACAATCCTTGCTGGCATGAGTGCTTGCTTTGGAAATTGACCCAAAAGCTTGAATGTGGTGAGAAGAAGTGGTGGGCATATAAGTGTCTTAGTAAAGTCAATAACACTCAAGAAGAGAAGTACGAACTTTTAAGTACTCTTCTTGGATAAACATAACAAGATCAATAGATGTGTTCGCAAAGGACTCAGTCTGAGTGAATACTGAATCAAGTAATCATTTATTTAATTTATGAACCTTAAAAAAATCTTTGTAACTTGGGATACAACTTCCAATATCTCTCCCTCGAATATGTCCTAATCTCCAATGCCAATTTTGTTCGATTTGATTTTATTCTAGATGTCTGAATCATTGTGGTAAATCTTTGAGAGAATTAGAAACAATCTATCACCAAGAATTCGAGTCTGTAAAATATTATATCTCTCTTTCAACATATGCATGTATAAAATACTGCAAATTTAATCAACCAAAGTTTTCAATAATATTTGATCTATTAATACATATATCACTCTAATAATCATCTTGTATAATTATGTACAAGTTGCATAATGAATCGTGTCATGCTGATTAGTTAATCTGTATGTTAATAGTTGAGTAATAGCATAAAACAAATAGAATATCACTGAAGAATACACTGATATACTTAAATCACAAATTTTCTTGCACATATTGTGATAACCAAATATGCTTCATAAACTTGGGTCAATTGATTGTAAGAGATAAATTAGTAGTTTGTATTAATCATCATTTACTTATAGATTTTAGCTTGTGATTACTCTTCTAACATGTAACTCATATAATCTTGGTTTGCAAAGTAGATCCACACTGACATAGTTAATATGAATTATATATTTGCTTTTAATTTTTACCTCGCTATTCAAAGTAGATGTGTCAACAAGGCAATCTTGGTTGGCACGACATGAGGTTTGATCCGATTCAGTCATCCCTGGTCTGGTATGACATGGTCCAGAACTATCCCTGGATTGTAGTTGTGCTAGTCCATGACATGGCTCATGCCATGCTGAGCTAGAGTTGCACAGGTTCATGCTATACTAGGCATAGCTCGTAACATAGTTGAATTAAAAAAAGTAGCT
This sequence comes from Sapria himalayana, assembly GCA_029783825.1. Classification (NCBI taxonomy): domain Eukaryota; kingdom Viridiplantae; phylum Streptophyta; class Magnoliopsida; order Malpighiales; family Rafflesiaceae; genus Sapria; species Sapria himalayana. Next base: position 71,096 of record JAREIK010002415.1, on the reverse strand, counting down.
ATTTTCTAAAATGATTTCTTTGTTTGTTATATGTGGTCATTTGGGCACCCCGGTAGGATGACAAGGCAATGTTTGTCATTGTCTTGTCAAGTCTAATAAAAAAAATAAATTTTAAGATTTTTTGAGTCCATCACATGGCTCAATTATAGAAATTTGATGGTTGTTGGATTTTAGTCCTAAAAATATTAACAAAAATTTAAAATATATTTATAATATAAAAAATTATATTTAATGTATTGATATATTTTGTTTTTAAAAGTTAGTCTATAATTTTTTTTTCATTCTAAAATTGATTATGTACTCTTTTGTCTATTTTTTTAATAATCTATTAATTTAAATATTACGGAGTGCTAGTGTTAGTTTGGTGATGAGCTTCGATTGCAACTCATGAGAGAATAAGTTGGAGCATCCAAAATATTTGATGTACACAAAGTTAAGATACATATTGTAATTGTGTTAAAATTATTTTTTTTGTTTAGGTATTGTTAAATTAATAAATAAATTAAATTAAATAGTAATAAAATAAAAATATGTTTCTAGTTCTCTATTTCTAGTTCAATGTCATAAAATAAAAATTTAATAATATTAAATTTAATGAAAATGAATTAGTCTTAGATATAAATAATAATGACAACTCGACTAAAAGTTTGAGCTTAAAATTATATTTTCTCTTATAATCTGAATTTACTTGTTTCAAAAATTTAGAAATATCTGAACTTAAATAGTTGGATATATTTTAATTTAATTAAAAATAAAAATACTAAGGGTGTTAAAGAAGATTTGATACTCTGTGTGTGTGTGTGTGTGTGTGTAAGTACTGATGGTATTAGTCTCTTTAAGACACAGGTTGATTAACATACAAAAAAATATGACACATTGAATCCCAGAAAAACTCAACATAGCGATGTGATTTTTGAAGTTGATTCTTAACTTTAGGTTTATTGATCTATTTTATTTATCACAATTAGGTTGAGAGTGAAGACAATAAAATTAATTACAAGTATTGATTTTTCAATTAAATTTTTTGAGAATCCTAAATTAATTAATATATTATAAATATACTTTCGACATGATTATCATAGAATTTTTAGGTTTATTAGTTAAAATGATATAATAAAATATTTTAAATTAGTCAAATAATCAATAATTAATGAATTTATGAAATATAGTGGAATAGTGTTCGTGATATTCATTATCTTGACCACTTGCAAAGATATTTCATACGCGTGTCTCACTGTCTACTATGTAAATTATAAGTGAATATTTAATAATAAAATCTTAAAATTTCTGATATCCTCCAACCTCATGAATGTCTTGTCAAATATGAGTTTGTGTCAGTTTTTTATAAAATATGATAATAATAATAATAATAATAATAATAATAAAATTTTTAATATTATATTTAATAATGCTTAGAATAATAATGTTGTCATTAATATGTTTGTCAAAATTATTAGAGATAAGTTAATAATTGATAGTTTTTATATTAGATATATGTGTCATGCTAAGAAGCACGGACACGGATACAGACATGGGGATACGGCATGATAGGATACGGGGACACGACAAATTTTATAAAATTAGGATACGGCTAGGATCCTAATTTTAGGATACGGCATCCGACACATCCGCTCCGCCCCACCCGGCAGAATCGCGCCAATCCCAGCCGCCCCACAGAATTGACATTGTCGGCATGGATACGACATCTAACGCATTCGTCCGATACGCCACGTGACATATCGGACACGTATTCGTGCCGTGTCCATACCATATACATGTGGACATAGCTATACGGAGTCGTATCCGTGCTTCCATGGTGTCACGTAATAAATCAAATAGTATAAGTGAGAATCAAAGTTGCTTCTCTCAATGTTAGAAAATATAAAAAATTAAATAAAACATTTTAGAAAATCTAGCAAATAATAGGAGTTTCACACTCTATGTTTATCAGCTGGCTTAAAAAATATAAAAAAATTAAATTGATATCATACATCGTTGAAATTATATCTACATGATGTTAGAGTCATATGGCGACTAGTAATACATGATATTTGATTTTGTTAGTCACACCTAGTAGATAATACTTGATATCTGATTTTACTAATAATAAGAGCGATGAATTAAAATATTTAATACAAAATGAATTATAAAAATTAACAAATATGATATATAATTAAATAAAATTTTTATATCTTGTATTTCATCTCATGACTAATTTGATCACACCTCATTACCTCCATAATTCTTATCTCCAAAATTAACAAATACTATCAATTATCATCTTCATCATCATCATTTGCAAATATTGCACATTTGACATCTCTAGTATAGTAAAGCTAAATAAGATGAATTTAAATCTTTTAATAAAATTTATATAGTTAACATAAAAAATAAATTAGAAAAATTAATAAAATATGATATATAAGTAAATAAATTTCTCATACTATGTATTTCTACACAACTAATATTGAGCTCACATTATCTCCAAAGTCTTTGGATAAAGTTAATTTCTATGTGCATTAATAAATCTATCATTATTACTAAATGCAAACTCAAATATTATTGTAAATATTAAAATGGTTAAAATATCTCTTGCTATTGTTTGTAAAATAAAATATATATTTGAATTTATTTTTCATCAATATAATAATCAAAGTCACTTAATCTAGGTAATAATGCTATTCCAAGTAAGTAACAATCTCTAATCTCTTAGAATCAACAATAATAATACTACAAACAAATACATTAAAATTTGCTATAGGATCTTTAATTCTTAATTTTTTTTTCAGCAGCACCATCAATATTAATCTCAAATTGAAAAGATAAAATGAAAGATTGAATATCATTCTTACTTGAAAGCTACTTTTGCTTATATTCTTCAACTAATTTATTAAAAATGTATTCAACATTTTCAATTTCAAGCATCAAATTTTTTTTTTTCAAAATATTAGGAAATAAGACTCAATAAACTTCATCTTGAATCCAACATAATTACAACAATTAATATTTTATGAATGTTACCTTAATATATTTATTAAAAGTTTCAATCATATTTGTGACCATCAATCTATTTATACATTGATAATTTTATTTCACAAATATTTGAGAAATATAAATTGAATATTGGATACTTAGTCTCAGAAAAAATTTTAGTAATCTTATAAAATAAATTTAATCTTTCACAAATTTCTTTAGTCAAATGTCAATCTAAATCATTATGAACATATTTATATTCAGATTTTTTTATGGCTTAGATGAAGGAAGACATCCTTATAATTAATGACAATGCTAAGTATCAAGAATGTTGAATTCCATATATTCAACATCTTGCAATCAATGACAGTTCTAATCTTGCAATCAAATGCTCACTCATCACAACAAATATTCAATTGATAATCAGTTTTAATAAGCTTTTCTAACCACGTAGGTGTAGTTGTCCAAAAAGAAACTCTTGAATTATGTTTAAAATTCTCCTTAATTACATTTATTCATTCATTTACTATCAAATTCAAAATATATGTACAATAACACGTGAATTTTTTTTTCCATTCAATATAAGAGAGCTACTAGATAAGTTACCTAAAAGAATATTGACTAAAAAATTTTTAGTTATATAATTATCGATAGTTAAAGATGATAATTTATGATTAATATTCTAATAAAATAAATGATCCAATAAAACTTTATTGAGTATCTCAGTAGTATGCAGGCGAGACACATATAAACATCTATTGAAACAAATTTAAATTATTATAAGAATATAAATTTATAACAAAATATGAAAGTTAATGAAATTCAATAAGTTTAAAATATTTTATATTATTTGGTTTATATGTGTTTTAAACCATAATGAAACATCTTTTTTGATTAAAAGTTCATATGTTATTGTTGATTGTAATTCTGCTTTTATTATCACCTAATAAATACCAATACAATATGGATAAAGTTGAATGATCAAAATATTGAAATATGAGTGAATATAATAGGAAAGAAGGAAGAAAATTAAATCATTGATGCAGATAAGCCATCAGTTAAGCAATGTAATAGGGATTTATTTAAAAAAAAATGAACATAAGAAATAAACTAGATGCCTTGTTGCTGCCACTATGATAGGGCACCATTGTGATTATCAAGTTAAAAACATGATCCTATGTTACGCATGATGACAATGTTTCTCAAATGCTTCTCTTGCGACACTTGTAGAGATATGAAAGTTGTTCTCAGAATATCATATCTATAAAAACAGTATTCATGTGAAAAAGAAAAAAAAAAACAAGGACAAATTAAGTATTCTTTAGAGAAAAACAAATTGTCCATCAGGAAATTTTTAAAAATCTTATAAAATAGTGAATACATATGAAGATGATTTTTGTTTCATGGCTTACTGCAGTAATCATTCACTGCTTAAGTACACTTTTTTTTTAAAAAAAAAACTACACCTCAGATAAATACGCAGAGAATTGATCAAAATATAGTAAGGTTCATAATCTGTGTACTTTAATATGGAAAAATGAAATTGCATCATCAGAGATATTATATTGATTGATGATTAATGCATCCCAAGTTGGGTGAGTTAGGCCCCTGGGGCTTATCGATGACTTTCATGGTCGTGCTTCAGGTGTTGAGAATCACCCTTTCCGGATATTAGATATATCAAGTACGCGCGTTCATCTACTTAAGAGAATTCTTGCTGTATATGCTTATCAGGAAATCTTAATTAAACTGATAATTAAAAACAAGAATGAAAGTATCATAATTTTTCTCTTCATTTGTATTTTTTAAAATTTTTTTTTGTATTTTTTTTTATTCTTCATTTGTATTTTTTGAGGCTTGTTTTATTGAAATTTAAAGTTTCGACATGGGATAAAAAAAGACTTATTTTTGAAAACTTCTACGATGCTACTAGTAAATGTAACATTTCATATTGTGGGTTTGAAATCTCTACTGAAAATGAAAGCAAAAAACTCGCACCTCTATAAAATTTCTCTTCTCACGAGTTATTTTTTTTTTTTCTTCTGAGAGACTTATCTGATTTGATGTGCTTATTGTTTGACCTTTTTATGGTGATGTTCTCTTAGGGGAGCAACTTTGGTGGGTCAGACAATGTACAAACATACAATTGGCTATATATATATATAAGGGGGAAAAAAAATTTACTTAACTTGAGCTCTTATGAGTATTATATGATATACTGGTTAGAGTGTTTGGGCTCGGGGTCGTAGTTTGTGTTGGATACTTAGTACATCATAAAAAATAAACTTTGCTATATGATGGTTGTTGTGCTGGTGGCCTTACAATTTGTATTTGATAATAATATACACTTTTGACTCTTCGTATCATGCAAAGAGCCAGTTCTAGGTTATGCTGCCATGTGTAATTTATTTTGTTTTTAATATTTTTTTCTAATGGTTTTCTTCCCTTGAGGTGTGTTTGTCAATAATGGAAGAAAATAATGAATATATTACCAATAATCTTGCCTCTGCATAACTAGTGTGCAAAGCATCCATATAACAATTATATTTGCCATTCTCTTCAATGGCACAAGGTCAATAAAATATTTGTATTTGAAAAAATTGGATGGTAACTTTGTTGGGAAGAACTTGTCATGATGATTATTGTTAATGAGTGGCTATTTAATCTTGTGGATAAAGAATAATTCAGAGGTTTTGTAGTGTGTCGCAATCAATGTTTTCCATTGGTATCTTCAACCATGATATCCAACGCGTTGTGTTAGTGTGGCTAGACATTGTGTATTGTGCTTGCCACCTGGCACTTTGTGCCATTTGTATGTGGTGCAATTTGTGTTTTGGATGTGCATGCCATGAATGTGTATTTCTGCACGACGTGTGTATGTGCATTTTTGTATAGTATTTGTGCAATTGTGTTTGTTGATGTAGTTTATAAATTTTGCACTTTTTTAACCGTTGTTTTTGTGCTTGTTATGCTAGTTTGGATTAAGCTATTTCTTGGAAAATCCTAACTTGGTAATTGAGGGTAATAGTTGCATATTTTTCAAACTTTATACAACTCCCTCATCTCCGCTCAAGATAAAGTCAGGAGTGGAGAGTTTTTATTTTTTTCAATAATGTGTAGCATTCTAGTATAATGAAAGAAAATAATAAAAGATTAAGTCAGCTACATAATCATTTGGCTTCCCTTGAGACGCCTCTATTCTAAATTTCTTGCATTTGTTCCATTATCCTAGAATAAGCCTGATATTGTAAGTGGTCAAGTTTCCCTCCCAATTCATCCTAAGTTTATGTTGTGATTGGTTTGGTTGCTACCAAAGCAACTAGAAAGTTGTTCTAAGAAAACCATACTCTCTGCAAGGTTATGAATGATCAAGACTTTATGCTTCTAATTTATTTTAGCTTTGTGTTGGAATCAATTCGGCAGTGAAATTCTCAATTGGACTCAAGGAAGACTCTTTCTAATGAAATATCTTTCTTTTTAGGATCAAATTATTACGTTTTTAGTTGTGGATATGATGACTCAATATGAAAGCTTTTAAAGTACTAATGAGTATTTTTTATAAGTAGGTGAGGCCTGAGGGATGACACTAACTATTAGTTGGAGATCTGGGGGGTAACAAAGAACAATAAATAGAAGCCAACCATTCACGGAGGTGCGCCTCCACAAAATCAACTGGATAAGAAAGGAAAATTATTTGATGTGCATTTACATATAGTAGGGGAAATTGGAAATGATTGCCGTTTTGGAGTTTTTCGTTAATGATTAGGAGACCAACCAGGGCAACCCAGGTTCAAGGCAATCCTTGGAAAGCGGGATTGGAACAATTGGTCCTAGAAAGAGCCGCCATAAGTCGAGCACGATGGTGACTAGCATTGCTGCACCTAATGCATCTACGGCCACCCTCGGCAATGCCCATGATTCACCTGGTTTCTCATCGATCCTGTGCACAACAACACGAAGAACAATTTCAACATCCTGCATCTGCATACCATCATCCCCTGCTGCAATTGATTAGAGATTACACAAGTATCAGACTGCACAAGTATCATTCACATCTATCGAAGTAAAATCAGTCGAGCAGGGAATATCATTGTTATTGTCAATCTTTTCCAAGGCGAGGAGATTATGAGATTAAGTACAAATAAAAATGTCAAATAGTAAAATATGAAACATTACTGTAAAAATAATATACAAAAAAACAACATTGCATAATAATAGAAACCCTAAATATGATGCATGAAAAATCTCAGTCAATAAATTGAAAAAAAAAAAAAAATAAGCAATTTGATTAGCCCATCATATAAAAAATTTTATGATACATGAAAATTCAAGTCAATAAATAATAAACAAAAAATAATAAAACTCCAATCTCTCATAAATCTAGTATGTAATTATCTAGTGAACCAAATTTTCATCAAATTAGCCCAAGTAGCATTGACTCGTTCAATTTGATACAATCAAACATACGAGGACCTAATATGATTCAAAAAAATTTTAAATATATTATCATATTTATTAATAATTGAATACATAGATCTTTTAATTTTTCAATTATTCTATAAAATATACTAAATTATTTTAATATAAATTTTTAAAAATTAAGAGACAACATATTAACATTGATGTTGAATAACTTACACACTTATTGTACTAATTATGAGATTATATCATAATTTTTTTGTGCTAGCACCTCTACAGAATGTAGTTACAGAAAAAAAAATTGATATTTAGTTATGATAATTTCACTCATCCTTAATAATAATATTTTAAAATATTTTTGAAGAGATAATATTAATCATAAATTATATCATCAATCAAATATTTTCTTTAGTCATTTCTCATTGTGTGTCCTTTCATATTTTACATCCTAAAGACAGATTATTTAATTAGACTCATGTATTCTTTAAAAGTATTTATGTTATCCAAGAACTCTCTTCAAATCATGATAAAATAACATGACTTTGAAATATGTCTTTTTTGCTTATTTTGATACTCAAAATTCTAAAATTTTTTGGATGAGTAATAAAAAATTATTAAGTACTTATATTATAATTTTTAAATATGACTCATTTTCTAATATGTTTAGAAAGAGTGAGTCTAAAAATATATGTATACCTATTACCTACCCTTGACCTTAGCAATCCCAATAGGACCCCTAACCAAGAAAGAAATTCGCTCATTAACTATATATTAACTTGTTGGTTCACATTATAATGACATTCTTATGAAATCATCATATGTACTTAAAAGTGTCAATCAATCCATGTGATCAGAACACAGCACGAGATATAGCCCAGTTCTAGCCTGACACGAAACAGTCCAAAATCATTCCTGATACTACGAGCCAAGCCATGTTTTGGGCTATGCGGCCCCATGACACAGTTTGTACCATGCATCATGCCGAGCTAAGCACGATCGATGTTCTTGGCCAGGAGGCACGGTCCACTGGCCTGGCTTCTCGGGGACACAGGACCGACTAAGGGTCACGAGTCAAATTCCGTCAGGTGATCACCTAACAAGACAAGTTATCATTTAAAAAAAAAAAAAGCACATAAGTCGGATCTTGCTTACGTGATAGATTATAACTGGAGTATCACGTGAGCCAACCACCCATTACATTTTTATGCAATGGGTTTTGCAGGGAAGGTCCAGCATGGTTCAATACTACACTACACTCGGACATGCCACCGTGTTGCGTCATGCCTTGTCGTGTCTGGCACAATACGGTGTCATGACCGTGCATAGCAAAAATGAACTATGTCAAAACAACTTATTTGACACCTCTATATATACTAACAAATACATTGCAAATCGATTATGAAGTAATTATCTAGGAGAAGAAATCTCCCTTAACTTTAGGTGATCTAGTAAAGGAATCTATATGAAGAAATCCATGAGCCTACTCCATTATTGGTCCATGATGAGCCTGAAAATAAGAGAATTGATAACTCAAGACTTATAATCTATATGAGAAAAATAAAATATATGCATCTTATCTAAGGTAAAGGAATCTCTTAGAAAGACAAATGATCTAGCAATAAATACCTCTTAACATTATCTTTCAGTTATTCTGAGAAAAAAAATAGTACACATCCTTTTCACATGTATTATCATACTTGTATTTTTTTTTCTTTGGCATCTTTTGATACTTCTTTCAACAATAATATGATACATAATTTTTATTCTGAGATATTATTTCAATTATACTCGTGTTTAATATGAATCATCATAATATTTTTTTTCTAGCAACCAAGATATCTTCCATATAATTTCATATATCATTGATAATATATCACAAATAAAAAATATACTAGTTAGATATAAAAATATATTTATTTATTGACTTTGAGGATGAGACATATATGGAGAAGAATATGAGTTTTGAGCAATATAGTCATATTCAATTTGATAATTACAAAAGATATATGATCTTAATAGATATCAAGAACTTAGTTTGTAAAACTTTTACTAATATTCCAATCTTTTATCACATGAATGATATTTTTAATATGCGGGATAATGAATTAATAATCATTCAAATTAAGGAATACTTTTAGTAATAGTTTCTAATGAATGACATTGAAAAACTTAAATATATTCTTAGGATAGAGGTAGCCTACTCCAAGAGAAGAATTATAGTTGATACTTTTACAGAGTTAACTCTACTATTTACAAGAAAATCATAGACAAAATTAACTTTTTAATTATCAACAAATAAAATAGTCTATACAATTATACACGAAATCAATTAGTTGTTTCGTAGACTAAGATATGTAAACTCTTCATAGTCTATTTACACGAAATCAGAGACATTAGTTAGCCATATTCTAGATTCTCCACATGTTTATATGAATACAACTCTTCATAAACTAAGATATGTAAAAAATATATAATAGGATTGAGATTTTATTTGAAAATCACATGTACTTGTAGTTACCTACATATTCAAATTAAAGTTAAGCATCAAATTGTACTTAGAAATTTATTATAAACTTATATATTTTTCTTTAAGATAATCTTATCTCCTACAAAATTAATAGATAAATATTTATTTCGAGATTTAGTATAAATATAAAATTTAGAAAGATAATGATAGTCACATGCCAGATATTTTGAATCATACACTTGAGAAAATCAGATACCAACTTTCTTCTTGTACTATTCATTACAGTAATAATCATACAAAAAGATATAATATCTAATGTGTTTCATAAGTAACCCCCCTCATAGGGAGCTTAGGTGGTTAAGGCTTTTGGTAATGTCCAGGAAGTCATGAGTTCAAGTCTTACCGGTGGGGGATACTAGGAAATATTCTTACTTGCTCGATTCTCCGGGGCCCGAGTGGATTAGGGGGGTCCATGTAAGTGTGCCTTGAAACCCATTGGTTCTCAAAAAAAAAAAAAAAAAATTAATGTGCTTGATAAGTAAATGAAGAACATAAAAGTGAATCATTTCTCTCAATAAGAAAATTCAGAATGAGACTATCATGTTCTTACAACAAATTAACTACTATATATTTTCACAAATGTCATAATGAAATATCAACTGATATTTTTTTCTTACAAGTTTGATATTCTATACCTTCACACATCAGCTTGAGAAAGGATATTACCGTTTATAGCTGTCATTTTTTTTTTAAATTATGGATAGGAGCACCCAACGTGTGAGTTTATATGTTTATGTATTTTTGTTAAAACATCTCAAGTTTCTCTTGCAAATATTTTTGATATTAAGTTTTCTATTTTTTGAGGATTGTTATTTAATGACTTTATTTTTTTCAAATTTTCTTCAAAACTTTTATTAATATATCAAATGGCAGGTCCGTAGTAGGGATTGAGGTTTAACAATTGTCTCATTCTTAATATTATCACTCAGAAAAAATAAATTAGATCTATATGATTTGTCTACTATTGGTACACTAGATTATAATCTACATATCTCGCTATTTTACTATCACAGTAGAAAATAATAAAAAAAATAAATAAATATTTTATCTCTTAAAAAAAATCTATTACAGAGTATATCACAATTAATTGTCATTATCGTCATGCCTATTAAGTATTATCTCTATACCATATATCCAAATCACTATTTTTTTTATTTTTTCTACATACAAGATTATCTCTAAAAAATATATAATAATATATAACATATCTATTCTATTTGCAAACTAGCATCAAAGTGGAATCTAAAAATTTGACTAGTTAGAGATGTAGTAATCATTGAATAAAACACTAAAGTCTAAAGGTTTCTTTATATACCTATACATGCAAAGAAATATATTTAGGCAAACTTGTTATGAAAAATCAAAGAAATTATTAAGCATATATATTATATTTGAATGGGTGACAATTATATAATTAATTTTGCCTGAGATTTTTGTATAGAGTTGAGTCAATTGGAGAATACATATTAGATAAAATAACAATATCTTGCTCGATACAAGTATTTACTATAGCATAACCCAAAAGATTAACTCTATAACAATACAATATATTTATTATCATGAATCACCTCTATCCCAAGAAATTACTTGAATATCACCATTTTTATCTAAAACTAATAAAAAATATTTCTTAAATTAAGTAATTTCTAACTCATTATCTCTCATATAATAAAGATATCATGAAAACATACACTAAACTAAGTATTAAGTTGTTATGTGAACTCTTGAATAAAATAAAAAATAATTTGTAATAAAAATACAAATCAAATGAGATGACTGTCATTAAAATTTTTACAAATTAAATTCTCGATGACTACTTTAGACTATACAAAGCATTCTACAATCTATAGACTATATCTAAATATCTTATTAGTATGCAAAAATTATGATACTTTGATATACACATTCTCAAGGTCATCTTAAAAATAAATATTTTTTATATCTAATTGATATATAATTGATTTATGAGAAACTTCCCATGATATAAGTACTCACATTGATGTTATTTTGGCCATAAAGAAAATATAATCTAATAATTTACTTTAAATATTGGAGTAAATCACCTAATGTGAGTACAAAAAAAAACTTAAATATCTCAATATTATCAAGACAAATAAATGAAAAATACAAAAAAAAAAAAGGAGAAAGAATCATAATACTTATGAAATATAGTAATAAATCCAACTCATCAATTTATTCTAAAGAAAAGTTAAAAAATCAACTGTCTGATTATATGGCTTTTAAGGAAACTTTTCTTGCTATGAATAGATTACATACATTTTTTTTCTCTAAAATTAACTTAAAAGATAATGATGATAAAGTCTTGTTGCTCATAACTCATTTAGAATTGAGACTAAAATTGACTTGGGAACTATCAACTTAAGACGACTCGAGAGAGATTACTTTTATAATGAAATTTAATTTTATCTAAGATCAATCAATTATGTATTTATTGGTATATATGATAACTCAAAAAAAAAAATCACCATAATACGAACTAATAAATTCAGAAATAATGGAGTGATATTATATCCTAATTAAAAACCTATATGAAACCCAGAAGGAGTGAGAAAGGATAAGAGATTCAAGTGTATTTCCTAAATTCTTATCTTGACTAGACTTGTTAAGAGAATCATAATACAGATAATACTTGTTTAGGTTTGGTTTAACTTTCTATTTAATATTTATTTTATTTGTTTTTTTTTTCATTGGTTGTTAGCACTGGAGTAATGAGCTGCCCCAATATATATATATATATATATATATATCATGTTGTATTGTATCCAAAGATATTTTTTTAAATTAATAAACTTTTTTTTTCTTTTTTTCTCATCTTTTATGCTTTTATCCTTCTTGATCACAACCCTAACCATGACAATAGATCTTCAAACATGATATTGGATGTTTGTGGCGGCGACGATAACATCTCTACATTATAACTGTGAAATACCCATGTACAATGAATAATTTGAGTTTTTTCTTGGTGTTCAGATTTCATTGGACTCACGACAATGTATTTCAAGTACTCCCCCTAAATGTTTTTCAATGCACGACAATGAACTTCACAAAGGCCAACACATTGATGCTATTACATAAGCTTTTTTTGATCGATTAGTGGAGTTATGTGGTAGTCAATCAACGTGAGTGTTTTTTATGTTTAGAATCTCTATTTTTGAAAACTTTGCATAAAACTATATTAATTTGTGTATGCAATTATTTTCAGTTAATATTTGTGTGTTGTGATGTGAGATAAGAAAAAAAAATAATTGGAATTAACATAACCACGAGAGATAACCTAATAAAAATTGAGGATAAATACATACTTTATATAAGTTATATCAATGAGGATATGTTTTGTTGCCCAAAAATATATGAATCACTAATTGAAAAAATTACCTCAGACTGATATTAATAAGCAGATGATGATTGACATACAATTTCTAGTATATCTATGACAATCAATTGATCATAATATAGAGTGTATTTAGTTCTTGTAATGCTTATAAACTTAGTAACTACATGGTATTTTTTGAGAAAATTTAATTTACATGATAATATTATCCAGTTGATGATATATTGATTGACCAATTAGGACAAAACAACTCACTGTATAATTCAAACACAACTGAATGATAAGATTTTATTTATATGATATATATATATATATTGATAGATCAAATTTCATAGATGAGATTTGGCATATAGATTTGCAACATTCTTTGCATGTCTTTATTGGGAGTCATATAGTGTTTTACACAGTACAGACAAAGATTCTTAGAAAGAAAAATATTTCTATCTCTTAGAAGTTTATCATAGAATAACTTAGGCATATACAACTATTCCTCCATCGAATTGAGTTGATATGATCAATCATAACAAATGAGACATTGTGAGATAAAATTTTGAGGGAGATTGTGATATACTAAAGAGAGGTGTTAGATATTGTGCCTTAAGTTACAACAAACATTTCAAAGTTCAAAGGTTATATCATAGATTACTAAACCTACTCAGTTTGACTCTTCTATGACCATGTCTACTGGTAATGCTACCAGTAGACATGTCATTCTCTGTTTAGCATGAGTATGCCAAAGTATTCTTTGGATGATGCTGGTTCAGGCACATCCTTGTCCATGTCTACCACATTCTCTGTTTAGCATCTCATTCTAAATTTTTAGATAGTAGACTTATTAGCAAATACACTTTGTTGAATCTACTGCCTCATATATTATCATGGTGAATGATACTGTAGTTTAGTCCAGGAAGCACGAAAATATTTATGTTGGTTCATTCCTTTTGACTCATGTTTTATAAGTATAGAGCTTCGACATAATTTACTTTTTATCCGTTACTTTATTAAACAACAAAATTATCATATTATTTTCTTTTCTTTTGATATTTTTATATAGGCTCGTCTGACCATATTAGGGATGATAAAAGGGTTGAGCAACAGCACGCATGGTACAGTAACCATGCAGTACCTGGCCGGGCACTGCTCGCCAGCAGGACCAGTTTTTTACCATGCCGGGTCAGGCCTGACGGGCCAGAAAAGGCCCGTACGGGCTGATTTAAAAAAAAAATTTTTTTTGTGTATGATATTTATGTAATTATAAAATATAAATTAAATAATATTTAAATTATAAATTATAAATTTTTGAATAGTTATAAAAGTTATTTTTTTTATGTTATTTATTTTAATTATGTATTAATTAGATTAATAGATTATAATTTATTAGAATTAAATTTTAAAATATTTAATGAACTTATTAAACACAAAAATAAAATAAACACAAAATTTCTTTAACAAAAATTACAAAGTCACAAAATCAAACATACAAACCAAAACAAATACAATGTATAATAAAATGAGTAAAAACATAGAAATCAAAAATCAGAATCAAGCATAACTCAAACTCATAAACATAAGCATAACTATAATATAAGTGTCGGTATCGGCGTGTCACAATTCCACAATCATCAACCATCAGGCATCAAGTGGCAAACTTATCAATCATCCATCAACATATCATTATCATCCTCAATCTTAACATCAAAATCATTATCATATGGATCATCATCAGCAATTAACTCCTCTGCTTTCGTTGCAGTCGATGTCCCACCACTATCCTAGATGGTAAACCTCGAATCTTCTCAATCCTTCATGCATGCTAAAGCCTCAACAATATCTGGATATAATTTCGATCTCTTATTTGAAATCACATTCACTGCAACATAAAAAGTAGACTTCGATGCTATGCTCTATACCTGAGAAGTCAGTAGATCTCATGTCATCTTAAATAACACGGAAAAAGTAAACTCATATGATTTCTACCACTGTAATATATCAAGATTCTTAGTATCAGAATATGATAGGATTTAGCAGTAATCGATATATAAGTACCGAGAAAGCTCGCTCTTATTCGACGATCCACCGCATCATTTCCCCCTCCTAACTGAATGAAAAATTCAACATCTCCGAATATGGTATCTATGTTCGTACTCACAATCTCACTACTACTACCACCATACCTAGTATCATAGTATGTAAAAAGATTAGTCAACTTCTCGTAAATGAAGCATTTAGGTGGGTCTTCTAGATTCATGCACAATGAAATGTAAGTCAAAATATTATATATTCCTTCCACTTTAACCCTAGGGTCCATGCATGCAATAAGATAATAAAGAGATGAAATGAAGAACCAGTACTTTAAGTAGTTGATTTTCATCTCTGCAACCATATAGCTAAGTTTTAGGTCAACTCGATACTTCCTAAACATGCTATGAATATTACATATGCACCTGAGTTCAATACAAGTCATAGGAGTATAAATCGACGAATACATGTTCATCGTATCATAAAAAATCAAGAATTTCATAAATAAAATTTCTGTAGTCCTGTCAGTATCATCAATAAAAAGTTCATCACTCTTACTAATGATGTAGTTAAATATCACGTATTCATATCCAACACATGACTTCAACATCATGTAAGTGTAATTCCAATGGTGTTTCACACCCGATTGAAATTTCTTCTTCTTAGGATTTACAGACAAACAGAGATTACCAAACTCATGTTATCTGTGAGGCGTATAAATATATTTTAGTGAATTACGTATATTATCCAAAGCGAGGGAACACACCTTCATACTCACTTATACAATCAAGTTAATCACGTGACACTTGCATCTGACGTGAAAAATTTCTCCTAATGGTGAGTCTCTAATATTCCTAACAAACATCTTAATTGCTACTCCATTATTAGATGCATTATCAAATATGATACTAAAAATTTTATTTTAACTTTTATATTCTCTAAAGATCTTCATCATACACTCAAAAATAGTCGGACCATCATGATGATGAAAAATCTCAGAGAATCCTAAAATTTTTTTATTCTTAATCTACATAGTGGGCGGTGAGACATGCATAAGATGAATCATCGTGAATAGTCTAAATATTAGACATCAAGGATACCACTCCATTATATTCCATAAATTTATTAATTATTATTTATTTTTTTAACTAATAAAATTTTAGTATATCGTTCTTAGATGTGGATCTAGGAATCTTACGATAAGCATGCTAAAAATATATCTGCATAATACTCACAACCCTTGGATCTTTTGAAAATCTGTTCGGAAGACACATCAAGTTGATAAGTTTGGTCACACATTCCCAACCCAACTCGTAGTAATATATGAAAGGGATAAACTTTGAGACTGAACTATATCCAACCTCAAAAAAATATACTGCTAAGTTGGATTTACTTAGGATTTAATGCACCATATTTTTTGGTGCATATTTTGGCATGCCTCTTAAGGTGCCCAATCTCAAACATACTATTATAAATAAAAATTTTCTTATAATATTTATACATTATCATTTCTTCTTTCTCACAACTAACATTTTTTTTGTTTTATTATATTAAAATGAGTCCAAACTACAGAAGTCCTAAATTTTTATTTTTTTGATAACTGGATTGAGATGGCTTGGGAAATAAAAATTTTAGCAGTCTCGGACCTTTTTGTAAAATTTTAATTTTCTAAATTTAAATTAATTTCAATAGTATTAGTCATTTTTTTAATTTTTTTAGACAAGAAGATAGATTAAAGAGTAGAGAGAAAAAAAAGTAAAAAACTAATTATTTTTAAATATTAATTATTATATTAAGAGTTTTAGTTAAATAATTAAAAAAAATAAAATTACTCGTAAAGCAGTGAAAAGATAAGACATGTGCACCAAAATTCTAACTTCTAAAGTCGAGCCCAAGTTACATGACCCAAAAAACTGAGCCAAAATCTTAAGAGAGAATATTAGGAAAAAAATTTAAGAGAATTAATATTTTTGAAAAATATATAAATTAGAGAAAAGTGAGGCTTTTATAAAATAAAATTATGAAATTAAAAAAAAGTATTTTTTTATTTTTTTATTGATTTTTTTGGGGCATAATCATGTGGACCGTCGGATTCTGTCCCATAGCTATTTGAGGCTAGGGGTGTAACCGAGCCGAGTCGAGCCAAATATTAGGCAGGCTCAGCTCGGTTTTAAAGGAGTAGGCTCGAGCTTGTTCATGAGCCTATTTACGAGCTGACGAGCCGAGTTTGAGGGTGCTCGGGCTCGGCTCGTTTAACTTACGAGCATGTTCACAAGCTTGTTCACGAGCCTGGTTAATGAGCTTGCTCACGAGCCTATTCACGAGCATGTTCATAAGCCTATTTATGAGCTGACGAGCTGAGTTTAAGGGTGCTCGGGCTCAGCTCGTTTAACTTATGAGCCTCAAAATAATGTTCGGAAATTAAAAAAAAATATTCATCTAAAATAGACAACATACAACTAAATAAAAAAAGATAAAATAATAAAAGTTCAATTAACTTGATTGAAGTTCAAGAGTTAAAATATTCATCATGTTCATTTGTAGGAAAAATTTATTGTGCATCAAGCCTTCTCCATGTTCACGAGCTTGTTCACGAGCCTATTCATGAGCCTGTTTATGAGCTGACAAGCCGAGTTTGAGGGTGCTCGGGCTCGGCTCATTTAACTTACGAACCTCAAAATAATGTTCGGGCTCGGCTCATTTAACTTAATAAACGAGTTCTAGCGAGCTCTAACGAGCCGAACGCCAAGCAGCTCACGAGCAGCTCGGCTCGGTTACAGCTCTATTTGAGGCAATGGCTAAAATTCAAAATTTTAAATTTTTTTATTTTTTTAAAAATTTTGAACCCTTGAGGATTGGCGATGGGCCGGCAGGGCAGTTTCAGGAACCATTGGGCTTAGCTTCTACCGCTGGGGGAGTTTCTCAGTTTGTGCCGAGGTACCATGTTAACAGACCACCATACCGGGCCAGGCATGGCACAAGGTCCGGTTGGCCCTGGGAATGGCACGACACAGTTTGTGCTATAGACAGACACGGGGACGGGCACGGGCACGGGAAATTCCCATGTCATGCTAGGCCAAGCACGGACCGAATCATGCCCTGCCTCGTGCCAGGCTGGACTGGCCCAGCTCGGCTCGGTTGACACCTCTACAACAGCAGCCCTAAGCACAAATGCAAGTCAGCAAGCAACCCAGTTTGAGTCGTACCAGGGCAAGGGGTCTGATTCACATGCTACAAAGGCATACAACTTATCACAACGCACAAAACTGGCCCACAAATAGCCTGGACTAAACTAGGCTAGCTAGTCGTGACCACAACTAGGCTAGCTTGGACTGAAATATAATAGTATGGACCATACCCAAGCTATCCTAGACATAACCAAGCTAGCCTAGGTTAAAACAATGTTGAATTGAACACAACCTATGCAATGTGCTCTGGCATTCTAGGTTGGCACATGACCTAGAATGCCTAACATCATATTTATGACTTTTATATGAAGGAGGTGACCGGGGTATAATCTTATTCATGCTAGCTGCTGAGTTTTCTCTAGAATCATCAACGACCTCTATGAGAAACACGCAGGAGTTAGCTTCCTCTCGGGTGGTCAAGTATCAATTAGCCATTAGGCATACCCGGATAATACCACCATCTTCACAAATGGACTGAGCAACTCCATTAAAAAGGTAAAGTAGGAGCTCCGATGGTATGAGACATCAATTTCCAAAAGAATAATTTTTACTGCCAATCAAAACAAAACCAAATAGGATGACAGAACTCAAGAGACATCTTAGAATGAAGAAACGTGATCTATCTATCACATATCTAGGTTGTCATTTATTCAAAGATAATAATAAGAGCATGTTCTATGATAATATTCTTATTAAGTTCAGATTTCATATAGAAGAACAATCCAACCAGCTCTTGTCTCAAAGAAAAAAGATCATGTTGATAAAACACGTGCTCACCTCACTCCCCACATACCTAATCCAGGCGGTGAGATTCATACTCACGATAATAAAGATAATGGAAAGATACATGTTAAAGTTCCTGTTAGGTCATGAAAAATGATTGAAACATTTGAAATGGACAAGATGGGTAGACCTCTGCAAGTCGAGAGAAGAAAGGAGCCTGGGGTTCAAGAATAATTGTGGAACGTGGTTCCCCAACACGAGGAAAAGATATATCAACATGCCGACATGAAAGAAAATTAAGAAAGAAATGCACCAATGGAGGAGTATTATCATCTGGAAGCTAAGTTCCAGCGATATATCATTTTGGCATGATAAATAAATATAGTTAGAAAAACTATGTTCGCTTGGATTGACGGGTCCACGAAATACCCTAATCAAAGAATTTTTAAAGAAAATGAATGAGACATCAATAAGCTTACGAAAGTTATCCCTCTTGGTATTGTGGAACAAATAAGGAAGATCAGAGGGGACCGATGAACAAACTGGTCTAACTTCTAAATAAATGGGCATTCATTTTCAAGTCAGACTAGGATATGTTCGTAGTAGGGGCGACCCGACATCGGATCATATAGACATATGACATAAGTATATTCCAATTAAAATTCCCTTCTTTGGTCGACGCCTAATGAATGATTTTATTCCAACGGTTAACATATTAAAGAGGAAGGATTTCCACATTATATCCAATTGTAGCAACTAATCTGATGAAGAGACATCAGACATGTATACACTTGATGCTTCACGGTGAGGATTCACGGCGTGTTTGGTGAAAATACTTTCCCAACCTAAATATCCTAAACATTATGATTAAGCAAACATTCAAACTAGAAAAGTCATCGAACATAAAAATCCAATCAGATTTATGATTGATAAGATGATACGTCTCCCTACTAATAATGTGAGAGATATAGAAATAACATAATAATATCAGATTCAAGGAAAAATAATTCGGGATTGACAAAATCATTTTTCAGATTGATGCATTAGTCGAGAATATACTGCTAGCATATGGACCAAGAGTTAGACGATTGGTGAACGGCTCCTGTGACAAAGGTGTTCAAGTATTGTTGATCTAACGGTCCCCTTGAGTTCCGTTTTGCAGGTCAACGGGATTACTTTTACGAAGCAAGAGCAAGGCTGTTGCGTCAAGAACCTAGATATTTTATAGTATATTGCTTCTTGATTCTTAGTTTATCTCTTACTTTGCAAGCTAAATAGGAGGAGATCCGGGATTGATAAAATTTCAGTAGATAAGTGATGCAAGAGAAGAGTATTCGGGAAAGAAATTCTTCAAAGTTTAGATTTTTTATGCTTTTGAATTCTTACAGTAGTAATATCCATTTGGCAACAAATTTCTTTTTTATGATTTTATGTGTATTCTGAGCATATAACCAAAGCGTACATAGGATTTAACGGGTTGGCCTAAATCAACCAATTTTTAAAACTATTGTAAATTGTATGCTTGTGATAATAAAATTGTGTCATGTGCCTAAAGGCTACAAAAGACTTTTATGTCTCAATGCGCCTTACATCTTAAATAATTCAATAGTGAGATGTAGATAGATGTTTTTGGTGAAGATTATATCCAAGAAAAATGTCGACCTACTTAAGGCTAGGGTTGATAATGTGATAATTTATACAAACTTATGACATTGATTACTAAGAGTCTAAGACATTTTCCCTCAATTTGGACAAACAACTACTATTCAATTATTATTTTCTATTACAGTATCACACATGTAGACTATGTATCAAATATATGTAAGAAATATAATTATTCATGATAATTTCAAGAAAAAAAATATTTATGCAACAATCACATGTATTCATTGTTTGTGGGAGCTTAGGAATGATAAGTAAATTGAAAAAAAAAAACTCTTTATGACCCGAAGTAGTCTCCTAGGATTTGATTTAGAAAATTTTCTTTGGTATTTACTACCTTTTGATTTTAGAAGAAATATGTTAGACTATTCCTATTTTTTGTGGTGTGGATTAAGAGGTACATATGTGATATTAGTTATATATATCAATGATATTCTGATTACAGAAAATGATTAATTACATATATCCCAACTAAAATTATTTCAACAAATTGATTCTCAAACAATAAATTTAAAATATATAAAGTACTTTCAATATATTAAGGTTGAATATTTAGAAGCTATGACATTTCTTTTTTAGAGAAAATATGATTTGGATATTTTATGATCTTGATATGTCGTGATATATACTTGTTGATTCACAACTTAATCTAGATATAAACTAAGTTATAAATATGGATTCATCAATTAATTTCACTAGATATAAAAGGATAATAAGAAAACTAAATTATCTAATAGCAGTTAAGCTAGATATCACTTATATTATCAATATAATTAATTATTTTCTAAATTCTCATAGACAGATTTGTATGGATGCATTGCTTAGGATTATGAGGTATATGAAAAGACTCTAAGATGTGAGATTATATTTAGAGACCATGAGCATAATCAAATAGCAACATATTTAAATTTCAATTAATCTCATGCGATGACAAAGTAAAGAGATAACACAAACAATTATAATTACAAAGTACAAGATTGTGGATGCATTGATTAGGATTAATCTAACTCCTAAATAAACAAGACAAACAATTATTTTGATATCCATTATAATTACAAAATACAAGATTGTGGAAATGACAACTTGTGCGTTCAAATAGATCAATTATTTTTTGAAGGAAATATGCCTACCAATTTAGATATTAATAACATTATATTGAGATAGTTAGACAGTTCGACACATTGCTACCAAACTAATATTCCACGAATAGACAAAACATCTTGAAATTAATCATCATTTAATTCGAAGAAAAACTCAAGATCATTTGATTGTTATCGCCTACATATCTATCAGAGAGCAAACTGTAAATATCCTCATGAAGACTAAGAAAATCATAAATTATTTTATTTTCCTCTGAACTGTGTTTGTGACACGTATGCTTAAGTTCGAAGGGGCGCATTGGGGTTTGTTAATCTTTTCTATTTATCATTTATTTCATTTGTTAATTTTTTCATTATTTAGAAGCAAGTGACTTGTGACATTTTCCAAACTATATATATATGTATATATATATATATATATATATATATTATATTATGAGATATATTTTTTGCATTTATCAAAATTTCTCTTTTTTTTCTTTTCTCTCTCTCCTCCTTTACAAATACCTAACCCAAACCCTAGCAGTAGATTGTCAAACATCAAGACTAACCAGTATTATATCAATCTCTAGCAAATAATACCAATGTTTTAAAAGCAGACCAATGATTAGATAGAACAATTACTGGTTCACAATACAATAGTCTTACCAATAGTCAAACCAAAGTCAAACTAGTGACATTATAAATATATAATTTATTCATTAATATATCATTAAATTTTTGAAAATAAATATTAAAAAAATTGATAAATTATATCAAAATTTTCATAAAATCTCACTTATTTGTTTTATTTTTTCACAAATTCGTTTATCTATTAATATCATTATATATTAATAATATCATATGTAACTCACCATAATATTAATCAAAATATTAGTAATAATTTAGTTTCATATATCTACATATGAACAATAAACTATCATGCTAACAATGATCTACATTATCAAATAATAGTTAAAACATCATTAACAATAAAATATCAATCACAATTCACACCACAAATAATTTCTCAAAATATACTACAAATCAAAGTATTCATATTAAGAGATACAAGTATCATGTTTTCTATTATAATTTATTTATTTATTATAGTTTATTTATTTATTATTTGTTATAGTTGGTTTATTTATTATTTTATTTTATTTTTTTGATGTGAGAACCCAACATATGCACTGTCTCAATCATTTTGCTCATTTTATAAGGACATATTTGTATACCTCATATTATTGCACATTGGTATATTTTATTCTTTTCCACATTAATTTATAACATGATATTAGAGTGAGACTCAAAATCCTAAAGAAAGAAGGTATATAAATTGTACCAACACAATACACGATATGTGTATTGTCTAAATGAATGACGTACATCACTATGCACCACTGAATTCTCAACCCTCGCCAATGTGTGCGACAAGCATTGACGCCCACTGCATCAATCTTGGTGGCGGAAGGCTTCATCGAAGCATCAGATATGATTCTTATAACAGGCAAGTGTGGTGTTTGGCATTGCAGAAGTAGATAGAGCCCAGAAACCCAAATGCTGAGGTGCTATTGTGTTAGAATGTCACAGTAAAATTGACTAGGCCCCAAAACCATAATTTTTTGGGAAAGGATTTTGGGATTTTTTTTCCAATTAGGTTTTTGTGTCATCAAACCCTACATTTTATTTTTTGATTAGAAACAATATTGAAAATTTAGAGATTCAAAAACTCTAATTTCAAAGAATGAATTGGACTTGAAAAATTTTAATTTGTGATATGACACCATTATACAGACACTTTTTTTTACAATATACATATTATAGAAAGATGGGTCAAACTAGAGATAATTGTTGGATATTATTTTTAGAAAAAAAACTAAGAATTTTATTAAACTTTAAAAGAGAGGATTGATCACCATAATCAACTAAGTGTTCTTATAAAATTCACTCATTATAACACTAGTAATCTCATTTCAAACTCTTTATTTATCGATAGAAGAGTTAGCAATCATATTACCAATAATAATATCTAATTTACCACTTTTTCCTCTTAAAAAATTATTAGAAAACATGATAGATATTTAAAAATTATTAGATATAATAATATTTAGTTTGGGAGTTATCTCCAATGAGGAAAGAGGGAAGTTTCTTGGGTACAAAAATCTCCTTAAGTCCATATGACATATTAGTCATGAGTTTTTGCTAGTAGAGATTCATATAAAGTCCACATCTAAGAGACTTAATCACTTATGACTTAGAATCTATACCAAGAATGAGAGACATACCGAGCTTGCTCAAACCAAACACATGCTTACTGAGGAGCCAAATGATCTTGCAACCAACTATTCTGACATTGATCTTCTGATCACTTTCCAAAAGTAACAAATGAGTTGTACTTAACACTAGATTTCACAAATTCTAACATACTTTCACCTTATTTTTTTGTAATTTTTTTATTATTTCTCTTAATGATATTAGGATACTCAAATTATATTATGAAATATAATTTCATCCTAAATTACATCATACCATGATTGAAAAGATATATTTCCTTTACTTTAATAAAACTTTAGAACTAATACTAACTTTTGAAAAGGTTGATTGTTGGTTATAGGTGAATTTTCAAAATAAAAATATACATGAAATGATATATTACATAGGACTGAGACTTATATGAAGGAGATTCATTAGATATGTGAACCATTAGGGCACTTTATATCCAATGGCTATGATGGTCTCAATATGAATTTTAATATCTTTCACAGCATCTCACAAGTTGAAAGATATATTAACTAGACATAAAAAATACATAATCAAATGGACTTGTCAATATGAATTTTGAAAAATACATGAACTTGAAGTTGAGATATATATGGAACATCCACTTGAATTTCGAGCAACATAGTCAAATATAATTTGTAGATTAAGAAAAATATTATATAAAGATATCAAATGAAATGTGTCATACTGTCATTACTATATTTTTTAGGCCTATTCGGACCACCGTGTATTACTCAACATGACATGCTTTTTAGCATGAGTCCTGACGTGTCAACAAAACTCTAAAAATGAGCAGGCTAACACATCCCATTGAAATGCCTTTTTCTCAAGTTATACTGGGTCGTGCCAAGCTGGGTTAGGCTTGACCAGGCTATCATGATTTATTTTAGGCTAATCTAGATTAGGTCCTAACTATAAAGATATCAAATGGGTCAGGCTATCACCGTACCATGCCAGGCAAGGCCCAACATGGGAGTCATGTCGTGCCTGACACAACACAACTACAAGTCTGCCCGGCCCAACACGACACACCAACATGATTCATGGTAGACTTGTGCCTATCATGTTGGGACATGCCAATTTTGTGGGCAGCACCACCACATGCACCGTCCACCACCACCACCATCACCACACACTGATGACCAATCACCGTATAAATAAAAAATATATATATATAATAAATACAACAAAGAAAAAAAAAACTAATTACATATATAACAATCAACACACATCAAACATAATAATAATGAATCATAAGTATAATTAAAAGATAAAATGTATAAATAAACTCTAACTATTACATTGTAAGAGCAATAAAAAAAAAGTAAAAATTTAATTTTAAAGTTCAAACCAAGATCCCAGAGATTGACATTAAATGAAAATGATAACCAACAACTAATAATAATAGCAAAAAAAAAATCATAAATCATAATCAAAGTATCAAAATCAAATTATATTGTATCAAAAATAAATTATATCATATCAAAATGATAATCATAAAATAATACAAAATCAACAAACAACAATCAATCTCAATATCAATCGATATCTGTATATAAATCATTATTATTATATAAACGTCTGATGGTATCAGTGGATGGCCTCAATATCATACTGGATTACTATGATATTGACTCACATTGACTCATAATGCCAATTGGCTTACTTTCTCTTAAATAATCTATTCAGATCAAAAACAAGATAGTCCAATATTAAAAAAAAGTAATTGATGACGAAATTTATTATCAACGAGATAAAATGAACAAAAAACACTTAGATTCTTAACCAGGTGATAGAAGGCATTAGATAATAAGCAAAATTATAGTCTACATTAACTTCAAGTGTAGGATAAGATTATTCTCATCATTTGGCTTTCCAAATCAAATGTCATTCATCTCAAGCTTCTTGATACATAAAATGTGTATGTTTCAATTTTTACCCCTTCAGTAGGAATTATGATAGAAGACTATAAGGATTTCTAGATGAATTCGATAATCAACTTATCTCACTCAAATATCTATAATATTCTTGGTCTCTTCTTTAAAAATAACGACTAATAATTATTTCTGATATGTCTCATTCTCCTACAAAGTGTGCACTAAATTAAAACTCACCTACAATTGTCTTTGCTACAATTAATACCCGCTCAATTGTTAGCAAATATAGACCAAAATATCTGCATTTATATAAATTAAATCGTTCAATAATGTAATTCTCATCTAGTGGAAAACTCCCTATCTCCTCAAATATAGAGGTAAAATCTTATTAACTCATTGAGCAATGAATATAAGAATATCCTGCCCAAAAGAATATTAACTATCTCACTCTCCTTATAGCTTCAACATCGATTGGAAAAACACTTAGAAACTATATAACCAACAAAGTGAACTATGTAAAGTAAACAGTAACCCTCTAGAGCATATTAGTCCTCTCTCATCTAAGTCAAAGAAACTGAACAACTATATCAAATATTTGTATTGTTTGAGATGAATATTGTGATACTATAAACTCTCGTAAGATTTTGTGTATTGTGCAAGATGAAAAAAGTAAAATCAATTCTATTTTAATAGATTATCACATCGCAACAAAAAGTCATGAGTCTGCATGTAGCCACCCCCTCTCTTCTTCTCATCATTGAGTGATTCATTTGTCAGGTGGACTAGCATTCCCTGACTAAAAAAATGTGTCCCAACTCCTATAACCCATTGTACATAATTTTAATTTCCAAACTTGCATAAAATAATGACCAAGATTTTAACTTCATGGAAAAATATGAGTTTGCACTATAAATCTTAATTGCACCATGGTAAAATTTGTATGCACCACTTAAGAAAATTTACCAAATTGTGCCACTTAGGCTTTTCTGCCCAAAAAGCACTGCATTAAGGATTTGGCTCTGATATAAACCAATGTACAGTGCATATGCATGCCTCTCTTTGCTAGCCCTCGAGTCTGTATTCCATTACGGATTTGGCTCTGATATTATATACAAATAATAAATCAAACTGAATAACATTCATAAAAGCTCAAAGAAAACTTTATAGAACATGTGCAAGAGAGGCTCTTATATAAGGGACTAGTTGAATTGGAGAAGCTCACGAAAAAAATCTATTTAAGCAGAAGTAAAGCAAAATGGTCATATTAAATTATAAATAAAAAATTTAATTTTGTGATGTTGATAACTTGATTACTTATATTGATATTATTTAATAGATATTATTAAGTTTGAAATTTATGGAGCAAACTCAACTTTAAAAAAATGAAGAGAAGTGGAATATTAGTAAGAAAATCACATGAAAAAAGAATAGAATTAATAATAATTATAATTATTTATAAGGGAAAAAATGGAAGAAAAAAAAATAAGCCAAACTTATTCTTTATAATTAGGCATTATAATCATTGTCAATGACTTTATTGTAATTTTAATAAATGGCTTAAGACAGTCATGCTGGATCACAAATTATAGTTGCACAACATGTGCCCCATGAGCACGATAAGACATGACTCACACTTCACATGTAGGTCATAGCCTGGCACACCTACAGGCATGACAAACACAGTTGACCAACCCATCAGGACCAATACGTAGGCCAATTCTTTCTGTGTCGTGTGGAGCCATGTCGGGTGGCTCGACCTAATGCACACCTTTAACTTAGAATTTCTTTTAGAGATCATTGACATACACATATAGAGACCTATTCTGATTCAAGTTATGCTCTAGTAATCACGAAAAAAGAATTTATAGTTATTTTTTATACTTTTTTATGAAACAATTTAATCTCATAAAAATTAGAGATAGCATGTAGTTTCTAGATCAAATATAAAGGCCAAGACTGGCATCACAACAATCATTGTCAATGAGCTTCTATGGAGTAGATACTTATTAGAGCATATTCGCTTTACAAAAATAAGAGTATAGATAATTTTTGTAACATCCATACAAAAAAAAATATGGTTGTTTCTAATTTAATTTTTCACAAGCAGACAAAGCACATGAAAATAGAATTTATCATTTTACTCAAAAAAAAAATTAAATGATTCGATTGTTACTATGCACGTGTGCCTACCAAGAACGAACTTGGAGATATGTTCACAAAAATTCTCAAAAAAACCTAAAATTTCTTTCTTCAATCTCAAGCTTGATGTGTGAGACATATGTACACGATCCTAGATGAGACATTACGTATTATTTTACTTGAGTTTATATTATTACGTTAAATGTATTGAATGGTTGTATTTAAATTGATGATTTATTTTCTCACCTCCAACTTTACAAAACATAATATATAACTAAAATTAAGCACCAATAACTCATAGCATAAATTTACAAATAATCAATGTAGTGATCGTTCAAAACCTATTTGAAATATCTTTTCAAATGGCTTCAATTTCTAGACTCAAAACATGTCAAATACCAGTTAATAAAAATCCCAAGCATTTCCAAAAGCATTCAATAGATTTTATTTTCAAAAATATATCAACAATTCCAAACAACCCCTTATAACAGGAAATTTATTATGTACTTTCCACATATCAACAAATGAATGTATCCCATTTTGAGCAACCATTAGATGGTGACAAAGTGTAACTACAAATGATCATCTGTTGTAGGTAAAATAATTCACAGTATCTTACCGTAGAAACATGGGAAAACTAACAATGAAGTAGGTGGCATAAAACAAAGACCCAACTTTATACATGGAAGCCCTGTCCACGAAGTTGTAATAAGGAAACTGCAGAAGACAAAAAGGTATCATCATTACCAGCATCATGTTAGCATCAATATGGACTTCTCAATCTAAATTCCTAACACGCAGATCTTAGAGACTAGTCATTGTAATAGAGTTAGACAAGAAATCATCAATACAGTATTTCTTATTACAAGTTACCACTCTGCTGCTAAAAGCATACATTTGAAATTGTTAATGTCTCCAAATATGCCACGAAATATGCAAGAATCAAAATCCAAGCTGCTTGATTAACTCGTTGGAGTTGATCTGGCAAATGAGCAATGGCATAACGAAGCCTTCGAAGGGTCATGTTTGAAAAAACATGGTAAAAGAGGAAGCAAACATGAGTCAAGAGGAATGTTGCATGCGGTACCTACCCAAGTAAAAGAAAAAATGACTTCACAGACCTATACTTGGATTGATAAGAGCACCTATGCCTGTGTGGCTTACATTATTCATCTTCCATGATGGAAATGTATATGAAGCTCCCAAAACAGTGAAGAAATAATGGGTCCAGAAGTAATTTCCAACATAGCTAAAAATGGCAATCCATAAAGTGGCCTGTCACAGTAGCAACATCTTATAATTAAGGCCAAGAAGTTGAAGTTACTTTTAGAAACCTAAAAATGATCAAATTGATGGCAAGAAAAACCTCACTCTTACTAGAGCTCGCCAATAATCATATATACTAAACAAAAAAAATGTGCTGTGCAAACTACAAGAATGCCATGAATATTGATGTATTTTGTCATCGTAAACTATCAACTTGATAGTTATGTGAATAGAAACAGAACTGTCAAATAACAAATTCATCAGTGTAAAAATCATTTTGATTAAAACCATAATAGAGATAAAAAGCATGTCATGCCGAGTTGTCTTACAAGACACCTCATTAACTAAAAATTAAAAACAATTTCAAAATATCGAGGACCTAGATTATCATTAATAACATTAAAATTGATTCAGATAGCCTTAATGCTTGGAAAACTATGTTGTGAGCTATGATGTTTTTTGTAGCACAAGCTGATAGAAAAAGAAAATTGAACATATTATGGGATAACAACAAGATCAATTGTTGAATGAACAACCAAGGTGCCTTAAATGGAGGCTATGACTACGAATGAAAATAATTATATTTATTATATATGATAAATTTGATCAATTATTTTCAGATATAATAATCTATCCTTGGATTGTCTTGAGCATTTTCAAAACAAATAGAAGACTAGCATCAGATAAAAAATTAGTATATAGAATATCCACTAGAACCATAGTTATTTAAGGCGCAAGGCGCATTGAGGCACAAAAGCCTTTTGGGGCCTTAAGGCGCAAGGCGTACTTGAGGCGCGAGCTTTTTTATTTGAGGTGCACCCAGCCTAATACACATAAAAATTATATATTTTACTAAATATAGTCTTTAATTTTCATCTAATAATATACTAAAGAACATCAAAGATAAAAATTAAATATTAATAGTGCTCTCATCATCCAAACATTTAAAGTTTTAAAACAAAATAAACACTCATGTAACAACATCTAAATCTAAATCAAGAAAGTCTTCAGCAATATCATCCCCATCATCAATCTTCCACTCTTCATCTTCTTCTTCATCAATCAAAGCAAGAGTAGGAGTATGTTTAAAACTAGATGGTCTTGACTTTGGTTTTGGTGTTGGTGTTTGTGTTTTGCTTGGTTTAGCTCTTGTATAAACCCTAAGCTCCTCAGCTCCACTAGCTCTTACAATATCACACCATGTTAAATCATCACCTTAAAGCACCAAATCATCTTTTGCAACACTTTCATCTTCCATTCTTCCCATCAACCATTCGTTGCTATCATCTATTTCTTTCAAGATAATGGGATCAATGGTATGATACTCAGTGTATCTTTTCATCAAGGTTCGGTTGTACTTAATGTACACCAAATCATTCAAGCGCTGATGGTCCAACATATTTCTCCTCTTGCTATGAATCTGAAAAAACAAATAGTTTTCATGATTATATCTCAATGTTTTAGTTTTGAAGAATCTAAGTTACATTAAATAATGTTGTAACTTAAAGACACAATTCAATTGTATGTAATTACTTTAGTAACTTATATTCTCAAAGATACTCCAATTCCTTTCACAACCTGATGCACTACATATTAGGTTGAGAACCCTCAGTGCAAACTTTTGTAAATTTCTAGCACTTGATCCAAACATACCCCACCATTCAGCTACAATTAATATAAATAAATTATTAGTTAAACATTTCACATATTTCAACCAAATATATATAATAATTTCAATACACTAATTAACAAAACTAAAAGACTAACCTGGAGATTTAGTCTTCCTTGTTCTAATGGCAAACTCATTACCAAAAAGGTCTCTAGCATGCATGTACAAGTCAAGTTGTGATATAATTACATCTTGTTCATCTCTGTTTTTCACCAATCTTGAAATATAACTACATACATCATCAAAGATTTTTGAATCTAGGTCAATTCCTAATCCTTCTGTATCATAATAAAATTATGGGTTCAAAAAATACCCAGCTGAATGCAAAGGCCGAAGAAGTTAAACTTCCCACCTATCAATGATTTCCATGATTTTCCTATACTTCTCTTCATTCTCATTAAAGATTTTGATGATGATTTCCTTCGCCTTTTTCATGGCTGCATAAATATAACCCATAGGAGGTCTCTTTTCACCATCCACCAAACGAAGTACATGTAGAAGAAGGCCTGACACCTTCAAACAAAACACTACAGTATTCCAAAAAGAAGACATGAAAATTATATTGGCTACATTTTTTCTTTTTTGCTCATTTGCTCATTTACTTTCCGTCCAATCTGAACTAGTAAACATCTTCCTTAAGTTATTTCTTTGTTCATTGATACTGGATAAGGTGATAAAGACCATTGCAAACCGAGTCTTAGCAGGCCTTAACAACTCCCTTTGCTCAGTAAATCATCTCATCATGTTGAGCAAACCCGTTCTATTATAAATGTAGCCGCTTATGGATATGACCCTCTCTATTATCTTCTTGATGTGTGGTAGTTTTTCAATATCTTCTAGTATCAAGTCAAGACAATGTGCGGCACTTGGTGTTCAATACAAATGTGATCTTTTTATTTCCAACAACCTCCCTACATAATTTAAACACATAATAAATAGATAATATATGTAATCACTTACATAAATAAGTAAATGAAAATTTGAAATTAATTTATAAGTACCTGCCGCCACATAATTTGAAGCATTATCTATTATCACTTGAACAACATTGGCTTCACCAACTTCCTCGATCCAACTGTAAAGTAATTCAAACAATTTCTCTCCCGTCTTGACCATAGAAGAAGCATCAATAGATTTCATAAACACGGCCCCTCTTGAAGAATTCACCAAGAAATTCACCAATGACCTTTCCTTCCTATCAGTCCATCCATATGACATAATTGAACATCCATTTTGCTTCCATTTTGTGAAATGAACCTCCATTGAAACCTTTGTGAGAGCCGATTCTTTCTTGAGGTTAGTAACCCTTACATCATGAAAACTTGATCCCTTGTAACCCACACCATATTGCCCAATTGCCTCAGGCATTGGTTGGAAACTAGCATAGTTCACTGCATTAAATAGAATCGCAGCATCATACATTCATCTACAAAATAGTATATCAGCTCTCTCATTAGCCTCTTTCTTGTATGCATGTTGATAATAGTTTGAATATTTTTTTCTATTTTGAATAATCATTTCTAGATTAGGAGTAAAGAAATGATCCATAGGACCTTTCTGCCTCATTCTCTTTATGTAACTACCACTAACACTACCACCACTTCCCCCTCCATTACTACCACCACTAGAAACATCCTTTCTTCCCCTTTTGCTAGTAACCTCCAGGTCTTCATCATCTTCATCTTGGAACCCAAACATATCCTCATTCACATTATGACTTCCAAAACTTATTTGATTTTTTTGAGTTTTTTTGGCTAGTATATAATCTTCTATTTCTTTTCTAACATGTTCGGGACATCTTATACACTTTTTCAAATTTCTAAACCCTCCAACAAGGTGTTGCTTTTGTCTATAAATACCTCATTTAGTCACTTTATCACAAAAAATACAAATGAGTGTACATGTATCTTTCTCATTTAATAAACGAGCATATTTCCATCCCGGATCTTTTCTTCCACTTGAGGCATCTACTTCAACTTCAATCTATTTGTCCATTTTTATGTATCTTTACAACAAATCTACAATAAAATTACAAATATATAAAGAAAAAAATAAAAACATATATATAATATATTATATATTATAAATCTATAAATTATAAACATACTCAATCTTTACAAAACAACTAAAACTATTTATAATTTTTGTTCTAATTGTTTCATAATTTTTATAATTTTTTTTATAATTTTTTTCTATTTTTCGTTAATTTTCAGAACCCTTTTTTCTGCATTAGTTTTTTGAAAATTACATATTTTTTTCAAAGTATTATTCAAAAAATTTTCTCCTAATTTTTAAGAATTTTTTGAAAATGTTTTTTTACCTTTTGAAGAATTTTTTCACAACAAAAATAAGTAAAATGAAAAAATACCTTTTGAGCCTCTTCTTCTCTCCTCTTCAATCCAGCTTTAAGAGTGTTTTGGGAGAGTTGTTTTGAGAGTTTAAAGGTGTAACCCGAGAAAGAGAGAGTTTTATAGGGCTTAAAATCACAAAACTAAAAAACGACATTGTTTTGATTCCTAGAAGACCAAAACGACGTCGTTTTGGAGGTGACGTTTTTTTATTTTAAATCAGAACCTCAAAACGACGTAGTTTTGAGGATTTTGTTTTTTTTTTAAATCAAAACCAACCCAAAACGACGTCGTTTTGGGTTGGATCAGCCGAATACGTCGTCTTCCCCGACGCACTCCTCCTGCGTTTCGCCTGGTTCCACCTCTAGCCGCTTCTCCTGCCGTTGCTTTGCCCTTCTTTTCCGATGAAATTTCCCCATTTTCGATGGCGAATCCAGCAAAAAAAAGGAGAGGAGAAGAAGAGGAAGGAGAAAAATGACGTACCTGGCTCGACGCCTGCCGCCGCCGAAACTGGAAGTCGACGCCTGCCGCCGCCGAAACTGGAAGTCGACGCCTGCCGCCGCCGAAACTGGAAGTCGACGCCTGCCGCCGCCGAAACTGGAAGTCGACGCCTGCCGCCGCCGAAACTGGAAGTCGACGCCTGCCGCCGCCGAAACTGGAAGTCGACGCCTGCCGCCGCCGAAACTGGAAGTCGACGCCTGCCGCCGCCGAAACTGGAAGTCGACGCCTGCCGCCGCCGAAACTGGAAGTCGATGCCTGACGCCGCCGAAACTGGAAGTCGACGCCTGCCACCGCCGAAACTGAAAGTCGACGCCTGCCGCCGCCGAAACTGGAAGTCGACGTCTGCCGCCGCCAAAACTGAAAGTCGACGCCTGCCGCCGCCGAAACTGGAAGTAGACACCTACTGCGCCTCGCCCGCCTGTGCCTCGCCTAAAGCGAGGCATTTTTTCTGGGAGTGGTGATGCCTGAGCTTCAGGCGCGCCTCAGGCGCGCCTTTCATAACTATGACTAGAACACAAAATGGGAGATCAATACATATTAGAGTATCAATTGCATACCTCCTTTGTAACAACATAATATTTAATCTATAGTATATCACTTGTATCCTAAAAAATATATCAGTCTCTTAGAATTATTCATCTAAAATTATAACTAAGCACACTTCTTGAGTTTGATATTTTCTATTTTATGATCTCTTATGATAAAGATGTCTATCTACATAATTAGTAAATTAAATAAAATATTTGAACTCCGAAAAAAATAAAAATTAATCTATGATACATGTGAGTAAACTAAAAAAGATTAACATCATTATGAACCTCATAACTCAAGTCCTTAATAACTACTATAAGTCATATAATCTGTTCCATATTTTACAAATTAAACATAAATATAATATATAATATATAAATAATTACTCCATATACCTCTCATCCAAGAAGTTATCATAGAAAAAAAATATTTCTCATATCTAATTGATATATCATCAATCTATGAGAATCTATCAATAATATAAGTATTCATATCTAATATATCCATAGTTGTGAAAGACATAAGACATACATAAGCGCAAAGGCCTCCTGGAGCCTTAAGGCATAAGTCACAAATTCAAGTATATAGTTTTAAAAACATAATCAAATATAATAATCATTTATTATTAAATACCATTAAAAATATCAATTCAATTAAAAAAACACATAAATTATACCACTAAAAATAAAAAATCATAAAACATTCCAACAAATTTAACAAATACCATCTTCAAATTTTCTAAAAAATCATAAAAAATACAGTATTTCTTATTACAAGCTACCACTCTGCTGCTAAAAACATACATTTGAAATTGGTAATGTCTCCAAATATGCCACGAAACAAAATATGCAAAAACCAAAACCAAGCTGCATGATTAACCCATTGGAGTTGATCTAGCAAATGAGCAATGGCATGACGTAGCCTTCGAAGGGTCCTGTTTGAAAAAACATGGTAAAAGAGGAAGCAAACACGAGTCAAGAGGAATGTTGCGCGTGGTACCTACCCAAGTAAATGAAAAAAGTGACTTCACAAACCTATAAACTGACTGTAAATCAATATGTCATCAAAATACATCCCAATAAACTTTTCTAAAAACTATTGTAGTGCCTGAGTTATTATTCTTATAAAGTATAGGGTGTATTTTTCATTCCGAAAGACATAATGATCCACTCATATAGATCATCCTTAGTTTTGAATGTAGTATTCTACTCATCACTGGGCCAGATCCAAATTTGGTGATAGTTACTCTTAAAATTAATTTTGAAAATTAGAATATTTTCAATCATCATATCAATCATATCATCCAACATTGGGAGAGAAATAATATTTTAAGACGATCTTATTGATAGCTCAATTGTCAATACACATTAGTTAAGTCTCATCTTTCTTGGGAGTTCATAGTGTTGAAACAGCACATGGGCTCTAGCTTTCCTAAAGTAAACCCTTCATAAGTAACTCTTCCATTTAGGATTTAATATAAGTGTTCATGCGATAATGGGAAAATTTTTGGAGACTAAATCCCAACAAAAAATCAATAGCATGCTTGACATCCCATAATTAACATGGAAGATCATCAATAAATATATCAGCAAATTTCCTTGATTTAAGTGTAACATCAACGGGAACTAAGGTGATTGTGTCGCCTGAAAAGTCTCAAGTAGTTACATGGAAAACAATAAAACCTTCAGCTATTTGATGGTTCATCTCCTAATGAATCAGATAGCCAGTGGCATGGCATGACACAGCCCATGAAAAGAAGCCTGATATGGCTGGAATCATGCTTGTAATAGATGCGGGCCAGCCCATGGCACAAAACGGGCCATGTCAAACCAGAGTTTATGGCCTGCAAGCTGCAAAAAAAAAAAAAACAGCACAACCAAACTTGGCATGCCAATAAGTGTTTGCCAATTTTGGCCCAGCTAGCCAAACCATGCTAGCATGGGTAATGGCAAAATCCAGCTTGGCATGACCCAGCACAACCTGAGTAGTCAGTGAGAAAAGGAGTCATGTTGAGCAACCCTTTTTTAAAGTTGTACCGGCAAGACACGGCAAGTGCAAACCCAATGTCATGACAGGAATAACATGTTGGCTTGGATAGGCCTAAAAATATATTGTGTTGGCCTACCAAGGCCCGATGGACACCTCTATCTATAACTAGTGGGTCTAACTTTTGAATGTGGTTTCATATAGTCTAATTGGTGATTTTCAACTCTAGACTAAACTAGTGTAATTTTAATCTTTTGACTTTCATGTTCAAATACAAGTATGTTTGATCATCCAAATACATGAATATCATTATCAAATAAACCAAGGATGTACTAATCTCCTAAAATAATGTTTCACATTCATATCCAAAACATTGCACCAAACCTCATTCCAATAAACCAATAATTGCAAAGTCATGCAACAATGCTATTTATATTTACCTTATAGTTTGGATACGGAACCACTTTAAGACCTACTTTGGTCTTGATAGTTACAGATATGACATTAATATAATTGTCACTATTTATATTTACTTTATAGTTTTTATTTTTATTTTACATAATAGTATAAAATATGATAATGCATTCCAAATCCTTAGTGACCTAAGGCTAGGAAAATGTACCCGCGATATTGAGAGTGATGGGGATTGTAGACCTGAAGCTAAAAATTAGAGCTATTAGCGGTTACATGCCCATACCCTTGACAGCAAAAACACTGAGATTGTTGACCTTGAAGAATCACACTTCACTCCCTTTCCTTTGAGATATAGTGGAGAATAATGCCGGAGCCTGTATTAGGGGAGGGTGATGAATCTCATCCAAACATTGATCCTCCAGACAAATAGTTTAAATTTCAAATCAAAAAGAATGCCTGCTCGAAACTGTGAAGGAATCTATGTATGTGGCTTAGTCTCAAAAATAATACATCTAATCAAAAACTCATCAAACTTAGCAACATACTTCTTTGCTGAAGAGTTACTTTGTGGCAACAAATTTCATTAATGAAATAGTAAAGAGTAATAAAATGGAGAAATATTTATTTTTTGATTGATTTTTCTTTTTAGTGCAAATACCAACAGATACTCACCTTTTAACTCTCTTAATTATTCAATATTAGACAAAAATTGACTAATGTTTTCTATTAATTCATATATGCAAAATTAATCCTATGCTCTTCCAAAATAGTAGACCACTTAAAATAATAATTCATCCCCTCTGGCCAGTCAAGAAAATACTAAAGGTTAAATTGTTCATTAAACATATAAGTATCCACCCGAATGTTTCTCAAATATTAATCTTTTAAATTTATGTGACCATATTACCATGATAGTTCTCTATGAGGAGGGTGAATGACAAGGATGTTGCTCATAATCAAACTTATTTTAAATTTTTGATGATAATTACGTTCTAACTCGATCAAACATTTATTAGTTTTCCTTTGAAATATTGTGAAATTATTACACAATTTCGTAAGTCAATCTAATAGGGCAAGTCATAAAGATATGAGCAAGGATTCATCATATCATATCGAGGAGTTAGGTATCATAATGATGGGTCTTTCTGGATTGATTATATGACTCAATTCCTTTTTACAATAATATTTAAAAGAGCAAGTGGACATACTAAGATTTTATTTAAAAATATAAATTTATTTAAACAACCTAGCAAGATGACCTTGAAAACCTTAATCCTAAAATACCAAAAAGAATATTAGGCTCCCTAAATTCATTTTAACAGAACTCAATATCATATTCGAAAACATCTTTCATGGTCCAGATGTGAATGATCCTTCCATCAGTAAGTGGTGGCGCTTGTGAGATTCTACTAGACTAATTTTATGACTTCTTTATTCTATTTTGGGAGATCCATAAATAATAATAAATTTAAGAACTTTTACTAAATTTGATTTTCAGGTTAAGCACGATGATTTTTCCCATTAATCTCATGATGTGAGGGTAAAAATAAAATTTTTCAATGAGAACGAAAGAAAAATTCAATCTAAATTTTACATCTAAATTAGGATTTAACAAATTTGATAATTTTACCAAAATTGAATTTATTTTGGTAAATTAAATTTGGCAACTAAATATCTCAAATTAGGATTTCAGAAATTTAAAAATTTTATTCGAATTGAGTTTAGTTTGGGAAATTAACTTCGGAAACACAATTTTTCAAATTCTAGTTTTAAAAATTTAGAAATTTTAGCTGAATTGAGTTTAGTTTGAGGAATTGACTTTTGAAACTCAATTTTCCCATGATAGAGCTTCAAAAATTTGGGGATTTAGTCAAATTATATTTAATTTGATGATAGAATTCATACAATTCAATTTCCCAGCTTAACATTTTTTTTGAATTATGAAATTTAGTCGAATTGTGATGAATTTGATGAAAATTAAACTCAACTCCCACTTAGTGTTCAAGAATTCAACTAAATTATGTATGCTTTTATATCGAACCTTTAAGGTTATTCACATGCAGTGATATTTTGGCTGAATTTGAATATTTTGGTTTAAAAAAGGAAAGAGGAGAGAGTTTCACACTCTTTGTCATGGCATCCACCCGAATGGATGCCCGATCCCACCAAAAAGGTTCAAAAAAATTAAGAAAAATCAATGAGATGAAGCTTCATACACTCACCTCATGCTTACCAAATCTTCATAAGCAAAATTAAAACCAAAAACAAACAAATATACTTCTATTTTTTTCTTTTAACTTCACTTTTTTCTCTTTGATCAAGCATCCATTAGTTTTTCTTTAAAAAATGTCAGTGAAATCATTATGTAATTCCATGAGCCCATCTAATCTAGTATATATAAATGAGCAACGGCTTTGTCGTTTCACATCAAGAAGTTGAGTGTCATGTGTAAAGGTCTTTTTGAACTAATTAAAGGACTTGATTCCTCTGTATGATAATTATTACCAGAGCGAATAACCATACTACTTGAATTATATATGTTATGAAATACATGAATGAATATTCATTAAATTTAATGTATTTATTATGACACATTCATAACATATATACATGAATGAATATTCAATGTACCTATTATGACACATTCATAAGCTATAATCTACGTATGAACGTTTATCTCCCAATTTAATGTATATATTTAATACATTGATATTAATGATATGTGAATCATTATTTTCTTATAAATATAAACTTAGTTTTGATCATTGTGAGATTAATGAGATACTCGTAATAAAACTTTTCCTAACTTTCTCTATCAACTTTGATATTTATCTACATTCTTTTCTTAATCGCTCTCTATTATATCTATTATATTATTGCAATATAATATTTTATAACACGTTATTATCACGAAGATCTACCAATTGAGTAAATAATTTTTTTAAGATAAATTTTTTTTATTAATCAACTTATACTTCATCTTTTTCTATCAATTCTTTTTATTTTCTTTTTCTTGGCATGAAGCCAAATTTTGAACCTAAAAATATCCTTCTGCTCTTGAAGTGGCGGTGAGCATTTGAAAATCATACTAATTAATCCAAGGATTAATTTGTTTTGCAGGAATTATGA
Organism: Sapria himalayana; assembly: GCA_029783825.1. Lineage (NCBI taxonomy): Eukaryota > Viridiplantae > Streptophyta > Magnoliopsida > Malpighiales > Rafflesiaceae > Sapria > Sapria himalayana. The sequence continues at coordinate 31,011 of JAREIK010002415.1, read as the reverse complement.
CAAATATTAAAAAACCTAAATTCAACATCTTCGAAGTAAATGAAAATAATTATATATCATGGTGCCTTGACATGAAAATACACCTTCAAAAGCAAAATTTTGTTAACGCAATTACAGAAGACAGAATCTAAAATGCAAAAGATAAAAAAAATACATTGATTTTTATTTGTTGTCATTTACATGAAAGCTTGCAGACTTAATATTTATCCGTTCGAGATCCTCAAACCTTGTGAAAGAGATTGAAGGATATATATAATCATACCAAGACTGTTATCCTTCCTCAAGCACAATATGACTAACAAAATCACATACTACAAGATTTCAAATCAAAGTCTGACTATAACTCCGTTTTATTTGATATTATTTCTCGGCTTGAGTTATGCAGTATCAAACTCACTAATAAGGAACTGTTAGAGAAAACATTCTCCACCTTCTATGCTTCGAATATTATATTACAACAGAAATACCAGCAACATCAATTTGCCACTTAATCTGATTTAATTTATGTGCTCCTCACTGCTGAGCAAACTAATGAATTACTGCTCAAAAATCATAATCTTAAACATACTGGCTCAAAAGCATTGCCTTTGGCACATACAAACTCTAAGAAAATTATTAGTCATTTTAAGGACTACAAGCACAAGCAATAATATAATCCTTAAAGGGGTGGTAGAAAATTTACCCACCTGAAGAAATCTAACTTTAGCTTGAATCATAACAAAGATAAAGAAAATAGAGAAAGTGATTAATGAAAATATTTGTTATTATTGTGGCATGACTGAGCACTAGACATGTACTTGTCGTATGCCAAAGTACTTTATTGATCTATACTAGGTATCTTTAAAAAATATGAGCAAACATGATGAATCTCACGCCATTGCAATTAATCTTACTGTCATAATCATTGTTGAAGCCAATAATATCTTCGTTGGTGAAACTCTCCTTAATCATGAAATAACAAATGCATCCCTAGATATCTCAGATTTATTTGAGAACCTCTGATTACTTTGATGAAAGATCAAACTGATAGATAACATCTTAGATTTCGAATGTATTATCTTTTATTGTTCTTTAATATAGTTATGCAATGAAATACTTATGAACATAATATAATATTTATCATTTTGAAATTTTATTTGACCCTATAACTAATATGAAAATTTTATAATACTTGACACCAAAAATTGTCAATATAAATGCAAATGAAAAATACCAAGAAAAATAAAGGTATTTGTTTGCTTGATAGTGCATCAACGCATGCCATATTTTGTAGTAGATACTTTTTTCTCGAGTATAACATTACATAAGACATATATCCATACAATATCTAGTTCTATTCTGATTATTAATGATTTCAGGAATGCCACAATTATTTTACCAAAAGACATCATCCTACATATTGAGAATATATTTCTAAGCATTAGATCAACAACGAATATGCTTAGCATTACCTCTTATAAAATGTGCCTAAAGACTATCCATGAGAAGCTAGAAACTTCTTCTATGGGTTTGTATTATTTCATGATTAAGATCATTGAAACCTACTTCACCATATCTTGGAGATTAATAGATCCTAATCAATTTGGATTATAGCATGATTATCTTGGTCACCCCGACACTTCAATGATCGTAGAATAAATCAGATTACAAAGAGACTTAATTAAAGGATACAAAGATATTATTATCCAAAGATTATAATTATAAAACTTATTCATAAGGAAAACTCATTATCAAACATTCTATAACAAAGATTGATCTTTAATCGCATTTATTCCTATAATAAATTTAGGATGATATTTGTAGACCAATATAACCACCAAGTAAACCATTACAATATTTTATGGTACTAGTGGACGAAACCTGTAGATAGTTCCATGTTTGTCTATTATCTACACACAACTGCCACCTTTGCACATTTATGCAAATTATAAAGCTCCGAGCATAATTCCCTGATTATCCAATTAAAGGTATAAGTATGAATAATATTAACTGAATTTACATCAAAAAATTTTGATACGTATTGTTCTTCACTCAGAATCATAGTTGAACACTCAATCACATATGTTTATACTCAAAATGGATTGGCAGAATCTTTTATCAAATATATCTAAATCATTGTATGCTCTCTATTATTGAGTATGAATCTCAACGATACAGCATAGGGTCATGCAGTTTTGCATGCGACAACCCTAATAAGACTGCCCCACTACTAGTCTCTTACATTCTCCCCTTGAAATGATTCTTGGTTATGAACATGATATTTCACATTTATATACCTTTGGTTGCATAGTACAAGTGCCTATAGCACAACCAAAAAAAACTGAAAATAGGTTCCCATCACTATTTGAGCATTTATGTTAGATTTAATTCACCATCAATTATTAGGTTCTTGAAACTAACTAATAGTAATTTTTTACTGCCAAATTCACATATTATCATTTCAATGAGAGTATGCTTCTATTGATTGGGACACCTAAAATTGAAATGATTGCTAAGCAAAAACTAATTAAGATTTTCTCTTGAAATGAGAAAAATATATCTCAATTAGATATAAAAACTCCTAAGTACAAAAATGAGGTACAACACATAATTCATTTACAGGTTATAACCAGTAGGCTTCCTGACGCATTTAATGAAGCTACTATGGTAACAAAATCTCATATTCTAGCTGTAAGTAGTCCAGCTAGGTAGTTGTTCCCGAAGGACAATCTAAAATAAGTCAAAATCATCAAAAATTGAAACATGATAGACAGATAGGATCAAAAGTCACTGTTTCTCAAAAATAAATGGGAGGAAAGAATTAAAATTCACTCAAGAAGAGTCTGATTTTATGCTTAATTCTAAAGAGCTTAATACTCCTGAAGAGGCACAAGCCCATGAAAAGATCACCAACCCTATGAATACTGAAAATTCTATTATATATTGTAATGTGATTTGGGATTGGAATAAAATTATCATTGATGATATTTTTATATTTTCAGTTGCTCATAAAATTATGAATAATAATTGTAAGCCGCGATCTATTATTAAATACCGTCAAAGATAATATTTATCTAATTGAGGACACAATTAAGGCTGAATTAACTTCCCTAGCTAAATAAGAGATTTTTAGACTCATAACTCGCATCCCCAATAATATAAAGCTCATTAGATATAAATGGTTGGTATTTGTCTGAAACTAAAAAAATGAGGTTGTCAAGTATAAAGCCCGATTCATTGCCCAAGGAATCTCCCAGAGACCTAGGATTGATTATAATGAAACATATTCACCTGTTATGGATATGGTTATATTTCGTTTTCTCATTAGTATGGTACTCCCTAAAAGATTGGAAATACGTCTTATTGACATTATGACAACATATCTATATGGCTCATTAGACTGAGATATTTATATAAAAATTCCATAAGGATTCAAAATATCTGTTACATGCAGTCCCCACAACTTATTCTCAATAAAAATATAAAGATCTTTGTACAAGTTAATACAAACCAGTCATATGTGGAATCAACTCCTAAGTGGGTACCTAATTAAGGAATAATACAAGAATAATCCTATCTGCCCATGCATATTTATTAAGAAATCAAAAATCATATTTGCTATTGTAATTATTTATGTCAACAATATACATTTAATTGGAACTCCAAAAGAATTAGCTAAAACTATTAAATATTTGTAAAAGAAATTTAAAGTTAATGATTTAGGTAAAACCAAACTTTATCTTGGTCTAAAGCTTGAACATAAAGCAAATGAAATTATAGTACATCAATCAGCATACATTAACAAATTACTTAAATGCTTCAACATGGACATGGCTCACTCATTGAGCACCCCTATGATTGTAATATCTCTAGATTCCCAAAAAGATCAGTTTCGTCTTAAAGGATCTGATGAAGAGATACTTGATCATGAAGTAACATATCTCAATATAATTGGGACTTTGATGTACTTAGCACAATGTATGAACCTAGGCATCACTTTTGTAGTAAATTTATTGGTACATTATAGTTCTGAGCCAACTTAGAGTTACTAGAATGAAATCAAACATATTTTCGTTATCTCTAAGAAATCATAGATTTGGGATTATATTATTCCAAGGATTCCATTACCTCTGGTTTAGTTGAAATATTTTAATGCTGGATATAAATCTGATTCACATAAAGCTTGATCTCAGACTGATTATTTATTTTGTTATTATGACACCACTATTTCTTAGCGTTCTACGAAGTAATCGCTAGTAGCTACATCTTTTAACCACTCTGAGATTATTGCTTTATATAAAACTGGAAGAGAGTGTTTGGTTAAATTCCGTTATAACACATATTCATAATTCTTGTTGCTTAACACCAATTACAAATTATCTCACTATAATTTATAAAAATAATGATGCTTGTGTTGCACAAGTTAGGGAAGAATATATTAAATGTGATAGAACCAAGCATATCTCGCTAAATTTTTTCTATGCTCACGAACTTCAAAAGAGTCAACAAATTGATATTAAATAAATTCAATCCATAAATAATCTTGCAGATCTTTTTACCAAATCATTATTAAGGTCAACTTTTGAGAAATTTGTATATAACATTAGTATGCGGTGAGTTCATAAGATGCAAGATTAACTAGCCCTAACAGTGACTATATAGCTCAAATTGAGGGGGAGATATTGTGAACTATGCATTGCACTCTTCTTCCCTTTTATTTGGTTTTTGCCACACTGAATTTTTTCAGCTTAAGGTTTTTAATGAGACTATATCATTCAATGCACACTCATGAATACAACGAATATTCAAGGGAGAGTGTTATAAAATACATGAATGAATATTCATTATATTCAATATACCTATTATGACATATTCATAATCTATATACATGAATTAATATTCAATATACCTATTATGACACATTCATAACCTATATACATGAATGAATATTCAATATACCTATTATGGCACATTCATAACCTATATACATGAATGAATATTCAATGTACCTATTATGATACTACATAACCTACATTCTATGTATGAATGCACATCTTCCTATTCAATGTACATATTCAATATATAAGATTAATGATATATGCATCCTTATTTTCTTATAAATAAAAACTTAGTTTTGATCATTGTGAGATAAATGAGATACTAGTAATAAAATTTCTCCTCTGATTTTCTCTACCATCTTTGATGTTTATCTACTTTCTCTTCTTTATCTATCTTATTCTCTCTATTATATTCTTGCAATGTAATATTTTATATTAATATATAAAAAATATTCTTTTTTTTGTTTTTTTAAGCAACCGGGCAAGATGGCCCTGAGAACATTAATCCTTTGATACTAAAAATGGTGTGAATACTAAGGCCCTTTTAACATACTCAGATAAATTAGAAAAATTAAAATATACAAATTAGAATTTAGTATCATATGAGCAAATAGCTTCCATGGCCAAGTGCGAATATCCTTACATCATCAAGCAGTGAAACTTTTGAGATTCTATTGGACCAATTTTTCAACTTCTTTATTCCACTTTGAAGGATTCAGAAATGAGAGTGAATTTAATTATTTTTATGGGATTTGATGTTAAGGTTAAGCATTATTATTTTTCTGAGGATATGAGGGTAAAAATGAGGATTTATAAATGAAGTATACCTTATGAAACACATATATACATGATGAGATACATGATATTACAATACAATACTACTTACCTCTTCAACTATTTATTATAATTAAAAAAATAGATTATATTTTTTTATTAGACAAATTTATGATATTAATCATCAAGTACTAAAAAAATATAATTGATCATAAGAATAGAAAATAAGTAAATTAATCTTATATAAAAAAATGCATTCTAATTATTAGATGTCACAAACCATAGTTTTAATAAATGTTTACTTATATATTTTTTTTATTTTTCAATATATAAAAAAAATACAATACAAAATATGATAGATTATGAAACATGATACAAATAAATTATAATATTAATGCTTAAATGACTTAATATACAATAAATATAATTAAATATTGAAAAAAATTACAACAAATACAACAAATCATATTTTCTTGCCAAATATTGGTTACAATAATAAATGACTAAAAGAAATTATGAAATAATAATAAAGCAAATTAATATAGAAATACTAAAATTAAGTCTATCTGGGAATGACTAATGATATACTAATATGCAATGAAGTTGTAGAGCTACAATAATGAAAAATGATGTGTTTCATGAAATAATTAGCAAAAACTCCACCATCATGTCTATTCCAAAATGAATAACTCCCAACTAAAAATCATATCTTCTATTTCATTTATAAATATAGATGAAAATATAAATAATTCTATCAAATTTGAAAAATAAAATAGCTTTAAGGAATGATGGAGATGATAAAGAAAATTTTATAAATTTAAATGAAAATTGATAAATTTATTTATTATGTCTTTTAATATATTATTTGAATTTTGATTTTACTAATGCTGAAATAAAACTTCATAAAATATCAAAAAAGTTTTTTAACTTACATTAAGTACAAAATCCTAACTTATAAATAAGAAAAAATATTATTAGGGCAGCCAGCATATAGGATGATTCTATCATAAAAGTAAAATAATAATAAATAAATAACTAAAAAAACTTCAATATCATTTGCTAGACTGGTACATAATTATTCAAAACATCAACATTTTAAAGGAAATAAAAACAAATTGTGACCTGCTCAAGATCTTCAAAAATATATATCATCAGGCAATGACTATTGTGTCATCTTGGATCTTCTCTCTAAAATAATAATATATTTTTATATGATTCATTCGCTCATTGAATAATAAATTCGAGATTATATATCTTATCATCTATTATAATAGATAATAGTGAAGAATTTACAAAAAAATTAATTTTCTCAGATAGATGTCAGATCCATAAAATTTCACACTTATTTGTTATCATCATATTATAAGCTACATATGCACTAAAATTAGAAATTATAGTTTATCATTTATTTTTCCAAAAAATAAAATTAAATCCAAAAAAATTATTGTGACCTATTATAGATTCCTTATCTATACAATTTGATGCTCAACTAAAGTTTAAATATCTACCTAGCATAAGGTATTTATGATTATCAAATAAAGTAATTAATCTTGAAGATTTGTTTAAATTTTTAGATAATAAATAAAAAATTAATATTTCTTATAATTCTCATATATATAAATAAGTAATTGAGTCAATTAAATGATACACATATCTAATGGGATGCAGCCCAAATGATTTTTTTTAATTTTGTTTCACTTTCCTATCAATCCTCCCTTACTAATCCCAAGATAGATACATACGATAAACTTCTTCACTAGTCAATCATCTTAATAGTAATTACGCTCATGCATGTTTAATATTAGAATTATTATAAGATCTAATGTATTAGTGATTGTTTAAACATGCTAGATGCAGCCCAACCAATTATTATCTAAGAAAGTATTCAATACATATATCTTCTATGATAATAAAATATATTTTTATCCCTCCACATCTCCCTCAAACCTAACTTAAATTATCTCTCGAACTATAAATGGGCCTCAAGGCCCCAATGTCAAAGCATGTAAGACCCATATCCCAATCATATAATAGATAATTTAACAAACACCATGTGGAAGCATATATGGTATCCATGGGAATCAAATTAATATCCCAAAGGCTAGAGCATGTATTATTTTTTGCCGATAGGATTACCATACAGTTGATTGATAATAATATACACCTACTATCATAGATCACCTCAAACATAACAAAGTATTTGAGACTTCCAAAGAATTTCATTGAAAATTATGACTGAAGATACTTATTGAGATTGATAATTTTTATCTTATCATCTCTCGTAATCAGAATATCATTCATGTATATAATATCAAAATAAATTTATCATCTAAACTCAATCATCAAAACAAAACAAAAATTTACAACATATATATGCAAACCAAACAATATGGAAACTAAAAATTTATAAAAAGAAACTCTTAGAAACTATTTTAGACTATATAAGATCTTCCAAAATCTTCAACTGAATTCAAATACCAATTATGGGATAAATTGCAAGATAATTATTCCATATATACCTCTACTATAAGGTTACTATAATGAAATTTATTTTTCACATATATAACTAAAATATCACTCGTGTATGAGAAACTATATGTGATATAGTTCAAAGTGAGATCATTTTGGTTATAAAAAAATATCATGAAAATTAATGTACTTTACTGCTATATTATTTTTGTTTTTTACCTTTTTTTTGTTATGTTATTATTATGTCATTGTTAATGAAAGTACATAACATGTACGTTGCTCAAATCATTGGCTAATTATATAAAAATATTGCTTGTATATTATTTTTCATTGAGTTTATTCAATTTATGATTGTGTTTTGTTTATGTGGATTAGAGTTTTCAAGGTGTCAAAGCAAATACTAGCATAGTGCATGAGATCATGCGTACTATTGTGCACTGCACAGACATACAAGTTTAGGCAGGAACACATTATTATGTACCAATCATTCCAGTGACTATGGAAGATTGATGTAGGCAAAAGCCCTTTTGGGTGCTCGATAAAGGGTTTCAAAACCCTAATTCGATGGTTGTTGGCAGCAGAAATTTCTGTTCACATGAAAGTAGGTTTCGATTGACCCAAAACCCTAATTTGGCAATGTAATACGGATGCCCTAAAATCCTAATTTGACAAAGAATTTAATTGCCCTAAAATGCTAATTTTTCGACTTAGCTGGAAGTGGGTTTCAGTTGCCTAGAAAGTAGAAACCCTAACTTTATTGGATATTTACTAAGATGATTGTTGTTTTTTGTGGATGATGTACTTATTAAGATAAAAAAAAATTGATTATTAAGCCTGAAAACAAAACTATTGACAATGACATCCTAGTCACAGCAAAGACAGATATAAGTCTCATTCAATATACACAACGTGGGATGATTGATAACACCAAAATAATTATTAGATATTATTTTCAGATAAAAAACTGAGAATATTTCATAATACTAAGAAAGACAAACTATCGATCAAAGTCATTCAAGGGCACTCACATAATTTTTTATTGAAATCCATGTTGAAGAGTAATACTAAGAATTTCTCCCTAACATGGCAGTATTGGGCCTTTCTCTACCTTAAGATACTACACCTCTTATTTTGTTCAAATGTTTCATGTGCCTAGATTATTAACTCAAAAGTCAATACTCATATTACAAGTTATTAATATCTATTTACTACTTTTTGTTCATGTATTTTATATATTATGATATATAATGATAATTCTTCAAATTGGGATCAACAATATTCATCTTAGTTCCTTATTTATTCCACATGTTACCTTATTTTGGATTAACGTGTTAGTCTCTTTTCTATGAGCAATTTTTTTAAGTAACTAAATTTTATTTTTATTTTATTTTTTTTAAATTTATTTAAAGAATTGAAAAAATTTTTTTGGAACTGAGCATGTAAACTATATCTTCTATATTATGGTAAAATCTCATAATTTGTGTTTAGGCATATTGGATAATTTACTTGTTCATTCTCAACTTAATTATTCATCACTGATAAAGTTAAAAATATTATATTCTAGTTATAGGAATATTTCAATCTTAAAATATGAGACGTATTACTTAGAAAGCATATCAGAGCTTCTTCTATTGCATTTTTTGTCTCGCGTAAGTAATGAATTCAATTTGATATACTTATATATATAAGAACCTTATATTAAAATATATCAAAATTTAGGTATTTAGTTATTTTTATTGTTGATTACTAGTGATATACATAAACATTTCTTTTTCATATTTGATTACATATATATTCTATTTTTCAGATATTTTATAAAATTATAAATAATTAATTTGATAAAATATAAAAAAAATAATGTATTAAAATATATATCTGATAGATTCAATACTTATTATATATATTATAGAAATATATTTTAAATTTCTTGTGATGATATACCCCAACAAAATGAGATGGCTAAAAAGAAAAATATACATTTGATTAAAATGGCTCAAATACTCCTATTTGAGAAGAAACAATTTTAATCGCAAACTAACTCATCAATCAGGTGTCTTCTTCTAGCCTTTCTAAACATATGCTCTTTTAGATCGTATATTTTGCAAAATCATCATTTAAGTTACCTCTCTGGGTTTTAGAGAATATTTGATTTGTCTATAATTAGAGATGGAAATAGACTAATTGGCCTAGGTCCATCTTATGGCACAACCCACATAATGTGGCCCAAGACTATTTCATGGCACAACCCACATAATATGGCCCAGGAATGATACATACAAATGAGCCATTACTAGAACAAAAATGTGCCAGAATGCATCACTGCTCATGACAAGCCATGCCGATCATGCCAACCCATGTGCCTAATTTTATTCTGCATGGCCCATCATAATGACTCATATAGGCCAAAACTAACTCAATGACAAAATGATTCATATAGTACTCAAGTCAACCCCCAAATCAGGTAAATATTCCAAACATGATGTGGAATTGGAAATTTCCAACCCAAACAAAATTTGAATTGGGTTTGGGCCTAAAATGTCAAATCTTGGCAACCTATGACTAATTAAAACTCAAGAAAAAAAAAAACCAACAAAAATTTATTCAAACACTAATTTTTTATAGACATAACAAAACATACTACTTTTCCTTGAGCAATGTGGGCAAGTATTCACCCAACTCGAATTTGATGAGAGAACTTAAGAAAAAAAATGCTTCCATCAAGAATTACGTGCATGCTTTCCCACATCACTCAAGCAAAACAATGATGTCTTGTTGTGTCTATAAAACCATGGCATGCGTAATAGGCTATAACCAGACCCAAGCTAGCCTAAACCAAACTAGGGCTAGTTGAATCCGACTCTGGCATGCTCGAAATGAACCCAGGATAGCTTGGATTCGAGCTATTTTGGGCCGAGCATAGCCCAATCCTAGTTCTTGAGTTGTGTCAGGTTTTCATTGGCCTGCCTTGATCATAAACAGCTTGGCATGCCCAAGAAGCCTGCAGACCAACGGCCCTTGTCGGATTGGACAAATTCATTCCAAGTTGCTCCTTTTTTAAGGCATATCGAGTCCAAAGAACCTATTTACCACCTCTATCTAAAATATATCCCCATAACAGAATAAGTTAACACTCAATGCTTTGAAATGTATCTTCTTTAGATACTCTAATACTTTGAGGGAACAAGTATTTTTTTATCAAAAGCTAATAACATTTTAATGAATTATGATATTATTTTTTTTTGAGTAAGTCATTTTTAGTGAATCTTTGAAGAATAAAAATTCATAAGATATATCTAAACTTATTACATTTTTTACTCATCAATAGTCTCACTTAAACATCCAACTAAAAGATAAGATCACCTTTTTTATTATATCTGAACATATTGATCTACTTTATAATAATACTCAAATAAAGTTATCATATGTATTAATAAGTACATATCATATTGACTCTAAAGAAAATGATAATTCCAAGAGAAAATCTCACTAAAGTTCAAATAGTCTACTACTCAAAAAAGAAACAAGTATTTTTCACCTGAAGTTACTAAGATTATAGTGAATACTGATATTATTTTTATGAGTAAAAATCATTTTTAGCGAGTCTGAATATAAAAATTCATATAATACATCAAAACTCGTTACTTTTTCTTACTCCTCAATAGACCCACTTGGACTTCCAACTAAGAGATAAGATCACATTTTTCACTAAATATGAATTTGTCTGACTAGATTATGATGACACTGTTATAGAGTAATAACATATACTAACGAGCTAAGAAACACGGACACAGACACGGGGATATGATACGGCAGGATACGAGGACACGACAAATTCAAAAAAACTAGAATACAGATATGGCTAGGATACAACATGATAAAAAAAATAAAAATAAAAATTATTATTTATAAATATTAAGTATTTTATAAAATAAAATAATATATTTTATTTAATTTTATTAAATAAATATATTTTTTTATTTTATAAAATTAAAATATTATGTTTGATTTTATTTTATAAGATAATATTTATAATTATATTATTTTATAAAATAATATTTAATAATAATCTTATATTATATAAAAATATAATTTTTTTATAAAAATATTTTATTTTATAAAAATCAGTCCCCCCCCCCCCAAATCACACCCCCACCCCCTGCCTCTCAACAGAATCGTGCCAGCCCCCTGCCTCTCAACAGAATCATGCCCGCCCCCTGCCTCTCAATAGAATTTTGCCCGCCCCTGCCTCCCATAAATCGCGCCCTCATCTCCACAAATCATGCCGGCCCCCTGACCCCTCCACAGAATCAAGCCTACCCCTGCTGCCCAACAGAATCGCGCTCACTTGCACTGCCTCACAGAATTGGTCATTGGCAGTTATGGGCGATGTCGTCGGGCATTGTAGGCATTGACACGACAGCCGACACATTTGTCCGATACGCCACGTGGCGTATCGGATACGGATTGATCAAAGATACACCACGTGGCGTATCAAACACGTATCCATGCTATGTTCGTACCGTATCCACGTGTCTAGGTGTCAACCACGTGGATACGCCTATAGGGAGCCGTATCCATGCTTCCTTGCAAACAAGTACATATTATGTTGACTTTGAAAAAAATAAGATTTTCCAAGAGAGAAAATCTCTCTCGAGTTCAAACAACAAGTAACTCACGAATCTACTCTAATTTATACTCAAAGATAATGATGAACCAAATAATGAGATTTAACTATCCAAGACTTAATATATACTTAAAGGATAGAACATACATAGTCTACTCAAACCAGATAAGAACCTACAAAGGAATTAGATATCTTGTAGCCTACCCAATCTCATCGTTATTATCATACACGTATTCTCTATTCTATTACTTCTTTTACTAGGATATTCAAGTAAAAAATATTCAAGTCATAATTAATACCAGCATATTCAAATCTTCTTCTAAGATATTAATTCACTCAAGTCAATGCTCGATCATATTAAAAGAGATATATATCCTCCACTCCAATGAGACTTAGGAACTAATATCACAGCCTCTAAAAATATTTATTATTCACTACAGGTGAGTGTTCACAGTAAGCCTGGTCTAGGTAGAAAGATTTATTTCTTTATGACAAAATTTCTAGCAAAGAGATTCACTTAGATGCTATTGTGAGCTATAAAGATATTTTCTCTCTGGTGACCAAAATAATACCGATACAAATTCTTATTTCACTAATAATATCTCATAAATTAAGAATACACCAACTAGTTGTAAGAATATTTTTTTTTTCATGATAATATTGAAGAAGAAATACATAATAGTCATTTGAGTTTCAAACAGTATAATCAGACATAATTTATAAATTACATAATACCATATCACCTAAAATAATCACTAAAAATCTGATTTATGAGATTTTTTATATACAATCATCTCATTTTATTTACACATGTGTTATGAATTTTTTATTATTTTTTTCAAATGCGGCCTGGTAGCATGGTGATGTTACTCATTGAATATGTAGATAATATTCTAGTTATGTGGGATGACGAGTTATGATGACTTAACTCAATGAGCATTTTCAATTTTAATTTTAGACAAAAGATCTTGTGAGACTTAAATTTTTATTAATATTACTATTAATGTGACTTACTTCAAAGAAGTATTGTGTTACCACATAGGAGGTGCACATTTAATATACTTATAGGGATTGAATTTTTTTTTATTGTGTTCTAGTAGATAGAGATACTCTTATTGATATAGATATTGATTTTATTTCTAATGTGACTCTCTAGTTAATTCTATTATATACAAAAGAATAATAAGGAATATTAACTTTCTAATAAATAAGAGCGAGCTGTCTTAGTACTTAGATACTGATTACTGCTCAATCTTATCATATACCAATAATAAGAACTTTGATATTTTAAAGTAGTAAAAATCATATGAGTCAACCTATCTCGTACTGTCTAAGATGGTACGGAATCTACTGACTCTTCTGATATCGAGGATAGCATCAAAATCTATTTTTCTATTACAGTAAATGTGAATTCATATAGGAAATTGAGATTACGACCAAATATTATAGAGGTATTAACATGTATGAAGGATTAGGAGGATTCGAGCTTAGACATCCAAAATCATGCTGAACAGCAACAAGAATAGAATAGTTAATTACTGATGATGATTCGTGGGACTTTGATGACAACTAAGATTGAGCCTATTATACTGCCTATTGCCTATCACTAGTGATATCATCATATGCTTATGAAATTGATCATTTTTAGATTATATTTGTCTATTTATTTGTATCATTTGAGCTAGATACTTTTATTATTATTTTATTTTTTATTAATTCAGATACTTACGGTATTGATATTTTATATTTATGAGTTTATCTTTGATATATTAATTTTTATCTTTTGATGATTTAATATTGCATTGTTATTTTGTAATTTTTATGTATTTTTAGTTATGAATTATGACTTGTGATAGTAATTTTATTATTTTATTGTATTAATTTAATTAATTAATTAATTTAGTATTAAATTTTAATATATATTTGAAGTTTGGGATGACTCGATTCTGAACAAGCCAAAATAGCACTGCCCGGCACATCTCGACACTACCCGACACATCTCGGCACAACCTGACATGTCTCGACATGTCTTGACCCACAAAACTTACATAGCCTAGCACGAACCAACCTAAATACAGCACAATCAATATGGTCAAGCCATGCCTGGCTTAACCATGTTGAGTCATGTAGTGTCAGGCACAACATGACTCATGTACCATGTTGGGCCAGGCATGGCATAGTGGCCTAAGTGGGCCACCAAAAAATGGGTCGTGCCAGCCCATCACAAGTGCATAACTCATTTGACACCTCTACCTAGATATTCCTAAAACTATTTTTCGAACCCATAATAGTCATTATGAATATTTGTTATGCCACCCAACCTATTTTCTGCACCTATACTTTTCATGCTATTATGAACTTTATATTTCATCTTCATCTTAGAAAATTCAAACTAATTTTCTTCGATGATATATTAGTTTATAGTCCTACTTGGGACAAGCATTTGGTGCATGCAAAACAGACTCGGTCATATTAAAGCAACAACAGTTCTTCGTCAAGGCTAACAAGTATGCCTTCGAGCAACGAAAACTAGAGTATTTTGGACACATAGTAACCTATCGAGTGAAAATAGATGACAATGAGATTGCAGCAATGATGACATGACCATGACCTACTAACATTACAGAGCTACGTGAATTTTTAGGATTGACGAGATATTATCAAATATTTGTCAAAAAATGACATTATAGCACGAGCCCTCACCAATCTCCTTAAGAAAGGGAAATTCAAGTGGAATGAGGAAGCAGATGATATTTTTCTAAATTTTAAAAAACTATGACCATCATACCAACGTTAGCAATTCCCAACTTCAACAACAACTTCACTATCAAAACAAATACATCAAGAGATGAAATTGGAGCTGTATTGTCCCAACAAGGTAAACCAATTGCTTTCATGAGTCAAGCCCTTGGGGTAGCAAAAAATTCAAGATCCGCCTATGCTAAAGAGATGCTAGCAATCATGGAAGCAATACAACTATGACAACCTTATCTTCAAGGAAAAAAGTTTTATATTCAGACAATCAAAGAAGCCTAAAATATTTTTTGGAACAACTCATCTCCATGCCGGAACAACAAAAATGGGTAGCCAAACTCTTAGCTATGATTATGAGAATACTTATCGTCCAAGACGTGAGAATTTGATAGCCGATGCCCTTTCACGAAAACCAGATAGTCCAATTCTTCATAATATTTTTATTCCTCAAATTAACTTATAGGAAGAAATCAAGCGAACTGCAAAGGAAGATCCGTATATTAAGAACATAAGTCGGGTGGAAACAGACAGCCCCACAACCACTATGTATGGCGCAATGATCTACTATGTTACAAAGAACAAATCATCGTACCAACTGATCTTGTCTTATGTTCCAAGCAAATGCACGAGATGCATGACATCATGAGCGACCACTCGAGCGTACTATGTACGTGCAAAAAAATTGGGACAACTATTTTATTGGGTAAAGATGCTTAGATCAGTTTAGGAGTACATCAAGGGTTGCATAGTGTGCCAGAACCAGAAGACAAAGGTTGAAACCTTGACACCGGCAGGACTCATACAACCATTGCCCATTCCAAATCAAGTATGGGATGACATCACAATAGACTTTATTGAAGAGTTATTGATTTCACAAGATAAGGATATCATCATGGTAGTCATCAATAGGCTGAGTAAGTCATCCCACTTCCTTACTTTAACACATCCTTTATCAGCCATGGGTGTCACAGAAAAATTTGTGTGAAGTGTTGTTAAGCTACACAGGATGCCCAAATAAATCATTAATGATCGCGACCCCATTTTTGTGAACAATTTTTGGTGAGAGTTCTTCAAATGAGGGTCGTCAACCGATGCGTCGAACAGTATCTCAATTGCTTTGTAAATTAGTGGCCACACAAATGGAATTTCTACTTACCTTGGGCTGAACATTAGTGCAATACCACTTAGCACATCTCAAGGGGAATGACCATTTTTCAAACACTATATGGTAGATTACCACCCACCATTCCTTCATACAGTGAGGGGCTATCACCAGTCCATGAAGTTGATCAGCAACTAAGAAACATGGATGAATTATTCCAACAACTCAAGGCCAACCATGCACACTCGATCAATTAGATAAAACAATTAGTAAATAAAAAATAATGAGAAGTGTCATTCGAGGTTAGAGAATTAATACCCTTGAGGCTACTTCCATACCATCAAACCATTTCAAAAAAACTCACCATTAATTAGCATGTCATTTCTATGGGCCCCATGAAATCTTGGAGAAAATCGGTTTAAACGTATGCAAGCTCCACTTACCAGAAAAGTCATGCATTCATCCTATATTTCACATGACCTTGCTCAAACAATACTACATTATTGAAGAAAATGAGATGAACTACAGTAAAGAGTTGCCTCAATCACTGACGAGGAGATAGTCATACTAAAGCCACGTGCTAAACTAGATCATCACTGGATAAAACAGGGAGCCCATATTATCGAATAGATTTTGATCCATTGGGAAACTCTACCAGTAGAATAAGCAACATGAGAGCCCACTAGACAACTCTTGGAAAGGTTTCCAAGAGTAAATCTTGAGGACAAGGATCCACCTAATTGGAGAGGTATTGATAAGTCACGTCGATCGACAAAGGCCATAGGCATAATCCCAAATACTTGGGAGTAACAGGGGGTCATTTGCAAGACTGAGTCATTGGTGGTGCTTCCCTATCATTAATTATGTTTTATATTTTTTTAGTTACGCTTTGTGTTTACTTAGTTATGGTTTGTGTTTTTTGTTAATTATATTATGTTTCTTGTGCACGGCTTGACTTATTTAAGCAGCCAAAAGATATCAATGGGGGAATCAATTGTAATTCAGAAATTTGTAGTAATTTCTCACCCAAAAAGAAATCTATTTACTTATTTCCATACTATCTGACTTTCAGTCCTATCAGGGACCCCCATTATTATCCCAATATCACGTATTTAATCTCCCAAGATATTAGTACATGCACCTATAAATAAAATAAAGAAACAAAGTAAAAAATTAGAAAATAGATAACAAAATAATTTATATACTATAATATCGATGAATACAATAAAGAATCTTAATTCATCATGATTCTTAACTAGAGGTGCCAAACAAACCGTGTCAGGCCAGCTTGGCACAATTTTAGACCGCCCAACCGGGCTACAGTGCCGGGCCAAGCACGACATAGTTACTGTATCATACTGTGCCTGGCCCGACATGGTTATGTGGATGTCGAGCCCAGCATGGGCCCACAGCATGAAATCCACAAGGTCCGGCCCGGTTCAGACCGGGCCAAAACCCTAATTTTTAAAAAAATTAGGGTTTTGGCGGCGTGCCGCAGTGCGTCTTCGCCCTTTCGGGGCTCGGCGAGCCTCGCTCGTCGGTCATCGACTAGTTGTAACCACGCTCGTTGCGTGGTCACACGTGCCATGCCTACATGTTAGGCGTGCTGTGTCGTGCCAGGCACTACACATGGGCCAATATTTCAGCCCGACACGGCACAACTCGTGCAGTAGGTGCGCCCGGCATGGGCCCAAGCAGGACACAATAGCATGCCGTGCCGGGCAAGGCAAGGCTGAACCATAGCGTGCCTCATGCCAAGCCGGGCTGGTCCACCCATTTTACACCTCTATTCTTAACACTACTAAGTCCTCAAACATTTAAATGAATATAATTGTACAAAAATAGTATCTCACCTGAACTCATGCATTTTGATACCCACTTCATGTCGTCCTGCTATGGCAAAGAGAAAGGAGGCATAAGGAAGGCGATGATGGAAAAAAGATGAGAATGCGAGAGCGAAGCCGAAGATCCCACAATGGTCGTTCGAAAAGTCCAAATATGGTTCTGCGGAACCTATTTATTTATACAAGAGAGATCGTATTTTTATTTCCTAATCTATTACACTCCCCCTCAAGTTGGAGCATAGATATCAATCATGTCAAACTTGTTACATAAATAGCTAACCCAGTCCCCACTTAAAGCCTTTATGAAAATATCACCCAACAGTTCTCCCGTCTTCACATATCATGTAGAAATCAACCTTAAGTTGTATTTTCTTACGAACAAAGTGGCAGTCAAGCTCAATATGTTTAGTTCGCTCATGAAATACAAGATTCGAGGCAATATGAAGAGCAGTTTGGTTATCACACCAAAATTTTGCTGGAACCACATTCTTAATGCCGACTTCCATCAAGGGTTGATAGAACCACATGATTTCGCACACAGACTGTGTCATTGCTCTATATTCTGACTTTGCACTTGAACGAGAAATAACCCCTTGCTTCTTACTCTTCCATGAAACTAGATTTTCACCAATAAAAATATAGTAACTAGATGTGGATCTCCCATCTTCCTTTGACCCTGCCCAATCAGCATCTGAAAAGCCTTCAACCTTATTGTGCTCATGATTACTATATAGAATACCTCGTCCCGAAGCTCCTTTCAAGTAACATAGAATATGTTCTATAGCTGCCCAATTGTCAACAGTCGGGGAAGACATATTGACTTACAACACTAACCGAGTATGAAATATCAAGACGAGTTACTATAAGGTAGTTCAGTTTCCCAACTAGTCTTTTATATTTCTCAGGATCCCCAAACAATTCATCTTCTCTAGTAAGTTGTATGCTCGGAGCCATAGGGGAACTATATGGCTTTGCTCCCAATTTATATAATGAACTCAATATATCTCTTCCCAACTAGTAAGTTGCATGTGAATGAGTTACCAGCTACAGAAACTATTCACTCTAATATTACACAATCTCCTGCCTATAAACCTGATCTTTGTGCCGATATTGGAACTATTTCATATGTAGATTCCTCAACTTATTCCCTTTCTGGTATTGAACCAGTAACAAGATCCTCCCTTTCTGATTCCGATTCGTTGACTGCTAGAGCAAGATGACCTTTCCTACCTTCTGATAGACAGCTTTCACTGCTACGGCTATTGGCTTTAGCTCTACTATGGCATTCCCTGTAGTTCTTGGAGTAACTCAAACTCGAACTCCTGTTACGGCTTATGCCGGCTATAGACTACGCCTCTATTCATCCTTCGTTCGTGATCACTCCCAGCAATCACTTCACTGGCTAGCAGTTAGTTAGAAAGTGTTCCGGGTAAGGCCTATAGAACTCATTTAACTCCGGTTATAGCTGAAAGTGGCTTTGTTCTTATCGTTCAGTGATCACTCGCCTATAGGTAAGTAAATAAGGGATTCTATCGTATTCCGATACTGCTACGAGCTGTCTTAACTCCACTGACTTCTAGGCCATTAGCTCAGTGGCTCAGTAACTTCATTCTCTTATTCCGCCAGCCTTACCTCAATTCCCTTCTTCGCCTCAACAGCTAAAGCATCCCTTCCTGCAGCTCCTGGAACAGCCGAAGAATCTTGAGTTTCTGATTCCAATCCTTAGGCAGGAGTCCACTCCAGCTGAGCTATAAAGATTGGATTATTCTACTCTTTATCAGTTACTTCAGCTACTGATCAACATTTTCCTGTTGAATTCAGAGGACTTTCCAATACAGCAACTAAATAAAGAACAGCTGGTGAATGCCTTACCGGTGAAGCCTTTACAACGGCAACTTCCGAGACAGATTCAGCCCCTTCTATGCCATTCGCTTACAGAACTAGGTCTTTCCTTAGTTAGGAGATACCACTTGTTCTTATTGTTCTATGAGAAAGGCGATCATTTCTCTCTTCTAAGACTAAACCAGCAGGTAGTGGAACGCCTGAATTGAGAATGCTATCGAATGCAAGCTTCTGAGGTCCCCCAATCCTTCAGTGTAGCTGATCGGTAAAGGCAGTTCTCATGAATTGATGAAAATCGGTGCGGTATGTTTAAAGGCAAACCCTTTTGCAGTTCACTCGCCAGTGTCATCACTCACTGGACGAGCGTTTGTATTTGTACCAGTTGAGGACGGCTGCCCAAGACCCACACTTCAAGCCTTGTACCCTACCACCTCAACTCTGCTATGTCTTGGTCTGGTTTTCGCTCCCGGAGGAAAACCCTGGATCAAATAAGGAAGCAAAGCTCCCTATAAATCTTTGAAACTTTTGGGGCTTGGGGCAAAGAATAAAGGAGTTTCATGCTCTCGAGATTCAATCATGCTAAGGATCTTTCCTCACGAACTGCCTTTAGGGTTCACGACTGCGCTTTCCAAGGTAGTTCTGAAAAGCACCTTTTCATTCTGCTTCTATGAAACCTTCTATGTAGGGTCGGCCTGCTCGTCATCGGGGGACTTCCGGTCGAAACTGATTTATGGCATGGGATCTATGCTTTGAACAGCCTAGTTTCTTGTCAGGTTTTTAACCCCAACGCTTACGCCTTAAGGCACGGGCATTTTCGGAGATTAGTTAAGCTGCTCCTTCTGCCCTCTATGAAAGATGGAATTCGAAAGAGTCGGTCTCATTGATTGAGCATCTCCGAGATAGATAGATAAGTTTCCTTTTACTATTCATACGTAACTTCGGGCCGGGCTTTAAGCATGCAGAAAGATGGAGATCGGATGGCGCTATCTTTTTCCTTGGCTGGTGAACTGACCGTACCCCACGACACAGGTAAACAGGTAAACAAGTTATAGTGGAGTATACCACCGAATCTTTCATAAGAGCTATATGCCTTTTGAGGCAAGATATTTTAAGGCTTCAACATCTATTATTCTTCCCCTCGGGTTCTAGCAGAGACAGCTTAAACTCGTGTTTTAATGCCTACATAGAGGCTGCCGACTAGAAGATGTGTGCCATTAAGGCCCACGGAGCGGTCAGGCCTTGTTTTTTATACAATGAAGGGCAATAGATAGAGGAAGAGAAGGAAGATGTGTGCCATTAAGTTCCCCTTGAACCGTCCTGGGTCCGCCCATCTCGCCGACTGGTTCGTGTAGAAGAAGTTACACCCCCGAATTCTTCATCTCCCATTGTATATACTATGTAAGATGAACCCGAAATCTCGGTTCCGCCTGAACCAACCACTCGCGACATTCTCAAGGCTCTGTTGGCCAAAAAGAAGTCAGCTCATTCTACTGCACCTCAAGCACCTCTGGTTCAGGTCTTTGATGATTGTGACCAATATGCTGAATACTCTCCCGACCCAGGACAGCCTTTTTAACATGCCCTCCTTCCCCTACTGAAATTGAAAAATTGTTGAAGGAATAAGGGGAGCAGCTAGCCAAGTTACAGGAAGAGTTGAAGAAAGTTAAGGGGTCTGGAGACCATGGGCTCAACATGAAGGGATTGACCATTTATCCAGAGGTTTTCAATCAAGAAAAGTTCCAGATGCCTGACATAGACAAATACGATGGAACTGGCTGTCCTCAGACTCATCTGCAGCTGTTTTTATCAAATGTAGGTTCTTTTCTATGGGGCTCACTCAGAAGCAGATGGCCCCAATCTTTCCTAGAACTCTTAGTGGGGCCGCCGGGCGATGGTTCGCACAGATTGAGAAATCGACTCGGGATGACATCGCCAATGCTTTTTAGAAACAATCTAATTATAACACCCAGATTTTGATAACCAGGAGAGGCCAAATGAAAGATTCACTTCTTTCCTGGTTTCCTGGCCCGTTGGAAGGGCAAAGCTGCCCAAGTGATCGATCTCCCCCCATACAATACAAGTAACAAGTTCGGATAAGGAGAAAGAACATGAGTAGGCAATAGCATGACTCTCTCTATTTCCAAGGGATGACCACTGATGACTCTTTGATTGAAGCAGCCACTCGTATTGAAGATGCTATCTACAATGGGACTCATGGATCACAGGTAAAAGAGGCATATCTAAAAGGAAAGAAGAAAGCCCTAAGCAAAATGGGGAACAAGCAAGAACAGTGAAGTCAATGTATTGTCTGACGGAAAGCCAAAGACACCCAGGACTTTCACTCCGTTAGGCATAACTCTCAGCCGCGCCTTGAAAAAGCTGCAGAAGCATGGTGTACTCACGCCTCTTCCCCCATCTCCACCACCAGATCATCTTCCTCCTAGGAACAAAGCCAATGCCTACTGCAAGTACCATCAGACAAATTGCCAAAATACTGACCTGTGTGTAAGGGTGTTTAAGACATCCAAGACCTTATTGATTCAGGGAAAATGGAGCCACCAAGGGCAAACCAACCATCCCAATGTAACTACCAATCCCCTACCCGATCTACGACCAACCTCCTCCTGCCAATATAAACATGATCGAGCCGACATTGTCGAGTTGGGATCCGTCCCTCCAACTCACGCCAGGGGGGAAACTTATGGTAGAGACTTACGAGATGGAGCCCCCACCTCGAGTTCACATGCTCCGGTGGGATTCTTTCTACGACAATCTCCCAACCCCTCCAATTACTCCCTGAAAGCCCAGCAAGTGATGAATCCTTTACCCTCGCTCATATTCCTCAACCCTTTGATTTGATGAAAGCCCTAGTTGCTCGGACCCTACAGACCTAAAACCCCTCCCCGCATCTTTGTGGATGGACTCTGACGAGCTGGATCAATACGGCACCAATGATGATATTGATTTTGTCATACATGAGGAGGCCCAACACATGACCCGTGGGGGAAAATGGAGCCTGCACATCTGAGATCTGATAACCCAATGGCCGAGACTGAGGCCCAAAAGGAATCCCAGGTGACGGAAGAATATAATGAAGTAATTAAGCAATTGAAGAAGACTCAGGCGAACATTTCCATATGGGGCCTGCTCATGGCATCTAAGAGCCACCGTGATCCTGTCCTTAGAATGCAGGGTAAAACACATGTGTCATTGGACACTTCACCATCTCAGCTAGTCCAGAGAATTTCCCACATCCGGATGGCAAATACTATCACTTTCACGGATAAGGATCTGCCGAAGGAAGGAATGAACCATAACAAAGCCTTACACATTACAGTGATCACTACAGGGAAAAGAGTGCCAATGGTTCTGGTTGACAATGGATCGGCCCTGAACGTGTGCCCATTCAGAACTGCCACTTGCTTAGGATATCAGCAAAAATCTTTCGCAGTCTTAGGGCAGGCCATTAGAGCATATGACAACACAAGGCGGGAGGTAATGGGCATCCCGGCCTTAGAATTCACTGCAGGGCCGGTCCTGTTTAAGGAACAATTCCATGTACTATACATCCCGGTGATCTACGACCACCCTGCTACTTGGAAGGCACAATGGATTCATACGCTCCAAAGCCTGACAGATGACCAAAAGCAAGCCGATTCAGCCCCCCCTACTAAGCATACGTTTATTACCAGATCCGATAACAGCGATTCTCCGTCTCTGACCAGGATTGAAGAAGGCGATAGGACCAGGAGGTATCACATCTACAGACATTAGCCCCAAATGCTAGCTCGCATTATTCATAGTAAGTCGCTACATCATGCTTTTGAGGAAGCTATTCGGGCTTAGCCCGCCTCTTCTTTCTCAATTCTTTCAGTTTGATGGGCGTGCTCTCGTTTCTAGGTTTGGATGTTCTTTAAGGGTCTACTATAATTACGTCAATACATGAATCTCATCTTTCCAATCTCTTTATTCTTTACCCGCTCATTCCTCTGAATGCCTTCTATTCGGCTTCTACCCTACCAAGTCCGCCCTTTAAGCAAGGGGGGTTACCTTCTCGTTATCAACTGCTTTCTTACTTCAAAATGTTGTATCATGGGCTTGAGGTATCACCGCCTACGAGTATAGATTTCCCGTTCGGTACACATAGCTTTTCCTATCGAAGGATAGAACCTCTCGCCTCTTCTGTGGAAGCATCCTTAGGGGGTCAAGTACATATAAGAGGACTAGCCACAAGTACTGAGACAATATCTCAAATCTTTGCAATTATTAACTAAAGAGATTTTAACCCACTTCGGGAATCAGGCAAGTAAGATATTTCACACAATAGGCGTTTTATGGATGATTCAAGCCCTGCACACTCAAAGGCGAGAACGAAGTAGCGATTGCTCGTCCAAATGGGTTACCACCAAATCAAGAAAAATAGGAATTATATGTATTTTTTGAATACCTCAATCAGCCCTTTAACACCTTCGAAAGAAAAAAGAAGGAAAGCACCCATCTCAAGTGCCGGGGTTCCTCTTCTCATTCGCCATTCGTGATGGTTCGTGGAAATGTCATAACATGCGTAGGCGGACTAGCCCAAATGGTCAGTATAATATTCTTTCTGCTTGCTTCGTCGTTGTGAAATAATCTTGTGTTACACGCTTCTGGACAGAAATTCTTTTTCAATACCAATCTTGGCTTACTGCTCCCTTCGAGATAGGACTCAGTGGCCTCTTCAATGGTGGTCAGCTAATGGTAGGATTTTGGCCAAACAAAAGAACTGAGGCACCTTACATTCATCCTCAAAACTATAGCTACTTGAACCGACCTGTCCTATAGTAACTTCCATTTCTTATATAGCACTTCTCGCTCAACCTCGACCAGAAGCATTTCGATCAAAAAGATCCATCCCAAATCAGTTAATGGACAAATTCAGTCGATGATCCAGGAACTACTTCAACCTTAATAAAGCCCTTCCTGCCTCTTCTAACATCCGAGGGAGAATCGAGATCAACGTAGTGAGTTTCAGTCCCAACAGCTCTGGCAAGTACAAGAACCAAGACCAATAGCTTCACACTCCTTTGTTTCGAAACCAAACTTCTTCTCTAACGAATCTGCTACCAACTCAATCGAACTGAACCTCTATTTACTTTACTTTACTCCGTGTCCGCCAAGGAACATCAAGACAGAATCCATACATCGCACAACCAGTCGAACGAGACGATCTATCCACCAATCCGTATTGACACCAATCCAACAACTTCCCGCATCAGATTACGAGCCCACCTCTCTGTCTCAGCTGTCCTTCCTGAATGAACTGACCTACTCTACATGAAATTATTCTTTCAACCTCGACGGAAGACAAGGGGCGACCAAGACAGAGAAAGCGGACTTGAAACAAATACCCGCCTGACTATATAAGGGGGGCTATTCTGAACAGAAGTCTTTCGAGCATCGCGAGTATACATCCATAATCTTAATAAGAAATAGGTCCCGACTTGTATTGTAAAGGCAGACCCGCCTCATTCGCCTTAAGAAAATGGAAGACCAGGATGAAAGACCCAGAAAAGAGGCTCCTATCAAATACATAAATTGAGTTCCTCCAAATGCTGAGGTCTGATTGTCGGGTTGGTAATGAACTGATTCAAGCACTTTAGGATGAGTGCGGTATCGAGACACAAGCTTAGCATACTCCCATTCACCGGTCGGAGTTTATAATCTTGAAAATGTCTTCTTCGACTATAGGTACCGTCCGGAGAAGAAGAATGGTTTCAGGCGAAAAAAGACCACTTCAGGTCCTATATTTCAGTAGTAAAAGGAATGAACCTATACCCAGCACCTAAAGTCCGACCTTCCGTTTGCGACTTCTTCCTCTCGCTCTTTCAAGGGTTAGCGATGATTACGACAATAGGCCTACCTAAAGAGTGAGGTGAGGAAAGAAAGGAGATTCTCGGTTCCAAAAGGTCAATATCAAGAAAAGACCCACCAACGGTTGAATCAGAGGAGGAGTATCAAAGTGGTCTCGTCCACTGAAGAGTGCGAAAGTAGTTCCATCTGCTGATTGAACCAATAATAACTTAGAGAGCGCATCAAGAAAGAGTTGTGATTATTACATAAGGGAACTTCTTAGCCAGTTTAAGTGCTAATTGTCCTATAGTCTAATTTGTTCTTTTTCAGGGTGAGTCTTATCGACGGATCTGCTTGGGAACTTCGAATGCACGTGTCTGTCTCGGGAGTCCGACTCTATGCTCAATCGATAGGAGGATTCCCCATTGAGTAGTAAGAAACGGGGGATGGAACGAAGAATAGAGACCGACCAAGGAAACAAAGACAGACAAACTAGGCCTGCAAGATAAAGCACCTAAGACTTGAGCCCTCCTTCCCCGAGCCTGTTCAATAGCCCTGCTCCCAAGCCTAATTAAGCCACTTAGCCTTTCTTAGGAAAGACCGACTCCTGTTGTTGTTCGCCGCCTCGACGCATTCCCCTCTCTCCCCGGCATCGTCCCACACAGAAAGAAAGAGCGCAGAGCCCCGGCCCGACCTGTAGGTCCGCTAACGTCAAGCGAGGAGTTGGCGAACCGAAGTCACTTTCGGAACCATACTTCCTACAGCTAACACGTGTCCAGTCCAGCGGGAACGCGCAGCGCAAACGAACGTGAGCTGCTATACCGAATCCCCCGCTGGCCATCGGGGACCGAGTGGTAAGGCCATGATCCGCAGGGGAAGGGATCACTCATTCTTCCATTGGGGACAGGTGCACGAACGACAACTCCAAACGTCACACATCCGCCGCCTACCTACCGTTTAGGTGGCACCAGCGAGATCCAGCTAAAGTCAGGAACTTCGTGTTGCGTCCACTCCGCCGCGGTTCGTTGCCTTCCCGCGCGCGAAGCGAATGGGCGCTGTGCTGTTCCCCAATCAGATGTTTGGATGTGAGCTATACTCCGCGAGGAGCCAAACGGGCGTATGGCCTTGCCATTTGACATCTCTTCCCGTGTGACTAGGAATGCTCAGTGACAACCTCTCAATTGAAACCGCCTGGCCTCTCTTGCTACCACGGTAGCACCTAGTGTGGTCAGCACCAATCGTGTTCGGGCAACGAAGCTTACACTCATTCACATTGGTTCATCCTGCTATGCCCCGGGCCTTTTGCTCAGCTCCAAGGCTTCACATGGCCGGCCATTCGTCAAGGCCCAGGAATCCGCTGGACATCTCAGCGGCGGGATTGGATACCCGCATCCGATCGAAGTTCCATTTGAGTGCCCCCCTAACATAAAGGAGAGCTGTTTCTAGGTGGGTCGCTTCGCGCAAGACATTGCTTAGGACCAACGGGCCCCGTCACACGACAGGTGCACGATCGCCTTTGCACGCTCCATCCTTCGGCCCTTCGCCTATCGGCTTGGAATAAAAACCTTGATCCGTCTTCGGCTTCGATTCGTTATGCTCAGCAGCTCCAACAAGCCCTAAAGTCTCTTGCCGCCTAAAACTCTGCCAAGAAAGCGCTGCTTTACGTTTGATCCTATGTGCCCAGAGAATGCTATGCGTTCTCCACTTTCGGACCTCGCAAAGAGAGAACGTGTTTTTTCCTTTCCATTTAATTCGCGGAGCGAAGAAAGCGGGCTTTGCCCCAGCTACCGCTATCCTTGGGAAACCAAAAGAGCTACCGAAGGAAAGGGATTCTCCCCCTTGGCCTTTGGAGAGGAGAAAGCAGAGAAGAAAACGTCCTTCGCGCAAGTTTTTTTGTAGTAAAGGGGCTCTTCGACCAAGGAGGCATTCTGGTAGGAAGGCCGACCACTACATAAGCCGCCATCGGTCCAGGAGAGAAGCAAGCTACCTTTCTTTGATCCACCTTCCCGGGCAGGGAAGAGAACGAAAATAGGCCGCGGATGGTGGTCGTGGTAGGTTCGAGGATCTTACGCGGCGGAGCGAACTCCTCTATCGTGTTGCATTTCCTCTGGCGGCGTAGCTGCACCCCCTCGATCCATCGTACTGGAGCGATCCGAGAAGAACGATTAGGGTCATATTCTATCCATTCTACAATGCCCATAGACGAAGTGCTTCGTTTCAGATCAATTCTTCGCTGCAATCGCTTCGATCCACCCCCTCGGTGAAAAACCGTAATACGCCCTGAGGAATTCCTACCAGCAGACTTCCCTGTACTCAAAGTGAATTGTCTAACTCCCCTCTTGGCTTTGTCTCATTGTCTATCTCGTAATCATTCGATTCCGCCCCTGCTTCAATGAAAGCTAGCTCCTACTCCTCCTCCTTCTCCTCCTTCATTTCATCGTCGTTGGTCCTTCGTT